>JAIRCJ010001062.1:0-1200000 GCA_020883675.1 Bruguiera gymnorhiza | reverse complement strand
AGACATGTGCAGGTAACTCGATGGCTTTCCTTTCTAGACCAAGTAGGAATACTCTCTTGAATTGCTCCACAACAGTTGAGCCCAATTGTTGACCCATCAATGCCTTTTTTTTTTTTGTCTTTTTTTTTTTGTTTTTTTTACAGTAGATTGGCCCAAGACGTAAACTCAAACAGGAGTACCAAGGGAAAAAAATGGTGATCGACGTCCAACATTTTATTGCTGTTGTTCAACTTTATTGCTTGGCCCAATATATAAGCCAGCTTTTTGGGTGACAGGCCCCAATGCTGGGCACTATTGTTGATAATCGTCGCCTTTTTCTTTCTTTCTTTCTTTATTATTATTATTATTATTATTTCCTCCTCAAAATCTTTCAGTGAACCATTGGAAATTAAAATCTTGATTATACTTAGCATCTACACTCTTTATATTAGATACCCTCAAACTAAAATTTTTATCAGTTTAGCTTAAGGCCAAAATGCCATTTAAAACTGAACCTATTAGCATGTAAGTTCCAATTTTCAACCAAAAATATCCACATATTTAATGAATCTTACGCAATGTTCACTGATTATCTATGTCGGGTGGTATATCCTTAAACTATTGAACCAAAAATTTTAGTAAAATTGGCAAACTTATTTGCTTTAAGGGGTGAAGTCTTGTTTTCTTTTCCTACAGGCATTGAACTCAAAAGGAGTCGAGGGGGGGCGAGTCGAGGGGGGGCGAGGGCTAGAATATGACTTCACTGAAAATGAACTACAAAAGCTCTCCAGTGATTCAGTAGACTCTTTTACGCTGTTCAGAAGATTAAAATACGGTCGGCCGAACAGGTAGATAAGGAAGTTGCTTGGAAGAATGGTGGCTAACGGGCCAATGGTCCGCTTGCCTTGCCCACCAAACTAGATTATATTATTTAAGCCTTGTAACTAAAGGGAGTTCCTTCCCATTATTCTAATTTTTAACAGGAGGCGTTAACCATTTATAATAATCACGAATGTATAATTGTTTCTATGGTGACGGAACATAGAAAAGGGTACTTTATTAACATATCTATTTTTTGGGGCATTCCACTTATTTCTTAATACGAAAGATTCATTCCAGAAGGAACAAAAGACAGCGATGGAGCCGCCAATCTTTCAATTTCTTGGAAGAATGTAGTTGCTGAACCATCAAGCCAACATATGTCCCCTGCAGCTCGCTTAGATTATTAATACGAAGTTGCACAACCTTAATTATATTATTCCTCGAGAAGTCGTGCAAAGCTTTCATTAGCAAACATAGTAAAAGCAGTAGTTCATAGTTGGCACGTTGTAATTTCTTTGTTTAACCAAACGTCATACGAACTGCTACCATATCCGACCCCCCCCGGGGGGGCTATATATCGAAGCAGTTCTGTCATTCTCCCGTTTGTAGAGAGAAGCAAAGAGACATTTAAGGACGAAGAAGGCATCTTAATGTCCTATGTGCCATGCTGTCTTCGATTCAAAGCATCTTCACGAGGACAAAATAAGATTTTTTTGGGGGGGGGTGGAGGGGGGGCGGGTTGAATATTCTCTCTCAGGTTCGTGTGAGGAGGACAGGATGGAGAGTGACAAGAGAAGGGGCATATTAACATGATTTGGGAATTCCAATTTGAACGTATTTAATTGAAAGATATGACTTAAAAAAGGATATTTGAACGAACCAGACTTGGGAAAATAATGAAGGGCCTTAATTATTCCAGCAATTTTCACGACAATATATATGGAGATGGCAAACAGGACAATCTGTCGCTTTCTATAAACGTGGCCCCATTAATCCTGATGGAACGATCCTCGTCGCTCTAGCTGCTGGCTGCAAAAGCTGTGCTGGACACGAGATATTTACCTTTTTTATTAAGATTCCCATCTTTTTCCTTGTGTAAAATAAAAAAAAAAGAATATAAAATAAAAATTTATAATGAGTATGCGGTGTTAACATTTTAATTTTGTTAGTAATGAAATTAAATATAAAAATATTTATTTAAAATTAATAATATTTGAGTAATAATTTTTTTATAAAAAATTAAATAAGAATATCAATGATTGAATTTAATTTTTAATATATAAATCCAATAATTTACATATTTATAAAATACTTTTTAATAAACAAAATTACAAGAAGATGGAGACACTCGATAATAAAATAAAATAAAACAAAAGGAAAAAAGGTAGATCAACATTGAATTGCTGACAGACGCTACATGTAAAGCACTTATTGGTAGAGAGAGAGAGAGATATATATATATATATATATATATAGCTTAATTATTATCTGTACATTTTAATTATGTGGCCCAGCTTGGTGCGAGCAATGAGAATGGATATCCTTATCGCTTCCACACCGTCTTGTCTGCAATCAAGCGTAATAACAGTTCCATCCCCTCTTGACGGAAGTTTTTGTATTCCTCTTGGGCTTCCTCAATAATGCAAGAAAGCTGATCGATCTGTTGAAGAATATTAGGTCACTTCAGTGAATTCTACACCTTTGGAAATGATATTTGGCCGCTAGTTATTAATAATGAATATTAATAAAAATAACCAAATCACAGTGTAGAAGAATCAAATTACATTTTTAGGAGGGTTTTAATGGAGACAACTTTTTTCCCCCCTGAATGGTTTTGTGGATTGCATTTCCCATTGTGAAAACCTAAAAATCTAGTCTAGATATATAAAAAGCAGGAGTGGGATGATGAGTATGAATCATCATCAGTTACGTAAATAAAATATTTTTTAAACAAAATTATTCTTTTTGGTTAAAAATCACCTTATATTAAGAAGATTAATGAAATGTGTAACTAAAACAATGAAATGTACAACAAAATTTTAAAATAGGATTCAATTAAGTAAATTTAAAAATAATGGATATAATTAATTTTTATATTACATATAAATACTTAATATTATATATATATAATATTAATATAATATAAAATAATAAATATTTAGTATAAAAATAAATTAAGTTAACTTAAATTTATTTATTTTAAATTTACTTAAATTTTTTAAATAAAATAATTCAATACAATGAAATTCAAATATCACTTTTTTCAAGTATTTATATATATTCTGTTGTCTGATTATATATTTTATTAATTATTATGTACATCATACATATTTTTTTATTTTAAAAATAATTAAGATATGTTCTTGAAATCATGTTAAATATAAAATATTTATATTAAGATTTAAATTATTTACTATATATATGTATATATATAATTAAAATGTGTTACTGTGAGATTAAATTTTTAAATATAGATTAAGTTTTTCAATAGAATATCAATATATGCAAATAAATTTAAAAATGAAAATTATTCTATTATTATTATTATTATTATTATTAATTATATATTTATAATTTCAATTATTAATTATAAGAAAGATTTACAGGTGTGAAAGTGATGTAAACACGGGCTTGGCAGTGACATAAAGCAGAACTAAAAGACACAAATAGAAGAGTGGGCTGTGAAATGAGTGAGAGAGACAGTTTTTTCATCGTCCATGAGATGATAACAAATTGCACCGACGAATTACTTTACACATCTGCTTGGTTTTTCTTTGAGCAAGACGTAATTTTGGAAACCATTTTCGACATTGTGCAAAAGCTAAATGACATATGCTGTCGAATAACTTCCAACTTTGATGGTAACGACAGCGCAAATCTCTGTCCCTAGCTAGTCATCTTCAGCCTGGCACGGGGACAAGGCAACGGAACACCGTAAATGAAAATCGATATAAAACAAATATATTAATTGAAAAAGAAAGAAGAAAAAACAGAAAGAAAAATGTAGGAAACGAAAAACCGACGAAGTTGAACTTCTTCTTCTTCTTCTTCTTTTTTTGGGTGATTCCTAGTAAGGTAATTCACTTTTGGCAAAATCAAATCTTTCTTGGGAGACCCACCTGCGATATTCCCCTGTTCTTGGGCCCCAGTAGCTAAAGACTGCATTTCGATTTTTGGTTTCTGCCTTTCTGGGTTTCCGAACTCCCACGGCTGCCATTGAGCTAAAATCTTCCTAAAAGACTGAGGGCCTTCCTCCTCTATCTTCCTTTCAGGAATTCCACTCCTCTTTTCTTCACAAAGAACAGGGGCAAAAGTTATCAATAAAAGGGGGGCAAAAAAATGTTGTCCCATCCTAAGTTACATAACGTTTCTCCTTCTTGAGGAATTTCAGCAGTGCAGGTGTTTCTTTTTATCCCTTTTAGATTGGAGAATTTTTTGGGTTTGATTCAGTCACAGGCCTATTTTTTCTTTTTGTTTTTTAGTTGTCATGTAAGAATTGCAGAACATGGAAATTGAACAGATTCCTCAGCCTTTTTCTTAAAAAAAGTATTTGTTTTGTATTTTTAATGAGTTTCTTTTCAACTTTCTTTATTCTTAAATGCAGAGCTTTCTTGTGATTTTTTAACTTGATGGAAGATACGGTTGTTAGGCGGATTAAGGCCACCCACTTTCTGTTGAAGCAGTGTTGGCAGTTCTCTAATGATGGGCCTAGGAATATAAATTCATAATTATAGTTCGATTGTTAACTAATTATCGAGAAAATGATAACCTTTTTCTTTACTTTGCTTGCTAAACAAAACTGACTCATAAGACAAAAGACAGTAATGAGTGACTTCAAAGGCTGCACCTGCCCTCACTCTCTTTTGTTGTGGTGTAATAATTTACTGATAAATTAAAGTCCACAGCTAAAGACTAATAATTGACGTTCTAACATCACCCCTTGGGTCTTCTTTCCTGCAATCTTCGTGTCTCGTCTTTTAACTGCTTGCTTTCCTTTACCATATTCCCCTTTAGTTACTATTTTCATAAAATTTTCAATATTTAATTGATTGTCATTCTCCGTCCATTACATTATGGATACGCAAGTTGATTCTGGTGGCTTGGATGTTTTTCTGTTGTGCTGTTTCCAGGACGATAATCACTAATTAATGGCAACAACGAGGAACAGGATTTCTTTTCTGTCTGCTTGATTCTGATTTCCTTTTCTAGGAATGGCCAACAACAGCCTGCTTCTTTCCTTCCAATTCCTTTCACTCCTTTGCTTTATCCTTTTCCTGCTAAACTTCCCGCCTAGTTTGTCTTCGACAGTCGAAACTCAGGCCTTGCTTCAATTCAAAAACCAACTCAAAGACCCTTTGAACGTGTTGGATTCATGGCAAGAATCAGAGTCTCCCTGCACATTTTCCGGCGTCATTTGTGATTCCGGGAAGGTGACCACAATCCGGCTTGACAACAAGTCTCTCTCCGGAGAGATCTCACCGTCAGTTTGTTCACTCGAGAGCCTCACTACCCTTTGGTTGGCTTCTAACTCCATTTCCGGGAAGATCCCCGTTGAGCTTGTTAACTGTCGCAATCTTAAAGTTTTGAATCTCACTAGAAATGCACTGGTGGGTGTCATACCCGATCTTTCTCCCTTGACAAAATTGGAGGTTCTTGACTTGTCGTTTATCAATTTCTCTGGTGAGTTCCCCAAATGGGTCGGAAACTTAGCTGGACTTACTGCACTTGGTTTTGGGCAAATTGGATTCGAGGAGGGGGAAATCCCGGAAAGTATTGGAAATTTGAAGAAACTGACTTGGCTTTTCCTGGCAGATTGCCGTTTAAGAGGGGCCATTCCGGAGTCCATATTTGAGCTCAAGGACTTGCATACTTTGGATATGTCAAGGAACAAGATCTCTGGGAAGTTTCCAAAATCAATTTCCACGTTGCGAAAGCTTACAAAGATTGAGCTTTTCGCAAACAATTTGACGGGGGAGTTACCGCCAGAGCTTGCAGAGCTCGCCCTTTTGAGGGAATTTGACGTATCTTCGAATCACTTGCACGGGGAACTGCCTGTTGGCATTGGAAATTTGAAGAGTTTGACTGTCTTTCAGATATATAATAATAACTTTTCGGGAGCACTCCCTGCTGGCTTTGGAGAAATGCGTTATCTTGAAGGATTCTCAATATATAGAAACCGTTTTTCAGGAGAATTCCCAGCAAATTTTGGCCGCTTCTCTCGGCTAAACAGTTTTGATATATCTGAGAACCAATTTTCAGGTAAATTTCCGAAATTCTTGTGCGTAGGCAGAAATTTACAGTTCTTGCTTGCTCTCGAAAATGGGTTTTCTGGGGAGTTGCCAGACTCTTATGCTAAGTGCAAGACTTTAAATAGGTTCAGGATCAATAAAAACCAGATGTCTGGGCCTATTCCTAGTAAAGTTTGGGCGCTGCCACTGGCCTCCATGATTGATTTCAGTGATAATTTCTTTACTGGAGAGATATCCCCAAAAATCGGATTTTCTGCCAGACTGAATCAGTTGATTCTGTCGAACAATCGGTTTTCAGGTCCATTACCACCAGAACTGGGGGAATTGATGAATCTAGAGAGGCTCTATTTGGACAAAAATAGTTTTTCTGGCTCATTGCCTTCTCAAATTGGTGCTTTAAAGCAATTATCATCTTTGCATCTGGAAGGAAATTCATTGACAGGATCTATACCATCCAAACTGGGTGATTGTGAAAGAATTGTGGATTTGAATCTAGCTGTGAATTCTTTTAGTGGTAATATTCCGCGTGATTTTTCAAGAATGAGCTCTTTGAACTCTCTTAATCTTTCACACAACAAGCTTACTGGTTTGATTCCAGAAGATTTAGGGAACTTGAAGCTAAGTTCCATTGATTTGTCCGAAAACCAGTTGTCAGGTGGAATTCCAACAGCTATTTTGACTATGGGGGGAGACAGAGCTTTTATTGGGAACAAGGAACTCTGTGTGGAAAAAAATTCCAAGACCCTCATGGATTCAGGAATGCGTATTTGCATGGGGAAACAAGATCAGGAAAGGAAATCTAAGCAGAGTCTAGAAATGCTCTTTCCGATAGCATTCGCCCTGGTTTTTGCTTTAGTTGGATTGCTACTCATGGGTTACAGGAACCTAAAGCGTCAAGCAGGCGTGGAAAGCATTTCGGGAGGCGAGAGGGATGGGGATTCAAATTGGAAGGTTGAAACTTTTCACCAAATGGATATTGATATTGATGAAATATGCAATCTGGAAGAGGAAAATTTGATTGGAAGTGGAGGTACAGGAAAAGTGTATCGGTTGGACTTGAAGAAAAAGGGCTGTACAGTGGCTGTAAAGCAACTATGGAAAGGAGATGGTCTGAAGGTTTTGGCAGCAGAGATGGAAATTTTGGGGAAGATCAGGCACAGAAATATACTGAAGCTTTATGCATGTTTCCTCAATGAAGAATCAAATCTTTTGGTGTTCGAGTACATGGCAAATGGTAGTCTGTTTCAAGCACTTCACCGACGGATCAAAGGTGGGCAGTCTGAGTTGGATTGGCATCGAAGATACAAAATTGCTTTGGGAGCTGCAAAAGGGATTGCATATCTTCATCATGATTGCCGTCCACCTATTATCCATAGAGATATCAAATCTAGCAACATTTTACTCGACAAAGATTATGAGCCGAAGATTGCTGATTTTGGGATTGCGAAGCTTGCAGAAATGACTTACAATGGTTGTGGTCATAGCTGCAGTCTTGCTGGCACTCATGGATATATTGCTCCCGGTGAGTTCTAAAAACTCTCTCCTCGGCAAAATCTTTTCTTTGGTTGCAAATTAAAAACCTATAACGATCATCTGTGCCTGTTGTTACATGCTAATCCAAGCACTGGCATTCCTCCATTTGCAGAGATGGCATATACTCTTAAGGTCACAGAAAAGAATGATGTATATAGCTTTGGTGTGGTGCTACTAGAAATAGTCACGGGTAAAAGAGCAATTGAAGAGGAATACGGAGAAGGAAAAGACATTGTGTACTGGGCTCTAATTCATCTCAGCGATCGCGAAAACGTCATCAAGCTTCTCGACAATGCATTGGCATCTGAATCTGTTCAGGAAGACATGGTCAAAGTCCTCAAGATTGCTATCCTTTGCACGGCCAAGCTCCCAAATCTGCGTCCTAGCATGAGAGAGGTAGTGAAGATGCTTGTTGACGCTGATCCTTGCCCTTTAAGGCATCTAGACAACGGCAACAACAACAAAAAAACTGATAAATAAGGACGCTGAGAAGCCTCGAATCCTCGACTTACTCTTATTTGTTACAGACCATCTTTCATGATTCAGAGCTTCGAGCAACGAAGCAAGCAATTGTCACTTCGCGATTATTTTGTGCATATAGCGATTCTATGTTGTGTGATTCTAGTTAACGAGCAGGAAAACAGTCATCTTTTTATCGTCAAATGGGTATTTGGGTTTGCCTTGTACCTTCCAATTACATAATTATTATCTGTGAAAAGTCAGTTTTGTCGATTTTGATGACCGTTCATAATGACTGTTGTAGTGTAATGGGTTATGGGGTTGAACTGCTTAGTGCTTAGATTGCCTTCTTTTTTTGCCTTCAAGTCTGGTTGAGCTTTATATTTTTGAAATCCGTTTGAACTCTCACACCAGAGTCGGCATAGACGGCTCGGGGCCAATACGAGAGAACAATCTACTTGTGATCTAAGTAATCAGAAAATTTTATTCTTATTATATAATTATGAATTTAAATTTGTGTTATATAATATTTAATAAAATAAATATATTTCAAGTTTTACATAATTTTAAAAGTGATTAATGACTTTCGCTGGATAATATAAAATTTATTTTTTAAAATTTAATATAATAATTTAATGTAATATAAATTTAGTTTAATTTTTTCTAACGAAATTAGAGACCCTCACAGTTTTCTTATTTCACTTAAAAGAAAAAAAAAACGCATATTCTTTAAAGAATAAGAGTAAATAACATTTTTTATTTTTTATTTTTTAGATTTTTGACACTGTAACTTACTCGAAAACTTTAAAAATTTGGGTTTTTAGTATTTTACCTATTGTCTTCTGTCTTTGCGACTCTCCTTTCCAACGTGGAACTTTATCGTCTTTTGAACTCACCGCTTCAACAGAGGCTAACCCCAATGAGTGACTGAGACGTATGACCTGACTGACTAGTTGTACAGGTCAAAATTGTCGAAAAATTTACCCTTTTAAAACGTGTATTTTAATATATATATATATATTTTTTTTTATTTTTTTATTTTTTTTATTTTTACAGTTATTCTTAAACAGTAGGTAGAGGTGTCATAGGTATCAGAAAATAAGAGGCCTCATGAAGACCGAATCATTGTAGCACGTGGTAATTGGATTAGAACAGCTCCCATAACCTATTTGATTTCTCTGTTGTACGTACCTCCTGAGTCTATTTTGAATTCGTCTTCCTACACAATGTAGTGGGATTTTCTTCACATAGTTGGAGAAGAACTGAATTTAATGTTAATCATTATGCTTTCGTCAACCATATGTTGCA
Source organism: Bruguiera gymnorhiza (assembly GCA_020883675.1). NCBI lineage: Eukaryota > Viridiplantae > Streptophyta > Magnoliopsida > Malpighiales > Rhizophoraceae > Bruguiera > Bruguiera gymnorhiza. Next base: position 1,190,650 of record JAIRCJ010001062.1, on the reverse strand, counting down.
CTCTTTCTCGGTAGTTATTTTAGTGGCGAACAAGGAGCGGCTGCCTAACCCCCATAACGTTCTCGGTCAATAATTATTTCTTTTACTTTCCGATGTATTGGAAAAAGTACCCAAATCTTAAAAGGAAGTGTAGGATGACATCTCTGAAGAAAAAAGAAAAAACGCTTTTGGCGGTAAGCACTCCCTGAGATATCCATGGCAGCTAAGCGTTGCCCCCCGCGACGCCCTTACTTGGAACTTCCCCGGGGACGTTTTAGTTACAACCCTTTGTTTATTCGCCGAAGTTATAAAACTTTAGTGCTAGACACTTCCGGCCTAATTAACAAAAAATTAAAACTTTCCAAGAGAGCTTAACCATTTTCTATTTAATTGGAAGGATTTTATACTCAATTCTAAGTTTTTTTTTTTTTCTTTTCTTTCTTTTTGACCGTTAAATCTAAGTTTCTATTGGGAGATTGTCAGGATTTCCTTTTATTCGAATCTTTTTACTCCGTCATTGGACTTTTTATTTTTCTGGCATTGATTGATGTTTTTTTTTTTCCTTCAACACAATAATAATCAATGGTTAATTTAGTTAGTCGTTAAAAGAGTAAGAAAAAACGGATCAAAAACACCGCAGAATGCAGAGCACCGCAATCCACGTATAATGAAAAATCCTTCAAATTGGAAGTAGGTGGGAGTAGGAGGGGTCGAACCCCGCCACCCCAGGAGCCAAAGTCTTTTTTACCAACTCGGCCGTGCATTAGGTAAATTTTAATGTTTGGTTGTTCTAGGGATATCGTGACGATACCAGGAAGACATATTTTATATCGGACTGTGTAGGTATAGTATCTACCTGTAAGATGTGAAATGATTCCATCCCTTCATCGGAGGACCAGTGGAAAGAAGAAAGAGAGGGAATCTCGCTTAAAAAACAAGGAGAGGGGGGGGTCCAAAAAATTGTTGTGCGTGACAGATGAGCATTTTATTTTGAATAGGGGCAGAGAGAGAAGTCCGCGTTGACGAGGTGCAAAATATCTAGAGAGTGGACTTGGCATACCTGACTGGCCCTTGTGTTTTGGGTTAGATAATTTAGGAAGACTCGGGCGCACAACTTGTTCTGTGTTTAGAACATATCGGTAACGTTATTCCGTTATTATAATTATTAGGTATAATCTAATAATTAATAAATTTAAAAATTTAGAGTGAAATATGAGATTTGAACTCTAAATTTAATTTATAAAAAAAGAAATACTTTTCTCTAATTTAATTAGACGAAAAAGTTATTATGTGGTAATTTCTATTTCCAAACATCTGTAAGGTTGCTAGTAAATGAAGGAATTTTATATGGTAATTTCTCCAAAACAAAACAAAAGTTTGTTTATCTTTTAATCAACTAGCAAGTGGCACGAAATTAAAGCACACAATTCGGAGAAATGACATTGAATAAAAATGGCTCAGTGCTAAATCATATAAAAGGTAAAAAAAAAAAAAAAACTTGGCACATTTGACATTTGTACTATGTCTATAAGGTATCATGAATTGTATCATTATAACAGGGTGTTCTTGTAATCACATTAAATATAATTTATTGTAATCAATGTAAAAGAACTATTAGTTTCCATAACCACCGAGTCACATGGTCACGTTGCACACGCAAGCTTCTCTGGCTTTCTCGCGTTCGAAGAGTGCCTTATTCTTTTTCAACTCTCTCCCTCGAGTCTTGACCACGCACGCTCTATGATTTTTTTTTCTTTTTTTTTTTGGATTTTTTTGCCTCCAATTCATTTAAAATTTTTGTATTAAGGACTTTTCAAATGACTTGGTCCTCTTCCTCCTTGGTCCTGGTCCTCAAAAATCCCTCAGAAAAGCGCGTTTATTTCTTTCTATAGGAACAAAATCCATCACAACTATACTTAAAGCCCTGCCTTTGAATCATCTTTTCTCCTTGATTTTCTTCTAACAAGCCATGAGATTATCAAATATCAGAACCCATTTCTATGACGTTTTTATTTTCTAGTAAAGTTCCTTCTTTTCTCTTGCTCTTCGTGTTCATTTCTTATACTATTCCATTCGCTTACTCGATCCCTACGGTGGCCATATCCGAGAATTCTGATAACCAGACTTTGGTATGTGCAATAGTGCAGCTTTGTCCAAGTAGTCAACGATATTCCCTGAATTGTTCCAGCCTTCCTGCCGGAATTCAGATTCCGGTGGATCCCAATATTCCGTTTTCTGGGGTGGTTGCCGGAGATGGGTTCGTGTGCGCTTTGAGCTCCTTCTATTTACCTTCCTCCTCCATTTCGACTATGGTTTGTTGGAGATTCTCCGCCAACGGCACTAACATGTCCTACAAAAGGATCTACCAAGGCGCTGCTCTCAGTGAACTGAAAGCCGGCAATTCTCATATATGTGGCCTGTTCAATGGCACTGATCACCTCTGGTGCTGGCAATGGCCTGAATTCGATGCTAGCATTGCTCCTAATCTTTCAAGTATTGCCGTTGGTGAAGAATTCGTTTGTGGGTTGTTAGCAAATGGGGGTGCTATTAGGTGCTTTGGCAATGCCGTGACCGCGAATGCCAGTATTGCTCTGGTTCCCAGCGGGAATTATAGCGTGATTGCTGCTGGGTTTAGGCATGCTTGTGCTCTCACTTGTGAAAATGAATTGGATTGTTGGGGAGATATGGTAGACGAAAAGCCGCAAGGTAAGTTCATATCTCTGGCCTTGGGAGAGAATCGTAGTTGCGCGTTGCGAGCTAATGAGACGGTAGTCTGTTGGGGGCAGAATAATTTCAGCTTGCCAGACAGTTTGCGGGAGATTAATTTTAGCAGTATTGAAGCGAAGAAAAACATTTTCTGTGGAGTTTTGGCACAGAATTTTTCCTTGTATTGCTGGGGCAATGAGAATTTTGACTCCAGGTTAATGGTATTTGGGTCTGTATTGCCAGGCCCTTGCAGAAGCGACTGTCCCTGTGGTCCATTGCCAGGATCTGGCACATTTTGCCCACGGGAATATAGTATCTGTCAGCAATGTAAATGCGGCATTAATTATAATCCACCTGTGGCTACAGGACCGTCAAATTCAATGCCGCCTGCGGGGGTTTCTGGAAGCAGAAGCAGTAATGAATGGAGCGGCAGAATGATTGCTTTCCTAGTGATGGGTTGTGCTGGATCCTTGGCTTGGTTGCTAATCATTGGCTTCTTCATCCTCAAGTATTGCAAGTTTAGAGGATGCCGCATTCACGATTCAGGTCGCCTGGAACAAGAGCCCGAAACACCCCGGGAACAGGGTTTTATTCCTCGGCAGAACAGGCAGGAGGAACAAACACCACCCGTCCAGGAGACACGGCTTAGCCAGTTGGCTAGCATGGGAAAGGCGGGTCAATTGGAGGAGTTCTCTTTACAATTTCTCGTGGAAGCTACCGACAACTTCTCGGAAGATCACAAAATCGGAACGGGCAGCTTTGGTTGTGTCTATATGGGAACTCTAGAAGGCGGACGCAAAGTGGCAATCAAGCGAGCAGAAGAACTATCGAGCAAATCATCGTACGCAATCAATTATGGAATCTACAGGCGCCAGGAGGACAAAGACAATGCATTTATCCACGAGCTTGAATCCCTTTCCCGTCTCCACCACAAGAATCTCGTCCGCCTAATTGGATTCTGCGAAGATAGCAGGGAACGCGTACTAGTGTATGAATACATGCACAATGGCACACTTGACGACCATCTTCACAAGCTACCAAATTCACCATTAATGTCATGGCCCAGGCGCGTCAAGGCAGCGCTAGACGCAGCCAGAGGGGTTGAGTACCTCCACGAGTACGCTGTGCCTCCCATCATACACCGAGACATCAAGTCATCCAACATCCTGCTCGACGATTCTTGGACAGCCAAGGTGTCCGATTTTGGCCTGTCTCTGATGGGTCCACAGGACGAGGAATCCCACCTTTCGCTCCGTGCTGCTGGCACGGTAGGTTACATGGATCCTGAGTACTACAGGCTCCAACAATTGACTACAAAGAGCGACGTGTACAGTTTTGGAGTTGTGTTGCTGGAAATACTGTCGGGGTTCAAGGCCATACATAAAAATGAGAATGGGGTGCCGAGGAATGTTGTGGATTTTGTTGTGCCGTATATTGTGCAAGATGAAATCCATAGAATTTTGGACAAAAGGGTGCCGCCACCGACGCCGTTCGAAATTGAGGCTGTGGCATATGTAGGTTACTTGGCCGCCGATTGTGTAACGCTGGAAGGGCGAGATCGGCCGTCCATGACCGAGGTTGTAAATAGCTTAGAAAGAGCATTGGCCGCGTGCTTGGTGGACCCTGCCTCGCTGTCTCGCTCCACCACCGGCTCTTCCACGTAGACAAAGACTAAACACACCATGGCCCACGAAACAAAAAGAGACCATTTCCTCCTTATATTTTTGAGTTACTGAATTGGGGATGAAAAATACATCCTATTGTACCTACCGTAGAAAAAAGAATTCTTGAGTTTTCGCACGGCCCATAGCTTTGTACATGACCTTTTGATTCTTATATTTATTCAAATTCAGCTTTCTTTGAATTTCCTGTTTTGAATTGCGTGGTCAAAGGGGGATGCGGTGCATTTGTTAGACCGAATAAAAAAGAAATACTAGTCTGGCCCTTTCGAAAGCCACCGACAATAAATGCTAGTTTGGCATTGACTTATAATTTGTTCAGAGCAAAGTGTGCACACTTAAAACCAAATCCATCTATGCGTTCTGAAAACCATAAAAGAGTCAAAGATTAAAAATGCAACCCGGGTCAAATTGATTATTAGGATTAGTAACTATGTAATTAAATAAATTTTTTTTAATTTAAATTCAACTAAAAAAATACATAATTAAAAATAATAAGTTTATTATGCTTAAATAAATAATTTAAAAAAAAAAAAAACAAAAAACTGTACTGAGTCTCATTGTATAAATCACGTGTTTATCGATTGAAAAATAATTAAAGGGAAACAATACGGGTTTACTGGACCAAAGTTAAGCCACTGGTCCTTCCGGCTTGGTTTTGAAGACGTCGGAAAATCCTGAACTGGGTCAATTAACTTGGAAGACATCAGTATCTGCGTAGCGATAGGGATATGTAATAACGAGTCAACTTCGCCGCCGCGTTTTAGGACAACCATTGGGCTCCGCCTTGGACCAGCGATGCCCACGTTATACGTACCTAAAGATATGGGAAGGAAATGCAAAGTATGAGTAGTGGTTGAATTGTAGGTGGACGAATGTGAATATAATATTGATCTACCGCAACGGGAGAGCTTGATTTTTATGCCGAATTGATTGGAAACAAAACCTATTCGAAACTTCCAGAATATCGTCCAATCATTTTTTGCAGAGAAAAAAAATTGGAGAATTTTGGTCGTGCTGGCAGGGCATCCTCGGGCCAGCATTTGGGGGCCTGTAAGGCAAACACTGACAGACCCAAGTTCCAAGACTAGCCACGAGAATTGTCGACACCACGATGCACCGAATTTCCATCTCGGTAATCCCCTAAAAAGGCAATCATTCGCCTCAGGGCAGTTTGCAGTGCAAAGGAGCATGTGCGTGCGGAGTGTAAAAACGCAATAATATTTACTACAAGATTAACTTTTCTTATTTCTTATAAATTTCATTAGGCTTATTTTAATTAAAATTTTAAATTTGAAAAATGAAAATTCAAATTCTTGACCACTAAAAGAATCACTTAAAAATTCTTAATATTCTCGGGTTATTTTAGAGAATATACCTCGTGTTACTTTTATGACTACTACCACCTAATAATGTTATAATTTTAACTTTTTATGTATAAATAGATTAAATGAAAAATAAGAAAAAGAAACCCTTAATAACCGCATCTCGTGCTATATTATGAGTACCTTCTTTAACCTGGAAACTGTCCTTACTATAAATATAAATGCAGACCAATGCATGGCACGCCTCCAGCTAAAAACATCCATCAAATTATGGATGTGTCGAGAATTAGAGAGCAGAAGGACTTTTCGCATTGCCACAAAAAGCTACAGATTTTTCTGAATTGTTTTACCTGTATATCATTCATTCACATGAAATTTGAATTCCGTAAATTTACAATTTCAAAGAATAATTATCCGAGTAACATCTAACAGAGTTATACAAGGATACACAACTTCCAGGGGCCGATACAGAGGGAATATGTTATTGTTTAAAGACGCATAAAAGACCAAGAAAACGCCAGCTTCCACAAATACCCCCAAGCGACCTTCCGACCATTTTTTTTCTGTATCTATGCAGACAGAGATCCCAGTGCTGCTTTTCTACTTTCAATTAATTTTGTCAAGGCATTGTCAATTTGGGCAAACACTTCCTCTTTGGGAGCATTTCCATTGACCTGCAACGAACACAAAAGGTTCCACAATACAGTTATAGATTCTCTAATTTCACAGTAACATTTTCAGAAATGTCCATGAATGTGATTACAAGTGTGCTCGATCTATATTTTAACATCCCAGACTTTTTGGGCAAAATTTTTTTTCAAGCTTCATGTAGTGATTAGGAGTGTGTCCCACCGGCATTAGCACCTACTACATCATGGATGGCATCCATGCTATGATTTCCCAGAAGGTACCCAGGCCGACCTAGTTCATCAGAGAGGGAGGGAGAGCCAGAGAGGGCGAGAGAGAGTTAGATTATGCTACATGCCTTGAATGTAATGTCTTCAAACATGGAGAGTACTGCCTCCACATTTTCACGATGAGTTTGCAAGCGCAACTTCACCTGTATATAGCGAAAAGGAGGAGAGAGAGACAAAGAGATAGAGAGAGAGCAAGTATAAGCACTCAATAACATAACACAAATGCCATGATGCAAGCAATAAAAGGATACATAATAGTTTTCTAGTGTCAAAATGTACAAATTATAAGATTGACTAGGACTTGCCTTCTCTTCAGTATCATCAAAACGTTGGGAAAGCCTGGCAGTAATTTCTTCAGTCTCAGGTGATGAATACTTCAAGTGGTATATTTTCCCAGTTACAGGGTCTAACCTACGGCCTACCACTCTCTCAACGAGAGTCTCTTCAGGGACCTGCAAAATAAGGTGCAAAAGTACAATGCTCATGGAAGCCCTCTTCATTCTAATATTTGACAGTTGTTGGAAATGCTCAGAAATGATTAACACCATAACCTTATGCTACATCATTTTGTTCTTTTCCCCTGTTTTCTTGTTCTTTATTCTATTTTCTCCAATATAAACATGCATGGAAATCAACAAATTAGCCATTAACAATGAATGCTCTTTTCTCTTCCTTTTTGACATGGCAACAGAATGGAATACAAGTGAATAATGACATTGTTGGAGCAGCCAAACTGAATTCTTACATCCAGTAAGATAAAAATATCAGGTTGAAAGCCAAATTTCTCAAGAGCGGTTGCTTGTGATGAGCTCCTAGGGTATCCATCCAAAAGCCACCCCTTTTCCCGCGAATCTGGCTGCAAGAGACGATCCTTCACCATCTAAAGCATGCAACCCGGTTGGAAACAATGTAATTAGAGGGAAAAAGAAAAACAGTTTTGAAAGAGAATGATTTGTATCGTCCCTACCATGACAACAATTTCATCTGGGACCAACTTCCCTTTCTCCATGTATTCCTTTGCTCGCCTCCCGTTTTCACTCCCTGAAGCAATTTCCGCTCTCAACAGGTCCCCAGCAGCAATATGCACCAAACCATACTGCATTTATGAGGATGACTTTGATTCAATCTGTTTTTCTTCATGGGCAATCACAAAATGAGATCTCATGCAGTAACTGTTACTTATATTAGCCATCACATATAGCCCTAGGGGAGTAACCAGATTTGAACAATAATTTCATCAAGGTAGCAAGAGGTTCAAGGTTAAACAAGCCCAATAACCAACAGAGATAAAAAGAAGATTGAACAACTCATCTAAGAGGTGCTATTTGCTCATTTATTGCATAAACATGATCAATTGCGCCAAGTGCAGTTCATTAGTTCAAGTTTCCAGCATCAAATAATAGCACAATTCATCCCCTTCCCATGTTGTCCTTCTGGCCGACAAACTATTCCAAAAATGCTCATTTAACCCCTTTAAGGCCAATTCAGAAATTATAATAACTTCCTTCTTCAGCAACTAACCAATTAGCACATGCATATTTAACATTCGGTGGGGAAGAAAGATGATTTCAGCATAAACATTTGAACATTGCATATCTAACAACTGGCAAAAGAAACTCCACATAACAATTAGGTAGTAGTGACCGTCAGCACAACAGATCTTTGAATCATCATTCATCAAACAAGCTGCCGTACAATAGCAGCGCACTCAATGATCAAGATACTATTGAAACGTTCCACGTTGCTATACAATTCCATCAAGAAGTATAATTGACAGTAGCCCTCTTATGATTAAATATTAAAGACAAAAAAAAAAAAAAAAAAAAGCAAAGCAACTTACTTTTTTAGTGATAAGCTCACATTGGGTACCCTTACCGGAAGCAGGAGCGCCCGATATCATAACTTTGAGAGCCTCCGGCTTAGCTAACGCCCTTACCTGCACAATTGCCAATAAAACCCATCCAATTAACAATTGAAATTTGCATATCAATCAACAAACTCTGAAAGTATGCTTGTGGGGGTATATCAAAAACATAAATTTAACTTCTTTTTCTCATTTTTGACAAGAAAAGAAGAAAAGGGGAAAATGGGTACGTTGAAATTGGCTTCACATACCTGAGAAAGCGAAGATGGGTACTTGTGGGAGGTATAGGAGAGAAGGGCCTGAGGACGAGAACGAAGAGACAAGGAAGGTTTGTTTTTGAGAGAAGGAAACGAAGATTGTGAAGAAGAGAAGAGAAGAGAACAGGTATACTGCCGTTGTTGTTGTTGTTGCCGCTGCTTCTGTTTCTGATTCTCATTCTTCGATCCTACTACTCCTACTACGCTACTGCACGAGCTTGTTGCCATTTTTCTCCTCCCACAACGACCACCGCCTATTTCTCAGCTTATACAGAGAGCGAGCGAGAGAGAGAGAGAGAGAGAGAGAGAGAGGAGAGGGCAGCGGGCCGTGCTAACGAACACCGCTGACTGGTCTGCTTGCCCCCGGCCCACTCTTGTGGACCTTTTACATATATTTTTTTAAATCGGATATAAAATATTTTATGTATTTGTACGTGACTTTTATTCGATAACATCACTGTACAACAAAATTTATTTGATAACAAGATACACATAAAAAAATTGTAACAATAATTTTTTATATTTAATATTATTTATTTATAAAATCAAATAAAATTTCATTAATATATATTTTTTAATTTTTTTTGATGTTATTTTTGAAATGTTGTTAGCTAGCTTTATTTTATTTTATTTTATTTGTTTTATTTTCATGTGATCAAACGATATTAAGAAATGGACCAGCTTGGCCCGCCCTAGCAATCCCTGCCAAAAAAAAAAAAAAAGAGACTTCCCATGAGAGAAGAGTGGCCAGGCCAAGCCCATATAAACCAGCTGCCTGTCCACAGAATAGGTTGAAATTGCCCAAATCTTGACAAGATGAGGAACCAAATTATGTAAATATTGTCAGGAGAAAACATGTTATAAAGTGAAAATATTTACATGATTCTGTAATTCATGTGAAAAAATAACAATATCATTATTCTTGCCTAACTCGAAGAGTTGCAAAATCTTTGGAAGTAACGTTTTTAAAGCATGCACAAGAGCGCGCGGTGAGTTTATTTTATCTATATATCAATTATCGACAAGAGCACGAGAGTATTATAAAATTTTCTTTTTTTCTTTTTGGGAAGGAAGTCCGCTTAAAAGTTTTTTGCGAGTGAGCAAGCATGCCACCGTCTGTTTATAGGAAGAGCAGCTTCGTTGACACACCGGAAAAGCCTGCCATCAATGTTGAAGGGATCCCATTGGATGTGTGGCTCCAAATCAGTACTGATCTTGAATGAAATGTCGCATCGATTGGCAATGCATTCACAAAGAGCAGCCGACAGTGTCCTGAGATTCAAGTTCAAGTTCAAGTTCATGACAATATCAGGACCTGAGATTCGCGACAAGATTTAGCTTCAGAAATTCGTACGATCAAATTTTGGCCGCAAGTTGAAATTTCAGGTTGAATTTTAGGTTCGGTAACGCGAGAAAGTTCAACACAGAAAAATTGTTGTGGGACGATAAATATAAATAATTGGATGAGAACATAAATAAATAATGTTTTTAAAATATAGATTATTTTAAAGGTTAAAAATTTGTATATATATATATATATATATATATATATATATATATATATATATATATATATATATATATATTTACAACAAAAATAATTGATCTGCTGAATTACACATGTATAATTAGTGCAGAACCACGATAAGGATAGTACACGTCACAATCCAAGTTCCTGAACTACCCAAAAAAAACAAAAAACAGACTGTTCAACTCAGACTCAAAGGTTTCTATTAAAGCTTGGTAAAAGAGAAGTAGGGGGGCAATGGGAATGCCGAGAGTGAGGCAAGAGAAAGGAGCATGGAGAATGACTCAAGCAAGATCCTGATCTTTGGGGCAACTGGCTACATTGGCAAATACCTGGTGAAGGCAAGCATCCTGCTGGGCCATGACACTTAACGTTTACTCTCGCCCCCTCACTCCACAGACTATTGATTCCCCAAAAGCAGAAACTTACGCGGAGTTCCTGTCTATGGGGGTCACCATTGTCCAGGTGCTGTTCTCTATCTCTACTGTACATATCCACATACAGATACCTGTAAAAAAGACTAAAAACATACCACTCTTTATCTCTTCGCTGGACCATTTTTGTGTTAAATGTGACAGGGAGGATTGGAGGAGCAGGAGAAAATTGTATCCGTACTTCGGCAGGTGGATGTAGTAATATCGGCACTAGCTATCCCTCAGGTTCTTGACCAACTCAAACTCATTGATGCCATCAAAGTCGCCGGTAACATAAAGGTACGTAGCAAGTGTTTAATATGCAATTTATTTTTAAAGTTTATTCTACAGTGTGATTTTTTTAATGGAATAATTTATTATCATGATATCAGAGGTTCTTCCCGTCCGATTTTGGAATCGAAGAGGACAGGGTGCACCCCTTACCACCTTTTGAAAGAATTCTTGATAAGAAAAGAAACGTTAGAAGGGCCGTTGAAGCAGCTGGGATCCCTTACACCTTTGTGTCTGCAAATTGCTATGGTGCATACTTCGTCAACAGCCTACTTCGCCCGCATGAGCAACTCGACTATGTCACCATCTATGGCACCGGCGAGGCTAAGAGTATATGTGCTGTAGATTAAACTACTTTTAATTTAGTTCATGTTTCTTAATGAAGCTTAATCAAATTGTTGCACGTTTGGATTTAATTACTAGACAGTGTAGCAATTGGTTGGCTTTCATTTCTTTAATCTTTAAAGATATGCCTGCCTGCCTGCTTGTAGAATTGTATGATGCTGATAATTGTCATCTTCAGCTGTGCTGAATTATGAAGAGGACATAGCCATGTACACCATCAAATTGGCGGATGACCCAAGAGCATGTAACAGAGTTGTGATCTATCGGATGGAGAAGAACATTATAACTCAGCTTCAACTCATCTCCCTTTGGGAGAAGAAGACTGGTCGGACTTTCAATAGGGTTCATATCCTTGAGGAAGATATTCTGAAGCTCTCTCAGAGTAAGAACTTTATCAGACCCATCTCTGATAGATAGCCTAGAAAATGGGCAGGATGCCAAGTTCTAATTTGGATTCTGGAAAAAGCGTTTCCGGGACACAAGACTCCCATCTTATGAGCTCCGCGAAGGAGCACAAAGTATTGCATGCTACAGACCTTTTTTTTTTGTTTTTTTTATGTTTTTTGTTTTTATTGGTGGGATTTTTCTGCATTCGGTTGGATACAATTGCTAACCCTGGTTAGAACATTAATTGTTGCAGCCCTGCCGCATCCGGACAATATCCCAGTGTCAATCCTTCACAGCGTGTTCATAAAGGGCGACGTACTAAACTTTGAACTGGGCGAGGACCATATCGAGGCTTCGGCCCTGTACCCAGACTACAAGTACACCCCCGCGGATCAACTTCTCGATGTTTTTCTTGTTAACCCTCCACGTCCAGCAAGTGCCGCGTTTGAATGAGCTTTAAGCATGAGCACTCTGATCCTCTCCACCTTCTTGCAGTCAATTGCCAACATTCTGACTAGACCATTTATGTTTCAACTTTGTATTTCTTAAGTATGAAGCCAACACCTTCCAGGGTACGAAAATTTCAGAAGACATGGAGACTCGTCAACTTTCAGATTCAACCAAACACACTGAATAAAACTAAATTATTCTAAAAATTGCTCAAACAAATATTTGACCATTATATGTTACTCCATATCCAACATATCCTTAAGTTTAGATACATCCTATTTGTTTTATTTTTCTCATGGCGTCATTGACTTCGCGTCCTCCCAAAGTCTCAGAAAAGCAAAAATATTAGAAAACATATAATACAAGCCATCCACTGTAACCTGGCTGGAAGCCAACCAGAGAATTAACCACAGATCTCCTCGCTTCTTGTCCAAGAGGCCATGCTATTTACATGAGGCAGGTATACATGAGGCGGGTAGGGACCAGATCGATGAAAGTGCCCATTGTCTGTCTCAATCTTTCTCATCTCTTGGAGTTTCACGTCATAAGCATAGAACGAGCCATCCTCCTCCCTCTTGAAAATTACATCTCCACTGACTCTTAGGCTTAAAAGGGGAACCATGTCCATTATACAACCTTTTGCGATGCTATATTGCTTTTTCCAAACATCCCCGTTCAAGCGCTCCAAGCTCCAAATATTAATGTTCAAGCCTTCGTGAAAGACAAAACACAGGGAACCACCCATCTCGATAATTTTGTCATGAACTCTACAACTCTTTGGGAGCTGGATGGTATGAAACTTTTCACTGTGGACTTCCATCGACACCAAGTAATCACTGCGATCCACTTGAGGAATCCAATTCAAACTTCCGATGGCTGAAATAGGGGGATACCCCAGCCAACCGAAGAGTCCAAAAGAAGGTCCGTCAACTGCCCTCCACAATCTCGTACCAAGAATTAATGTCTCACAACTGACATAGCCTAATTTATCTTGAAACAAGTGCACCACTTTATATTCTCCATTTACATTGTTCACAGCCAAGCCATAAGACTCCCTCTCTGGAGGGAATAAAGTGCCTAAAGGTAGTGCAGCCATCTTCCTTGTCACAGGATTCATGACTATCAGTCCTCCTTTCTTCAGTTTGTTATCCAGCAAAATTAAGCCATTGCATGTGGCTCTGATATTGCCTTGGCAGCTCAATTTATACTCCCCTATCTTGCTCTTTCCTTCCCCAAATTCAATGAACTGAACATAATACGTCAATGCTCTATTTGTGTTTGATTGACCAAAAATGGGGACAGGCAGTGATCGTAGAAAACTTCCTTCAACAGAACATATATTTGGTTGCTCTGGTGGTATTGGTGTTGAAGAATAATGGTATGATCCTGGTCTTGGAACCAGTTTTAGAAAGATGAGAACAGATTCAGAGCGACAAAGATGAGCATCAATGAAGACAGGGCTGTTGATGAGGTTGTACCATGGCTTACAAACGAACCTTGCATGTTGAAGTGAACTGAGAGGAAGGCGAACAAGGATATTTGAGACAGGGTCTCTATGAAAATAAGGGATTTGTTGCTTCTTTTGCTCATCCTGCTCCTTCTTGTGCAGAGCCCTCTCTTCTACAGATCTTAGTAGTCCCACATTCTTATTTCCCACTGATTTCACCATTATGCTTTCTTGATTCTCAAAGAAGCTACCCTATCATGATGTCAGAAAATTTATTGCATTACTGTTATTATCGGTGAACAGACGCAAGAATGTATTCACAAATAATTTTTAGTAAATGCACACATGTGCATATCTTGTCCAGCAATTAAACCACTAGCTGTATAAACCTATCTCATTATGCAAAAATTCCAGAAATTAGATGACGTCTGCAAAAACTATAAGTTGAAGAAGCCAGTGAAGGGAGAAAAAAAAATGTCGAAATTACTTCTCAAAAATTTAAGAGAAAAGAAAATGAAGAAACTCATGAAATTCAGAACAAATGCTCCAGAGCTTCTTTCTAAACTGTTAAGCAGAAGAATGATATCCATTCCAGATGTTCATTCAACAGCCAATTTAATTCTTACAGAATGGCTGGTCATTTTGTTTTTTCTTTTCTTGTTAGTAAGGCATGTCCGGTTAAGGGTCTAGTCAGTTATATCCATCAAAATTTTTAAGGCTCAAGTGTGATAATAAACAGAAATGGCAACAGCCAAAAAACCCCTGGAGCTTATACCCAAAATCCGATAATGTATTATTGTAAAGGTTCAACATAAGCCCAGATGCCAGAATCCAAGATTTCAACTTTTACCATCCAAACGTTGCCCAGATGAACACAATAATGTGAATAAAAGTCTGATTCATGTAGTAGAAAACGACTATGCGTTGAAAACTCAACCGAAGAGTTTCACCTTATTCTATCTAACCAAGAGATTGTGACCAAAGAAGTAAAAGGAAAAAAAAATATAGTAGCTATTCAGTCAACCAAATCAAAGGAGGAACAGAAGAAAAAAAACAAAAAAGAGTTTAAAGTACCAATTTCATAAAGAGAGAATTAACAAGAACCAATGTCCAATGTTTTCCTCTCCATTATCAAAGAATCATCGACACTCTTTCAAACTTTGATCAATAATCATAGTAAGCCAAAAACAAAAACACAGAGTAGAAAAAGAACCAATCTTGAAAGTGGGGCTGGCAGCATACCCGTTGGTGGGGAGAGAGCCGTGGCTTTTTAGGCTCCTCTTCTGAGACCATGAACACAGAGAGACTCAGTTTCCTTCTCTCTCAGAATGACTTCTCGGTCTTGTCCTTTTATTTCTTCTTTATCTTTATCGATCATTATTAAACAAACTCCGTGACTTTCCAAGTCAACAACTTTTTATATTTTTTTATTTTTTATTAATTAATTCCAATTAAAATTTAAATTTAAATTTTTCGTTTTTAATAATCTGCTATAATATTTTAATAAGACTAAGATATTAATTTAAAAAAATTCTTTTATTAAATGAGATAATTATATTTTTATAATTGATGTGAGATTTTATTACAAGTTTTTTTTTGGAGGGGGGGTTATAACCAAGTATTATTCAGATACTTTTTACCAACAGAGGCTATGAAATGAGAAAGAGAGTGAATTTTAAGGTGAAAAAGGATTATTTTTATTAGAAAAAAGTTCGATGTACTTAAGAAATAAGGCAATGAATAAAAAAAAATTGAATAGAATTGAGTCAATATTTAATTTGACCTGTAGATTCACATTTAATTTTATTTTAATAGTATTTTAATCATATATTCTTGATTATATCTATATTTTTTTTGAGCAAAAATTCTTCAGTTATTTCAATTAATTATTTTAAGAAAAATAAAAGAATACAAATAAAAATTAATTGATTACTTTACCCCTCTGACTCCATATAACACCTTAAAATTAAATTAAATAACTGTTTCATTTTTTCTTTCTTTGTTTTTTTTTTTTGGGTGGGGGACCACTGTATCACTACTTGCAAAGAATTAGTCTTATTTCTCGGACTTCTAGTTATGGTCACCGTTTCTATCCTGGCTTTTTAGTGCGTCCTCCATTAGACCGTGTTTGCAAAACTATATTAATGGGAAAGCAATAAGCACATAAAACGGCAAAAATAATATGGAAAAAAAAAAAAGAACTGTTTCCAAGCGGGGTGAGTCGTTGATTAATGGAAAGAAGTTTGGTAAATGGTTAAAAATTTAATTACTGGAATGTTGAATCATGGGGCAAAGAAAACATTAAGTTTTCCCTTTCTTTCTTTGGTAATTGGTAATGCTTGATGTGTGAACCATGCGTTATAAGTATAAATTTATGTGTGAAGGCCATTCCAGGCACGAGTGTTCAGCATGGAGACATCAGGCATTGACGATTGCTTTAGTTTTCTTTTTCCTTTTTCAGTGCCAACCCTCGTTTCAAATGCACTAACAGACGAGATTGTTGCTCGAGTGAATAAAAAAGAAAAATTCTTGTTCCCTGCGTCAAAATGCTTATTATATAATATTAAATTATAAATGAATCATATTAAAAAAATTAGAATAAAAATCACCCTAATAGCATATTAAGTATGAGACCTTTTTGTCATCTTTTCATAAAATTTTACCCGGAAAAGGGTGTCAGAAGCGCTGATAATGCCCATGCCAATGCGAAGGTTAAATTTTATGGAACTATAAATTGGTGGGTTATTGTCGAGGTTGTGAATGCTGAGCTGTGAAGCAATGTGTCTATAAATAATTTTGGGTTTAGCTGGTCTGGCTGGACCCTTTTGGTGAATATTGCTCGAGGGAGTGGTCCCGGACCACGAAGCCGTCATGCACCACCTTAAAACTGGACACTTACAGGAGCCTCAAGCATTGATGTAGCTTGGACTGAGCCATTTGATCCTCCTGCTGAGACTATTCGGGGATTCACCAAGGTCCATGGCTAAGGTATAAAATCTCAGAAATTGTCAGAAAATTTACTGCTTTTAGGCAACCAAACGGAGTCTGCTATGTGAACGCCAGCCATTTTGTCTATACGACATGGCATGTCTACAGTCTTTCTACCTACTCTCTTCTGTCTTTTGTCTTTCATTTTTTTTTTCTCCAGAATCCACCACGAGTAATTCAATAACCAGTCAAGCCACTACCGCAAACATCCAACGGAATTGGCATCACAACCACAAACATCCAACGGAATTGGCATCACAACCACCGCTAGACTTGCTGGTACTTTCCCTTCCCAAATCAGTGGCTGTTGTAAGTCATTTTTTCCCCTTCAAATGCAACCATGGACGCACTTCATGAAACGACCAGGACATGCCATGTATAAATGAAAGTACCATATACCACGAAGAATCAGGTTAAAAACCAGTCAGAATGGCAAACATTTGCAACAAGTGCTGTTGATTTTTTCTTCCTCTTCTTGGGACGAAAAATCTTGCTTAGCTGCTGCTAGCAAACTTCAAAAAGAACTGATTAATTCCTTGGTGTCCCATGAAAGGATCGAGTTCGAATCATTGAACTTTGTAAATTCCTGTCCACGAGATTGTTTCAATCTAGTAGGAATCGAATTCAGTAACCATTGTGCCTAACTATGCAACGTTGTGAAACAACTTTATTACGAGTTCCGTAGAATTTTCTGCTGTATTGATTGGCACTACAACGTGGGTCTCTTCACGCTGAATATAACGTCGGTACGTCACACTGTCGCATCGCACGTCAATGTCGTAGAATTCCAGTTCAGACTCCCACCACAACTGGCCATCTCCAGAGTAACAAACGATGCATATCAATTTGAATTGTCTAGTCCTTAATGGAAAGCCAATTAAAGTTACTTTAAATGCTTTCACATTTATTGTCAACATTGCTCTGACATTAGAAACCACCCCCCCCCCCCAAAAATCCATCCTTTGCTCCATTTCAATTGTCGTTTTGGACATGGTTTTGATTCTTTTTACATTTGAGATAACACGATCGGTTATAATTACGCGGGTCTTACGTGTGCTGGTTCACCATGTGAAATCAACGTCCTTGTGTCTTATGGGTCATGGCAATTACGCCGCTTGCCCTTACAGGCGCTGTTATTATTGCTACACTACATTGGCTGATTTGCACGAAGGATATTAGGACATAACGAAAATCTACACGGACACAGTGAACTCATATTATACGTACGTTATATTTTTATAGTTATTTGTTATATAATTTTTAATTTTTTAATATATTACTACAATTAACAACAAATTTAATAATCATAAAGTATACCCACATGCGATACGTCCAATTCAATTCATTATAGTGTTTACAGCCCACCCCAAGTGGTGGACTTTTCGTGGCAAATGGCAATTGCTCATTTTGTCGTTGTTAATACGGTCAGGTGGAAACGGAAATATTCACAAACTTCCAAGTACACCCACCATCCCACCCACCGAACTTGACGTGGTTAGACTTCAAGACTCCAGCAAGTCAGAAAAGAAGTCAAGGTGCCGATAAGTTGTACCTTATACAAAGGGCAACAGTATTGGGTTCGTCCTTGCAGTCGTTCCCTCTACAGTAGACTGTCATTCAACACAGAAAAGAAAAGATAAACACCAGATTGCCCCCAACGCAGAAAAGAGGCCTAGCTAGAAAAGCCAGAAAAGAAATGAAGGGAGGCTCAGGTTACTCAGAGATCAAACAAGTTGGCATGCAAGAGTCAAGATCTGTGGACTTATGGGATTTTGATGCTACTTTTCATACACCAAAGCTAGCGTCAAGATATGGCTCCGGAAACCAAGAGAACATAGCAGTCCACGAATCATCATTTCCGGAGAAAGCAAAGGAAGATGGGGTTGGAGAGGAATTTGGGGTGATTTTAAGGAGAAGCCGTTCTGTTCCGGTAGTTTCTTCCAGCGGAGAAAGGCCAACCGAGAAGCAAGTTTCCTTGCCAGAACGTGCAGAGAAGAGTGCATTTTACACGAGAAGATCGTCTTCAGTTTCACATGGGTATTGCAGGATTCATCACCAAAACGACTTCATTGCTGACGATGATGGTAAACCGTCCGCAACAGTGGCTCGAAAAACCAAGAAAAAAAGAACCAACATTCTGAAAGCTTTTGGAAACCTCTTTGGATTCTAGTCATATTGCTTTCTCCAATCATTTCGTGGAACCATGTAGCGTCAGCACCATTAACGCATCACCTCAGGTTACACACTAGAAACAGTGTTGGTGAGCTATTTTCAATTCCAAGTTCAAATTTTTATGTTGGTCCAACGCATTTAACTTGAATTCCAAGTTCAAGCTAGGAAATGCTTCGCATGGAAACAAAATTTATCACTAATAATATGTAATAAGTTTTGTCATGTAACAGGGCCAAGTTTGTTTTTCAACTGCTTTTGAGTTTGTTAGTTCACTTTTGACTTTTTTTCCGGCACATTAAGCCACTGGGAGGAACGTTGTCCTCCTAGTGCGCTTAGAGAGGGAGAGACACAATCGGCCTCGCGGAGATTATGGGCCAAGTGCCCTCCAACCACAACAAAACGACTAAATTTCTTGCGCTATTTGTGGGTAAGTGTTCGACGAAAGAAGCTACGTGGTAGCCAGTCAACTGTACTAGAATTCACAAGACATCACTCACACATAAAATTTTTGCACATCTTTATGGAAACTGTACAACCGATCCCAAGCTATCACTTTCTGATGCCTGTCAGTGAAAGTATTGCATTATTCAGCA
The DNA here is from genome assembly GCA_020883675.1 of Bruguiera gymnorhiza. NCBI lineage: Eukaryota > Viridiplantae > Streptophyta > Magnoliopsida > Malpighiales > Rhizophoraceae > Bruguiera > Bruguiera gymnorhiza. Next base: position 1,171,309 of record JAIRCJ010001062.1, on the reverse strand, counting down.
TTGGCATTGTGGCCAGGAGCTCATCCAGAACCTGAGCCCGGCTGAATGTAAAGGAATTGCCCGAGCTGCACGACTTCTTGTCTCGGGGCAGCCATTGCACCTTTTAATTGTCTGGACTGACCCACTTGAGATGGCATCCTTGAGCTCCTTTAGTTTGGCCTCCACCTTGTCCTTTACAGCGAAGGGTACTTTTCCCCCAGCGCCATCGGCTGCTTTTCCGTCTGGTACACAACAGAGTCAGTCTGGTTCTTGGTGTCTATGGCATCCCTTTTCTCTTTGTCCTCCCTTGAAAACTTTTCAGCTTCTCTGATCACTGTCCTTTCCACCTCCATGATTTCTATTTCCCAAGTCAAGATAGGTTACAGTTGCGCTCGGTAGCCACCATTGTCAACACAATCCTGCACAAAGCATCAAACCATACATAATTTTCGTATCATGCCTCACGTCAGACCATTTTTAGTGCTTATCATCGATCCACACTTCAACTAAATTATTGTATGAAGCTAATGCCCAAAGAAGTTGCATTGGTCCAGTGTAGGCACTCTAAACATGATGATTGAATAGCCATTTCAAGTCCATGTCCCCAGTTCAAACCTTGTCCCTGACAACCTTTCTCTCACCCTGGTACACAGTAATCTCAACGGTTATCTGGCCATCAGCAGCAGTGGAAAATAACTCTGTTTTGGAGGTTGGTATAGTTGTATTCCCTAGGATAATCATAGTCATCACACCGCCCATAGTTTCCAATCCATGAGAGGTGATGTAACATCTAAGAGCACAATATCGGTAACATCTCTGTTTAGAACTGCAACCTGTAATAATGAACCTGAGTATAGTAAGATTGTACTAGACAAATGTGAAGATAAAACGATCATCAAACAACCAGCCTTGTTTGGAAAAAGCAACAATAGGAGAGAAAAGCAGTTAGAAACTCAACCTGAACTGCAGCTCCAAGTGCATTCGATTCCTTTTCAGTCATCTTTTTCAAAAGATCCTGAACAGCTGGAATGCATGTTGAACCACCAACAAGGATCAATTCATCTACATCTTTGGTTGCATAAAATCATAGATTGCGAAGCTGAGCATGCGTGTTGAACCACCAACAAAATCTTAGATTTGCAGATGCTACCTACTGAGCTTAATATGCATAAAAATTACCGATTGCATAAAGTAGTCGAAAAAACTTGGGAATTTATTTTCTCATTTGCGTTTTCTTTTTTGAGGCAGGCAGGTTAAGGGAAAGAAAAGACATGCATGCAGATAAAAAAACCATCTTCAATTCCAAATTAATTGCCAAAGTTCATTTTGTTGGCCTGGCTACCAATTAAGTGAAATTGTACTGAAAACCACGTAATGGAAAGGATCAAAGGAATTGGAAAAGAAGCAAACCGAGGAGAGGAAAATACCTATCCAGCAACTCTGCACACAGCTGTTCAAACTGGGCCCTTGTCAGGGTGGTATCAATGTGGTAAACTAGAAAAGGGCAAGAAATATCAGTAGTCAATAGATGTCAAGGAGAGATAAACAAGTCAATCTCAGACTACAAATTGAGCAACACACCTAATGTGGGTCTGAGTCAGAGATGACAACTCAATCTTTGCCTTTTCCGCGGCCTCTGTCAAACATTGAAGACCTCGCTTGTCTTTCAATAGATCCACACCTACACTCAATTTTCTCTAGTAGAACCCATTCGACTCACCAAAAATATAAAAAAATTTAATATATATATATATATATAAAACAAAACAATAATATAAATACGTATTGATCTCAGCGTAGACAAGAAATTTCTTTTAGCAACACTGGCACTTTTTTTCTCAAAAGAGACGCCAATCCCCGTTACTAGGAAGAGTCAAAGAGCGAAGCAATCATAAGTACTATCTCCGTGGTCTAATACTAGGATCGCCCGTTGGGGTTTTAATTCTACAACAAAAACCCACGAACCTGAGAAGGTCGAGGACAAAGAGCTCTCTCTGTATGCTCCCAGCCTAGAAACCGACGAAGGTGGCCTATGCTGGGTTGGGCTCCTACGTTTGAAATGAATGAGAACGGGTGGTTATCTTTCTTTCTGTCCCTTTTGTGTTTGAAAACCAGGATTCAACACAATTATACGCCACACCTGATGTTACGTCTATTTTTAGTGCTCAAGACTTATGATGTTACTACGTTAAATATTATTTTTAAATCACTGTAGGTACTGCCTTGATTAATAATTAAGTATACCTTTTCACACATTAGTCCCAGCTTAAGTCCACAAGCAACCACAGGTTTAAAAATAAGAAGAGGTATAAAGATAATAAGAAATAACATCAATTTTAGTTTATAAATACAATAGATATACAATAATATATTTTTGTTATTGTCAAATAAAAATCAGGGAAATGCCTTATTTTTCAAACCCTTTATATGAAATAATCAATCTACTGATATATCTTTTTGGAACAAATTATCCTCCTCTTGAATATTTTTCCTACTAAAAGGTTGTCAAATGTTAATATTTCCCTGAGGATGTTGTAGAAAAACAGAACACACAAGTCCAGTTCCGGGCAGAAAAAAGACAAGAACAAAGTAACGCTGTAATCCAGAATCTGATAACCACCACCAAGGCCCCGTCACTTGGAATTGCCAGCCTTTTGCTTGGCCTTCTCAATAAGGGGCTTCAGCTGCTTCTTTTCAGCAAGAATCTTGAGGAAATTAAACAAGAATGGTATATAATTGTGCTTCCGCCGAATGTTTTCCGTTCTCCATTTCTTGAATTTTTCCTCCTCTATCAAAATCTTCTCAGTGGCATTCCCAATTCCATCGTTTACTTCTGATAGTGACTTGTTTAATGCTTCGAAGCTGCTCTTGTCTGCCAGTCTGTCTGACTGGGAGGCAGCCAACTGCTGCAAGATGCGCTCCCTCCTTTTCTGAAGCTCCTTGAGCTCAGCAGTATACATCTCATTTCGGTTCTTGATTATCGCCATGAGATTAAACCTTATCTCACTTTTGGAGTACCTTTCAATGCGTTCTTGAATCACGGGTTGCACCACACGCAACCAGTCTGCGTCATCATGCTCATTACTGCTACATGGACCAAGGTTAATAGGTCCGTCCTTTAGTCCATCTAGCTCGTACAGCACTTCATCAACAGGTAAATAACTTATAAAATGATAGACATCATCATCTTTGGTGACAGCTTGCTGCTCCTCGGGAACAAAAGGCTCGGGTCTTGCAAAACTATTATGCGCCGAACGTATGGCTTCACTATTGTTTATAGCCAAACCTTTGAGTTCAGGAGGAAAATTCTTGGTGAATTCTTTCAATTTCACCAATTCTGGGCCAATATCAATGTCTGGGCAATTCATCAGGATAGACAAAATTGCTTGGGTGGCACAAGCATTATTAATAACCTACGAACCACAAATAACAAAAAAAAGAAAAAAATTATGTAAGTTGCTCTCATCATATTGTGGAACATCAATTATGAATCATGGAAATATACCTGACTGGCAAAAAAGAGATCAGGATTTGGATCCTTAATTACAAGACGGTCATCTTTTTCATCCAGGCGCCATTTGAAAAGGAAAATCAACCCGTATACAGGCCTGAAAAAGGATGGTGAAAAAACTTCAAATGTTTAACAATAAGAAAGGCATCTCTGCCTTATAGATTAAAAGGGGGTAGGCCAATGGGATACAAAAACCAACCGAAGAGTGTCAAGAGAATCAAGGTCCAACGAATACAACTCCTCAACCTAGTAAGATGCATCGAGGTATCATGTTGAAATACATAAATATAAAGAGCAGAGAAAAACAGGAGAGAAATAGGCTCTATGCTCAGCATATTAAGTAAATCAACTCATGATATTCAACATAAAAAAGAAAAAAGAAAAAGTTCATCATAATACTGGAAAGGCCACAACCAACAGCTTGGACTCTGGTCCCAATTTGAACTTGATTTTCAAAGCAACACTCAGAGAATTTAATAGATCAACTGAAATCGGGCATGAAGCGAGATAAAAACATTCGGACAGGTAGGAGCAGATGAAGAATTCAAAACTCAATCCACAGCCTTAATACAACAACGAGTGAAGGTAACAAAAATAAATTAATCGAGCACATTACTGATAATGATAACACAAGACCCCTCCATGCTACAGCTTCAGTTGAAGAAAAAGAAAAGAAAAGCAATCAAATTGATTAAGATATGGATTACAAATGCAGATGGCAATATCTTTCTAGTGGTCTTATTAAGAGCAAAGCATTGACTAAAGAGATATAGGACAACTTTCCCATAAGAACAGTGTACTATAATCTAAGAAATATATAAAATGAAACAAGATATGAAAATATAAATGCCATGCCAAGTATAATCAAGACCATGGCAATTCAGAATATATGATAATCAGAGTCAAAGATTACCTGAACCTCTTTCACTTGCATTTGTTGTATAAGTTCTGTAAACACACCTGAAATAGAAGCCCAGAGCCTTAATGCTCACAGTCTACAAATATTCCTATAAATTATTGGCATGCATTAATGTGTTATTTAGATTCAATTCATACACTAATATCCCAAATGACAAACACCTTTCATTTGCACTTCTTATCATCATATTCATAGGACATATACCTGATTATGCCTTTTCTTTTATTCCCCCATTTACTTTTTTGAATTTAATTAGTTTTTAGAACCTGTTTATGTCGTCAAAACTACCAACAACATGATACAGATGGACAGAACCAGCCCCCAGGGATTCCGATTTCTGAAGGTTCGTGCAATCTATAAGGGAAAAAAAGGAAAGGCAAGCCATGGGTTCAAATCATAATTGCTAGAAAATTTGTCAGTCATAATAACAGAATTTTCACGAGCCCTTTTAAGCAAACCAAACGAAAAATATACTCTTTGGCTAAGTCTCAAGAATATAAGGCAGATATCTTACGTACAACCTTTGGTACAAGAGGAGGATAAAAAGAGGATGCCAAAAACATACCTGGATCAGATTCGATGGTGCACCAAGACATGATGAAGGAACTATCAAGAAGCTGCAAGAAGCAACAAGGTCATTTGAGCAGAGCATACAATGATACAAACAGGCAAATAAATTCAGGAAAATCAACTCTCAACATAGTTGGTAACACTCCACACCAAATGGGAAAAAGATGAAAACTTGAAGGTCTCCGTTGGATAATAATTAATCACTACTGACTCTTTCTAACAATGGAATTGTTTCTTGAACTACATATTTATAATATCAGCAGCAGCAATTTGGTTTTGCTTTTGATTTTGGGTCAATTAAACAAATAAAAAAAGAGAGAAGAAATAAGAGAAATAGAATATATACTTACACTTGCCACGACCAAGCCAGCGAGCGAGAGAGAAACCCCAAACCCAACCCAACAGTTGTCTGATACCCTACCGCGAAGGAGACTTCTGTTTTTCTAACTTGTCCTTTCTTGGAAAAAAAAAATACATACATTTATATATATATATATGTATGTATGTATTAAAATTATATTTTCATAAAAAAATATTAATTAAGTATCATTAGACATAAAAGTAAATAAATTCTTGTAATGTTTATGTTTTTGTGGTGCTGTATTTTTATTTTGGAGAAGGGAAATCCATATTGCATAGGAAGGAATTGATAAATAAATGTAAATATAAACTCTTTTTTCTGAAGCAGCGGGCAAGGCCCGTTGCATCGGTGTCGCGGCGTCAGCCAATGTCTTGTCAGTTGCCAAGCGCGCCCTTTTGGAGATGAGCCCGCAGGGATTCTTGGGCCCAGCTTTGCTCTAGATTTTAATTGGATCTCAGACCTTCTTTTGTGCCCATTCTCAAGACAGTTGGACTTGGATCATTGTTTTTAAGGGAAAAATATATATAAATTTTCCCAATTGGCCTCCGCCGGTGTATTGGAAGATGTCTGCTTCAGTCTTGGGAGTTTTGCTCATTTTGGGTACTTACCCAGGCTAACCTTTTTACCTGGAACCATGAAGAAAGTCGTCTGTTTTTGGAAAAGGAAAAATGGGTGAAACCAAAAAAAAAAAAAAAAAAGGTTCAAAACTTCAGGGACGTCCGTTTTTGGATCAGGAAAAAGGGGGAAAAAAATAAATGAAAACTTCACCCGGGACTCACTCAACAAGATTTCCTTTCATCACCCACACAAAATTACTAGTAGGAATTTATTAGCAGACTGAAAAAAAAAAAAAAAAGGCACTTACATCCCTCTGGTCCATGCAATGATGTAACCCTTTAAATAAGATTAACACAGGTCACGACCATTAAAGTGCGACTGTGATTCTCAGGTGTATGTACAGCAGCTCAGTTTTCCAAGTACCTCTACAATTTCAGCTAAACTACAGCGGGATAAACCTCATTCCGTGTCACCTATGTTTCTTCTTATGCACAAACAGAGCAGCAGAGGACAATTGCGTGAGAACAAAGGCTGGTATATTGCACCGTCTTCAGCATGGTTCCCCCTCTGTTATTCCTGTAAAATTCAGGTCAGAGAGCATGTAGCTCTTCATTCCGTCTATTACCATGGCATGACCCCAATGTTAACCACACATTTAGCTGATCAATGAGTTCCAGCAGTCACTAAGGCATGGTCTTGTGGTATGCATCTGCAGTTGCACTGAAATACGAAATACGCGTGTAGGACTCCTGTCACCACTCAAGGCTTCCTCATAAACTTCTTGGCTTTCCTCGATAAATTTTTAGCCTTCAACCTGTCGGAGAATGCCAAAGGAAGTTCTTCCTCTGCATTATCTCCTTGATCAAACCGGCCTCCAAGAATCTTCTCATTTTTTGAGGTTTGTTTACTCAGTTCCCCAGTTGAGTTTGCTTCCTCAGGTATATCTCTGTATAAGTGTTTCAAGATAAAGAGAGCAGTATCGTTGTCCCTCCAGTAGTTTCTGTGCATATTCCAAGAGTCAAGTGTTACTTTGATATTGTTGTCAGTCATATCATGGTGTGATAGAAATGAATGCAAGTATGAAATGACACTCATGACACCATAAGGGCATTAACAGCCAGGAACTCGAATAAGAGATCATTTGGTTCAAGTTAACACACAAAAGAGAGCAGGCTCAACAGCTGAAGGAATCAAGCATGTTAACTAAGCCCCTGAGCTCAGGCCACCTAAAGCACATACCAGTCTATGAAAGGTGCTTATTTTTAAAAGAAAGGTTCTGCACAGATTTAATGACAGTGAGGTGGACCTCATAGTGGTGGACCTCTACTGGTTCATCACTATATGATGTTTTGCCAGATGCATGCATGTCGTCCACACCTCATAGTGGTGGAAAACTAGGATCCAGCCTTTAGACAGAAACCAGCAGTTCCAGCCAGTGCCCATTCCTGGCTGGAAGAGGGAATAGAATGCTGTGGATTGCATTCTACAATCAGAGCCAGAAGCACCATTACCAAAGTTATGGGGAGGCATATTGATAATTCCCAGAAGGTGGACATGGTTGGTGTTTCGTGGGAAATTTTCTGTGCCTAATCATTTCCTAAGCAGTTGAACATAAAAACATACAGCCAAAATCCAAAATTAAAGAACACATTACCAAATGATTACTTCAGTGTGACCTGTCACAGGTTCGAGTGGCAGAAAATCTCTTTGTAAAAGTAAAGGTAAGACTTTATACACCTGACCTTTCTCTAGACCCTACACTGTAGGAGCCTCATGCATTGGTTCATCCTTTTTTAGATTACCAAATGATTACTCTCAAGCATATGCAATGCCTACATAAATGTTGGTCTCTCGTTCACTCTTAAACCAGAATTGACATGCAATATGAAGGAAACTAGCATATTCCATATTTGGCCTGGTAACTCAGGCTCAGCTCAGCTCAGCTCATGTTTTATATTATTTCATGCGAAAGGACAAAGCACATACGTATGTGATCCAATGGCTTGTAGATATGGGTGTTCAAATGTTTTATCCTGCAAGCTTAAAAAAGTTGTCGTTAGCAAAAAATCAACAATATGACCTGACACTCAAAAAAAATCGACAAACTAAACATTTACTGTAAAGCAATACAATTCTCACCCATTGGAAATCAAGTTTGATCTGGGCCATATAGCAAATATCCAATAGCAATTTTTTACCATGCTAGAATTTAAGCTACATTGTCAGATGCCAATTGCCATTACCCATAAGTTTATAGGAAGTATAAAAGGAAATCTAGCCACACTAACAATGGTAACTATAGACTATCAATAATGGACTTACAGCATCAACTAAGCTTCTAAACAGATCATGGAAGCTTCTTTATATTGGTAGCTTTCTATATGATTTTAGCGACAATGACATGCACAGGAGCAACTTTATAGACACTATAAAAGCACGCACTTGAATTGTGTGATCAATACGCCCTTCTTCACTTCCAGTTAACCTCTCCATCATTATAGAACCATATGTCTTCTCTTCTTTTTCTTTGACATTTTCTGCTCCATCTGAAGGAATGCAGGAATTTGAAAATTTTACCAAAAAAAAAAAAAATGTTACAGGAAAAAAAGCAATTATAAACAAATTTCTTGGGTGGTAGCTTCTTTCATGCAAAAGTGGGGAAGGGCTGGGTTAAGAAAACTGTTGCACAGATTTCTGAAGAATTCAACGAGGCCTAACACAAAAGGATGATTTTTCAGTTACCTTCTAGGTTATCCGCAGCTTTTGATTGGCATGCTGTAAGCACTTTAACCTGTTTAGGTGGAAAAGCCTTAAGATCTGCAGTACTCCTTGAATAGGGGCAAAAGCAAAACATAACATAGCATAAAAATAAGTGCAAGGGCAACTCTATTCCTTGGCAAAAAGGAACTAAATCTTCCAACAAAACTCAAGCTGATCAACATAACATAGCATGGATTAAGAACTACTTGAGTGCCTATTTATTCCTCCTTAATGACCTAAATACAATGCATGCAAGTGCCCATTTATATGTTAGGTATATTGCTGTGTATCTATGTATCAGAGTGTTATGAATCAGGTATCCTCTCACTCAGATCAAACAGACCACAGCTTACTCGATAAAGGAAATTTTGTAAAGCTGAGAAGTAATGACCATGATGTAAAAAGTTGAGACAAAGTCAGAGATGGCTAGGGGGTGTTGAACACTAAAAAGACATCATCCACCAAAAAAGAGATAGAAAAGTGAAAAAAGTATTGCCTTCCTTGCATAGAAAAAGAAACATCAGTTATTGGCATTTGTTAGTTTAATCGGGAGAGAAAACATTACTCTATATCTGTTATCTAAAGCAGATGGGTAAAACACGAGAATCCAGACTGAATTATCCAAGAGAATCTTGACAGACAGGACTTACTTTCACTGAGTTTAAACGGTCCATCATTGCATGGGAATGAGTTGCTAGATCTTCAGTAAATTCCTGCCGAACATTGTACAAGCATATCAAAAAGAAGAAAGAAAAGATACTATTTCTTCTACCCTTTTTGAGTTCCTTTCAAACTACACTCGTTTGTTAAAGACCCATACCCGAAATCCTATGTGCAGCCTCCTTCCACCTTTGTGGTAAGGAATAATGACTGGACGCTTGTTGATGTATTCCTTGCAGACAAGTGGTTCCACTCTGTTTGAATATCCAAAATACCTTGTCTTAGAGATTGGCATATAAATAAAACCTAGGACCTTGCCCAACAGCCTCAAGTTTCAGGTTAAGCTTTTTCCTGAAATGGTTTCGGTCTACTCAACTGGCTTAGGAATTCAAACCATGCTACCCAAATCCTAATTGAAAATCAACCAATTCTTCTGCTTCATTTGCACTATCAAGCCCAATGGGTTTGCATGCACACCAAAATGAATGACTCTTGCAATGAGATTTTTTCTTTTTGATAGTTTGCACAATGAGTTCAGACATATGTTGATAAATGGAACCTAAATCACAAAGGGGGCTTACATCGCATGTATAGATATCAAAGGTATGCAACAAATGGAATAAATTGCATTCCTTTTTTATCCTTCGTTTTGCAGTTGGAGAGGGAGGCAGGGAGATGCTGTGAAAGTCCTCCATACTAACAAAGCCATGTCAACCATACCATAAACTGAGTCCTAAAACCGATTGTCTATGAAGGCAGGAAGGGCTTTTCCTCTCCCCTTAAAAGCTCTTTAGTGCATAATTTTCCCAGAGTATATCTCACATTACACCAACAACATAAAAGAAGTTTCACCCATAACTTTTGAAAAGGGAAACAAACCTATATGCTACAGGATCAAATGGGTGAAAAATGTTGAACATTTGACGACAAGCAGGCATCTCCTCAATAATATTTTCCTCCTCCCAATAATCTTGTCCTTTCCCTGCAGTGAAGAGCAAAAGACAACAATCAATATATGAGCATTAATATAACAACTGATGCTTGAGCTAAAAAAACCTTTTCAAATGTGAAAGCTTGTAAGCGGGTTTGCTTAATGGAATATACAAGACAACCAGAGAGAAATCATTTCTTCATGGTTAACTTACATCTAATGGATGCAACAAGTTCTTACTTAGCAAACTACGTATAAGAAATATTTAGACATGGGAAATAATTTCCTTAGATTAGGCATGCAGTTTTGAGTGTTACCAATTCCAAGACGAATGTTGCGAAGAGCAAGGAAGACTCCAAGCGGAGACCCAACAGCAAAAAATGTATCAACCTGAGATAGGAAAATCAAAATCAAATTAGTGTTCTGTTCCATCATGTATTGTAAGTTATCCACACAAAAAAATGTTCTATGTGAAATCTGAAAATTTATAATATCACAAACAATCTATTTCATTTTCTAAAATGAATAGACTTGAATTTGAAATTCTATCACATCTCGAAAACAGAAATTGGAGAAGAACGTGACTGCAGATTGCAACAACAACAACAACAATAAATAAGCCTTAATCCCGAATATAATTGGGATCAGTTATGTGAATTTTTTCTTGTCATTCAGCTTTATTAAGAATTGAGTTTGGTATGAGGTGTAATTATTCTAAGTCCAAGTCAACTTTGGTCTCCTTCTCCCTCTCCTCTCACCATTGACCTAGATTTGGTCTCTCCTCCTACTCAAAGCATTTCCAGGTCTAGGTCATACGTGTTCAAACCAACACAAATACCACTCCCTCACCCTGTCTCCAATTAGAGCCACACCAACTTTGCTAGGAATATCCTCATTTCTTATTTAGTCTTTCCTGAAGCAGCAACAAATTCACCTAAGCACTCTCATCTCTGCCGCACTCATTTTTCAGCATGTTTAACAGCGTAACACTCACTAACACACAACACTGCTGGTCTAATCACTATTCAATAAAATTTACCCTTCAACTTAACAAGAATTTTGCAATCACACAGAACTCCAGCTGCACACCTTCATTTTAGCCATCCAGGCCTCGTTCTATGAGGAACATCCTTCTCTATATTTTCACCCCTCTAAATAATAGACTAAATAATGGCTAATGAGGGACTTCTATACATCCAATCTAATGATAGTCCCTATCTCACTTCTAACATTACTAAAATTACAATGCATAAATGGCAGAGATTGCAAATAACAGTTTTTTATGTCACCTTAAATTCAAGCTTTGTGTATTTAATACAGGGAGTATAACTCTTTGGTACATCATCAAGCCTGGTTGGCACCTCATTGGATATGGGTTGCTTTGATAAAGTCAGAAGCACATCCTCTTTTTCTGCTTCACAGATCAGAAACTCAGATTTTGTCACAAAGAATATTATTATTTTTATAAGTACAGAGCAGAACTTAGAATTTTGGACACAGGATCTCTGATTAGAGAGAAGAAAAAAAAAAAAAAGGATGATGTGAAGATCAGTGATTACCTTGATGCAAACCACTACTTGCATCTTCACTGCTACACAGTGATTCCAATTTTTGTACTCTAGCTTTCAGGAAATTAATCTGAAAGATGAACCAAAATTTGCACAATCAGAAAACTGTCCAGTAAAATTTGAAAAATCATGTTCAGCTACAAATGCAGACCTCTTCCTCAAGCAATTTAATTACTCTGTCCTTGTCACTATCATCTTTACAGTCCTCTATTTCCTGTTTCTCCAAGCCACTGACTGGGTTCTCATATTTCCTCCCTGTAGCTTCACTTAAGTGATCCCTTCCCTTGGAGAGCATGTCATCAGTGTCACTAACCTTTTGATGGATACCTCCCTCATCACTTCTTTCTCTGGGGTCTGCAGACAAGACTGTCTTCTCATTGAAATCTGGCGTGCCAGGACTCAGGATTGAGGAAAAAACTTCATTTCCACCCTCATGTACCAAAGTTGATTCTGCACTAATATTTTCATTAACAACAGAATCTCCTCTTTCGTTGGATTCATCAGCTGCACTGCAGTTGTATCCTTTGTAATTCATCAAGAAGCCACATGGAGAAGACTGGTTATTCATAGACTCATCAATTCTAGCAGGGTCCTCAAAGATAAAATCCATTGGATACAAAGAGCAAAGATTCTCCTGATGGCAAAGGATGTCATACGAGAGAACACTTCCCAAAGAATGACCATATATGGAAACCTGAAAAACTTTAAGAGTAATATGAGAATATTTAGACCTTTACAACTTGACAGAAAAAAGCAGAAAATGCTTAATGAGGCCTATACCTTGCCATCATAACCAGGATTCCGCCTCAGAAACTTCAAGAACAACCAATTCAATTGATTTGATACCTGGAGCAGGAGTAACCTTTTGTCACTCCAAAGCTCAAGTGTGCTTCAAACTATTTCGATAGTTTGAACTATTGTCTAGTGCTTGCAAAATAATATTAAAATTTTTGTAAAACAATTAGTTATAATGCCAGCTAAATATAGTGTACACACTAAATCTTTAGTTTCCACACACACATTTAATGGGACTTTGGAATTGGAAAGCACATTGAGGTATTAATGCCACACGTATCCACTATGTTTCTATTCAAGAGAATGCAGTTAATTCTGATGAATAAGGCTCATTTCTGGAAACTGCATGCATCTTTAGCCCAATGATGAAATAGAGATTCCTTTCTTCTTTTTTCAATTTTCAGCAGAGAAGCGTCAAAGAGAAAACAAAATTACAATGTTATGTCCCTTGGAGTGTTCGAATGATAAGATTTCATGTCAATCAAGTCACCCAAAACAAAGAAGAGATTCAAGTGTCCTGTTCAGGGGTGATAATAGACCATAATCAGAAAGCACAAAATTCAATGATCAAGTATGCAGTACCGAGTCAATAATATTTTGACAGTAGATGGGGCTCATGTAATACAACACATCATGAGCTGTTGCACTCAGCATGATGCGCAGACCTCGCACACCGTCTAAAGTAATCTTTTCAACCGCAGCTTCACCACTAAGTTTCAAGCCCTTTCTCCACTGATAAAGGAAATTAGGTACAGAATACAACTTAGCATGCTGCAGTACAATGTGTAAACCATGCCAGCATAAAGCAATCCTCAATTATAGTAAGACTGCTTTCTGAGTAAAAGCAAGCTGATCTCCCTAGATCCTTCATAGTTAGAAGTAACTTGTTTTCCAAACAGATTTCACATGCCAATATGCCACCATTGTTTGCCTTTTGGTAGTTTACACAAAACGGAAAAAAGGAGCAATAAGACAAACACCATGGAAAAAAAATTGCAAGGATGATCTGGAAACTCCTGCCATTGTCCTGCAAAGCAAGAACATTTTTGCTGGACGATATGCAAATGTTTGACACTCAAAAACATAATGGTTTCACACACTCCATTATGTAGCTGACAAAATAAGTGGTCTAGCTTTTCTTTGTTCAGTGAAAATTTTAATTTCGTAGATAATCAATGGTTTGGCAAGTTAGCCTGCCTATGCTAACTAGAAGAAAAGGTGTCAACAGAAAGGAGTTTCCTTTGTCCTATGACAGTTGGCTATTTCTTTCAAGATATTCATTGTGCTTTTCCAACTTGGAATGTTGATAAGCAAGGTATCCTAATTTCATGGACAGAAGTACAGTTTTATTCACCTGGCATGGGATAAAAAGGACTCGTTGTGTAGCTAGTTGATGTGAAGTAAGGTGTCGTTCAGCAAGAGATGATGTGATCTGGCGAAAATCGCCAACATCATCAACCAAATTAGATTTTTCCAACCTTTGACCAATACCATGAACCATAAATACTACATGCCGAACAGGAACCTGGACCAAGACAAGAATAAATCATATTCAAGTAATGATGGCAATATGTCAAACTTCAAAGAGCAAACCAAATGCTGCTGCCCCAGGGGGCAGAGGACAGGGTGATGGGGAAGGAATTCATATTTTAACAACATTTGCTGCTGCCACAGGGCACAGGGTGATGGGAACAGACTCATATTTTAACAGCATAAGAACTATAACAGTAAGGAAAGGTAAAAATATACAGGAACATCTAAGAGTTCTAGTTTACACCCTCTAACTATCAATTTTTGTTGAAAAACATTTTGTTCAAATTGAAAATGTATAGGCATTCTTTTTCCATCTTTGTGACTAAAGCTGATCCCCCATAACATCCTAGGTTTTTTTTCTTAATGATTATTGCGTAATTTCAGTTCTTTTCATTTTCAATTTGGATGGATTGCACTTCATTCAAAACATTGGCAGTTATGGGGTGAATAAAGAGCTCAAAAGTCCAAGTACTATTTTCAACTAGATCATAGTTTAGGGGGTTAATCCATATTTTATCAAGCTTATTTTACTCATAAAAAGGGATGCAAATAGCTTTATCTAGAAAATCACTTTCTACAATGAAAAATTAATCAAGCACACAATGCTTTCTTAAACATAAAATCATTTACACGAATCATGCTATCTTGATTGAGTTGTGTTCAGGCATTCATTAAGCTAAAAGTGTATCAACAGCCTTTTATCAAGCACATTCACAAACAAAGCTAGCCAGCTACTCCTGCCAAGGAAATCCCATTGTTAACCTGACATAACAGGATGACTGAGATAAACTTAAGACCCGGGATTCCAGTTCTAAAAATTATGAGGTGTTTGGGACAAAGGAACTCAAATTGCCAAAAATTATACAATCATTCATTCTCTGATTAACCAGTTCCTGGATTAGACAAAATTTTGACACTTCTAATACTCATTCATATAGATAAATGTGCAAATATGCACTCTTTTAGCATAGAACCAATTTAACTACAAGAGTCCCAACAGAAGCTGTTAGACACATAAAAGGAGAAATGAACATATGGAAAGTCATGGAGAACTTCTGCATAAACCATCTAATAGTTGTATTCTGAAACAACCCAAAAGGAATAAAGATGCACATAAACACAATGTTATAACCTGTGAACAGTAATCATCCATTTGCTCCTCCTTCTGCTGACGTAGCTCATCCTAAATAGAATAAAATTGCTGTTAACATGAACATTTAGACATATTTTAGTGGCTTTATAAATTATATATTTCTTAAATTTTAAAGAAAAAGAAAGAAATTGGGTGAAAAAAAATTGCTGATAGAAAACTGAAAAGAGGAAAATTGCTGATGAACATTTCAGTTTCGTGAATTAGAAGATATCAGTTTGTCTCTTTCTGGTGTGAACATTTTCTTTATTTTCTAAATTTTTAAGGAAAAGAGGAAAATATAGAAACAGAGATGAGGACTAGGAAAAGAAAATTTTAAAAAAAAATTGCAACTAAAAAGGCCCCTATAATTCCTAGTAGTGAGCAAAAATAGTAGCAAGAAACCTGGGTTGGTTTTGCAGAGTGAGATGCAGAATAACCACGCCTCAACTTAATCCCAATTCCACCTAAGCTAATGACTTTAGAAAAACTGGGTGCATCAACATTGAGCCAAGCCTCCCAGGTATCATCTTCTCCAGTAAAAAGTGCATGAAGTCCCTGCATATACAGCCCATGATGTATTTGAAGTGCTTCTATATGGTGCAACAAATCATGGAATAAATGGAATGAAATCTCTCTTTGCACAAATAGGTATATACCGGAGTACAGCCCTGCAGATCAATACGAGCTGCAAAAAGACCTGATTGTTGAAATGTCCGACGATGCCAAACCTGGAGATAAGTCCGACATGGAGAAAATAAGGGAGCTTTATATCAGTTGGGGGAAAATATATTTATAAAAGGCACTTGACTCTAATAATCTGAACCTCAGAATATGCAGGTTAGGGAAGATACTGCTTTCTCCAGCATACAATTAAACCAGTACACTTCAGAAACTGTGACTCAAGAATGCCAAAAATTGTAACACTGAATTAAAAGTGCAAGTTTCCTATGTCAAATGACATGGGGACAAAAAGTAAATTCTAGTACTGGAGAAAACCTGGCTGCGATATGCAGTCTCTAATTGTTCAGCAACGTCCTCACGGAGGGGTAACCAATCAAGGGCCCCTTTACGAGCAAACCAATGACCTCTTAAAACACGTCGATTTTCTCCATTCCAATAAACAGGAAAACAATGCCTCTTCACTATATCTACCTGCATAGTTACATATTATCAGTTGCAGAAAATACAGACATATATTGCTCTGAACTTTGCATTTAGTGTCAGAATTCAAGAAATAAATATGATGGAAAATTATGAGTAAATTGCATAAAGCTTCAAGGTTCTATGGAAATGTATAAGATTACCTAAGGATTGAGGTTATTTCAGCTAATTCAACTTATGCTTTGTAAGGATTCAAGTCAAAGTATCTACATCATGGATTTAAGCCAGTTCTTGCTTCACAATACCACAAAATCCAGCTAGAGTTTTTCAGGAAGAAGTTTGAAGCACACAAAGAAGAACAGTCAAGACAATTTCTGTTGAGTTTCTGAAGATGGTGAACTGACAAACCAAAAACAAACATAAGTTTGAAAAACTCTTGTGAAGGGCATTTCTGAAAACAGGGAGCAAAATTTTCATTATCTAGCATGATTATGCAAATGTGACAGCATTTTTGGTGGGCCACAACCAGTCTCAATGGATACATACAGGCTAGGATATGTACCTTCACATTATCATTTTTTACAATGTAATAAAAGAAGACCTTAAATGCAATTCTGCAAGACCAATAAATCATGTTTGCATGCATTAAGAAGACAAAAGCGATTACACCTTTACAGAAGCCCAAAAAAGGTATTGGATAGCATACATAGAACTCAAAATGCTCTAGCTCTCACCAAAGAACAGTTGCATCAGAATACCAAAACAGTATAGCCCAAACAGAGTTACAGAGCCAAAAAAAAAACATACAAGAAATTTAGAGATCATTTGAGGAACCAGACTACCTAGCTAAAAAATTGCTAAGAAGATAAACATGAAGATGCTACATGTGTAGAAACTACATTAAACTTATATAAACACCCAATATAGTAAGGAAATAATTGATAGATGAATAGAGAACCTGGAATCACACTGGAGCTTATTCTCCTTGAAAGAAAACATGTAGTGTAAAGCTGCTAGCTAAGCATCTACTTACCCCTAGAGCAATACCTCTGCTACTCATTCACAAGTTTACAGAAGAAAAGACTATGATTCCTAAGCAAAAATTCAAATTATTCCATATGCCAAAAATCAACAATGTCATCAAGTTTTCATGTATCCCCCTTCTTGAATTTCTGTATCCCTTTCATTTGTCATCATAAGTGCCAATGCAATAGCTTCTCCTAGCAGCAGGTGTGATCAGTTATTTGATAGAGAAAAGGAATTTGTTAGGAAAGAGTGCCAGTAAAGCATGTTGTAAAACTATTTCTATATTTTATTTTAGCTTTCCTAGCAATTTTTTTTTTATTTATTTCTAGCAATTAATTTTTTGTGCTGATGCCCATACAGGATAGCAGAGAAAAAATAGTAACCATCACCACAACCCAAAGATATATATAATGGAGATATCCAGAAGGCAGAAACAAAGTTGAAATTAAAGGCAGAAACAAGCACAGAAAAACAGGGGATACTTCATATAGTCCTCCCTTCACAGGAACACCAACTCTTTCTTCTTCCACTTCATATGGTTGAGCTGCTGCACTATCCATAGAGCTGGACCCTTTTTCTTTATCCAACTTTTTACTTGAAGTAGGTCGTGGGCCTACACTACATTCTGCATACTCTCTCCACCAACTAGAGAGCAACTCTTCCTCTCTCTGCAAATGCATATGTAATAATCAATGTTACTTTTCTTTTTTAAAAAAAAAAAAAAACTTTAAGTAAACAAGAAAAATCAGACCCACCCTCTCCAAGCACAATTTTCACAGTATTAAGTATTGACAGTGTTCAATTGACAATGTGGCTTCTAAAACATTATAGCATCAGCAACAACTATGAATACATGGATTAGCAACATTCATAAAAGAACTGGCACACACACCTAGATCATGCAGTCTGTGATGCAAATTCCAAGGAAAAGCTTAAACATGTACTCATAAATCAAGGCTTCAAAAAAACCTGCAAGAAACACGCCTCTATTGCCAGAGAATCCCTCATACCAAATCGAAAATACTCGCCTTTACCCACGATCTCAGTCCGAGGAATTGAGGCAGCCAACTCTGAGAACACCAAACCAACAAAATAACTGGCATTAATTAACTGAATTGCAATAAGAAAATAGTTCAGTGAGCTTTAATTATAGCACTAAATACACAATTCAGAAAGTGGACAACTGACAAATTCAACATCGGTTATCAATTAATCCACCATCATTAATCTAAAACTATCACTTGCTGAATGGAATTGATTGATTGATTGAAGAACTCACCATGCTCTGCCAAAGGGACCTGGCAAAAGTACCAGCGAATGTCACCACCATCTGAAGGACTCCTAGTCTGTGCAAGATACTTTTGGCGGCCTTTACTGTGTTCTATCACATCTTCCAATCTCGCAATGTTAGTGGGCGTGTTCTTCAGAAAATCAGGCGACGTTTCCTCTGCAATGGCCGGATTCACCACGGAATCCGCCATCTAAGATGGGGTTTTCTTCAGGTTGACTAAAATGCAATATTCCAACTGAATTCCTGCCAAAACAAGAATTAAAGAACACCCATTAAACTAAGGCCTCGGATAAACATGCTTTTAAAAAGATACCGTAATCCAGAGAGAGTTGCTTCTGAATTTTCAGAGGATGAACTGGAAATTAATAAACCCCAAGAAAATGAAAATGGAAAAAAAAAAAAAAACCAAGAATGCCTCAAGAAAAAGTAAACCGCAGGACAAGTGAAAATTGAAAGATCCAAAAAACAAAAGAAAAAACACAAGAACTAAACAATGTCCAACAAAGAAAACATCAATATATGAAACCAAAGTCACAGATAAAAATATGCTTTAGAAAGACACCGCAACCAAGAGGGTGAGCTGCTTCTGAATTTTTAGAGGATGAACCCCCCCAAAGAAAACGAGAATGAAAAATGAAAGAATAGATAAAGAAAACAAAGAATTGTCTCAAGAAAAACACAAGCACCTCAACGATGATGACAATGACAAGTGAAAGAATCGCAAGCCTTGGAAAAAAAAAAATCAAGAAGAAAGAAACGAAGGAAGAAAGGTAGCTGGGAGAGAAGGGCACGTTGAATGTCAGGTTTCAACAACAAGAACCGTCCGGTCACGCCAAGACCCAAAAACACAAGCAATGGCGGTTACGTTCTGATTCCTTTATATATAGAAAACGCTAAACGACCGTGCGAGGGCGAGGGAGACACCCCCCTCCCTAAGAAAAAGAAGTTTGGTGGGGTCCCCACTCTCCAGCCCCACTCCAGGGTCGGACCTTAAAAAAAAAAAAAAAATATATATATATATATATATATATATATATATTTCTAAATTTATAATTTTATTTTTAATATTTCTAAATTTATAAAAAATATTTAATTTATAAAAATAAAAAAATTACGCAACGAATTTCTTAATAATAATAATAAAAAAAAGAAAAAACTAAACACTTTATTTTTTTTGTTTTGTTTTTTTCTTTTCGTGTGCGTTGTTTATGTTGGTGCCGTTGGGCACACTTATTTTCGCACGTCACACACGCACTCTCTACACGGTCTCATCTACGTCCACCGTCTCCGCCTCTCTCTCTCTCTCTCTCTCTCTCTCTCTCTCTCTCTCTCTATTTCACCCTGACTCCGTAACAGAAAGAAAGAACGCAGTAAAAGCGTAGCTCGGATTCAATGGGATTGCCGAATCTTTTTGTGCCCCAAATGGCGGGGGAGGAGGAGCAGGAGGAGGAGGAGGTCGTGGCACAGGCGGCGAGCCCTGTGCCGTCGGATCACAAGCGGAAGCTCGAAGATTCGGATATCCTAGAAGATACTGCGCCGCCCTGCTCCGACCGAGTGGCGGACGAAGAACATCATGGAGCGGCTGACGTAGCCGGCGATTCTCACGAACCCAAGCGTCCTAGGATTGATGTCAATGAAGTCGACGGCTTTGGTAATTTTGTTTCGGTGGTTAGGGTTTTGATTCTTCAGAAATTGTTCTCCTTTTTTCTTTTTTTTCTATATCTCAGACCGTATAAAACTTTAAAACTAATTTTTTTTTCTTTAAAAAATTTACTATACGACGGTTCTATGCTATTTTCTTGTTGTGTATTGTTTCTTTCCTTGTGTGGTAATAAATTGATGCCTTCTTTGTGTCAGAAAACAGATTCACGAGTTTTTTTACCTCTGTAACCTTTGTGCGGTGCTTTAATTGCCTGAGTTTTCTTATTGTGTGTTTGAATTGTAAAGAATGGTAGACCCTGAGAAATCATTCCTGTTTGTTGTTAGCAACAGCTAGTGAAAATGGCTTCGAAGGAGGCAAGCCGAGCAAGGACCACACGAAAGAGGAGACTGACGAGTCAGTTGCCCAGGATGAACAAGAACAACATGGTGCTCAACCTCCATCTGGGGAAGAAGCTCTGGTTGGAAAAGATCAAGAAGAATCTCCCACAGCCCATGGTCGCACAAAAGATGAAGCTGAGGATTCAAAGATTGATGATGCTGGGCATCCCCTTGAAGAAGAAACTAAGGCCCCATCTAAAGACGAGACTGAGAAACCATCTCAGGATACTGAGGAAGCTGTATCCAATGACCAGACTACCTCACGGAAAATGGAGGTCCCTAATGACAAGGTGCGCTACCCAAATCATAAGATATTCCAGTTTATTGAGTGATCATAGACAGCCAGCTCTTTTCATGTAGGCTGTTGGAAGACAGGTTCGATGCACGAGCAATTATCAGTGAAATGACATCTTTTTTACTATTAGTTTTGACTGGGGAATCTGTAATAGAATGTCTATGTGGCTGTGAGTTCTTTTGACCTGTTTGATCATCAGATATAATTGTAAAATTTTAACATCCAGAAAAAAACTTTGATTATCGGCTAATGATTAAGAACCAGTTTGTAGTTGCAAATATAATTTCCCTGACTAGTTCTTCAGAGATGATGCTTTTATTTTGCTACTGAAGACCATTGATTTCTTATCAAGGTTTCTTTTAGAAATAAGCTTCATAGACATCTCTAAATGCTGCATACAGGTTGGGTTGCTTATAGGCAAAGGTGGAGATACTATACGTTATTTGCAATACAATTCTAGGGCAAAAATTCAAATCACAAGGGACGCTGACGCTGATCCACGTTTTACAACAAGGCCAGTTGAATTGATGGGGACTGCAAGTAGCATAAACAAGGCAGAGAAGCTCATAGATGCTGTCATAGCAGAGGTATGCAAAGTTTAACTCAATTTTCCACAGTATTCCTTCTCTCTTACTCTCAAATTTGATGGTTCCCATGTTTCTTTATCATCTTTCTTAAATGTGAGGCGGTTTGTTTGGAGATTGTGGAGTTTATCTCACATATGGTCAGTTTCATGTATTTTTTTGCAGGCTGATGCTGGGGGTTCCCTTTCCCTTGTAGCTAGAGGACTTCCTAGTGCACAAACCACTGGAGTGGTAGACCAACTTGAGATGCAAGTTCCAAATGAAAAGGTTGTTAATTGAGTATGGTGTAATAAACTGTTTGGATAGTTATTATTTACTTGTTTCAGTTTTGCTTACATAAATTTCTTTGTGAACAGGTTGGACTGATCATTGGAAGAGGTGGAGACACTATCAAAGGCCTGCAAGCCAAATCAGGGGCACGCATACAGGTAGTTGATATTGTTGGTTTTGCATGGAGATACAATTTAAAATAGACATAACTGTGATTATCTTGTGCACATTCCCCGAAGGATTTGCAGCCTTGAAATGCTAACCATCGGATTTCCATTTAGTTGATACCTCAACATCTTCCAGAAGGGGATCAATCTAAGGAAAGGACCGTGCGAGTGACTGGTGATAAGAAGCAAATTGAGATGGCAAGAGAAATGATAAAAGATGTCATGGATCAGGTTTGTCTCATAACCAGCTTTTGTCCTCTGTCTGTGCTGATTAGGTGTTTTTGCTCATTAACTACCATTCCATCAAGTGGTTGTTAATTTGTTATCTTGGTAGTTTTTCATGAACATTTGTCAATTTGTGCTCCATGATCCTCGGGTACTTATTTCATTTATTTGGGTAGCTAATTGAAGATATATCTTTGGTGCTGCCCTTCAGTTAACATTGAACAGTGGGTTCGTATATGTCAAAATTTTCCCTTCACTCCTTGAGCTTTCAATGCATGTGTTGGATTTGTAAGTTCTAACTACATTCTGTTTCCACCACCTAGTCATCAATTTTGGAATGCGTTAAGATGTGAGAACCAGAAATTACTCTGTCCATATTTGGTGGTCCATTGCTAGTAATTTTTATGTCTATTTATGGATGATGTGATGGCATTGTGTTGTGGTGGCCATATTCTTGTAAGTGTACTACTTTCCTCAAGTAGCTGAGCCCCAAAATGTTCCCAAGATGTTCAATTCTTACACGGATGACTTTAGACTCGTGATGAATGTACGCCAAGCCTTAAATGCTATTAAATAATAGATGACTGTTTTTAAGAAAAGTGAGGAAAAAATTGTAAGAAATGGGTTAGTAGACATAATTTTGAGTTTGCAATGTTAACATAAGGTCCTATAGCCTTAGTTTCTAGTACGATCTTAGCTATCATCCATGGAGGCAACTTGCAAGTGATGCTGTTTTTGCTTTGTTTTGTTTGATCTCTAGTTGATGAGACTGGATGAGCTGTTCCTTTCGTCAAAGCTATATGCAATTGTCATCAAGAATTAACTGTTGGCATGTAATAGGCATTTTTTGATTATTAAAGTAAGAGATATTTCATCATCTCCGCGGGAGTGAGTGCTTGACATGATGCCTAAGAGAGTGTGAAATTGATGAATGATCGATTCAGAAGGTCGCTTAATGCTGTTAGGAAGATCATGCCTGTTGAAAATCCAAGATTTCGGTTGCCATGATTTATTTATGTTGAAGGTGCCGATTCGAATTGACTTTAAAATGCAGATTTGGCTTTTGCCTTCCCCATGGGTCAGCATTGCTTCCTTGGTGTAGCATTAGACAACCATCATTCACTCATATCCACTGAAGAGAGGTATCAGGCATTAAATCTCGCAATTGCAGGGTGGTGATAGTTGGTAAGACTTTGACTTAAAGGTGAAAATCACGATTCTGTGAGACTATGCTGTGTTAACCTTAGTGCTCTTTAGCCTTCTATGTTCAATGCATGTCTTGGGGAAAGTATGCTGCCTGGCAAAGTCATACTAGATGAGCAAGTTTTTATTTTGACTGGTTCCTGTTAATTTTCACCTGTTATGCTGAAATTTGTGACAATTTGGTACACATTCTCTCACATGCTTTGGGCTGCAGCACAATTGCTGTAACACTACGATTACCAACATATGGTTGGGGCTAGAACTTGTCCTATTATATCTATAAATTCTACTCTGCTTAATGGAGTTTGGCATGATATTTTGCTATTTAGCATAGGTGCATTGTTAGCAATTGGCATTTTCATCAGATGAATTGTCTGAACCCATTAGTTTCCTGTTGACTGTTTAATTTTGAGCTTAGGTTACTGGAATGCTTATATTTGGTTGTTTTATCATAGTCCACTTTTTATGTATCTTCGTCAATTGTGTCCATGCATATCAAAACCCAAAGCTCTTGTCTTTAAATTTGGCATTTGCTGACAGTGTTAAAGGTTAGTTTTACTTCAATTTTTGGCTTGCAAGTTTCTTGCAGTTTTATGTCAACTGTGAGCTAAAAGGGGACAGAGGATGATTATTGACACATTCCTGATGAGGCAGGGCCAGCCATTCATAGGCTTTTCATCCTTAAAGAACTGATGGACTTATAATTGCTGCTGACAAATGCTACCTTCGGAAAACAGTTCACTTGTACATATATAGAATATCTGAATTGACCAAATTCAATATGGTTCTCACATGGGGTTCCAAATTTTCTGAACTGCCTAAGTTTACCCTCCCTTGGTTCTATTTCCCTAACCAAGAATGCATGATCTTGATTCAACTTGTAGGAGAAAAAGGATAGTCCCAGCATGGGTGTTTGTCTATCCACACCATTGCATGTGTGCAACACTCAGTTGTGGTTGTCAGTTTCAATTTAAAAGTAGATGCTAACGTCTTGAGATCAATACCTGCATGTGTATATCCTATTGTTTACAGCAATAAGCTTCTCATTTGTAGGTGAGAAAGCTTGTTTCTATTTTCTTCTTTGTACAATTTGCTCATCTCACATGGCAATTCGTGTGCAGTGCATATTGCTCTCCTTAGTTGATTACTGCAGTGTGTTTGCTTAAAAAAATATTTTGTCTACTGAATTTGAATTGCCATTTGTTCTTCTGAGCCTTGTCATACTCTTTTTGTTTGCAACTTCTATTACTTCTCTTCCCTAACTACATGACCTTTTCTAATCTGCTATGTATAGACCATGAGACGATCACCTCTCTCTAGTGGTTTTAGTCAGCAGCAATCCTATCGGCCAAGTGGCCCTAGTGGTCCACCCCATTGGACACCACAGGGTCCTCATTCATCCCAGCCAACACCTTATGGTTATCAGCAACGAGGACCTTATCCATCTCAAAGTATGCAATACCCCCCTCCAGCCTATGGGGGTTATCCTCCACAGCATATAGCTCGAAGGGCTAACTTTGGTTGGGAGCAAAGCCCTCCCTTGGGCATGCAGGGGCCACTTCCACATGGTGGTGGTTATGCTCCTTATCGTGGCCAAGGGGGTCATCCACCAGATCACCCTGTTTCTACAGGGTATGCATCTGGCCCAGCACCAGCTATGGGTCCACCATCTCAGTCAAGTTATAATTATGGACCACCACATGGTCTAAATTATGGGCATCCAGCTCCTTATTCACAGACAGTACCTCCTCAGCAGACAAATGGCCACAGATTTGATGAGTTGAAGTATGAGAGTCATGCCACCTCTCAGCATCCTTACGGTTACGGAAGTTCTCAGCCCGTTTATCAACAGGTTGGCAGTCAGCCAGGCTATGGGGCACAGCAGCAGGGCAAGCAATCATCATATGGCATGCCATCTCAGGCTCCTCCTCCCCAATCTTACAGCCATTCAAGGACTGCTCAACCAGGAGATATGCCTTATCAAGGTACGGTGCAGTCAAGCCAATCATATGGCCCCAATGTACCAGAGCAACTGCAGTGTCAGTATCCAACCAGTGTGCCCATGCAGCAAGCATACCCTTCATATGGATATGCATCAGTTACCGATGGGTATAGCCAGGCAATGGCTGCATCCGGTCCAGGATATCCTCAGCAAGGTGGCCAACCCATTCCTGCTTATGGCCAGCCCAGTGGACATGTGCAAGTTCCTGCAGGGGCTTATGGGTCGTATACATCATCACAGCAAAGTTATCCCGAGCAGCCAACTCCAATCAATACAAGTTATGGGTATCAAGCACCTCAAGATTCTTCCTATAGTAGTGCTTCAGGGCCATTATATGATGCACCACCTAGTAGTCAGCAGGTTTATACGCAACCTGCACCAACTCAACCAAGTTATGATCAATCAGTCCAACAGCCTGGTGCATATGCAACTACTGCTGGAAGTGCACCAGCTGGCTATGGGAAAACCTTGTCCCCCCAGCCTAATGACTCAAACCAAGTCTATATTGCACAGTGATGAAAGTCTTCTGCCTTGGGGGTTTGGATGGGGCTTGTTGAGCGTAGCATATTAAGCTGTTGTGCTTAATTTAGCCAGATATATTATTATCATCCATTTCTATTACTGATCGTTGATGAAAACCCTGACTTCTGCAGTTTGCTAGTCTTATTATTAGGTTTCCGAGCTGGTGTTAGGGCAAGGAAAGGATCAGACCTTGTGGTCTAGAAGGTTGTTTTTACTCGGCCTTGTGGCAAAGAGGCTTTCTTTTAATAGATCTACTTTTCACTTATGTGGTAAAGAAAATAATAAGTAGACTGTGGACATATTGGAAATTTATAAAGGTCTTTTTCCGTTTTAAATTAAACAAAAGAAAAGTAAGAGAAGTGAAAGTTTTAATTTTTATGATTCTACTAATTAAAATTGATAAATTTCAATCTTTTTTTATTCTTTTCCACTTTGTGGTTCATTCATTGGGAGTGAATTATTCCATAATTGAAGCACGGTTGGTAAACTTATTCAATTCAATCATGAAAAATAGAAAATTGACAGAAATGCAATACCTGCAAATACAATCCGGCAATATAGTTGATTAAATAAATGAAAAAGCAAATGGTACAGATTAAAGAGAGAAGACGGGGCAATGTCATCTACAATCAGTTAGTACGTCACCACCACCGTATCCGCTGCCAGTTATACCACTGATGATGCCACTGGCTCCACCTCCACCTGATTAGATTCACATCCACGGCAACACATCACAGCAGCCGAAGTTACATGAATGAAGACAACAGCGAGTACGCCTATGAGAATTCCGAAAAAGTGTATCAACTTCAGTTACCAATCGGTCATGGGACCAAGAACAACGAAGAAAAACTGCAGGAACAACAAGCTGAAGGCTTTCCTGCCCATGTATCTCTTTGGCGTTGGAACCAGCCAGTATTAATATATATTAATAATACCGAAGTTGTTGGCCCGGCTGGGTCGGCTTGGATTCTAGTTTTTTCTTTTCATTCTATTTTGAGGTCACATGGTGGCTACCACGCGATTCATCTACTAACATGGCATCCTCTCTTACACGATTTTAACACCATTTCAAGCTTTATTAATTCTTTTGGTAGTGCAGTTCTGCTGGCATGTCGGTGTCCAAACAAATCTGGGCAGATGAGCATTGTACTAAAATTTTAATTACGACTAAATGTTACCTCAGTCAAATTTATTACATTTCAAGTCAATGCGGGGTAAGTAGACATTTTGTAATATCTTGGGACAGCTTCAGTGTCCAGGTGGCGCTCGGAGACCACACAACGAGGCTTCCTTTCAATATTAAGAACTTTGTAACAGTATCTTGAAATCTTCCTTTTAACCCTCCATGTCTACAAGAATGACTGAATTATTGCCAGTTCCAATGTCCACCAAAGTCGCCATTTCATCTTCGAGCAATATGGGCAAAGGGGATCCCTGCGAAAGTTAAAAAGGCTAAACTTCTTTGTATATCCAGGAATTCCAAGACAGCTTTTCTCCAGACTTGGATCAGATATTGGGTTTTGATAACATATTATTCCATGTCAGGATGTTTACTTCGTGGCAAAAGAAAACATCAAGAGTTTTGGTGTGAAGAAATATGCCAAGAGTTGAAAAAGATCTTGTATGTTCTATGTTCAGACATGTGCACTGTGAAATATGCATAATACGCAATGCAATTTAAAAAGCTATGACCTTAGGAGGTTGGAATTAGTAATCACTTGCAATTATAGGTCTGGCCCAGAGGCCTAAGTTAATGCTCACTTACTAATCTGATGTTCACTCCCTTACTATAGCAATCTACAATCCTCATCTTCATAATCATTTAAAAATCATCATTAGAAGACATGATTAGCAATGGCAAACCTCTTCCTGAAGGAACAATTTTGGCTTTGTAGAGTTGAGCTTGAAAAAGCTTTCACAAA
This sequence comes from Bruguiera gymnorhiza, assembly GCA_020883675.1. Lineage (NCBI taxonomy): Eukaryota > Viridiplantae > Streptophyta > Magnoliopsida > Malpighiales > Rhizophoraceae > Bruguiera > Bruguiera gymnorhiza. The sequence continues at coordinate 1,143,384 of JAIRCJ010001062.1, read as the reverse complement.
GAATCTTTAGCTTGCCAACCTAAAATGAACTAAAAATAAGTAAGCGGATCTTAACAAAATAATATGACCAGTGACCTAGTTTTGAAAAAGGGCATAGAAAATTCACCGTTGTTTTAGCTGGTAGTTTCTTTGTTAATGGAGGTTTCTCACCAAGGGATGCACCAACACATTTCAGGGTTATAGCTGCATTTTGTTTTGATATTTAAAGAGTAACATAAGAAGTCAAAAAAAAAAAAGGGAAAAAAAGTTGAGAAAATAGGCTTCATACACAAGAGTCCAGAAGAAAATTTCTGAGGGCCTGTTGTTCCCACTGCAGGCCTTTCATCCTCTATGCCATGAGAATTCCTGAGCTCAGCAAACCTGCAATCAGGTTGACTACTGCGGTAAGAGTAAAGATGGTGGTGGTTAACCATACCAATTGTGGAGTTTGGTGGTGGTTATATGTTAGTAGCAAACTCAGGCCACTGTTTGATTCTCAGTCATCAAATCAGATATCAATGGTGGCAAAAGAATTAAAGAGGGCAACAACAAAATTATCCAAAAATTCCATCAATGATGGAAGAATTTGTCCTAGAACTTTATTAGGGATAATTTAGACAAGGTGATCTTAGGTCATCAATGTTTTGGGTGGGATTAGGATCACCTTGCTCCATTTCTCCAAAATAAAAAAGAAAATACAATCACCATACTCCAAAGTAATCTAAGCTCCCTGGTGATCCCACATCTCCACCACATAGGATCAGCTAGATCCTACCACAAGGGTTGATTGAATCAGCTACTATCAGATCACCTTCCACTTTGGAGGATCACCAACATCAAGCACAAAAATAGAAACTAAAAAATCAGCTCCGGCATCTCTACTTCGCTAAAAGTCTAAAACCATGTCCAAGTCTGAACCCCTTGCAAAACACATTAGCTTGGCCTCAATATAAACTTGAACCTACTCAAATTACAACATGATTGCATCAGAATCCATCTTAGATGACAACCCAATTTAGGATTGCACTGATAATAAAATTGAATTTGACTAAAGTTACCTGGGATGACAGTGTTTAATTTCCTCTGGATTGTCATGCAACTTTGACATAACTAGGCGGACATACCTGCAAGCAACATTTGAAGTAGAGGACAAAGTAAATATATCTAGGGAAAATGTGGGAAAAAAAATGAAATGGATAATGGATAATAATACAGAAGGTCCCATATGCTGCTGCTGTACCGGATCTCAGATTCCTTCCTTTCACGTGAGCCTACCTGAGGGGTGTATTGGAGGAGGATATATCAGATTACAGATGCCTCAGAGGAAACCAAGTGTTACAAAGAACTTTTATTAGTTTACCTCACTCCCATTCAGTATTTCAACATTTGCTAATCGAGCGACTAAAACAAATCTTGGGATACCACCCCTTGCAGGATCTGCTACTGGATTTTCAGATAGTCTGATGTCCTTAGTGCAGCATAGCAAACATCATGAGGAATATTCAACAATATGAGTAGAATAGCTTAATGTGCTACACCTCATAAAATCTTACCCTCAATTTAGGGAATGAATTCAGTGAGTCAACTGATGCTAGATCCTCAATTTTGTTACCTCCTGAAGCATATGTGTAAGATCAGAAATCTCCAACACACATGAACAAAAGTAGTGTAAGGGTAAGAAAGAGTTTGTTTATTACCCAGAAAAAGGCAACGCAAACTTTGAAAAGGCCTACAGGTTTCCTTTAGGGACTCTGATCCACTGACCAATTGCTGTATTGTATCATTATCAGGGTAAAAGATGCGGCAAAAATGATTCTTGTTCAAATGAAGCTGCCCCAAACTGAGTATGATACATTGTAATAAACATCAACAATCTATTACGAGTCAATGAATGACAATGTCATGATTAAAAATATCCATTGTCCTGACCTTCTTAAAAAGGAAAGCTTTAAGATTTCGCTCCATTCAGCTAGACTATTATCTTCCAAATTCAGAAGCCGCAGATAATCAAATCCTTGAACGATTGATGATGACTGGTATAAGAAATAGAAACACATACATCACCAATCTGCTTGTCAGTGAAAAATAATATGAATGTCTGAACATATGGAGACAAGATGACTGAAATCAATGAATTCCTCACAATTGTCAGCCCTGAGAGCTTTGTATAATAAATTTCTTCCTCATGAAACTTTAGCATTAATTTAGCTTAGGAGTATGAGTGGGGTAAAGTGACTAAAAAGCTCAGATTCAATAGTCAATACAACCTGCACAAAATCATGTCTTTTTTCTTTTTTGCATTTCTCTTTCTTCTATAACTAAAAGATAACGATCTACTCCAATTCTTTTAGCTGTTTAGAACAACTAGTTACTATCTTACTTCTCACCACACTTGTAAAATTAACACAGACCTGTAAAGAAATGGGGTTTCATTTGAGACAGTAATTGCAATCACAAATATAGTAGCACATAATTGTATCACAACTCCCAGGAAGCTCAAGGATAGGAACATCTAACGAGTATTACATTTATTGTGCTTATGGCATTCCCCATCAGATGCAGCTCTTCAACTACTGGCAATAAATGTTTAAGTCCTTCAACCTGCAACATTAATCATGTTCAGGCTAGCTTTCAAAGTTAAGAGTAGATATGATCAAACAGATAAAAATCTATACATAGATTAAAATGGTTAAATTGTCAACCTGTGTCCAATTTATGCCAGTATAGTTTAAAACCAAAATTCGAATATTTTTCAGTTGGGGTAGCCCACAAATGTCCTGCGCCATTAAATTGTTAGACAGATTGATTGCTGAAAGAGCTGGTAATTGATCACAAATGAGACCAACATCCTGCAAGTACGAAGTCAAACATGACAGGATGGTTGTTCAGAACCAAGCCATTACAAAACAGTTAAACAGGACTAAAAAAATTTAACAAAAACAACTTCACCAATCACACAAGCCTACTGTTAGAATGAGAAAGGTATATTTTAAGATAAATGCATCTAGGAGGCTTATGAGCTAAAAATATATACAAGCATCAAAAGCAAGTTGGATTAGTACAAATAAAGATGCAGAAACCAGAAGAAAAGGTCTAATTTGCTAGTTGATGGAAACTTCAATGCAGAAAGCTAGTACACTAGTCAAAGCTGATTGGTCAAAATGCTCCCACTCTTAAAAGGCAGCACTAGATGGTTAAGAATGTAGGTTACCTTCCATTCTGAGAACAAATTTCCACTCAAGTCCAGCTCCTTAAGATCTGCGAGAATAGCACTTAAATAGTAACTGACATAATTAATGGTCCTGCCCATACACACAACGACAAAAGAATAACACATAAACAAAATCAACATTCATAAAAGAATTCATTTTTCATTATCGGTTCAAGTTGAATGGCATCAAAATGAAGAAAAATATCAATATGGGGAAAAATGCACTATTAAAGTTCTTGATGAGATCATGCACACAAATAGAAAGCCATCCAGAACATCAGCGGAGTGTACGAAAAGAAAAATTCTTACTGGAGAAGGTTAATAAGGTGATGGCATTCTCAGAAGCCATACCATGTGATGAAATAGCCTTAATTAGACGATACGTGAAAGGTCACAGAATGACATATGGTGACACTAACATCACTAATAACTGCAAGAAGCAGAGGTTGAACCTTAACGAATGGTATTATGCAAGCACATCTAAAAACAAATGGCATTCTCATTGCTGGAGACTAAGGTCAAATGTATGTAATCTCATCTTTATTTTCATAAATAAAGATGCCATTTCTGCGACTCGAATGGAGTAACTTTACCGTTACATTAATTAAGTATAAACAAATTTAAAGGAAATCATAATTTATGAGGTAGCAAACTTGAAAAAAGCAACCAAAAAAAAAAAAAAACAATTACTCGGCACTAGAGAGCTAATCTCATTGGTGGATCCAGGATTGCTGACACCCAAATAAGCAAGTGAAGCACCGGTCAGTTCTTGAAATCTGCCTAATTTATCTTCAATCTTCTCTTTACCGACCAGTTCAACAGATACGCGCTTGTTGCTCGCTGAGAGCACATACATTTCATCTACAACAATCGCACAGATGAAAATTGTCAACAACAGCATAACTGATCATGATGACATTAATGACATCGAGAAGTCACCTTCTTCTTCTTTAGTGGACTGGCCCTTGTATCTCAGATGGAGAGCCTCTAAGAACGATATTCCCGGACTCAGATTTTGGATCCGAACGAACGACCCTGACCTTTCGGATCTCGCTTCGAAGTATCGGACTCCATTGACAGAGCCATCGTGCTTGCCGTCTCCGTTGTCCCAGTCGACCCCGATCCATGTACCCGAATAGCCCTGCACGGGTCCTACGTACTTGACCGTACCGACTCGGCGCGGATCATTGACCGATTGGACTCGCTGGCCGAGTCTGAACGTGGCCGAAGCGCTCATTTCGCTTTTTAGTTTCGAGTCTGCGGAATTGCGAGGTGTAAATGAGGGGGACCGACAGGAGTTTAGGGGATCCGGTGAGTGTTGGTATAGCCGACGAGTCGATTCGCCGAGACATATGTTTTTCATTTTTTTATTTTTTAGGAACGAGATATCTCGGATTTTTAATTTTGAGTAATTTATGGTTTTTGGTGCCACGTGGAAGGAGTTAGCGATGGCGTTGACTTGTCTACATTTAATTAGAATTTGAATCTTTTAATTATAATTAAATTAATAAAAGAGTAAAATTAATTAAATTATTGTTAAAAATTGTAAATTAGTTTAATCATTTGATAATTTAAATTATATTCGTTAAGGCAAAAATTAACATTCACATTTTTATTTTTTGTCAATTTATAAAAAAAATAAAATTATTTATATCTAAATATTAATTTTTTAAATATAAAAATTAAAATTAAAAGAATAATTAATTAAAAAATAATATTATTATTATATAAATAATATATTTATATTTAGTATATTGAATATAAGAAAATTATATATTAATTATGTCAGTTTTGAGTACAAATATTATTTTATTAAAAATTATTAACTTTTTTAAATATGACATAGGTTATTTTTGATATAAAAAAGTGATTTAGTTTAATCTGAATAATTTTAAAATTATAATTAAAATTTTAAATATAATTTATTTAAATTATAAATTACATTTAAATAACTCTAAACAATTTTGACGATTTAATTTTATTTTAATTGAATTGATGGGTTGAACGAGTTGAACGTTTTCGCTGACACTCCTGGTCGTCATGACGTACTTATTTTATAAATAAATAAAAAAATGCAATAGTAAAAAAATTAAATATTTATAACATTGTTTTTGAAACCGAAACAATTATTAAAAAAAAAAACGAAGAAAATATATTTACAATAATGCCCATGCAATTTACGCAGGTCCATCCGTCTCTCCGTTTCCGTTGGCCGTGTTTGTTGCAGTTCGTGCATAGGTTTGGAAAGCCCCGGTAAACAGAAAGAAAAAGAGAAAGGGCGAAAAGAGAGAAAGAGAAATGGCGTCGTTCGCAGAAGCACCGCCGGGGGATACGAAGTCCGGCGAGAAGATATTCAGGACCAAGTGCGCCCAGTGCCACACCGTCGACAAAGGCGCCGGTCACAAGCAAGGTATATCCCATCCCATCTCTCTTATTTCCTTTGTAATTGTTTTTTTTTTTTTTAGTTTTATTTTGGTTCCCAATTTACCTTTAGTTATTATTATTCCCTGTTTGGATCTGATAGAATTGAATAATTGTTAGCTTGTCAAATCAAAAGGGAAAAAAAATGGAAAAAGGAATTTGATCTTGATTTTATGGATCTGATGAATTTCAGCGGTCTCAACTTTCTGTTGATCCATTGGGGAAATTTTGCTCTTTGGCTTTTTCTTGTTTGGTTTATTGATATATATATATATATATAGTTTATGTTGAAGCTGTTTGAAAACTTTCCAGGACCCAATCTGAATGGGCTGTTTGGGAGGCAGTCTGGGACAACAGCTGGGTACTCCTATTCTGCTGCTAACAAGAACATGGCTGTGATTTGGGAAGAGAAGACTTTGTATGACTACTTGCTCAACCCCAAGAAGGTAATTCTTTTTTCTTTTTTATTTTGGGTCTGATCTGATATTCTTGCACAATGCACACATTTATGATAATCTCCATTATTGAACAAGTGTAATAGAGAAGATTTCAATGGTAGTTGCTTGTTTGATCAGTTTTATATCATGTAAGCTCTTCATCTGGAGTATTTAATGTGGAGCTATACATCTGGTTTCAATCTTACATTATGAAATGGGTGGTTGCTTTTCATTTATCGGTTTAATGGAACTGTGTTTTCCTGTGTCTGGATGGCTAAAGACAAGGGCATGTCCAAATTGTCCTGAGTCCCAAATTATGCATTGTGATTTTGGTGTATGAGACCTGTAATATTATGTGATTATCTTTTGCTTCCTTTTTTTTTCTGAACTTCTTGTTCAAGACTTAGTGACTGTAAGATTTTAGTCTACATTTTTCACAAGAAATTGAATGTGCAAATTGCAGCTTGAAGATCAGTACAACAATTAATATTCTTTACTATCAACACGTGTACAGAATTTTGTTTGACTTATTTGATAGTTCAAACTGAATTTTATTGTTTCACTTGAAGATGATAAACGACCTTAGCATTTGTAACTAGTTGATATGGACAGCTTTTGAGATTGTGGCTAACAGTTGCTTGTGCTTACAACAATATTATAGGCATCCTCGACCATATACTCCACCCTTTGTTGTAAAATTAACCCTGCAAAAACTATTTATGCAGTACATTCCTGGAACAAAGATGGTTTTCCCTGGGTTGAAGAAGCCGCAAGAGCGTGCTGATCTCATTGCATATTTGAAGCAGTCCACTGCATCCTAAATTCCACGTCTTTTATAGCTTCCCCATTTCACCATTGTTGGAAATTATCTCAAACATAGCAGATTATGTTATTTTTACCAATAAGGTAAACCCTCCAGTACAATGGGCAACTGTAGCCATGTCCTCTATTAGGAGAGGCAGTCTTGTTGCTGGCAAACTTAGATTTTGTTTCAGTTAGCTGGTTTAGTTCTTTTTGATGATTGTTTGGCCTATTTCACATTCACTAATGGTAATTTCTGCTATTGTTGCCTGCAATAAAATTCGATCTGCTGGTTTATGTTGACACCCTATTGCTGAGTCGGGCAATATATTTTTGATTTCCGGAACATCCAATAAAGAAAATGTTTCAATGGTTTGTTTCTGAACTAAGTTGATCTTGCGCATTCTCAATTGCACATATAGAATTGGAACGTTCAATTGTTATTCGTGTGTCCTACCGACCCAATAAAGAAGTTGTCTGCAAAACCCATCACAAATTACAAAGAATAATTGAGGATAAGATACCCTATTATCTTATTCCAAAGATTATTATATAGATCGCAGTGTCTTCTTAGTTATCTTCAATTGCAGTTGCACTTGAGGACCTTCTCAACATATTCATCTTTTGTTGCATTTTTGTTTTTTTTTGTTTTTTTTTTTTGGGTCTTTCTTTTGTTGGTTTTTTAGTCGGGGGATCTGCTTGGGATGTGTTGTTGATCGTGTGGATCTGTTGGTTTGGTGGGCTTCAATAGTTGATAATGGCAGCTCGGGTTTAGGACAGAGATAATGTGGGTATCTTATGAGTTGGGGTAATACATGATTGGGCTAGAAGCCTATTGATAGTTCAGGGGAATTATCTTTATCACTATTCATCTACAGTTTCTTGAAAGAGCCAACTCAAGATCCAGGTTGTTCTTCGTGGACCAAAGAGATAAGTTTTCAAGAAAATTGAAAAGTGACGACGGAGAGTTAACGGTTATGTCTATGATTGCCAGGGTTTTAGTGAGTGCGGATTTCTAGTTATCCTTTCTCTTCTTTACGCCAGCTCTGCTCGGCTCGGTCGAGGTGGGTACGGTTTCAGGCATGGCGAAAATGGGGGTGGCGGTGGTGCCGGGTCGGGAACAGCCCCGATTACAACAAAAAAGAAAATTAAAAAATAATAATGATAATAATTTAGAATCTTAGATCTTACTTTAGATATGCTCATTTAATTTAATTTAATGTAAAGAATTTGCTACCCACGTGTCTCGTGTACACGATAACCTTAAACTAGCCGTTAGGGAGCGGGGGTAAAATGGAGAATTCAATTTACGACCGGGCGTCATGTTTACGCTAGGACAAAGGATAAAAGGGACAATTCATTTGTACGATGCCGCCATTGTTACGAGAGAATTAAGAAAGAAAACGGACAAATTGAATCGTGGGATGCCTTGATTTTGTACCACCCTTCAAAGCCCTTCTCCCAATCTCTTTTAATCTCTTTCTCGTTAAAGGTTAAAAGCTTAATCTTAACCCCTCATTAATCCTTGATCACTAGGGATAAAGTTTAGCAGCAGAGGATTTTTGAAAAGAATAAAAGATTTCATGGCTGCTTTGAAGCAGTAAGTAGCTTCTGTTCAGACATTTAGCCATTTGAATAAATTGAAATTATAGGTCACATAGGCGACAATGAATCTCCACAATTGTACAGAAATCATAATACAATAAGAAGCCTTGAGGAGGTTCCAGGAGTTTACAAGCACATGCACACCCTTGTTGTCAATTTAAAGTTGACATTTCTGTAAACTTCTGAGCCTCCTTGGTGCGACCGGAACGGGCAAGGAGTCCGATGACAAGAGAATAACATTCATCAGAAGCCTCAAATTTATAAGTTTGTGACATTAATTTGAAGATCTGGCAAGCATCATCTACGAATCCAGCCTGATCACAAATTGATAGAACCACTTTAAAAGTGAAGCGGCTGGGAGTGGAGCCAAGGGATATCATCTCATAAAATAGGGTGATTGCGTCCCGCCATAAGTTGTTGTACCCGCGAGTTTCTATAATGGCAGTCCACAACATTGAACCCTTTTCGGGAATTGCATTAAACAATGAATTTGCCCTATGAATCAATCCACATTTCCCATACATCTTGATGATTTCTGCTGAGACATAAGGGATCATATCATAATTTTTCTTCAAGGTATGTCCATGAATCTCCTTGCCAAGCCTCAAAGCTTTGGTTTGAGTGCAAACATGCAACATTCTTGCCACCGTGACAGAGTCTGGTCTGCTCTTTGACAACTGCATTGACCTAAACACATGGTATGCTTCATTTGTATACCCATGTTCTACCAAGGAGTCAATCATGGCTGTCCATGCAATCGCATTCCTGTTCTCCAAACCATTAAACAGGCTGACAGAATATTGCAAAACACCACAATTTGAGTACATTTTTATCAGTGACGTAGTTATCGAAACATTAGGCAAGAACAAATTCTTCAAAGCATAAGCATGAATTTCCTTCCCGTGCTTCAAAGCCCTTAACTCTGCACAAACGGGAATAACAGTGGCAGCTGTGACAACATCCGGCCTAACCCCTTCTTGTTGCATCCAGATTACAGACCTCAATGCCTGCTCAAGCCTTCCATTTGAAATATAACCAGACATCAAAGCAGTCCAAGAGATAACATTTCTATCCGACGAGCCATAAAAAACCTGCCGCCCAGAACCCATGTCCCCGCACTTGCAATACATATCAATTAATCCAGACTGAATCGGCAACTGTCCTGAATAACTGTTTATCTTCAAAACATAACCGTGGACTTCCTGTCCTAGTTTCTTTGCCCACACTTCTCCTATCGCTGGAAGGATGGTAGTTAAAATAACAGAGTTCGGATAAATCCCTTCACTAACCATCTGTCTAACGTAATCCAATGCTTCCCATTGGTGCCCATTATGTGCATGCCCTGCGATCATGGCACCCCACGCAACAATATCCCTCTCGGGCATTTCTTCAAACAATTTGTGCGCATGGCTGATCTTGCTACACTTGAAGTACATATCGATCAAACTTGTCACCAAATTTGGATGGCCAATCATTCCATTCTTTATCAGAAGAGCATGAGTCTTGAAACCTTCTTCAACTGCCGATGCGCCCGCAAGGCTCTTAATGACATTCGAGAAGGTATACACATTCAATTCAACACCCAATGCTCTCATTTTTGAGTAAGCCGAAAGCGCATAGTGATATCTTTTGCTGCCCGAAATCACACTCCCTCTAAGCAACGCATTCCAAGGGTACACACTAGTACAAGTACACCCATCAAACAGCCGTTGTGCGGCTTCAAAAGAACCACAAGAAGTGTACATATGAAGCAGTTTTGTCCGCAAAAACTCGTTGTTATCGAGACTATTAATACGGATATGGGTATGTATTTGTTTTGCGAAAGTTAGAGACTTTGATCGAATGCAAGCAGCGATAAGAGCAGAGAAGGTGGTGGGGTTCACGGGAATGCCTTGTTGGTCAACGTAGTCCATGATGGCAAGAGCCTTTTCGAGCTTGTCTTCTCTGGCGAATCTTTGAATGTCTTTGTAAATGGCTCGTGGGTTTTTCGTGTGTAGCGGTAACGAGGATGGAAACGCATCTTTCTCCGAGAATGGAGGTGGCCGCCGCCGTTTCAAGGTGCTGTATTTGGCGGCAAATGATGGCCTTTTCTTGCTGGGATGTACTGGGTGGTGCTGGGTCCGCGCCGAGGCTTTCAACTTCAGGAATTGTTTGCCGCACTTGCTATTGTACACAGGATTTGGAGGGGAAATTCGCAGATGAAGCGGAAGAGGAGGGGAGTGCACGCTTTCCATCGAGAAAGAGGAAGAGAAAGAGCCGACGATTTGAAGACTAAGACGACGCTCTCTTCTGCATCCGTTGGCGGTTACCAGACCGGCCTTTGAGTCTTTGGATAGCGCTTGCCATAAACATTCATCAACTCCGGTTCAGAGCTGTAGAGTCGGTTTTCGGAGCCATAACCAGCTTTCGGCAACCGACGCATGCGGTTGAGAAAATTTTTCGTTTCGTTCTTATTGTTTTTTGACTTTTCTCTTGCAATAGATGTATTGATTATTGAATCATGTCCAGAAAACTTTTTGTTTTCGACTATTAAAAAAATAAATAAATAAATAATATATATATATATATATATCCACACTTATAAATTGAAACGAAATTACTTATTTAACTCGAAATTACTTATTTAATGTATGAAAAATGTAATTCTTCTTGTTCCACATGCTATGGCTATGGATCAAATCAAATATTGAGTTCATCGTTGTCGGTCTAGGTTCGAATGCAAAAGATAAAAATTGCCGACTAACTTAAAACAAGCCAAATATGCACGAACCCTGCAATTGTCAATCGGATTTTAAACAAAACACCCTCTTATCGTTGCATGGCTTTGCCCTGATGGGCTCTCGCCAGGAGGTAGAGCTTGTAGAAGCAATCAGCCACACCTGTTTTAGAGAAAATGGCCACCTTTTTATGTTGCACAGAATTTCTGTTAACTTGGAAACCCGGTTTAGCTTTGATCTCTAATAGGCTTTTTCGGTCTAATTGAACTTAAACTCGAAACCTTGTAACCAAATCCATATACACTTTGTTCCCAATATTACTGTCTTGTAGACTAATTTACAATTATCGACAATTTTGACATTGTTGAAAGGACATCTGTCATGAATCATGCCGCATACAATTGAAACTACAATTTTATGCAACTGAAAGCCATGTTACCACCCAGAACGATTCATCATTCATGCGCAAATGCTAATTCTCTAATCCTTATTTAACATTGAGCTTAAAACCAGTTTTTCACTTCATTTTCCACTGAATGTACCTTTCCACAACGTCCAGCCCGCAGAGCTCCTTCACAGTAGGCATGGTGGCAGGGACCTTCAACTGGAACGTTGAATCGAACTCGTCTGAGCAACCCCACGAATGAAGCTGTTGTTGGGCTTCCCTAATAGCTGCTCTTGTAGCACAATGAACTGATGCTGCTAGGAGTAATGGTGGTTCACCAGAAGCTGGCACAAAAGCAGTCAAGAGTCTTCATTCTTTATCAATCTAAAATGCCTTCGCTATATATGTGCCCAAGGGACTTCCACTTATGATTGAACAAGTAATTAATTTACAAGCTAGAAGTTGACTACTTTCATTTTGGAACACGAAGGGGCTTACCTTTGGAAGAGAGAACACGTTTTTGGTGATGTCCACTGCTAAGCATTTCAACGTTGAACTGTTTTGGTATGGTGTCAATTGTAGGGATCTTATATGTCCATGTCCCTTCTGCAACCACCAATCCCTCTGAGTTTGTCGTGTACTCTTCAAGCATGAAAAACCCAATTCCTTGAACAAAAGCTCCTTCAATCTGCTAAGACCAATTCCTACTTCTTAAATAGTAGAAGATCCTGAAGAGCACTATGGCTTGGTTGAAGGCTAAATGAAGTTGTTTCCGATGTACCAAAAAGCCAAAAAGGCTAAATGAAGTGTAAATTAAATGTAAATGCCACTGTTAGGAACAGCAACGAGTGAGAAAATACTCGACACAATAGTTCACAATTGTCGGTCTAACCTGTCCTAAATCCACGGCAGGGTTGAGACTTTGTCCACAGTCATATACAATATCAGATCTTAAAATTGTTGTTTCACCTGTCAGAAGGTTTATCTCCACCTGTATCATCACAGCTTCATAAGTATTGATGAAAATAGTCAGTGGCTGTTCTTTTTTTTCTACAAACTGTTGAGTAAAGCATTTGATCTTATCATCCTAGATGCCTATCATCCTGCACATCAAGTAATGCTGCAATTATGATGATAAAAACTCCCCTAGCTTCTAGTTCATGTAAAGTGGCATCACTTTAGTTTCAGACCCAGCACAAATAAATAAATAAATAAAATAAAAGTGCTCAAGACAAACTTGCCTCACTCACTGCAGCACCATAGTTTAAGTACTCTGCCGAAGTGAAATCGGGGACAAAGTAAGAACTTGCTGATAAGTTCACAGATTCCAAGTGTGCCTGCATTTTTATTGAGTGCGAGGATTAGATGCTTAAGATCGTACATAAACAGGGACATCTGAAGAAAATCAAGTTAATGTCCTCTCTCCTAAACAAGCAGTCTCAAAAGAAAAAAAAAAAAAAGGCAATAGTAATTGCAATGGATGACTTTTTGAACTTTAGCCACCATACAAGGTGTAAATTGATTAATGTTTCAGAAATGTGGATAGCTACCTGCTCAATTAGCTTCTCCCACCTTATCAACCCCATTTTCTCCTGCAACCTTCCTTTCAGAGGCATCAGTCTTTCAACCAAGACTTCACAGCAGAGTCTAACAGCTTCACAGCTCGACTCAGATGTAGTGCTCCCGGCAGTTAAACCCCCTTGATTTAAACTCAGAGTATCAGACTGTATGACCCTCACTTTTTCTAAGAGGTCTCCCACTCCATCACATTGTATTGAACTGAGTGCAAATGCAGCCATCTGCTTTACCTTTGTCCACAACCCCTGGCCAATCTCTATTCCTCCTACTTCAACAGCAATAGACCCATCGCTCAGAATAGACACTTTCCCTGCGGTCGGCCTCACCATCACTTCATGCACGACAGGTACTCTAGAAATACCTCTTTTCTGCCAAACATTACACCTGTTGAACTCTTTAATCTTTGCAGTCCTTTGGTGAAAGCTTGAAAATGAGAGTAACTTATTCCATATTGAAGGTATAGTATACTCCAAAGGTTCACCTGAGCTATTACCATAAAACAAGCGAAGGCTCTCGTATGTGTGGAGGTTTATGCTTCTAACAGAATCCACATCCAACAAAAGGGTAGATGCTACGTGTTCTATTACTGCTTCTGCAATAAACGATCCTTGTACCTCTCCAGGGCCCCGCATTGCACATTTGCTTGAGTGGTTTGTTTTGCATACCTTGATGTCAAAATATAAGGCGCCCCAGTCATACTTTTTAAGTGTACTCACAATGTGGTACGGTAGTATTGGGCTAATATCTGATGATATCCCAGCATTGATTAATACATCCAACTTTAGGGCTGTAATTTTCCCATTAGATTTAAATCCTACACTGTAGGATATCTTCATGGGATGCCTTCCCCCAGCCATTATCATATCAGTCTTGCGGTCAAGATACATCCTGACAGGGCGGCCTAGCTTGTGTGCTGCGAGAGCACATGCTGTAACAACCTAAAGCATCACATCCTATTGTATTAGTTCACGCCAAAAAATAACTTATTACTAAATAAAGAAAGAATTGGTCCCGTAAAACATCGTTAAATTGCAAATAAAAAGGCAAGTTAATGTACTGATTTATACAGAAAACCACACATTGATCTACGGAGTACTTTTTTTGTATATATTACGTCACCTGCATCTCCTTGTCCTCTAATAAATAGATTACTGTCTCCTAGATGTCAAAATTGGAATTTGTTTGGATATACTCACAGGTATGGCTCTCATCGACTTTCCACCAAAGCCTCCACCAACCCTTCTTGTAATCACACGCACATTATGTTGAGGAACACCGAGACATCTTGCAATTATAGTCTGTGCAAATTCAGGGCATTGAGTTGAACTGTAAGCCACCAGGCAGTTGTCTTCGTCAGGAACTGCAAGAGCAGTTTGATTCTCCATATAGAAATAATATTGTGAACCAAGTGTGATCTGAATGTCACAATTCAACAGAAAGTTGGGAGTGAGCCCACACCTTAAAAAGGTGAAAATGATAAAAAGAAGATAGGACTTGATAAATAGGTGAATAAGTTTCTACATTTCTTTACCTTTTTTTTTTCTTTTTTTTTCTGTCTTGTACCTTTCTTTGCATTTTTTTTTTCTTAAATTTTTGGAATGGGGGAAGGCAGCAAGTTCAAGTACCTCTGCAGAGATTATTTTGTGATCAGCTTCAGCCATTCCTTTTGAGATATCACCAACAGGTTCTGGGGATAAAAAGGCAGGGACCTCAAAAAAGCTAGACCTCTCCACTGCATCTTCTACGGTTAAAATAGGCGACTCTAGATCTTCCAAGTTATAATCGACGGCCACAAGGTTTGATGCCACATCTGCGTGTTTCTTGGTTTCTGCAACCTAAAAAAAAGGAAGTGGTAGACCAGATTAAGAACAAGACTCAACTGGTTCATCAAAAGCATGTACCCCTGATACCAAACACTATTATTTCTGATGATTAGACAAGCCAAATGTTGCAAAAGAATGATAGATGAAGGGTTTACCACAAGAGCAAGACGCTCTCCAGCATACCGAGTCAGCTCATCAGCAAACAAAGGTTCTGAGCCAAACATGGCCATGGAACCAACATTCTCTCCACTTTTTGGAATATCTCTGAAAGAAATTAGTCCAGCAACTCCATCTGGTAGCGTTTTGGATTTGAATTCTATACTCTTTACCCTAGCAAAAGGCTTTTTGCTATAAATGAATGCTCCATGCAGACAATTGGCAGGAGCAGGAATGTCATCCACATATACAGCCTCACCTATGTTATTCATTAAGACAAGCTAAGTAATTTGGTAAATGACAGCTGGGACATTCGGTGATGTAGATATTTGAAAGTGAGGTATATCAAACCATATAATTCCGGTAAAAATATATAGATAAAAGTGTCAAGCATTGACCAGCACAAAATTACCAGTTTAGAAACATCCAATATATTTGTTTCTTTTATCACTTTATTGTAGGAAACTATCAGCCTTGTCAAGAGAAAGTTTCATGCATCTGAAGTGATTTCTTGTACATGCATGCACATATGTGAGAGAGGGAGAAAGATCGTATTGTCAATAAAATATCTAGCAGCAAGCCAACTTCAATAATATAATTCTAGACACGATCTTTTAGGGTTCTGCACCACATCCATGCTACCAGAAAATGGGAGAAGGGCTCAGACAAATAACCAACTATTTCACGAAGAAAACAAATTATAGTGCAGAAGCTTGCCCTCAGGAAGATGCTAATTCATAATCTGGGAAGCTACAGCCTTCACATGATGTGTTCTCTTTCTTTATTTCTTTCATATTATCACTTGTAACTTCGTTTTTCCTTACTTGGAAATACACAACGAGACAGGATATACAAACCAGAAGCTTGGAGGACTGCTCCAGATTTTGTGATTGGCTCGCCAACAGGATAATATTCTTTATTCAACTGCAGCACTTGCTTTGATGGTGATAGCAACGTGGGGAATTCAACAGGATTGAGTTCATCATTTTTTGGCTTTAAAATGGAATGGCTGGAGAACGAATTTCCTATATATCCATTTGACCAGTCATCAGAAGTGCTGGCATCTGTTAAGGAGCTCAGAAACTCAAATAGAAAAGCAACAGCCAAGCTTGACCTATATGCAGGACTCAGGGTACCATCTTCTGGTACAACAATGGCTTTAACTAGATTCATAGCTTCATGCAGAACACTTAAACTTAAAACTTTTCCAGCTAAAAATTCTTCAACCTTTCTTGCTCTAATTGCGTGCTTAGTGCCATAAGCTCCGAAAGCCAACTGACACTTATTTAACACAATTCCCACACAGGACTTCAAGCAGGAAACTTCAGCCAGAAAAGCAGCATTTAGATAAGACAAAGCATTTCCAAGGGGTCTTGGTGCAGCTCTAAAAGTTTCGAAAAACAACTTAGCGTCTGCTTCGGTGGAATTCTTCTTAATTGGTTCCCAATTGGGGATTTTAATTCTTAAAAGCACGCTTCTGTAATCCAATGGAGATCGTTCCAGAAATTCCTCCAGGGTAAGCAACTCATGTGTCCCTCCAGTTATTATATCGACGCATGACCCAGCTGCAAGAAGTATTGTAGCAATGTCTGAAGGAAAACTTTTCCTTTGTGCCATCACCAAATTTCCCCCAACACTACCTGCATTTCTGACAGATTTAGTAGCAATTTTCTCCATGTGGGCTGCAATTTTTTTGAACAAAATAGGGAAATGTCCACTTTTGGTTTCCTCCTTCAGACATTCAATTGCTTTTGAAATAGTCACAGCTGCTCCAATTTCTATCCCTTCCTGATTCCTCCTAATCGCTGAGAGCTCAGGAACATACCTGAGGTCAATATATCTTTCATAACGTTTCAGATCTTTGTAGTAACCCATTCCAGTGTTACCGACCACTAGCTTCATCCTGGTTTCACTGTTGCCATCCATGGCCTTCAATAGAAATTGAAGCTCCTCAACAGAGAGAGGGTGGTACCATGAGAATTTTGCGGAATCCAAAAGCAAAGAAGATTTTATTTCCCTTTTTAAAAATTCAGGGAAAGTGCGAATCTCAGAATTATGGTCATAAAATGGCAGCCGACTTCTCTTTACTTCCTCAGTATCCTCCTTTCTCCAGAAAAAGTTAAGACCCAAGTCCTCCATATCAATGTCAGCAGCAAAACTTTTGCATGCATCAGCAATAGGTCGATACCCAGTACAGCGACAAAGATTGCCTGATATAGCCTTTTCAGCTTCAACAACTGTCAGCTTGGAGAAACCGGGAGGTGGCTCTGGCCGATTAGTCTTCTGAGCATTAACAAGGGCCCCAAAAAGTGACATGCACATTCCAGGAGTGCAAAAGCCACATTGGGAAGAATGAAATCCAGTGAACCTTTGGTGAATAGGATGGAATCCATCACTGCTGTTTCCCAGGCCTTCACTTGTCATAATTGAACATCCATTCACACTGCAAAGCAGTGTGAGACATGAAGGTACCGTTAAATCCTCGATGTGGTCACGCACAGGATCATACTTGGAGAGTAGAACAACACAAGCACTGCAACCACCTGAATCCGTAAACAATTACTAGCAACTATTAACCTGTAGAATATTTGCAAACCATTCACAATCTTACTCTTAATTGGTCTGCATGATCCAGATTATGTTGTTTTTTTTTTTTTGACATAAACCACAATAGCAGATGATCCCATTGTCAGGTAATCAAGATAACGCACGGCACATATAAATTTAGATATAGGTGGCAAAGAAATAGAACCCACAAACCCAGAACAAGATTTTGTTACTGCACTAATTGAAAGAAAAAAAAAGGGGGGGGAGGCAGCCAAGGGTAGATTGACCAAAATCCCAACAAAAGGAGATGTCCTTGTCCATTGTGCTATTTTCGACTCTCTAATGATGTTTTTGCTTTCATATAAGAAGCAATGGTACCAATCCTTTGGCTCATAAACAAACATGCTGGGGAAAAAGCCCTATCTTCTGCACCTTGCATCAATTACAAGCCAGGTAACTAAATCTATCAAGAGTAAGCGGCCGATAACTCTCAAAGAATGGCAATATTCCAAGACAACACTTTCCCACTTTCTGTTCCTCTATTTTCTCACCACTCAAACTTGACTATCACTGTGCATGGTTTGCACAGACGAACCAGTCCAAAGCAGATAGATCAGCCAATTTCGAAACATTGTTGCTCGTCCGTGGGGGAGGTGTGTGGACAACTAAAAATCTCTCTATTATACACACAGGACAGAAGCACTTGCCGCAAAGCATTTACACCGTATAACTTGATAGTCAATACAAATAGTAAAACACTTGAAGCATATAACTTAATAAAAATTAGACATCATAAAATCACAGGGAAAAACCTGGCGACATACCAAAACATCACAACGTGGCATCATCCAAAATAAAGAAAAACCATCAAAGCGAAAGTCCATCAGAATCTTAACTATACATCAGGGCACATGGTAGTATGCACGCATAAGCAATACGCACACAAACACACACACACCCCAGAAACTATTTATTGGTCCATCAAGATTTACTTCACTGGAACCCAACAACCCTCCCTCGCTCAAATCTTAGCATTCATGGAAAATCTACACGAACACGTACGAGTATGATACTTGAGAAAACATATCTGCAAAGCAGAGGAGGAGCAAGAAGAGAAGAAAGTGAGTACCTTCACCGCAGCTGAGCTTGACACTCTTGAAACGGGTGCAGGTACGCAAGAACTCGAGCAAAGTGGTTGAAGGGTCGACGCTAGATATCTCAAACCTTTCCCCATTAACTGCAAAAACGAGCTGGCCGCCACCCTTTCTTGTTTCTCTCTCCTCTTTCATTATGTACTTACGGTGAGAGAGCCCAGCGAAGCTGAGAGACTTGCCAGAAAAGACCCATGTGTAAGAAACAAAGCGGTGACTTCAATCATTTAAGTGACAATGGCACTGTTTGCAGTTTAATCGGATGTTCCTCGAGGCCTAAGTGGCAGAAGCCAGTGAAAAGTCAACAACACTATCCCCCAGTATAAATTTCCAACCTTTCATGTTACTATCAAGAGGACCATTTTTCTCTTTTTTTACTCTGAACATTACAATTTTTCTTGTGTTCATTTTTTGTCATTTTCAATGTGAGAAGCGGGGTGAAGTGGGTGATGTAGAGTGGGGTTGCTGAAGCAAGCACGATCAATTGGAGTTTGATTTTATAGGTCAGAAAGGGAGAGGGGCCCAAAGGCATGGTTTCCATAGCCCCCCCCCTCCTCTCCACGATTCACGATTTCTGTTTAAGACTTTCTTCTTAGGATAGAGACGACTGGTAAGGCATCGTGTGTGCACGTTATTACTTCAATTACGAAACAAAGGTGTTATACGCCAGTGTGCAATGGCTATGGTGAATGGACGCGTCATGGCTGACTACTTCAAAATTGGCAAAAACCCAACAAAAAAAAAAACAAAGAAAGATTTTTCTTGTAAATTTAACAAAAGATCTTAAAATGGACATTTAACGTATTAAATCCTCGATAATAGGTTATGAGAATCATGGCCATCCTTGTAATAGTTTCTGTGGACAGGACTTGAGTTTTGACTTTCGGCCAAAAATAATAAAATGATAAATAAAAAATAAAGATATTGTTTCTGCTGTGGGGATTTTTTTGCTTTTTTTTTTTTTTGTTTCTGCTGGCAATTGTCAGTTGTACAAACAAATAAACCTCACACCCGCATAATACAAAGCAAAAATGGACCCCACAAATATATTTTATGCTTACATTAAGCGTTTTTAAATTTTTTTTTTTTTTTATTGAAAGAAAGGAAAGATTGTCGTACCTTAAAAGTCACGTTATATATATATATATATATATATATATAAACAAATATTTAAATTAAGTGAAATTAATTATTATTATAATTTTAATAATACCGTGATCTGAATTAACAATAACAGACAGAACAAAGGGCTTGTGAAAGTTCGCGCAGTCCTCCCAGCGGAAGACGGAGACCGAAGGGTGCGAGCCAATCTGCAACATTGTTGCCCCTCCCGACGGCCATACGCGATGCGAAGAGACCATTCCCGAGAGCGAGGATAATCGCGACGACGAGCAACAAGATCGGCGATCAGGTTTGATTTACGGGCCGTTTGATGTCTACTGTTGAAATGAGGCTTTTGTCTTCTACTCGGCCCAGCACGTAATTGGTAGTAAACATTTGGGCCAAGCCCACAGCCCTAGACCATATATGTCACGCGGGCCGCACGTGCCGTCAAAGCCGATACAGAGCCAGCCAGCCAGCCAGCCACGAGGAAGAGATCGAAGGGGAAACCGGAGCTCCAGCTCTTGTCGATACTCGATAGTCAACACGACATATTGTTTGCGCTGCCACAAGGAAGGAAAAAGCGTCATGGCCGCCCTGAACAACGGTCTGAGATCCGCCTCCAAGCTGCTGGCCGCATCCGAAACGGTTTTATCCAAGTCGGGTCAGTCCTCGCCCACCCAAGAGTCTTTTTCTCGGGTTGCTCGGTCTTTCTTGGTTCTCTTTTTTTCCCAGGAATTGATTGAAAGTTTTGGAGAGTCTGGGGTCTTAAAGTTCTTGTCTTGGGGAAGACAATAAATGGGGTTTCTTGTAATTCCTTGGATTTTTGGGATCTAACACAAGGATAATCATTGTTAGTATCTGTTTGAAATTCTTGTACGTCTTTAATTTATTTTTAATTTCTGTAATCTGAAAACTGCTTTTTCTTTGATTCTAGCCTTTATCGGAGAAAATAAAAATATTGAGGCCCATTTACAGATGTTTCTTGTGTAGGTACGATTTTTTCATGCTTCCTTCGGGTTCTTTCAGGTTTTATGTCGGCTTTTTTGTTCTTGCTATTGGAGATTGCTCGCTTTGGTGTGTTTAATAAGGTCTTGTCTTTGGGTTCTTTTTCGTATGTTGATGGATTCTAGTTTCAATTAATGGCCTTAGGTGAGTCATTCAAGATGTGTTGAAAGGATATGGGTGATTGGTTTTGTACGTTTAGTTAGCTTTGTGGACTTAACATGAGGCTACAGCCTTGGCACCAGAGGGGAGTACCTCACTGAAGTTACCTGAGTGCCTAGGCGAGTCAGGCAAGCGCTTTTGACAATATGGGGTTGACCTGTTCTGTAGTCACTTTCGACTATCATAACATGATATTCAGCAGTTATGTGGTGGAACATAAGTTATGACAGTGGTTTACTGGTTTGATACCTCAAAAAAAGAAAAAAAAAAAAAGATTCATTTTTCCATTGGCCTTGTGAAGGCTGTTGTATTACATATGCCAGAGTCCCATCTTGTGCTTTTTGGACTACCATGTTATGTCTGTGTAATCATTTATCATCTTGTGCTTAATAAATGCTTTGCAAACATGATTACGTCATATGGTAGCCTGTTTCTGGTGGACAGATGTGTTTTAATAATTTCGGTGGACCTGATCTTACCAGGACCAGTAATAGCTTGTTAGAGCACAGATATTGTTACAATTAATTCGCAAAGCATTGCTAATTATACATGCTAGTTGCAGAGCTTACGGGTTGCTCTGCTAAATGTTTGAAGAATCTTTGGTTAATTTTAGTTGGTAAAGTCAATGTTTCTTCTTCCATGAAGTTTAAGTTGTTAGCCAAACTCAACTCAGTCTTAATTTCAGATTGGTGGGGTTTTGTTACATGGATACTTTTTCTCATCCATTCCACGGGGGTGTCCATCAACAACACCAAAAGGTGCTTACTCATTTGAAAAAGTGCTTAGCCATAGGGAATGTCCATCCCAAATGCTTATTGGTGTGAAACGAAGAAAACGTGCTTGGCAGGATTTCCCAAAATAGATGTTGAAATGTAGGTTGATATGTTTCTTCTATCATGGTGATGCTGTATTTTGTGTGAGGAATTATAGGAGAGATAAATACCAAAGAGAGTAACTAGGTTAATATATTAGGCTGGTTTTGCTTTCAAGTCCAAATCAGATAGTCGTTGTTGATTGAGTAGCATTATTTTCATGTTTTTAGCATTAACTAATTGAAAGAAATAATTTTTTTGTTTTGGCAGTCAACAGAGGTTTTCATTCAACTGGGATGAAGAGGATGAGTGGAGGTCATGGACATGGCCATGATGAACCATACTATCTTCATGCAAAGCACATGTACAACTTGGATAGAATGAAGGGTCAGAAAATCAAAATGCCCCTTGCTGTCTTCACTGCCTTCAGCATTGGTGCTGGTGTTCCTGTATTTGCTGTTATTTTCCAGCAGAAAAAGACTGCTTCGGCCTAGGTTACAGCACAGCTTCTCATGCAATAAGAGGGCCAACTTTGAAATGGTTTGTTGTCAACTGTTGGGATGCATTTGAGTTAATGATTCTCCCATATGGACCTTTGCTGTTTGTTTTCCCTGTTCGGGCTTGAGAAACTTGATTTTACCACTGCATTACATAATAATATCTTCCTGTTACCACTGCATTACATAATAATAATGTTGTTACATTATTGAGTGATGGTTTCAAGTATTTTGTTTATTTAGTGTGCCTAACGCAGTGCTTTTGAATCCAAACTCTTTGTCGGTGGTGGGAAGAATTTGTTGAAGCCACCAGGTGCGGACGGGATTTGGTTTTTGAGGTCCTTTATCGTTCAGTGGCCTTGCGAGGAACCATGCGGTTTCCAGTGCGAAATTTGCATCATCTTCATATTTTTGAGCGACGGAAGGTTTATCACTGATTTTGGATAGGTTTCACAATTTTGCCTTTCATTTCTTCTAATGGTCTCAAGATTTAAAAGCAAAGATTGCTTCTTCAGAGCAGGTAACACTCGTGGAGCTTAAAGCTCGGTTTAGTCATATTTTCCATCTTATTCAAAAAGACGTACGAAATTTTATGATTGAAATAATAGGATCGTTATTCTACTATATATATATATATGACTATATAACCTTAATAATATATCGAATGAATGGCTAGAGCTAGTCAGACTAGTTCTATTGCTTCGAAAATATTCAACTTCAATTGTTGATGACGAAGCTGAATCTGCAGCTTACAGGTCAGGGAACTTGATGTGATCCCCCGTAAGAAAAGATTAGAATGTCTGTATCATCGTTTTGATCACAATCTCTCATAATCGAGCTTCTCGGACTGCAGACAAACACGAAAGTCACAATATCTATAATGAGATGCAGCAATCGCATAGCTTCTGATGAAATATTTCTTTGAAAAGGTGGACAGGACAACCTAAGCTCAACGATTTATACTTATGAGGGGGAGCTTTCACAAATGGCAATTGAAACAAATAAACTAATGTCAACCCTCAACATGGAAATGTTCTTCAAACTTACTGAAGCTGAACCTTAAACCAAGGTCAAATCTCAATCAATCCTTTTGGGACAAATTTGTTAGAACTTCTTCAGAATGTAAGAATAGAATGAGAGAGAACTAAGAACGTGCAACAATGTTACTCGAAATAACTCGGTAGGCAAATTTGTAAGCTTTCTTATTAGGTAGGAAAATTTATTCGATTATTATAGCTAATTTAACTTTCTAACATTGGATTGAAGATGAGAAATACCCAGGACTTCAAACGTAAACTAAATTTTGAGCATTACCTTTATAAGCATGTCTGTTGGAAGCCAAGCTGGGGCAGTGGGGATACCAGCCCATGAAACCTATCAAAAAAATGGGCGAATTCAGATCCCAGATCATATTGGTGGCTTATTCTAGATTCACATAATCCATTCCATAGGGTTGTTTTAAGGTATGAGAATACTTGTAAAAAGATTATGTTATGAATTGGAGTGGAAAAATACTTACAAGTGCATACTCTCCTGTCTCAAAAATTCGGAGATCCAAGATCTATAAAGAGTGTTGCAAAAGTGGTTAGAAATGCCAAATAGCAGTTGATCATGCATTCAAAATGCAACTCCTCATTTTTCACCAAATGACCTTAGCTAATAAACATAAAAATTTAAAGAAAAAAAAAAAAGAAAAGAAAGAAAGATGAGAGAGAACTACCTCGCCACGGTCTTCATAAATGTAATCCAAACCCTTGTAATAAGGCGGATGTCCAACCGATAAATACTAAAACAAGAAAAAAAAATTAAAAGAGAAAGGGATGCAAATAAAAGAAAGAAGGGACTTAAAAAACAGATTCTCTGCTTGCTAAATGTGACCCTGCCATTGTTTTCAGGGTACAAATTTCCAAACTCAAGTTAGCTTGGTTCGATTAGGGTTTTATGTATTGAGTCTACCTTACTTAACAATCACCTCTGCTCCGACAAACTATTCAGTAAATAATTAAGTAGAAAAACCAAAGGAATTGGGATTCAAGGGACAATAAAAGGAAAACCCATACTTACATTTATGCTATTAAGGTATTTTTCCTTGTCCACCCTAACAATCTGTCCCTTCTTCACTGTCCATATAATCCAGTGGGTTAGAAACAAACCAACTATTCGTAGTCCGCATTCATTCATCAGTTTGTCAACATCGTTGTTAGTTATAATTAGAACAAAAAGGGAAAAGAAACTCACTTGAATAAACAGGCTTCTTGGGCTTAGAAGCAGTGGTTGAAGGTTGAGAATTAGAGGAGGGGGAGGTGGAGGTGGAGGATGAAGTGGGCTCTTGAGTTTTGGTCTGGGCAGTGAGGTCTTGTTTCTCTGGCTCAGCAGAGTTCACAGCTCTAATGGTAATGGATGGCAAGTGAGCAAGGGTTGTTCTTGAAGTGTATGGGAATGGAGACAGGCATGAGAAGGTGGTCTTTAGTGAAGTTGCAAAGGCAGCCATAGAAGTCATTAAGCAGCGGAGAAGAAGAGAACGGGAGCCGGCAGCGTTGGCTTAAGATAAGGTGTGAAATTTCTTTCATTGACGTTACAGATAACATGCGATAATGTTTGTGGGACGGCCGCAGGATTGAGTGCTGACAATTGACGGGTTGACGTGGCGACAATAAAGAAATAATAAATTAAAAATGGGAAAAAATAGAGAAAGGGTGGCAGACGGCCCTCGTTGAGAGGGAAACTGGCAACCCAATACGTGCAAGGAAGACAAAGGCAGTGGGAATTTCCACTGTTGATCTGTCATTGAATATGTCGTGTGTGATGTGTTTTAAATCGCAGCCAATGTTATTCCAGTTGGAATAAGGAGTAAACAAATCACATTTGCGTTTATGGACAATTTAATCTTTGGTTGCTGTGGATGGGATGCTATCTCATGTCTGCTACATATGTTTTCTCCTTTCTTAGGCCTGGATAATGGGGGTGCCTTTCAATTCGACTACTTTTCTACAAAGACTTGTGCTGTAGGCACTTAATGGTAAGGAGATCATTGCATACATTAGAGAACTATGATGGACACGTTTAATCTTTATTAGGGTGTAATTATTTATAATTTCCAAAAGATGCTATGCCTCAATGGAAAGTAGGCATGTGTGTTATTAATTAATTAATTAAATGGGAATTAACCTGATATATTTATGATGGTAATTTTTAATGCAAAGGAAAATTTTAACCAAAAAATAATAATAATAAATAAATAAATAATATATATATATATATAAAATAAAAGTAGCGTAAGACGAAGAATGCATCCCCTGTATGTTTGTCCTTGGCGCAGACAAAGACTCCTACCACTGATCCCACTCATAAAGTCCTTCAACTTTGATTTCTTTTTGATTACCATAGTAGCTAATGGAGCTACTATATATATATATATATATATATATATATATATATATATATATATATATGTTGTGTGTGTGTATATAATAGTAACATATGATATATAGTATTAAGTGTGAAATAATCTTGATTTAGACTATTTTTCAATTTACAAATGGATTAAGGTTCAAAAGTATGTATATATAAAAGACTAAAATTTCAGACTACAAATCTGCTACAACCACAATCAATTTAACATTATTGAGAATTAGTAGGGTTTTCATCTTTACTATCACCTACCTTGTGGCTTGTTTTCTGGATTGTGCTGCTGCTGCTCCAAGTTCATCATTAACTCCACCCAGTTGGATGCCTATATTACTACTACTCTCTCTCTCTCTCTCTCTCTCTCTGACAGCACTCCTAACCCCAGCAGTTGGGCTCCCATTCCCAGTCCCACTGGCTTGCTCGGCCCCCTCCATTAAAACTAGCTCTCTGCATGGATGTCACTTCAGCAGCAGCTGCCGGAGAAGTCCACATGTGTGGCTCCGGCAAACATCCCGATGTGGAGTTGGAAGCCCCGCCGCCTACTGGTAACATACAGAAGGCATTTCCGCCGTTTGTGGTGGCCTGCGCCACTGCCCAGGTAGCCGGAGTTGGAAGAACGCTTGATTGTTTAGCTGATTCCAAACCACTCGGTTCTTGGTCTTGGTCTTGAATGCTGGATCTTGCCGCCGGCTGATTGGGACTTATTGCATCCACCGGTTCAGAGGTCTGTTGCTGGGTCGTTTTATCTTCGAAAAGATCTCCTCTGAATGTCTTTCTCGCGTAATTCTGATCGTCGGAGACAAGATTTTGAGGATAGAGCTGATGGTGGAAACCTAACATTGCTGTGTTCTTACTGGCTATTACATCATGGTAAGGCAAGCTGGTATGAAAAGAGAGAGGAGCTGATTTTGATGCAGGAGCTGAGATGGTGGCGCCACTGCTACGTAGTGACACATTAAGGGTAGAGAAATTGGCGGGAATAGTGCCGGTGCCTGTAGCAGCAATTATGGCTGGTTCTGCTTGTTGAAGGAGCCATTCTATGGTTTCTCCATCAGATTTATGACCTAGTTCTCTGGTGAGCTGGAAAACACGCGCAGCGCACACGGCCGGCATGCGGATGCGGCGGCCACGACCATCCACCTTGAGGTGGCGGTCCTTGGAGGGACTTTTGGAGGTGCATCTTGAATGGCGGACTGCAATTTGATTGGATATGGAGCCCATGAAAGTGGCCTGAGTGTCCTTTGGGGTAGTAGAAGTAGACCCATGTTGTTGTGGTGCTGGAATTTCAAGAGGGACCAACTGAAGGGAAGCTGCTGATTCTCGTTTATGGCTATGGTGATCTTTGGCACCACTGACGCTTTGTCGATTATTGCTCTGTGGCTCCACAATTAATTCCATATCATCTGCTTCTTTAAAGACCAAGATTTTTTACTTGATTGAAATCCATGTTTTTTCTTGGGATGTCATCATTTTTTCTTGTTCTTCAAGTAACAAACAAGAAAATGAAATCCAAAATAAACTAACAATAGTACTATAACTATAAAATGAAAAAAATAATAATAATAATTTTTTAAAAGAAAGGATAGACCTGGTGGATTTGGTTGCCAAAAGGTCTTGGTGATCCTCAGTTCATCACTGGTAGTGCGTCTCAGCGTTGGGTTCTTCTTTTCTCCCTTGTGATTGACTGCTGTCCCTTCCCACAGAGAGAGAGAGAGAGAGAGAAGTAGGTGCACAAAGAGCCAATAAAGCTAAGGGAGAATCAATTGTACTGTAATGGTATACCTGGGCCTGTAAAATGCTGCAGTACCCCACTCGTGGGCTGTCTATCTTGAGAAGAATGTTAATTAGTATGATGGATGGGATGCCAATTAAGTAGGTTTGCTTTGTAAATTTTTATTCACAATTTTGCTAACGGTTGAAAGCAATGCATTTATAATGCAGTTGGGATAGACTTTTTGGGTATGACATGTTTGAAAAAGGTTGAGGAACAGAAGAAAAAAAAAATCTCAATCAAAAATATTAAACCCCACCACAATTGATTGATTAATTAGTTTTTTTTTTGGTCTTTCTTGTTCCCTTATCGTATCCACTGTCCTCCATTAATTTGCTTTTCTTCCTGATTTCAGTTTTCGTTGATAATCACCATCAGGGCGACGCTAATCAATTCCCAATTATCCGCCCCTATCTCTGTCTATGGCCATATATAGCTCTTTCTCATGTGCGTGTATAAATATCTACTTGTATAGATACACTTATACGCACTGCATCCAGGCGGGGCGTGCGTATACATAATGACTTTGAATGTCTCATCCATCACGCAATAGGGTCATGTAATTTAATGTACACGAGCTTACTGCAAAAATATTGCTGGCTTTTAATGTTTTGTGTGGATATTTTGGAGTACGTTTTTGTCTGAATAGTGGGGCTGGCAAAAGAGCAGGGCTTTCTTGTTGGCTGCAGCTAAAAACTGCAATAGGGTCCTTAAAACTCAGAGGCCAGCCATTTCAGTCTCCGGACTCTCCACAGACGAAGCAAATGTCTTGTATCAGGTATTTTGTGCCTGGGGTCAACACTCCAAATCTCGAGTCCCAAAACCCAAGTTTTGGTTAGTCAATTATTTGCTGTCTTAGCAGACAAAAGACCACTGTCCCTAAACACCAACATGCACTCTTTGCTTCTGATATGGCAGCCTGATAATCCTATAAACCAATGTGCAAATTTATGTGCACTGTTCTGCACCAATATGCAATTTATTGTTCAATATGTTTCTTAACAGTTTAATTGAAAGCTCAATAAAGTGACAAGTTCATCAATACCGTTCTCTCTCTCTGTGTTCCCCGAAGACCAAATTAAAGTAATGCCATATTCAAGAAAAAATATCAAGAGAAAATCCAGAGGTAGACAAAGTTGGAGGAGCTCCTATGCTACTAGTCCCACCACTGCAAGTACTACCAAGAGGTAACATGAGGGAACTGAGCTTGAAAGGACAAGGAAACAATACCATGTGGTACTGTACATTCATGGAGAAGGTAAGACAGCTCAGCTAAGCAACTAATGGACTAAGACAGCTCAACCCAGCACACGGTCAATTCACATTGCATTACCCACTTTCTTGTTTCCTTTTTCTTTTCGACTGTTGGGTTTTGTTTGTTCTGTTAGAAACTTTCAGACCATTGTACGTATACCAAGTTTCCCATTCCAAGAAAGGCAACTAGCCATCAGCCAGTCAACTCCATCTTGGCTTGCTTACTTTCCTCTTGGAATCCTTTTATTCGCGGAGAACATTTGACAAGGCCTAATAGTCTTAACAAAACAACTCATGTATGCGTACGTTTCTCCAACTCACTCATAGATGGGCATGTGTCGAACTACTAATTTTTTTCTTTTCTTTTCTTTTTTTTATATTGTGTAAAACTTAAGAAGAATCTACTCAAAATTTTAAATCATTGAACGGCTTAAGAAATGAAATAAAATGGAATAAAGAAACTGATAAATTAATTATTGTCAATGTCAAGGTTTGTTGGCGTCATTCAGGGAAGCTTGCTATCGAATCCTATCTGAAATGGAGGGTTTGGTTCCAATATCTATATATATATATTTGGAATGCATCAAATTAAATATGTAATATTCCACCGGGCAATGGCTGGCAGACGTCAAGGCCCCGATTGGCCCCATCACCTTACCGACGGTACTAACTGACTGTGGGTGAGATACTTGATTTGTAAATGCCGCTTCCGTTATTCGTCTAAAATATTAATTGTTAATTAATGATTATAATTATGAATGTAAAAAAATTTGAACTTTTTGAAAACAAATTCTCAATGGTATACTTATTGGTCATGTAAAATAAAAATTCAACTTTAGTTATTTTCGCTAGTTAACCAACCCTCCCATATATATATATATACTGCACTCTTAAGCCAAATAAATAATTTTGGATGCATACATGCAAACTAAGACAACGGTTTTAACGTCCAAGGCAATATATGGCATGTATAAAGTCAAAACATGCATGTAAATAACAACCCCCAATAAACAAACAGCAAAGAGATTATTACAATAGGCATGACTTTGGCTACCCATGAACACAAAGCACTCGAATTTAGAGCTCTGTATACTTGTGTGAACAATTTCCAGTCTTCCATGAAAAGTCCTAGACACTAACATGAATGTTTTTTCCCTTGTTTGTTTTTTTTTTTTTCAAATCTACAAAGTCAAATATAAACTGAAACCTGCTTTCTGGCATATGCCCCACAAAAATTTTTAAACGCAAACAGGAAAAAGTAGCTCTTATTTGGAATGCGAGAGGAATTGTCACAGAGAAAGCTATTGTACACAACCAAACTATTAGTCCAGACTAAAAGGACGGAATGCCAAAGAATGTGATCTAAAGGAAAATCCAATACTTCTGATCTTCTATTTTCTTCCCTATCCTTTTATGCTATTTCTTTATGCTAGAATGTGCCTTCAGAAAGTCCAAGAAGATGATCGCTTGATCATTGGTTTCATATGTCTGTCCTCTTCTAAAGAGATCATTCCCAGATGCGAAGGATCCTCCAGCATCATCTTTGCCACCAAGTATCCGGCAATAGACCATGTCTGATATTTCCTTGCCTGTTTACCAATGTACCTCCCGAGTTTCCCATCGTAATATTCTGGCCAGCTATCTTTCAGCAGACGGGTCTCAGCAAGATCAATTGCTCTTCTTGCAATTTGCGGTCGTCCCGTCTTGATACATGCAGCAGTTAGCAACCACAAGAGCACTGCATTTTGTACAAGAAAGCAGAAAAAACATGGCAGGAGAAAAAAGGCATGTTATACCATCATATTCACCAGGAGTAGTCTACTAGAGTAGAATCAAACAAGAGATCACAAAAACAGAGGAGATGAAACAAAGGGTGTTCCTGTGAAAGGGTGAAATGCAAAACATATTATACTCTAAACAAGGGGGGAAAGGTGAAAGGCAGAAGCAGTGGTCATTGAAAGTGTTTTTCAGAGGGAACAACCATTGCCATCCTGTGTCTAATTACAAAAGTTAGATGAATTAAGTCAAAATAGAGTTGCAATCTTGCCACTAAACTAGAAAAGCATCTCACAAAACATATCATCTGATCATGCAAGTTCATCACAAGCCTAAAGTTTACTTGCTCAACTTGAAATAGAAGGAACAACAACAAGAATTTTCAAGAGCTGGTTCATGTGCTAATAACCAAACTGTGCCACCATAAAATAAAATCACACACAAACACTGTCCATTCAGATAGCAGCTTTGGGAATGCAGTCATGACTCTTATCCTGCTTTCAAATATTTGTCACATAGAAAAGAACATGGAAGAATAAGCAAGTTCTTTTCTGTGCAGAATGCAACATCATCTCAATTACATACAATTTATGCCTGCATGGTGGTGGTGATAGAAACGTTATAATTTCATGAATTCAATAAACAAAACAACCGAGGCATATAGAACTTTGGCTAGATGCTATCTCCCATTAGTTACTCTACACTTCCATTGCATGTTTCCAATTGTCAATGCACCTAATGTGGAACCTTGATACACTGAACCTAAATACAGGACATCTAAATTCAGAAAGAGACAGTGGTATATAACATTGTGCTTTTCCTTGTCCACAAGCATCATGATTCTACAGACAATTCTGCAGTTTACATTTCAACACTTTGACTGGTAGCCTACAAGATACTAGAAAATGTCCCCATGGGTGAATAGTGCATCAAATTCATGTCTGTTAGTCATAATATGGAGTCACTCAACTTATGAGACAAAGGAGGCACAAACCTGGCCAAGATCCTCCATTATGGTAACTCCATCTCGTATTCTTGGGATCACAACCAGTTACAATTCGCCATTCATGACTTTCGATTGCAGGATAGCATATTTTCAGAGGCATTTCTCCAACCAACTCCTCCCACCGAGACTCAATAAGATCCATGATAGCCATTGATTGCTCAGGAGTTGCAAGAGAAGCGAGAATAGCAACACAATTACCTAAAGCAAACCAACGAAAATCCATCCTTGCAGGACTAACATTGCCAATGAAATAGCCACCACGTATTGGCATAAAATCAAATACCCAATCTGGGATTGAATCAGGAATAACATTGAACTTATTTACGGCAGTATGTGAGTACTCCTCAGTTTTGTATCTGTATATGTCATTTAGTTGTTGAAAGTCAAGCCAGAAGTAACTTCGCATGTGGTAACTCAATGCATGTAAACGTTTCAAGATTCTCTCTATAAATTCTTTTCCTTCAGCATCATGTTTCAACATTGAAGAAGCACATCGCAAGGCCATAAAGAAAAGTGCTTGAATTTCAATGGGATAACCATAAATTCCCTACACAATACACCCATGATGTTAAAAACTGCATACAATTCAATACTAATAAAAACCTAAGAGACATGAAGATTTAAGTTCCAACAACTAAGGAATCTAATTGACAGTTCTCTACTTATTAGCACACATATTGCTTCTATTGATGCCAAACAGAAAAAACTGTGATGTAAACAAGAGCTTTAGCCCTTTTATCTTTTTTGTGCATGCAAGTGAGTTGAGTGAGAGGCAGATTAGTGTATGGAAATTTTGCTCTCACACGAATACTGTATTCACGCAACAGTATAGACTGCAGTTGCTTAGTCAAAGATGCCTATCACAAAAGAGTTTACCAGATGGACAATAGGGCCAAAGAATATAAAATCATGAAATTGCAGTATGTAATTCTCTGGAAACATTTTGCTCTTGACCAAATTCAACCCTCCAGCTTATAGGGAGAGGAACAAAGGGACATGATTAGCAAACAGAATATCAGAACAAGAATTCAGTCCACCAAAAACACAAAACTCAACAATGTCTTTGCATTCCTCATGACTGCTACTTTACATATTTTATAATCCAAAGAACAATTAATAAATGAAGCTCAATAATTCATAGCCTATTTATTATGTTGTGAACAGCTTGGGTACTGACACATCTAAGCCAATTAAAGCACCTGAAAATTTTGAGTGTTCCAGTTCCAGCCTATGCAATCACCATATCAATCCTGATGAGGAATTAATGGTCATTTTCAGGATGCAGAGAGAGAGAGAGAGAGAGAGAGAGAGAGACAAGAGACAACAAGGACTGCATACCATTCTGCGATCAATCATAGAGCAACCATCAGCACAGAGGAGTGTAGGGAATGTATCAAACCCCTCTGATAGGCACAGAGTCAATATGAGCTTCATCCCCTTTTGACACTCTGGTTTCTCTGCTAAAGATAAATCCCCTGTAGACTTTGTATATGCACGAAGCAGAATGATCCACCAGAAACCAGAGTCAACTGGAGCAACCCTTCCAATAGCACTCTCACCAAAATCTGCGACTACAGTATCTGTCTTTCGGATAGGATCATGCAGAACTTTAAAGCTAGCTGGCATGGCCCCTTCCCCAAGCTTGAATCGGTCTATCCTTTTTTCCCACCCTTGAAGATACAGTGTCTTCAACAGGAAGTTCTTAACTATCTCAGGCTCACCATTCATCAGAAAAGCCAGGGCACTGGGCACAAAATCTCGCACAAAAACCTAGGAGAAGGGAAAAAGAAGGTAAAAAGAAACAATGAATCTTCTACTATAATCCATAATACGCTAAAATTCCTTCAATTTTCAACCACAAAACTAAAAACTTATAAAAATTTTGTTACATCGTCTCCCAAAAATTCAAGTCATGACTTTCACAATAATATTCAATGGCCATCATCAGCATTTGTTCCAAAGTACTACTGGCTTGTGCTTATGGAATACTTTAAGAAATGTTCCCATCTCTCATTTTTGCTCTTTTAAGGGATCTTTGTTCAGTAAACAAGACAGAATCACCACAAAAGACAAATCAAAGCTCACGACTCGCAGCATATATACAACAGAATCCAAACTAAATTGAGTAGTGCTCTAAAGCCTAATGTCCCATTCATCAGAGAGAAGATTGGCAAAAAGCATAATGGTCATTAAATTAATTTTTCTCCATAGAATTACCTGATCATAGTTCAACACTTCCTCTGAGGCATGGTCAACTGCTGCAATGGTGCCAACTGGTTGGCCTCTCAAGTAGACTATAGAGCGCCTCAGTGCCTCCCAAGCATCAGCCACCATAGGGTGGGGCTCAAAAGAGTTGCGAGCGGAGGAGGCTGGTGTGTCCAATCCAGACCTGTATCCAGGTGAATACAAGGTCTCATAGTTATCATGGCCTCCTCTTGAGAATCCGATAGAGAGTTCACTTAGAGACCTCTCATCAAACGACCTCTTCCTTTCTATGTTCAACCTTGGCTTGTCAAGGAGACGAGATAGGTCAAAATCATCTACTTCATTGATCGAGCATGTGGAGCTCACATTCTTAAGCCCCGTCTCTTTATGTCCATCCATTTGTATGTTTTTGTCCATCAATCACTCCAAAATATAGACAGTACTTTGTTCCTAAAGCAAATGAGAGGGGAGAGTTTCAGGATGCAAATACTCAAAGGTGAAATAAACAAGCAATACTTAACCCCATAATGCTTCAACTAGATTGACTACCTAGAGAGAGAGAGAGAGAGAGAGAGAGAGAGAGAGAGAGAGAGGCATTTTGCAACACCAGACCAATTCTCTAATATAGACCATCGTGCTCTACAAGACTAAAACAGAGACAGTTTCATGCATGACACAAACAGTTAAATAGGATAGGGAAAAAAAAAAACAAAGAAAGAAAAGAAGAAGAGAAAGACATCAACCGAAAAAGAAACTTTCTCACACCTTGAAGAAATCAACATGGAAAACACCCATTATGCAATCTAAGAACAAGATACATACATAATGCCTGAAACATCTATACCATTTCCCATTAAAAAAAAAAACAAACTACTTAAAACAGAGCTTGGAATTAATTAAAACACACACACACACACACACACACACACAATAGATCAAGATCCAATACCATAGAAACTATGCAACAAAAAATGATGACAAATTAACTCAAGAAGATTCCAACTGAAATTAGAAAAAAAAAAAGAAAACAAATTTAGCTGAAAATGCAATTAAAAAAAAACCTCAGATCTAACGGCTTCAATGTCTTCAAAAAATCTAGAAAAAGCGAGAGAGAAAGATCCGCAGAAGAGCACACCTGAGCAAAGCGTCAATGGCGGAAGGAGAAAAAAAAATGAATTCGCCTGCGCGTCGCAAACGGCGATTTCGCCGGCAAGTGGTCGGCGAGAAGGGAGGAAAGAGAGAGAAAAGAAAAAAAAAAGATCATCTCTTTGAGAGCTTGAATTTATAGTGTGAGAGAGAGAGAGGGGCGCCCGAGAGAGAATCGGACAGTCTCTATCCAATCTAAAGTTTTGGTTGTAAGAAGGGCGACCGGGAATAGCCGGTGATATACAAGAGGATCCGACGTGGACAAAACGACACAGTTTCTCATTTTCCTCGGGCCTTCCACTGGCAACTTGTGTCATGGGTTTCTGACGGGCACCAGTTTTTAGTTCAATTAACATGTTGGGAAATAGGTGGATCGGGTTAGGTGATTTCATTTTTAAATTATTATATATTGTAGTAATTTTAATTTTCTTAAAAAAAAAAAAACAAAGTCTTCAGTGTACTAATGTTCAATTGAATTGATCCACATAGTTTTTTTTTTTTTTTTAATTTTAGAAGATTTGCAAACATATTTATTTGGTTAGCCTTATAAAAAAAAAAATACTGGGTAGATACAAGAGATGATTACTTATTTTTAATTTTAATTGTAAATACATCTTTTCACTAACTTGCACATTAAACAAGACTAAGTTACTAGAAAGCATCCCCACAAATTGTTATTATCTTTACGCGATTGTTTTGAATACATAAAGTGATCATTGATCAATGTTAAAACTTTCTAATTCGGTCCATTAATTATATGTTTTGTTGTTTCTGAAATTGTTCTCATTATTTATGCCATTAACATTTGTATAATAATAATAATAATAATAATCTTTGAATATCCATAAAAACATTACATTGTGCAATTCATTTTCTAAAATCCAAAAAGAAAAAAAAAACAGAATCCCTAAAATTCAAGCAAAAAATCAAGAGGTTTAACTGATAGTATTTCAATTAATTGCATTGTAAGTACGGGACAAATCTGTACTACACTGGTATATCAGGTATGCAAAGAATACACTAATGGGTATTAAAACTCCAAGAAGGGCAAGTCCAAAATCTTCGGAAGATTATTTATTATGCACAAAATATTCTCCCAAGATGGCCACGGTGTGCTTAAAGTAATCTTGTAATTTTTTTTTTTTTTCTGGATCCTCGATCCCCTCGTATATATTTTGCAGCTAAAGAAATAAATCACTTGTAAATTGCCCAAAACCCGTCTATAATTTGTATTGCTAAAGCTATTGTGTTATATGGGTAACGTTAGAGAATTAGATTGCTGGCACTTTGTTTTAGGTGGGGTTAGATCTTTACACCTTTCAAGGTCGGGACCAGCCACCCAACTACCACAGGTTGCGGTGTACACCGTACCTAAACCACAAGGAATGCACATGAAAGAAAAAATGCCCATCTAGAATTCTACATGCTAGCTGCGTACCAACTCATCCTCTGCGTGGACAAAAAGAATTGCGAAGGACCAACCAATAGTTAAAAACTAAAATCGATTAGGAATTTTTTGTGGATTTTATTTATTTATTTATTAAATTGTATAGTGCATACACAAGGGAACCTATATTCTGGTGTATAAAAATTGTGCATTTGTTACCGAGGAAATGATTCGATTGAAACTTTGATTTTAAATTTTTCTAAATTTTTACAATTTAAATTTAAAATTTTTTATATCTTTTAAATTTATTTTAAATCAGTCATTTTCAAATGAAAAAAATTAATTTAAAATATATATAATTTAAATGAAATATAGAAAAGTTGAAATTTTATTTATAAAACTTTAAAATTAATTTTTTTTGTATATCCCCTTTATTATATAATTCATAATTGAATGTTTTTTCATTAATTTGTTACAGTCAAAATTTAAATTCGAGATTTTTTTTTCTTTGAAGAAGACTTCGTTGTCAATAAAATATAGCTTGTTGGTTTGAACGAACTTTCTGAGAGAGAGAGAGAGAGAGAGAAAGCACATTCTATATATTACTAAATATAAAATCAAAACCATAACAAGGTCAATTAGTATTTGCGTTTTCGTGGGGTACTCTAATTTAGCGTCAGGCAATAAACAGTTGGAATCTCTAATCTATTGACCTTCGGGATAAGAATAGGTGACTAAGCATTATATTAATTAGTGTGAATACTAGCTAGGCTTGTAATTATTTCTTTATTTTTTTCCCTTGTTCGTGGCAATCCTGACCTATTTGGTATTTAATCGAATAGTCAGAGTTTTGAGGCACACTGTTTGCTGAAAAGGCAAGTAAGAAGACCCATCAGAAAATGGAAAAAGGCCGGAAAGGAATGATATTATAAGGAACAGAGGCCCTTTGTACAGGTGAAGGAGATTGTGACATGTATTCGCTTAGCTTGGTATTTGTAGACCTGTAGGTATGTGGTCAACTTTGGAAGCTATCATCGAGCTCAGGTCCGCGACAGAGTCTTTTCTAAAATTGCGTTCCCCCCCCCCCCACCTCCCCCAAAACAACAGCAGAAGCTTTATTTCGAGGATTCATTGGGTCCTCATGTGGCACTTTTTCTGCAATTGTCTTACATATCATACGAGGGAAAAAAGAGATGCTTGGTTTATTCGTCGACTGTGACATACTCATGAACCAACTCAACCAACGCGTTCAAAGCAAAAGCGTCAAGCAATGCACTGTTTCGATCTCAAACCCCACCGACCACGACAGATCAATGTGTAACGTAGAAAGAAAATGCTTGGTGTAGAAAGCTTTGTATGGGATGGTCTTTGAGTTCAGGACCCAATTATAACTAATTAAATAAAAAAAAATTCTTAAGATGCAAAATGGAATGATTGTCATATTTATTATAAATGCCCCCGACAAAATACATTTATCGATTTATAACAATAAAGATAAACAAACGAAAGAGTGTAATGCATATTGGAAGAATTATATAATTTATAGATCTCATTTTTTAAAAATTTAGTTTTTATTGTTTATTTTTTGAAAAATTTACAATGTGCAAATGTGCAAGAAACATGATGAAATGTGCATATTATATAATAATTGTATATATATTTTATATTATTTATTTGTACATTTTATATTTATAAACAAAAAAAACTAATAACTTTTTACCCGTGGAACCCCCCGGCGCCCGTCATTCCTCTGACTATTCTGCGGGTCCGCGTAACGGGACTCATTTACAAGTAGCTTTTTTTTTTTTTTTGTTAATTTTGGATTAAACATGAATTGCTATTACGTGTAATGCTTATAGATTCTTCTAGTCGTCAAGCACTACGAATGCGTTATGAAATAATTTCATTTTCTGGAGAAGATAATACAGCAGACCAAGAAATTAATAACAATAAGAATATTGCTCCCTTTAATACGGAAGCCCAGCAGGCCCTACCCACCATCAATTGCGTAATATGTAAACTACCTTGATTTTTGAGTCATTTTCCACGTTATCGGCACTATGACTTCGACTGTTAATACTATCAATTGGATAAAATTTTGACCAAACCACATGCATATGTTGCATGGTGGAGCTCGAGTATGCTCTCCACCAAGAATCTGATTCAAGCGGCAAGTCGAGGGAAGCTGATTTCTAACTTAGTAATATTTCGTGAATAATTTATGATTGCTTTAACTATATAAAAAAGAAAAACTAAAATTTTAAAAAAAATAAAAAGGGGTCACACTGCAATTAGAAATATACTGTCTATAAAACTATATATATATATATATATATATATATAATCTTCCTCTTTCAATGCACGACTTTAAGGGGCTACCAATCGTTTCTTATTCTTCTTTTGAATTTTTCCAACTGAAGACAAAAGTGACAAAAAAGAACCAATGCACGAGCTAGTGATCTTACGGTGCACGCTACCGTGAAACTTGGTGCGTTTTATATGGCAGTTTCATTGATGACTTTTAACGAGTGTTCAGGTCCTTCGTGCCATGACCAACATCGCGAAGGTTTGGATACATGTGGTTGTATTCCGTGAAGTGAAATCTAGGATGTGACAACACAAGAAAATCAAATTGAGGGACATTAATTTACGTAACTCATAACATGTTATTCAACAAATGCAGTACGTTCGCAATGTGACGACTGACACCAGTTTGTGAATATTTAGGAGAATTTCATACTGTAGAGTATTCTTATTCCTATTCTTTTGTTTTCGACATCATGTTGCCTTAAGCGTGAGGGAAAGCAGACAACGGATTGGGTGGGTAATGCATGTTGAATCACTTGCCTCTATCATACTCGGCATTTATTTATCTGTTCCGATCAATATCGGCGTTAGGGAGAAACTCTTAAGGAGCATTTAATGGATCAGTAGCTGCCAAACTGCCAAAGCGATAGGCATTTAATACCCAAGTTGATAATAAGCAAGAACCATAGTAATTACCAATTACAATAATAATAAATTTTTAATCACAGATTTAATTAGAGTCTATTTCATCCAAAAAAAAAAATCACTATTATGTTCTATTATATAAATCAAACATGCATTGCCTGGTGTTCGCCATTCCTCAATATATATTTGGAAAACGTATTTTTTTTTTCATATAAAATATCACATTTCTATTTTGTGGAAATACACGGTCCCCTTTATGATATTGGCAAGAATGTATCTCAAGATTAATGGCACGAAATAAAGCATTAAAAGTTGTGGCCGTCCCCTTTAAGAATATGGGCCGTCCCCGTCATGGCGCTAACTCTATGGACAATGAAACAATATGGGTCGTCCCCTTTAAGAACAATTAATTCTACCAAATTTCGTCCACCCGATTGATGAGGACTGCCAAGAGGGAACTCCGTGGGTGTAGATTATAGCCTTATGGGCAGCGATTATAGACTCACTTGGATTAAGGCAGCTACGTAAAATATAAATATCATGATTTCAAAACCAAACTCGTCAATCGGTTGAAGTTCAACCGGTCAAAATTGAGAATTAAACCGATACTTAACAGTAAATATATAGTGACTATAAATTCTTTTAAAAGGGTATGGATGTATGATTCGGCCGTACGTCTATTCCCAACCATGCATGTGGCGACAAGGATTTACTGTTAGGAAATGGTATATATATATATATGTATATGTATATATATATATGTGTGTGTGTGTGTGTGTGTGTGTGTGTGTGTGTGTGTGTGTGTGTGATGGATTACAGTGGACAATCTGCGTAAATTGTGAGACAGCGGAGATGTGAAAACACTGTTAGATAGGAAGATGGTACACATTTATCCAATTTTCTAATTAGTACTAATTTTGTTAGGCTAAACACAAGAAAAGCGCGGATATGACAAGTCAGAAATGCTTAAATCGGAAGCCGAAATGCTAAGAATAGGCCCAAAGTCTGTCATCATCTATTTTTGATAATATAATGGTACAAATTAGAAAAGATGAGCTGCCTCAATGTTCTATCATCATATCCGTGTCGATCTGTTTTACTTGTTACAACGAATGCTCTTCCTATTTAAACTCCCATTCTATCTATCTCTTTCTATTTTCTTCCCGTGGATAATCCGTAATCCCCTGAAATTGGACGATGGTACACTAAGGAAGAACAAGAAACCAGCTGCAACGTAAAAGTATCTATAAAATTGAGCTGGAACATCCACAACAGAGAGAGGTCAAAAAGACAGGCCTCGAAGCTGCTTCCTCAAGCCAGAGAGTAATTGCCTCTGCAGGAAAAGCCTCCCCACGGCCACCCCACAACAGTGCTGCCGCCCACAAGGGTCTATATATATTCTTCATATATATATATAGACACGTTTATGCAGACTTCATCGACAGCTTCGCTTGTCAAAAAGAAACCTGCATTGCAACCCTGCAACAATATTACCAAATAGCAATCAATCAAGAGTGAAGAATAATGGAAGTCTCCGAGTTTGAAGAAGAGCAGGCGGCACCAAGGTCAAGCCCAATGAAGAAGATCATATCGGTGGCCTCCATTGCAGCTGGGGTCCAGTTTGGGTGGGCCCTCCAGCTTTCTCTGCTGACCCCGTACGTCCAGCTCCTGGGTGTCCCTCACGAATGGGCAGCTTTTATTTGGCTCTGTGGTCCAGTCTCTGGCATGCTTGTCCAACCGACCGTCGGCTACTTTAGCGACCGTTGCACCAGCCGCTTCGGCCGCAGACGCCCGTTCATCGGCGCCGGTGCTGTGTTTGTCATCATTGCCGTTTTCCTCATTGGCTTCGCCGCGGATCTTGGACACCACGCCGGCGACTCCTTGGACGAGGCCGTGAAGCATCGAGCCGTCATTGTATTCGTTATTGGCTTCTGGATACTTGACGTGGCTAACAACATGCTCCAAGGCCCCTGCCGTGCTTTCATGGCTGATCTCGCCGGAGGCGACCCGTCGGTGACACGTAGCGCCAACGCGTTCTTCTCATTCTTCATGGGCGTGGGGAATGTTGCGGGCTATGCTGCCGGGTCCTACACTAAATTATACAAAATTCTACCATTCACGCTGACCGACGCCTGCGATTCTTACTGTGCAAATCTGAAAACTTGCTTCTTAATTTCTGCTACGTTGCTTCTAATCCTGACCTTGATGGCCCTTGTTTACGTGAAAGAAGAGCAATGGTCGAGACCCATCCACAGTGATGACGAGGCTGCAGGTAACCCATTCTGCGGAGACTTGTTGGGTGCTTTCAGGAGTCTGAAGAAGCCAATGTGGATGCTGCTTATGGTGACCTGCTTGAACTGGATTGCATGGTTCGCTTTCTTGTTGTACGACACCGACTGGATGGGAAGAGAGGTGTTCGGCGGTGATCCCAAAGGAGGCGAAACATTGAAGAAGCTGTATGATCTTGGTGTGCGCTCGGGTGCATTGGGTCTTCTAATCAACTCGGTGGTTTTGGGGTTCATGTCCCTTGGTATTGAGCCGATTGGCCGTCTTGTCGGGGGTGTCAATAAACTTTGGGGCATTGTGAACATGATCTTAGCAGTTGGCATGGGTTTGACTATCGTGGTCACCAAGATGGCTGACCGCTACAGGGCCGACGCTCTGGCAGCTGGCGCAGTCTCCCCGCCACTCCCATCCGCCGCCGTTAAGGGTTTTGCCTTGGCTATTTTTGCTCTCTTGGGTATACCTCTCGCGGTGAGTTAATTTCTTGCTAATTTATAATTATAAAAATCAGCAGCAATTTTTACATGGCTTGTCTTCCTTGATTCTTGTTCGGGTTTAATTGGTAAGTTAACGTTGGATTACCTCTTCGCCTGTCGCAGATAACATTCAGCGTTCCTTTTGCACTGGCATCAATATTTTCCGCCGTTTCTGGTGCTGGTCAAGGTAACTGCAAATGAATGAAATAAAATGCATAACATGCTTCGCAACTATCGGTGTGCATGTCATCCTAATAAATTTTAATGTTCGTTTTCTCGTTTCAGGGCTTTCTTTGGGAGTCTTGAATCTATCCATTGTTATTCCACAGGTAGAGTCAATTTTGCGTCAATCCATTTACCACATGCATGTTTCCGCCAATTAATTGGTACGCACTCATTTGGTTTAACAATTATCTGTTGCAGATGTTCGTGTCAGTAACAAGTGGGCCGTGGGATGCTCTATTCGGCGGAGGTAATCTTCCAGCCTTCGCGGTGGGTGCCGTCGCTGCTGCAGTGAGCGGATTGTTGGCAATGGTCATCCTCCCATCTCCATCCCCGGACATTAAACATTCACATGCCCCTGCTGGCTTCCATTGATTTGCATGCATGGGAGCGACTGAAGTTTCTTCTACTGTCAAATTGCCTTCATTACTTTTTTTTTTTTTTTTTGTCATTTTCATGTTCTTTCATTTTTCGGAATAGAATTGCTTGTTTAACGGTCGGCAGTGGTCTGACCGCCTTCCCACGTCGTCGTCACTTGATATTCCTCTCCACGTTATAATAATATCAAAATTCATAATTATTAATGCATATATAAACGAAAATGTATCTCCCCACAGAAATTAAGACTTCGGTGCCTAAGAATGCTAGCTGTTATGTTGAATCAAGTGGCATGGCACCAGAGCCTCGAATGGCTATCGATAGTCAAAGTCAAAGGATTTCAAATGTTACACCAAATGCTAAAATATATATATATATACACAGGACCCGTTTAATTTAATTATTGAAATCAAATGGTATTCTTTATGACCAATACTTGTTAATCGTTAATACTAATGGTATTAGATAGTTTTTTGGCTAAAAGGGGTCCGACCGTAGTCGTTACTTTGGCGACGTACACTAACTAAAAAGGACAACATTCCTCTTGTTTTCAATTTAAGTGATCAAATCATGGTAATTAACAAATATACAACGATGTACACCTGGTTTAACAAAAAGAGTAATTAAGAACGATTTGTAAAAAATGGCTGGGAATATTATTACAATCCAATTTTTACTTGTACTTTGGAGACTTAAGCAAAAATTAATAATATTATTGAATTATCAAGAAATTTTGTCACAAACATCAAAAGAAAATTTTCACAATAATTTTCCCGAGACCTCGCCTCTGTTCACTCCCTAAGTTTGTATCTCAGTTAATGCCTTTAATACCCACAAGCTTATTTTTAACCCATTTCCTATTCCTTAATTATTTTCATAATTGTTCCGTTTGTTTGACTCTTTAATTATTTAATTGTTCCTATTCTTTAATTATTTGCATGTTACTCACCATTGGGCTACCTTGGGCACACAAAATTTAT
The DNA here is from genome assembly GCA_020883675.1 of Bruguiera gymnorhiza. NCBI lineage: Eukaryota > Viridiplantae > Streptophyta > Magnoliopsida > Malpighiales > Rhizophoraceae > Bruguiera > Bruguiera gymnorhiza. The sequence continues at coordinate 1,099,752 of JAIRCJ010001062.1, read as the reverse complement.
TATTCATTACTAAATTTTGTATTGACACGTGCAAGATCACCATCAACCTTTAATTTATCGTTTTTTTTTTATTTATTTATAATCATTAAACTATCATCATTATTAGAATATCGTCACGTGGTCAACATCCTTGCATAAAATAATGACATGTCACGTGTCAACCAGCTGACACTGTTCCAAGTTCCAACAGTATTGGGCTGTCCGTTATGCCCCGGGTCTTTTTTTTTTTTTTTTTTAATTTTTATAACTTCGATATCCTGTATGTCTTATAGTTTTACCGTTATGCCCCTGACCAGCCGACGATGTATAATTACCGCCGTTATCAGAACTTTACGGGAAGGCGAACTTTGGAAATTTATATGATTTTTTTTTTTTTATAGACGGTGATTTATATGATAAAATTATATTTTTAAACTTTTTATAAATTTCATACATTTTTTAAATTAATTAAAATTTAAAAATAAAAATAAAAAATTTTAATTATTATAATATTTCTCACAACCTTGAGCGTTATTGCTTAATTTTGGATGAAACTTGGTACGTGGAAACAAAAGAATTGTTCGTAGAGTGAACCAGGCTAGACACGAACCAGGCCCAATGGCAAAGAAAGTCTTTCAAATCCAAACCCAGATTAGCCCAAAACTCTCAATCGCAAGCATTCTCTGCGGATTTAAAGGAAATGCAGATTCCAATTTCATGACAGGAGTAACTAGCTTGAGCCCCAAAAAGCGTGCAGGATCCATTTTACCCGACGCAACCATTATCGGACAGGCAGGACTCTTTAATTTAGTTTTTTTTTTTTTAATTCTTTTTTACAAAAAGTTAAATATCGTCAAAGTCATGCATGTTGTTCTATTCAAAGCATGGATTAAGTGTTTCCACACTTCCAAGGATTATTTGGTCATGGCTTGGAGAATTTTCAACAGAAAGTCATTCCCGGAACGTGACCGATTGTGTACATGTTAAAAACCTGCAAAGGCAACAAAGAGATAACAGGTTTAAAAACGAACAAATTTTTTTTTTTTTTTTAAAAAGGAAAAGTTAATTAAGAAACAGTTTCTCTTTAAAAAAGAGAAAAAAAAAAGACTATATATGTGTTCACACTAATTAAATATAATTTGTAGGACCGGCTAATGTTAACAAACCCCTTTTCGAACTGATTATCCTTGCTTTCCCAGAAAACGTACTTTTGAATCGTTTTTCAAAAACCAGCCCTATGGCTTTTAGCAGTCATTTCTTGACCAAAAAGTCATAGTCGTTTTGCTTGCTGGCTAGTCCACCATCAATTAGTCACGGCCCTTTCCTGCTTTTGAATTCCTTTTCACATTTATAAATGAAAAATACGATTCTTTCTGCACTTTGGAACTTTGCACAATGTATGGATATATTGGCGTAACAAATGATGACCAACCAATGAATTCGACATGATCATAGCCACCAGACTTTATTTTTTAAAGAATGAAAGATGCAAAATTAAAAATTCTAAAATTTAAAACATGAATTTTATGTACCAACAAAAAAAAAAAAAACGTAAGTTTTACCATTTCGTTACCGAGTTTATTATTTAATTTTTCTTTTCATTCTTTATTCATTACTTTAATTTCATGTATACATTATATTCACAAAGTATACTTTTGATTTGTTAATGTATAGGAATGAATAAATAAATATTAATAATATATTTTTAGCACACTCTGATGTAAATATCCAAACAATTAATTTTAAAAAATAATAAAAATGGCCCGACCCGACCTAATCCGATAACACCTCCATGGCGTGCTCTGATAGATACCATCACATTGTTCTTTTCATTTACTATTTTCTTTTAATGTACGTACAATTCTTGGACGTGGAAAGAGATGATGAAAGTGCGAAAATGATTTATCTTTTGGACGTGCCGAATGCTGCCAACCCTTGTCTGGGAATCATCGCCACCCTTTCATGCCCACTATGTTCTGTACCTCGTGCATCCAGGAATTTGACACATGTCAACTTCTTGTGTGGATGCAGGTCAGCCCTAGGTTTCCCACACACAACCCTTGGAGACACGGCCGGCATTTCCCGGCAAGGAAAAGATATTCAAGGTTGGCCTCCAGAAAAACAAAAAAAAAAGAGGAAAATGGAAAGCATCTTCTCTATTCCTTGCTCATCGTGTTAAAAGATTAGGTGCTTGTTTTACTTGTTCATTTTTTTAATCGAACATACAAACAATTTGTTTATTATTTTTTTTATTTCAATTGAATCGTTCAAATTTTAAATTTTTTTATAATTAAAATTAAATTTATTTATTTATTTTTTAATAAATTAAATTAAAATTTTCTTACATATCCTACTCGTTATTGTCACTTAAACATGGATAAAAGTTTTTACTAAAACTGGAATATAATTAATGAAAAATTATGTGAATAAAATTTTAAAAGTGTAATTATAATTGTCGAATTTTATATTTATGATTTTATTTTTATATATTTTTTTATGGACTCGCATTATTCTCCCGTCAAAAATTTGCATCTAGAACTCAGTTGATTGACGTAACTATGACATCAACTCTAGACTATGTAAGTTAAGACTCCAGCTCCCAACGTTTTGACGAGGAGCATTTTCTCGAGCCTTTAAGAAGTGAATAAACTCCTTGTCGCAATGCAAAAGGGCGTATGCGACGATGATATGCTCTGCATGTCTTCCCTAGGCAAGGCATGCACGTACAATAATTAAGGACCATGACAACTAGACGAGCATTTCGATGACTCGAGTATTTAAGCTTCCCGACGCATTCAAGCGGTTGTTTCACTGCAAATGGGTGTGCATTAAAATATTCCGTACGGCAACCTAATTGAACCCTAACGCCACAGTGATGTGTAAGCCAACATCCACATTAGGAATGTTGTAGCCGAAAACAAGAAGCCGTATCTAGTAGAATTGAAGTAAACGGTTATTCACGTTGGCCTCGTACGTACAAAGAGTATTCAGGCGATGAAACACACAAGACACCCTTGTGGATTCTTTCCGTATGTATAGTAACGTAAACAACAAATGCGAGAGAGAGAGAGAGAGAGAGAGAGAGAGAGAGAGAGAGAGAGAGTCCTGCTACACTTCGTTACGTTTGATTACGAGATTACAACACACCTTAAAATATTCCCCAATGTATTCTGTTGACTGCTATGCAAAACTCATTCGTAGTTAAATTTAAAGGTCAGCACAAAAAGTTTTCTTCCTGTAAAAATGGGAACAACGAGTTTTTGCTTCGAGCGGATACGTTTGGGGTAGCTATCTCCGAGGGCGAATTGTGCTTTCTTTTCTCTTTTGTTAATTTTCTTCTTTTGATTTTGTCCACTTTCATCTTAAAAAAAAAAAAAAGAAAAGGTTAAAGGTCAAATGACAATTAACTAGTCCTTGAGGATGTTAGGTTGGATTCTCACTTTTCCCTCTGTATTTTGTCGATGCAACTGCTGAACAACCCAAATACCCTAAACATGACTCCCATTTCAAAGCGTTCACATGCAAAGGACAAAATGAAAGTTTTTGGAGACCTTTGTCTTGACAAATGACACCACAGCTCTAATTGGAGAATAAAAGGAGAATTATATTGGCTAGTCATACAAATTGAATACAAAATTTAAATGTAAATTCATATTATTAAATTTTAATAACTAGTTATAGTTAATTTATTATTTATTAAAAATATATATTAATTAATTTACTATTTATCAAATAATAGATCAATTGTAATTAAAATAAATTAAATTCATGTCTAATTTTTGTGTCTAATAACTTTTTGGACATAAAAGAATCTTTTTTTTTTCCTTCTTTGGCTCTTGGAATGATGAGTCATTCTTAATGACAAAACTATACATTTCATTTTGTATGATTTTTCTTTAGTCTTATCCCCACGTAAGGACACCTTGGAATTTCCATGGATTATTCCCTTTCCACACGTCTTCCGTAAAACCTCAAACCAGAGGCGGCTTATGCTTTCTCATGCCCCATTACCTAACTATAAATCTATAACTATATTATCTCCCCCTTGCCTCCACTCTCTCTCAAAACATGATGATGATGGAAGACACAGATGAGGAGGAGCTTCCGAATCTTAGCCTGGCAATTGTGACGGATTCGAATGGGGATCGAAAAAGGAAGAGAAATAGAAGGGCCGTTTCGAGTCCTTTGAATTCTTATGAAGGTTGTGAAGGAAAAATATTTAGGCTACTCCAGATGAGGGAACAAATGATGAAGCTAGATCACAAGAGATCAGGGGTGGTGGAAGATGGGAAAGGACTCCATTTGATCCATCTTCTTCTCCTGACCGCCATCGCCGCCGACGAGAACAACCTAGGACCGGCCCCGGATAATCTGACGGAGCTTTTCCAAAGTGTCTGCTTAACCGGAGACTCGGTTCAAAGGGTTGTCGCTTACTTTGCAGACGGCTTGGCTGCGAGGCTTCTCACACGGAAATCTCCTTTCTATGACACGATCATGAAGGAACCGACAGGTGAAGAAGAGTTCTTTGCATTCACGAACCTCTACAGGGTTTCTCCATATCACCAGTTTGCTCATTTCACGGCGAACCAGGCCATAATCGAGGCGTTCGAGAAGGAAGAAGAGATCAACAACCGCGCATTGCACGTAATCGATTTTGATGTCTCCTATGGCTTTCAGTGGCCTTCTCTTATGCAATCCCTGTCGGAAAAGGCAACCAACGGCAATCGAATCTCGTTCCAAATAACCGGATTCGGAAGAAGCGCAGAAGAATTGCAAGAAACCGAGACTAGATTAGTTAGCTTCTCAAAGGGTTTAAAAAATCTAGTCTTTGAATTCCAGGGCCTGTTAAGAGGCTCCAAGCTCATCAACCTGAGGAAAAAGAAAAACGAAACAGTGGCTGCGAATTTAGTTTTTCATCTCAATAGCTTAAACGATTATTTACAGATATCTGACACGTTGAACACGGTATATTCCTTAAACCCGTCCATTGTTACATTGGTGGAGCAAGAAGGCAGCAGAAGCCCGCGGAACTTCTTGGCAAGATTCATGGAGTCTTTGCACTATTTTGCGGCCATTTTTGATTCTTTAGACGATTGCCTGCCGCTAGAAAGCTCCCAGAGGTTGAACATAGAGAAGAACCACCTCGGCAAGGAGATCAAATCCGCGATCAATTATGACAAAGAAGATGCACGTTGTCCAAAATATGAGACGATGGAGACATGGAAGGGAAGGATGGAGAGCCATGGATTTGCAGGCATCAAACTGAGCTCCAAGTCTGTGATACAAGCCAAGCTTCTCTTGAAAATTAGGAGCCATTGTTGCGCTCGCCAGTTCGACGGAGAGAACAGTAATGGTGGGTTCAGGGTGTTTGAAAGAGATGATGGGAGGGCCATCTCCCTTGGCTGGCAGGATAGGCGTTTGCTCACAGCTTCTGCATGGCATTGTTTTTGAATTGATCAGCCGATATAGATATACGTTCTCCTGTTCCTAACACCCCCCCCCCCATTCATCATTTTTTCAAACTTGTATCAAATAAGAAATTTTGACTCAAATCTTTGATTCTAACGATATATTTGCAGTTGGTGTATATTTATGCTGCTGGCGAGGAATAAATATCTTATCTTTAAAAAAAAAATTAAGGAAAATCTAAAAAACAAATGATGACTTATTGCCACCCTAATTACAGTTAATTATTATATATTAAAAAATATATATTAATTTTAAGTAGACTGATTGCATTTAAAAGAACCCATTAATTAATGCTTAAAAATATGAGATTACAAAAAAGCTTTATCAATTAGAGGCGTTAATTAGATGCTATCTTCAAGATGTGTTTGCGAGTGAACTGGTGATTCTTCTGCGGAATTTCTGATGGCGAATTTTTTACCAAGATAATTGACTTCGTATTATATATTTAACTTTTTCACACAACTACGGCGAATTACAGTTGTTGTTGACTTCTGATTAATCGGGACACGGTGAGACATCCACATCTATTAATTTTTCTTAATTTCAATATAAAGATTTTCTTTTTTTCGATAAACAATACCGAGAAGTTAATTACTTTGAAAATGGTTACTTTGCCGTCATTGCCGGCGAAAAGATTTTCGGTTCAGGATATGGAAAATCATTATAATTCTATAATTTTGAATAAAATAATAAATTTTATTGATAATTTGATATAATTGCCATATGATAGGATTAGCCTCGAGTGTGAATTCAGCTCGCCAATAATATAGAAACAGATTTTAGAATATCTGTGTGGTCTATCAAATTCTTATTATTATTATTATTTTTTATAAAATTATAATTCTCATTGTTTATTTGTTTTTGTTTTATTTTTAATCATGGACTCTAATTCTCGCCATCTCGGAGGGCAACTGCGGAGAAGCATACTTTACCCTTATTTTATTTATAAAAAAAAAGAAAAATTCATGTGTTCTAGTAGAAACAAAATTAAATGACTAATGTGCATGAGAAATCGAGCATCGATTAATTAACTGTAAACGATGTAAAAAGGAAGGGAAAAAAAAAGAAAAAAAAAAAGGAAAAAAGAACTTTAGTTTTCGGTTCTACGTCGTCGTATTAGCCACTAAACACTGAAAGTCTAGAAGTTGCCTTCGTCTGGTTTTCAATTCAATCTCATCCCCCAAAAGTCCAGTTTAATTCAATTTATATACAAATCAAAAAGACCCAAAATCGCAGAGGTTAGTTATAATAATAACACCGATTTCTGTATTTTTGTATTTTTTTTTTTTGTTTTGGGGTCCAATTATCGGGAGATCACAAGAATGGCAGAGGTGAGATCGGCACTGGAAGAGCACATGAACCAAATGGCGGATCTTGTCCAGCAACTCTCCTCGGAGCTCCGCTCCGGTCTCCGACCCGCCTACGAAAACTTCCTGGGCTTCTTCCACGCCATCGACTGGAAGGAACCTTGGTTGATGGGGTTGATGGGGTTCCATGTTTTGTTGCTTCTAGTAACCATACTCTCAAGAAAGCATGCCAACTTCCAGATGTGTTTGTTCCTTCTTGCATGTAAGTCCTTCCTGGGTTTGCTTTCCATTACAATTTTGATTAGTGTATATATATATATTTGTTTTTTCTTTCTCATAGTTATTATGTATGTTGCTTGCTTCAATTGATGTGATTGGATTGGTAATTTAAAGAGAGAAATCACCTAGCGCTTGAAGACTTGGGATTTAAGCTTGGAGGTTTATGTTTCGAATCAGAATGGATTTGGTTGGTAAAAGGTAGTGTAAGTAACTAAGTATGTAACATTTTAGTGATAACATCTGAATTTGGATAATCCCTTTTTTTTGGATGATTTTTTCCGCTTAGAATTTAAGAACATCTGCGAGGTGTAACAGAAATTTGAAAGATCTTGTGCTTGGATGTGTCTGTTGCTTTCTCTTGTTGATAAGATCTAGGAATGCTTTTATCTGTCAAAAAAAGAAAAGAAAAAGAAAAACTTATTCCTTTAATCTTGTCCTTTTTCCTGGCTTATTGATGAATTTCGCTTTTGGGGATCTTGAAGACTTTGGTTTTCATCCTTTGCTCTGTTTTTGTTTTTGATCAATTTTTCACGTGTTTGGATTGTGAAATTTGGCAGAGCTTTCTGCTCGATTATTTCATCTTCAAATGCAAACAAAGTCCTCCTCTCTCTTGTGGGAGAGGAGGACTTCGGAATACAATGAAAGAGTTGGAAATTACTTTATGATAATTGTTTGTTTTGGGGGGGGGGTTTTCTCCCAAATACTGATAGAATTTAACATTGTTCCACAGTTGCAAAATGTTGTCTTCATATGGGAGAGAGTTTATTTGCTCTTGACTGTGCTTTAACAGTGGTTAAAAAAGCTACTTGTAGCCGAGACAATACTATCACATTTTCTTGTTTATACTGTTAAATTCATACTTGTTATGCATGTCTATCTGTAAATGTGTTCGTGTGAATGTGAGATGCACACACATACCTATTGCTAGAATTGATTAACCTTTGTTTCTCCTTCTCATATTATTGAAAGCTAGATGTAGAAAATACACATTACCGTGGAATTTGTTATAGCTATATTTAGGAGCTTAATGCCTTCATGTCAAAAGCCCTTTTGGATTGACCAAAAAATAATTTTGAACATAAAGTTTACATTCAAATTAGAATATCCTGTGTTAATTTCACATAACATCTTCTTGCTTATTTTTAATGACAAGGAATCCCAGCCCACTTCAGTGGACCGGCTCAAATTAGAATGCCTTCTTTTTGGTGTTGCTGCTGAATCTTTAACATCCTATGTATATGGTATCTTATTTTTGGTAATCTACATTAATTGAACTCACTGTACCTGCAGTAAGCTATAGCTAAAACTCTTTTATGGGGCTTAACTATGTTTTCTAGATCAGTTTAAGGTCTTGGTTACCAATAGGCTGCCAAGTGCTTGGTTTTCACAATGCCTGAATGATTCAATTTGCAACGTCCTCTGTTATTAGGCTTTATTCCTGTGACTGAGAGGTCAGTGTCTATTTCAGAATCTGTGCTCATGCTTGTATGCCTGGTGTATTCTTCTGTTATGCTTCCTTTTACTTGTCTGATGTATTCTTTCATTGTGTTTCTTTGTACAAATTGAACTGTTAATCCTTAGAAGGAAATCTCACTTGGTCAGAATGTGTCATACAGTGTCTGGTGTGTACTTTGCGGAGAATATTAATGGAGTCCTGCATGACAACTGGAGGACCTTTGCAAGCCAGAACTATTTTGACCATAATGGACTTTTTCTTTCAGCACTCTGGTCTGGACCTCTTCTAGTCATTGCGATGATTATTTTGGTGAGTCTTCACTTTGCTGTTCATTTTTTCCCATTTCCAATCCTCCCTTTTGTTGAATCCTTGTAGTTTATGTTACCCCTCTTAATTGTCTTTTGCAGGTAAACACCCTCTTTTCCTTATGTTACCTGATTGTTAGATGGAAAAGAGCTGAGCTGAGACACCGTGCAAGGCTCTCTCATCACAAGAAGGATTGAAAACCCCAAAGAACCTAAAAAAGGAAAAAGGCCCGAAAGAAATTGTTTGTTTTTCTGAGACCCCGCGATAAGCTCTTTCCATGTATGTTCTGTCAGATTGCAGGATTGTTTTCCCTCTCTTAAATTCTTTCTATTTTTTTAGCAAAAAGTTTTAACATTATTCAGCATGTAGAATATCAACTTAATAATGCCCATCCAGTCATGCTTTGATACCAGTATAGTTTTTGTCGAGTGATATTCAAATTGCCAAATTACCGGTGGACGTTTCTCCATCCATCTCTTTTATGTCACACTACCTCATCCCATATAACATCTGACCATGGTATGTTAAATGTGAATGCTTTACAAACATACTGGATTGAATATGCTTTATGATCCCAGAACAATGAGGCTAATTCATGCTTCCCTTAGTAAAAGTGGGTCGGATTGGGGTTCTCATGTTTCAGTTTTCCCTTAAAGTTTCTTTTGGCTTTAAATAGCCCCGGATGAAGGAGCGGGCCATTCAATATACTTTTGTAGGCAGATATAGGAAGAGCTCTGTTATATATGTGTTTTGATTTAATTTATGTGTTCTGGCCTTGAATTGACAATAGAGATTGAACTAATTCTCACAATGGCAAGGTGATTTGCTTCAAAGCGAAGAGCTTCAGGGATAGGATACCAAATCTGAGTGATTGGGAAACGGGACCGTCAAATTTTTCAAAAAAAAAAAAAAAAAAAGAAACAGAAGTTTAGGGGTTTCTGGGAAAAGATAGAAACGATTGTTAGAAAGAAGATTTGATACTGGGTCAAAGGAGGGATGGATCTTTTGGTAATTTGCTATGGACACTTTTGCCTAAACGTGATTGGCATAAAATCTTGCATTATAAATTTTCTAGCCGTTACTACTTTTTAATATAAAGGACCCCTAACGGTCAACTCTTCGAGAAAAGAGTTCAAAATAAAAAAGCCTCTCCAAGAGAATCACCACATCCGAAGCCCATCTAAACTCTCTCTCTCTCTCTCTCTCTCTCTCTCTCTCTCTCTCTCTATATATATATATATATATAGAAATCCCGAGGAGGAAGGATATAAATTATCATGGAGCTGTAAGGATGGTTTCCTTGGGTGCATATTTCAGATTGACATTTATTCACTGTCAAGAAAATGGAAGGAGTTGGTTGACAAGGCGAGGGCAGAGCAATTAAAACCTCATGAATACAACACCAAGTACATTATATTATGTCCACAATCTGCATTCTTGTTAAGCCATGTACATGATTGAGTTGGGAGAACTTCTGGACATGTATGTCGTAATGCTAAACTATAACTGAATCATTGAAGTGCCATCCGGATGCGGACATGCATGAGCAATAGTTTAGCGCCGCTCCTGGGAAACCGAAAAGTTGGAAAACAGTCTGGACTGATTCAGGGAGCAATCATGGCTGTTGAAGCACCTCAGCCGACCGTCGTGGGTGCCAATGATGCACATTAAGTTCGTGATGTTTTTGACATGGCCTTTGAATCGGTTGGGGTTTCAGCTTCCTTGTTGTGTGTTCAAAAAGCGCGTAGCTTCCTCTAGTTGTCAATCCTTGATCTTGATGGAGCAGATCAGTGCAGAGAAGTCCAAGAGCAGATCAGTGCAGAGAAGTCCAAGGGCTAAACGTAATATTTTCAGAGCCAGACAAAATTTTGAAGCCAAATGGTCAATTGGGTTTCAAACGTTACTTTTTAAAAATAAAAAAAAAGTTCTTTCAAAGTTGTCTACGAAATTGGCGGTTGGCCACCTTGTTGTTGATACATACATACATACATACATACATACATATATATATATATATTGTTAATCATTAATATCTGACATATCTTACATTCATCACGAAGCATGGGACTTTAGAACGCACGATTGGGTGATCAAGGATGCCAGGCAAGAAGGATTGGATGGGTCAAAAATACCAAATGGCAAAGTCAACATTGGTATGGATCAGTAAGTTCATGTTAGGCCTTCCCCAATGGGCTTCGCATGCTAAACGGGCTATAATATTAGGGCCTTTGTTGACTAATAGAATTACTTAATTGGACATCAGAAAAACTGATATTTACAAAAGTGACAAACACACAGGTCGAGTTGATTCGAATTTCTGTTATTTTAAATTTTGAGTAATTATAATTTTGTTTATAACTAATATAAATTGAGTTTCATTATATTCTTGATTAATTAAATTAAATTATTTGAATCGAGTGTATTTTTTTAACTTTAAATATTTGCGGAAATTACGGGACCGAAGAGAATCTCGGCGAATGTATTTGACGGACATAAAAAATCATTGTGAAAACCTCAATGTTCTGAGACAGCTGCTATTTATTTAGGACCAGTGGATAGCAAAGGTTGAAAGTCTCCGAAGGGTTGCGTTCAGAGTTCTTCTCCCTTCTCCTAACCCATCGTTGGAGTTTACCAGTCTCGCTTGCTCGCTATAAGTGCAGAGACATTCATGGGTGTGATTGATATCTACAGCAATTTTTCTCTCTGCTTGATCAAATCCAACAGTAATCTTCGCGAATTTTTGTTTCCTCAAAGACCCATTTGTCCATTTGGAGGCAATAACCAGAGAACGGTCATTGCCATGGCCTCCACTATCCCTGTGGAGAATGTCAATGAGGGGCAACAGAAGCTGAAAGGCGACTCCTTTATTCGGACCCATTTGAGGAAATTGTCTCCTTATCAGCCCATTTTGCCTTTTGAGGTAACCCATTTGATGTATATATATATATATATATATATATATATATATATATATTTTTTTTTTTTCTGTGTTTGTTTTGGTGATTGAATTGATTAGGTTGGGTTATGTCAATTGGGTGATTTATTTTGGTTTAACTTGCATTGCTTGAATGCATGATCATTTGCTATGCTGTAGTAGCTCTCAATTCCAGTGAAGTGGCTTCTAGAGTATGTTTAGTGGCTTTGATATTCTGGATTCCCCTTTTGCTGCTCCTTTCCTTTCCCCCTTCTGCGGATAAATTGTTTGTGGAACACTTGATGTTTTGTTTCCCCAGCTGAGTTGCTCTTTTTGATATGAAGGGTTTTATTACTTACCTACCTTTTTGAATAAAGTTACATTAACCATCACTTTTTTGGGATTAGGCAATCATCAATTTTACCCAATTGAGGGTTTGCTCTCAGTCCTGTTCATTCTGCTTTGACATGTGCTTGGTTGGCATTTATACTACTTAACCTTTAGTTGTCTTTTTGTTTTTATTTATTATTATGTTTTTTTTTGAAAATCTTCGTTCTACTCACAGGTTTTGTCAGCTCGACTTGGAAGGAAGCCCGAGGATATTGTTAAATTAGATGCAAATGAAAATCCTTATGGTCCTCCATCAGAGGCAAGTCATGAACAATATGAAGCCTTCAATCATTAATGAATTTCTGAATTTGTTCTTTGAAATTGATAAATGTCAATAACCCATATGGTTTAATGATTGAAAGCATCATCTTTGCTTTTCTCTAATTGCAGTTTCAGAGATTTTGTAGGTTATGGAAGCTCTTGGATCCTTGAAATTTCCTTATATATATCCAGATCCTGAGAGTCGTCAATTACGTGAAGCTCTTGCTAAGGACTCGGGCCTTGAATCTGATTATATTCTTGCAGGATGTGGTGCTGATGAACTTATTGATCTAATCATGCGGTAAAATATGAGAAATCACATATTGCAATTGTTATGCTTAACTTCAACTAGCAGCAGTACCTAGTTTTTTTTTTTTTTTATATATATATATAAAAAAAACATTTACAAATCCTGTACTTGGCAGATGTACACTGGACCCTGGTGACAAAATTGTGGACTGTCCTCCAACTTTTACAATGTATGAATTTGATGCTGCTGTTAATGGGGCACAAGTCATTAAAGGTGGAAATGAATTCTCAAAGACTTACTTTTCTATGAATTCTCCTGCTTTTTATTCCTTTTCATGACTCTGGTACTCTTGCATCACTGTTGATATGGACACAGAGATAGGCACGGAGAGATGCACACACACTTTTTTTTTTTTTTTGGTACATCATTGATATTTAGGATTGAATATTGAATATGTTGATACTCATAGCTTTGTTCTGTTTTCTACTCTATGCTTATGAGATGATTGTGATGTGCTGCATCTTGATTTTCAGTACGGAGGAAGCCAGATTTTAGCTTGAATGTGGAACTCATCTTTGATGCCGTTAAACAGGAAAACCCCAAATGCATATTCTTAACATCTCCAAATAATCCAGATGGGAGGTAATTTGTGCATGTCCATTTATATGTCAGACTTTAGCCTTTTTATTGTGTTTTAGCTCCCTTACATGCCTCCAAGATTTTTGAAAACAGAATTCTGAAATTGCAGACAGTCATTTAGCTTCATTCAGGTTTATTTATTTTGCAAATTCTTGTCTGGCAGCATAATCAGTGATGAGGATCTTTTGAAAATCCTTGAGCTTCCAGTTTTGGTTGTGCTGGATGAGGCGTACATTGAGTTTTCAGGATTACAATCGAGGATGAAATGGGTCAAGAAGCATGATAATCTGATTGTTTTGAGAACATTTAGCAAAAGAGCTGGTGTGTTCATGGTCTCTTTCTTCCTGGGATTATCATTCATTTGTGCACTGTGTTCTTCTCTATGTAACATTTTTCTTGACATTGAACCCATTATAGAATGAAAAGTTTTAACATGTCTTAGCATTTAAAACTTTGACAGCTGGAGTACATCTTGCATTCTTTCCTAGTATTCAATTGAAACCATCTGAATGTTGTTATTATTGAACATGTTTTAACACCTCTGGTGCCTTGCAAGATTGCCAACTATTTCTTGCATGCTGTCCAAGCTTTCAACTTTGTACTGGCTGGGCTTGTCCCCCTTTGGGAGTAAAACAAAAATGTTAGATTGCTTCATCCAAAGTAAAAATGTTAGATTGCTGGCAAAGTAGTAGGATAGGTGAGTGGACAGTGCAGAAAATGCCAGTCTTATCTCAAAGCGTAGATATTATTGGTTTTTTTTTTTTTTTTCATTTCCCTTTTTTATTCAAAGTTTGGTTTATTAGTAGGGAGCTATTTGAAACCTTGAGACTCTTACTGTGTGATGAACTCCCATTGCAGGTTTAGCTGGAATTCGTGTTGGTTATGGGGCATTTCCTCTGAGCATTATAGAATATCTTTGGAGAGCTAAGCAACCCTATAACGTCTCTGTTGCCGCTGAAGTTTCTGCATGTGCAGCATTACAGAATCCCATCTACCTAGAGGTCAAAAATGCTTTTATAATCATAGACTATAAAAATTTTAAATTATGGTTAAAGTAGTCCTTGTGCTGTTTATTATGCATATTAATACTAGAGGCATTCCCTTTCAGAAGGTGAAAGATGCTTTGGTACAAGAGCGGGAGAGGCTTTATGAGCTTTTGAAGGAAGTGCCTTATCTCACTCCATTTCCAAGTTATTCTAACTTCATTCTTTGCGAGGTTATCTCTGGAATGGATGCTAAGAAGCTGAAGGTACTTACAGTTTTTTGTCAAATTGGTTTTGAAGTAGTGACTTGTAAGATACAAGAATGCGGAATTGGATTGGTCTACTTTAGCAGTTCAACTCAAAATTAATGTACTAGGATTTGCAGGGCAATGGTTGCTCATGCTTTTGTTGATCAATTTGGATATGCTTGTTTACATCTGAAACATTCTTAATGCTTACTCTACTGTTAAAATGGTTGATAACAGATGAAACTTGATTTGCAGGATGATCTTGCACATATGGGCGTGATGGTTCGCCACTACAACAACAAAGAACTGAAAGGATACATTCGGATATCTGTTGGCAAGCCTGAACAAACAGATATATTGATGCAGTGCCTCAAACACTTCAGTTGATTCATTGGCCAGTGCTGTCAAAAGACGTTATAAAACTAGAACAGAGACCAACTCATTTTTTCCTTTTTATTAAAAGGTCTTTTGGTGGATCCTTCAGTGGGGCATGAGTGTTGTATTTCATAGCCTAATGAATATTAACGAATTGCAGCAATTACGAATTTGTGTTTTGCTATTAGAAGGTACGACAGCGATTTGATTGCCAATTACAGGTAGGCTCCTTGGTTGACGGGTTTGTAGTAAGACCCTTTTTTTTTATTCTTTTTTTCTCACATACATTATATTCGGTACAATAAGAGCTAATTCACATAGATAATCGAAGTGAGAGTGTATATATATATATCAATTTTCCATTTTAGTCAATGAATACGGTAGACTCGGTGCAGTGCAAAATCTGATTTAAAATTCTTCATTGGTGGTTGGAATAAATATCTTATTTAGAACTAGAAGATTTCCGCTTATCCAAACGACGACGCTCCCTTGACTCTCCGGAATAAAAAGAAAAAGGTAGAGGGCAGATAAAAGACAAACCAAAATCCACAAGAATCCTAGACAGTTTTTCAGGCATATGTTTTTCATCATTTGTGAAATAATTGCTATTTAGCATCCAGAGCAAGACACCATAAATCCCAGCATTAAATGAATCATCACCCCACACAGGTTCATTGCATCGGATGCTCTGCAAGTTCATCATGTGTATTTGAAAGCCCTTGAAACATGTGTGAATATTTCACATAACAGCCATGTGGATGAAGAAAACGGAAAGATATGGGAGGCGGACTCATGATGTAATGTAAAGATACTCCAACTATTTTAAAAACCCTCCAGAAGCCTCCAGGGGATAACCTCATGAGGGGGGTAATTTTCATTTTCTTAACTGCATGTCTATCATGGTACATTTAAAATAGGGTTTTTACCTTGCAGAAGGGAAAAGCCGGTGCGGCAGCAATTTTGATTTTTTGCCCACCCTCTGCATATCATTTATAAGGCAGATTCTTCACAACTACAATCTTCCATAAACCAATAAAGCCTTCTCTATCCGGCATTTGGCCTTCTGAAGAAAGTGTGTGAAAAGTTGTGAGAACTCAGGGAAAAACAGAGAGGATTTTCTAAATTCCTTGCTGTTACCAGAATTTACTAATTGTTGTTATTCACTACTAATTTACTGATTGCACATATTCATTTTGTCAATAACTAAATTGTGGGAACTCAAGGAACCTACTCCCTTGACGGTATTTTGATCCTTGGATTTATCATAAGGAAAATTAGAGAAGACTCTATCACCATCATCATCATCTTGCAAAATCTCCATAGCAGAGCGGCCCCCTTATCATATTTGGAATCACTGTATTTCTCCACATGAGGATTATGAGTATCTATACCATCGTCATACTCATTATCACTATCAACCACCTCACTTTGCTCCCCAGGATTTTCATTATCAGATAGGTGGTCTTCAATTCCATTTTCCTCTCTTGATTGACCCACATTATTTATAGATGCCTCATATTCTGCTTCATAAATTTCAATTCTTTACGCCCATCTTCATTGTACAATCCTACACCTCTTCGATCTGAACCCTTAAAACGGATCATCTTGAAAGTTCTCCTTGCCAATCTTCACTTTAACTAGATTATGCCCTGTATTACGGGATCCATCCCCACCAACCTTGTTCAGGTGATCCACAACATCCTCATTATAATCTTCATCCCTTCTCCTATCATTCCTATCCCCATACCTATAATCCCTTCCATGAGCAACCGAACCTTGGCCGAACCCAAGGATTTTAAAGGTGTTCATCCGTGTCACATTCGCTAGAAAATCAAGATCATTCTTCATCTCATCATCGTCAACATGGCTTTCATCTCTTCCTGCACCAACACATAATTCTCAATTACATTACATTCACGCTCGCATGCACGCGCGCGCACACACACGCACAAAATAAAACATGTGCTTGCTTTTACTTCATACTAGTCGACTATTTTCACTCTAATTCATTCTCCTGCAATTCTGAGCAACCAAACAAGCAAAACCAAAGAAGAAAAAAAAAAAGAAAAACACCAGAGAGAGAGAAGCTAAAGAGATTAACTATCGCTTACTGTTATCGGTAGACAAGTAAAAGTAGGCCAGAAGAGTGACGAGGAGCACGAGGCACAGAAAAACAATGACGGAACCGATCGAGAAACCGGGGTGGCCCTTGTCGGATCGACCCGATCGGCGGAACCGACCAGGCTTCTGCTGCTGTTGAATGTGGTAGTTGAGACGGGACGACTAAGTAACATCTCGAATCCCTACCGAGATATGATCCGCCGGGCCGTTCGAGTAAGGGTGTCCCGATTGCCTGTACTAAGCCATTGCTCTCTCGCACTCGGCAAGCCCAACTATGCAATAAATAATAATAATAATAATAATAATAATAATAATAACTATAATATATATTTTTTAATTTTAAAACTTCTAATTTTTATTGAAATAAACATATTCTAATAAAATATATTAAGGAAACACAATTACAAATTTTTTTATTTATTTATAGAACATCAAAACAAGGCTACTCAAATTAAAAATATGTAAAAATATGTAACAAATATATAATTATAATTCACATAATTATACAAATTTATATTTAATTTCTTACATCTTTATAATAAAATTTATTTTAATATTCATATTTATAAAATTCATAAAATTATTTTAGATACTATTTGGCTCTGAATATATATAATTTTTTTAGAATCTTATTTTTATTTTTTAATTAATTAAGTCACTTGTTAAATACTGTAAATTCTGTATAAAATTTAAGATTTTATATGAGATTAAATTTTTTGTTAGATCTAATTGCTGCAATATTGTACAACTACTAAATACAACTACTAAGACTTGATTATAAAAATTTTAAATATGAACTACTTAAATAATAGTGTATAAATTTATTTTTCAAAAAATATTTTAATAAATTTAGATATTTATTTTTAAAATTTTAACTTTTAATTCTGAAAATGAGAATATATAATTGATAAAAAATTATATAATTTATAATTTAATAATTTTTAATAAAATAAATATTAAGTTTAATGCATAAAAAAAAATGTATTTTGCCTTAGTTTATGGGTCACGTCAAACACAGCCAAGCTTTGCTTTTCCTTTCTAGCCAAATAAAAAAAATAGTAGGGGAGTGATGAGCACAAATCAGAAAGTAATTAGTTGATCTATGCAATCACTTATGAGCACATATCGATAATTAATTAGTTGATCGATGCAATCACTATCACTAAGGTTAAATAGGAAGGCGCATAGGTTATCTGACCTAACAATAAGGTACTTTGTGTCCATTTTGATAAGATTTACGTGAAAGGTCACTGTCATTGATTGCATTCTATGTTTAGCAATATCATCATCTGTACTTCTTTAATTAATGCTACGATTGTTGTAGAGATCCAAAAAGGACGTCCTTCGAGACCAAATGAATTGCTAGGTGATATGGAACATTGAGGTGAGTTCGTGGTAGACTGAAGAGACACACAATTAATTATAGAAACGGACTCTTTTTAGACAACTATTTAGGATCGAATGTACTACAATTTTCAGAGATGTACCCGCCTTGTGTCCCGACCAAACAACACGCCTGTCCAGTTCTCCTGAACTTCTCAGAAACCTTTATTACATGTAAGTTCGGCTCCTTCCCGGACCGAAAGGAAATCCTTCGTCAACAGGGCCTGATGCTAACATTGAGAGCACCCTTCTTTCCAACATCCCATGTCAGTATGTTGCTCCACGGTGAACATGGCCCCAAATAACAGTACGACCCCTTTCATGTGACATATGTGACTGTCTTTAATTGAATATAATTATGGCAGTGTTGTAACTTAAAGAGCTCACTTTAAACAAACTTAGAATATAAAGGTTGAATAAACCATTAACCAAATTCAGGGTCGCGACAGTGTTTATTGCACATTCAAGATACAGTTTTCATATAGTAACGGCAGTCAACCATCCCTCGAAACTCAGAAAAATCCAACACATGATCCACCCACCACAGTGAATCGGGATTGTCTAGCCCATAGCATATTTCTGGGTCCAGGACCGTGCAGTAGACTCATACTTTGCTCTATTAGTCTTGTACATATGAGCAATCTCAGGAACCAGAGGATCATCAGGGTTTGGATCTGTCAGCAGAGAGCATATTGATAACAACACCTGCAGACAAGATCCAAAGGATCAGCAGGATGGCAAAACCCTGGAATCCAACGTCCAGCAACAATTTGCAATGCAACTACTAATGGGATGGTACCAAACAAGAAAACTTGAAAAAAATGAAACCTTTGAAACGGTAAGGGCAGGGCTCCACTGCTCCTTGAGGATATCAAGGCAGATACTACCATTGCTGTTGATGTTTGGGTGATAAACCTTTGTCTTGAATGAAACCTGTCCAAAGAATGAAGTATATACAATCGCTAGGAAGAAACATTGACAAGTTTGGAATTGGAATCGACAATTTTGGTCAGGCAAATTTAAATATCCCGTTCCACGCAAATAGTCCTGTTCCCCGTGCCAGCTAATAACACTAAACAGCAAATTTAACATTGTTTGGCAGTCCACAATTTACCGCAGAGAATGCTATAAGCGCAAAAGAGAGAGCTTAAAATCAGCTATTGCTAACACTTTTTCAATAGTTGCACCAACAAGCAAGGGAATTGAAGCCAACAGTATTAAGATAACCCCTTAAACAGAACACAATCACCCATTGATGGCCTGCTAGGGCGAAAAAGTTGTCTCGAATCTTTTGATTATAAAGTACAAGAAGCTTGCTTGGTCCAAATGGCTTAATTAGGAGCAATCTGTTACAGTCTCAAGATAGTTTACAACCACATAAACTAACAAGTGACACTACCTAACAGCCTAAGAGATGAAGACGTGCCGCAAGCAAGACAGACAATGAATGTTGTCGTATTATTGTCACAAGCTCTTGAAACAACAAGGGAAGAAAAAAAAAAAAAAAAAACACCGTGCAGTATCACAATACAGCCGGTACAAAAGAAAGCTCTAACTATATGCTAGATTGCTGAAAGTTACTCCCTTCCAAAACAAACTGCTGCTAGACAGAGGGAAAAACCATTGAATTTCGGTTACCTTTGGTGGCTTGAAGGGATAATCAGGAGGAAAGTGAATGGATACCAAGAACACTCCTCCAGCGTATGGGCTCTCTGCTGGACCCATTATCGTTGCTTGCCAATGGAACACATCGTCCTGGACAGGGCCTATGAACACGTAACATCGAGTTAATATATACTCAAAAGTCCAAAAAAATAACTTTCAGAATAAACCCCCCCTGTGTTGTCCAAGTAAAAATTAAAGTCGCTAGCGTGGAACAAATTAAAAACTTAGAACCAATAAAAAAAAAAAAAGAAGAAGGAAAAAACAAAATAAATACCTGCACTGCAAGAGGCAGGAGGATCTTTCTGCAAGTCTTTCAATTCCTTGTTAATTCTTTTTGAAGCCATCGGAACCTACAAGGCTTTTTATATAACAACAAACAGGTCAACTCTGATAAAAAAAAAAGGACAAATTTTCTTTAAAAAAAAAACCTTTAAAATTCAAAAGATCTCCGTAGAAAGCAAAGAATTCCAAGAAAGAGTAACGCGGTAACGAAAGAGAAACCCTAATTTAAATTTTTAACTACCGCAGAGCTAAGAGGCTTTGTTTGGAAGAAGGAGGTGCCGGCCGCCCGATGCTGCCGCTGCCGCTCTGTAAATTATACACGTCCCGTGGGCTTTTACACTGGCATCCACGGAGTTCTTTATTAAAGTTAAAAGAATATATATGAGAAGGTTCCAGAATTATCAATATCGTATCGTCTTCGGGGGAAGTAAAAGCAGCTAACAATGCTGGTGACGTATCGATTGCTGTGCGTTTGGGCGTACAGCCCCGAGGAGCCCACCTACTTACCCAATGGGCCTCAGTGGATCTGTCCTGCGTCGGCCCATTTCTATTTGGACCACTTTATTATTTACAATACAGATCTGCCGAGTGTTCGCTTTTCGAGGTCCATGAGATTTTTAGCACTTTTGGTCGATAGCAATTCCATTTTATCTTTCTTGTTTCTTTTCTTAAACTTCTAATTTATTTTCTTCTCTCTCTCTCTATTTTTTTTCCCCTTGTTCTGCTTTTACATATTTTCAACGAACGGGCAGAATAAAAGCCTTTGAACTTTTTTTTTTTTTTAGTTCATCAGGAAGATTATTAGACTATAAATTATACATCAGACATAAATTTTTAATATTTTATTTTATATCTTTATTTCAAATTGTTGATTTTTATTAAAAAATGCCATCATACACATACACGCACATATATTTTTCTTTAATATTAGAAGTCTGAAGTCCAGAGTTCTTGTTCAAGAAAATAAGGGATTTATAAGAAAATGGATTCTCTCTATTATACAATTATTTCGGTTTCCTATAGAAAATCATTTTCACTTTTTTAGGTATGGAATGGAACTGCATTAATCAATGAATGAAAAGCTTAATGTAGGACAGGGGCAGAGAAGAATAAAATACAGGAACAAGAACAGACAAAAAAAAAAAAAAAAAACCCCAAAAGCAATCATCAAGCCGTCTAACGTTGCCCATGCCAGATGTGTTACATGCCTGGAAAATTATAAAGGGTGGACAACTTTGGTTGTGTGTGAAGACATGTCGTTATCATGTTCAACTTTGGTTGAGCTTCCCACTGTCTCTCGCTCTCTCTCTCTCTCTCTGTTGAAGTCATTCTCTCAAGTTCCATTAACCTCTCTCTCTCTCTCTCTCTAGAATCTGTTGAAGTCATTCTCTCAAGTTCCATTAACCTCTCTCTCTCTCCCTCCCTCTCTCTCTATCTCTCTCTCCACAGACGAATTTAGACGCATAGCTAGGCAACATTGGACGGTATATCATGAGGGTGTTTGAAATTTGGGTACGATGCATTAACGTGCTAGGGACGCAACCACAACCTTCCCTTTTCAGTCCCACAAACCGCCCCAGACGTAACCACTCACTTATTTTACATTATTATTTTCTGTTTTCTTAAGCAAACCCTATCCCTTATTTATGAGATAATCATGTAGTATTTAGGTGTCACTATTGTGTACGGTCGGCCTCGACAGTTTCACGTCACGGATCTCTTCCTTTTGTTTTTTTTTTTCACCTTCTTTCTCTAATTAGGCTTTGTATAGGTTCTTGGAATAATAATTGGTTGTTAATTGTCGTGGGGTGGGGTGGGGTGGGGTGGGACCGGACTGACTGTCTTGCTCAAGCACGACGGACCACTCAGGTGGTGTTATCAATATCTCTTGATCACATGTATTAATTCATTTGTTCACATTTACAGATATTTATCTACTGAACTATTGTTCCAATCAATTATATTACTTTACTTTTGATAAAAGAGGGCTGGAGGACACTTTACAGGGGAAAACGCAACAATTTATAAGAAATAAAATGATGGCTCATCATGGCTTGCAATCTCCCCATATAAACTTCCATTCAAAATATATAAATAGATAAATAGAGATTGTTTCGTCGAGTGGCAGCCAGAGCCAGGACTAGGATAGAGGACCTCCTGTAGAGGCCACTTTAGCAACCTTAGTGGCACCGTCCGGCCGTGATAGGGGCAAATCGATCACCGGCCAAATTCACAGTCTCACAGTTGTTTTGTGCAAAATACGTAGTTTGTATCTTGCGTGTGACAGAATACTAAGTACTATTTATTAGATTATTTGACACTATTTTTTATTTAAAATTTTAAAATTTGAGTTATAAATCTTTAATTTCGTGTATATATATATTGCTTACTTTTTTCATTTATTTTTTTATATAAGAGAAATTCTCCCTTGAGACTCAGCAGATTTCTATGTTAATACGGAGGCAGAAACTAACACTTGCTCCTTTTTCTGGATTTTTCGTTTTATGGTGGAGGGCTGGTTGCTTAGAATAATGAAAGGCAGACAATCCCAAATGCTCTTCTTTATTTTTTTCAATAAAAGTCCTCTTTTGACCTCTTAAAAGTCAATTATGCAGTTTAAATCACTTGGGTAATCGCATTGCTTACCCGAGCATTAAATTATCGAGCATATGACCTCTGCCTGTTTAGACCGCCTGCAATTTGAAGCAGCTAGGGTGCTGCTATATTGGATAGGTACGTGCAATTTGCAAAACGTAAATCGAAACAATGACCATTAGTAAGAATTGCCTGCTCACAGCATTGATTGAGAGTTGA
Source organism: Bruguiera gymnorhiza (assembly GCA_020883675.1). Lineage (NCBI taxonomy): Eukaryota > Viridiplantae > Streptophyta > Magnoliopsida > Malpighiales > Rhizophoraceae > Bruguiera > Bruguiera gymnorhiza. The sequence goes on along the minus strand of JAIRCJ010001062.1, from coordinate 1,076,631 downwards.
TCCAACGAATCATTGTGCCTCTCAAGTTGTGAATTTCTGGTGCCATTATTTAGTCCAGAGAACATACTAAAATAATTGGGAAAAAGGATCTTTGAATCACCATAACTATCATTGCAATCCTGTATTGTGAAGCCAGAAACAACTAATGATCTATCTGCCATTGCTCTTTCAACATCAAGACAGCGGCATCTTTGTTCACACGGGGTGTACTGATCCTACCCCCTCCATCCCTCCATATTAAATAGAATAAAAAATTACTTATCCCTATGCCTTTTCCTCTTATTTATGTATTTATTTTTTGGGACATTTATGACAGACCTAAATACCACCATTTCTGTATACGCTTAAAATGGCAACCTAACGTAGGGAGATTATCAAGGTTGGAACCTACCTATGAGTGGGATGCAAAGATTTCATGATAAAGAAGATCGATTTTAATTTGGACCCAAAATCCCAAGGAATCAATGTGCTGGAAAAATTATAGCCAAAAAAGAAAAAAAAGAAAGAGAGAGAGAGAGAGAGAGAGAGAGAGAGGTTGCACGCGCGATAATAAACAAAAATTGAACAACAAGAAAGATAACGAATTTCGGTGGCAAGTTGCACGTCCATGTCCGATGACAGCCACTTTCAGGCGTAAGTTAAGTAGGAGAATCTAGCACTAGATCCTATGCAAACGCGTTTTACACGCTAATAAAGGCTGGCTTTCATCTTATATGAAGTGGTTCAGATTCTACTGATTAATAATATCATGTCTATGATCTCCTCTTAGTAGAATAGACGGCGGTCCTTTTGTCTTGCTTTTCTTAATGGGCAATAACTCTTTGTTTTTAACTGCACAAAATTTAACAACTTTCCAAAGTGAGATGATGGGTAATCTACAGAGATTATTTGATTTTCTGTTGCTGATCAAGCTGTTGAAAGCGAAGTGTGGGCAATGAGACTTGGTCTTGGTCTGGATGATGCTAAATATCATGAAAAGGGTTTCTCGACATATGAAGAAATATTATTTTTGTTGAGGTAGATAATTTTTTTTAGTATTTTATTAAGTTATTTTTTTGGTGGAAAATTATCCACCTCAACAAAGATAATATTTTTACAATAAGTAAAAAAAAAAAAAAAGTTGGTAATATTTAGCTTTATTCGTCTTGGTCTAGTGCCTATAGTACCATATGTTTAATAGAAGGTCTACATTAATAGAAAGCCATACCATAAAAAATTGTAAAGAGGGAAAGTCGGTAGATCGCATCCGATGTTGATGATTTTATTGGATTGAGTCCATGATATGTGTGGTTGATGACATGGGTCCCATTGAATGTTGCTTGCCATACAAAAATAAACAATAACAAAAAAATTCGAGGAATTGTATCGTATTTTTGAAAGATAAATATATATATATATATATATTTGGGTTAAATTTGATCTTTTCAATTATGAGAATTTCCCAAAGAAAAGAGAAGGCTGACATCGCTGCAGGTGAAAAACCATATTTTTCAGTGGGTCTATCCATGAATTTTTCGTAAACCAAATTAAGGCAAATTAGAACATCTAAATGTCCAGGGAGCAACATCTGAATGTCCATTCAAGAATTCTTATGCCACAATCAGAACGTCCCCTCGCATGATTAAGATTATTCGTGGCCTTCTTATCTACCAGAGTCTATATTTTGTCAACGCGTTAAGGGTAACTTTCCTTGGGGGCCACATTGGATAATGCACCGACTGACCAAGGAGATTTCGATACGTTTTCGGCTTGTCATAAGACCAAAGTAGAAGCTATAGCGATGGCAAACATGACGTTTATCAATTTAATGTGAGTTAAGTTAATAAATACAAAAGAGCACTCATCATGGTCACTTGTTCTCATTACACACATTAACTTTGTTACCTGGCTAATTACGAGGTCTCTGTTTATGGCATTAATTCCGATTAATTCTGGCCGTTGCAAGAGCCAGTTTCTTGGAAATGAACATCCACGGAGCAAATTGGCTGCCTCCTCGAAACCAAATTAGTTATTAGAAACCGGAAGCATAACCAAATCCTTTAAATATAAATCTTTTTTTCTCAAAATTTTTAATTTCATTCACATAATAAGCGAGTCAAATTAACTTGATAAAATATATAAGATAAAATAAAAATTTTAAATGAAACTAAATTAAAATTGAAAAAAAAAAACATATAATTTAAGATGATGAATTTACTATATTTATAAAAATAAATAAATAAATATAAAAAATATCACTATTTAGTTAAAAAATATATTATAAAGAATCTTTCTCTATGATAGTATATTTCACAAAAAAATGCTATCTAGTACGGCACTAATTGATGGGATTTCGGACATCAATGGTTTTTTTGAAAGCTTATAGCTATTAAATTCGTCATATAATGGGGTTATCGTTTACTTCTCCTTATTAAGCTTTTTGGTAATAAAGGTTTAATAAAGTTCTTAGGCTTTACTATCAGGTGAGGGATCCGTTTTACTCAAAAACTTAGGTAAAATTTGGAATATAGATCATATATTAAACTCTTAACGAATGAAAAAAGAAAAAGGATGATGACAGGAGAAAAGGACAGCGCATGTTCAACGGGGCTATAGCTCGGAGAAGTACATGTTATATAAGCCGAACGAAAAATGATAGGATTTTCGGCATTGGCAGGCAGATCGTTCTAACACGGTTAACAGCTGGCCAAAAATGAACGGTGCCAAGTGGCGAAGGGCGGCGCACCAAACGGACAAAGGGGCGCGGGACCGCGGGAGGGAGAAAATAACATATGAACTTGTGGCAAACATATGAATTAGATCTGATCTTTTTGTATGTGCTTAGGACTTTATGACAAACATGAAATGGCAACGTCTGGAGTTGGGAGTGTGGGAAACACCAATCTTAGGATACAAAATAGCGGTGGGAAGAAGGGCGGTGGCGTGAAAACTTGGTGTCACGCCGTCCAAATAAGCCTTTCATCTATCTGCCACCCCACGCGCAATCAATAGCTTCTTCCGTATATATATATATATATATCATGTACTAGAGTTAGCATATGAATATAAATCTCTATGCATCTCTTTCTTGCTCCCAGAAAAAACAAAAAAAAAAAAAATGTTCACCAGCATCTAGATGCATCCCTTTCGCATATTAAAGCCCCTTGTCTTGACAACATTCACCCTTTACCAAGACTTCTCGCTCTCTCTCTCTCTCTCTCTCTCTCTCCGTCTTTTCGATCTTGTGGCAGTGCAAGAACACGGCGAACGCCATCCCAGTTTTTCTGTGAGTATCATTACTTGAATATATAAGTTGAATAATACTCTGTTTTAGTATATACCCAATAGTATTTTCGGGTTATTATATCGACTTTGATTGCAACATGTTGTGGTATATCGTCCTTGATTCATGGTTTTAGGTTTTGTCATGGACACACCTGCATCCAATTATTCTTGAGTCCACTTCTTTCACTTTCAAATTGTAATGCGGGCTTGCTACATTTATTTATTTATTGTAAATATAACAAACTTAACATTTTAAATCACATATTTTTTATTTTATTTTATTTTAATCTTATTTTATTTTTTATATATAATATTAAGTTTAATTGACATTAGAAATCCCCATAATTTATAATTGTTTGTTATGAAATATACAGAGTCATGAAATGCCATAGACTTGCAAAAAAAAAAAAAAAGATTTATGGCTAGACGGTTTGGCTACAAATTAAAGACAGTCCTACTCAATAAAAAAAAAAAAAAACATAAAACTTTGAATTTGAAACTTTGGCTTTTCCACCTAAATTAAAGAGAATAATATATACAATTAAAAACAAAGAATATACAACTAAATATCAATTAATATTTTTAAAATTTGTTATGTATTTTCTTGTTATTGAAATTTTGATAATTTAATTGAGATGAAAAATTAGAATTTTTTAAAAAATAATTTTTTAATCAGAGTTTAACTATTCTCTAATTAAATTGTATGACGATAAAATCACACCCTTTTCCTCTTGGAGACTTCAAGCTTAGGGCTAGATGGTTGAAAATGATATCCTACACATGGGCAAGCTGCAACTTCTAGAGGGAGAGAGAGAGATTTAGCATATTTAGCACTGAAATTAATTATATGACCGTGATTCAAAGCTTGTCCACGAAATGATCAGTTGAACAACTTCAGTCTTGTTTCATATCTATTCCAAAAAAAAAAAAAAAAAGGAGGACAATGACCTGAGTCTTGGACAACACTGTGCCGAAGCACGGGAGTGGTGGGTATGAAAACGTTTATCCCACCACCAGAAGCCGTGAGTGCACTGCACTCTAAGAAATAAAGCATGCTTGGTGCTGCCTGTCAACAAAGTCAAGCTTTTCGGCCACCTTTTGTGTTCATTTTACTTTGCCCAAGTTCATGCAACAAGAAGGCGACAGATGGTACTGACTTAAGGAATAAAACCTGTGTATTTCCTCATTTTTGTGGGCTCCACAAACGGTCTGACATTTTATTTCGGAATGGGGCATCAATTTATAGCTTCAGAGTACGCACGAAGGACCACGCTCAGGACCCACAAAGCTACATTTCATCGTAGCTACGCTAAGTCTAGAATTGGATATTTGAGTATAGACTCAAAGGCAAACATGTGCGTGGGACTTCGACTGCCTTCTCTTACAACCTTTGCTATTTCATTACATTGAAGAGTCGATCATATCTTTTTGTTTTTTTTTCCCTTTAAATTTGGTACATCAGAAAAGTTTGAAAGTTTCCTTTAGTGCTATGCCGCCACGGTAAAAGAGACTTTAAGCTTGTGTTTTGTTTTAACTTTGAAGGATTCGTTAATTACATGCATTTGCTTATTGAAAGTCAATTAGTAATACAGCACCAGCAAAGTGATTGAAAATATCCTTGATTAAAAAAGATACATGACTGCAATGTCGCGAGTTTATATGCTTTTCTTCTCTCTCAGGAGCTTGAAGATTAATTATCAATGGAGATGGAATCATGTGTCCCGCCAGGCTTCAGATTTCACCCAACCGAAGAGGAGCTGGTGGGTTACTACCTCAAGCGAAAGATTTATGAGTTGAAAATTGATCTAAGTGTTATCATTGAGATTGATCTCTACAAAATGGAGCCGTGGGATATCCAAGGTAATTAATCACTTCAGGTCAACTTGGCCTTATTTATGGAACGCTGCAGAAATATGTGTGTGTGTGAGATCGATTTCTTTTATAATTCATTAGAAATGTGACTAGTCCCATATTTCAAACTGATGATACTCAAACTTTTCTATGTCAACTTCATTTCTAGGCTGAGGTTTCATTATTCCCACCCATTTTCAACTTTAAGGCTAAAGAAAATTTCAACCCCACTTTTGTTTTTCAGATATTGACCCACAAACATTTCCTAAATGCTATGATGGGATACAAATTGGATGGATGTCATTGAACCTAAAGAAATTTGACTGTGTTATGTTTAGGTAGGCATGCATATGCTACTAGCTAGTTTGTTGAGTAATGGGAATGGACCTAATTACCAAGAAAATGAACCCATTAGGCACTGACGATAATTCTATACTAACTAGATAAAAATCAGCGTGTATTTAGTTTTAACTTTTAACGTGATTGCCCATATTTTCTTGTTTATTACAGCAAGGTGCAAGCTAGGCTACGAGGCACAAAGCGAGTGGTACTTCTTCAGTTACAAGGACAGGAAGTATCCGACTGGAACAAGGACAAACAGAGCCACCGCTGCTGGATTTTGGAAGGCAACCGGAAGGGACAAGGTCGTCCTTTCCAAGAACAAAGTTATAGGGATGAGGAAGACCCTGGTGTTCTACAAGGGCCGTGCACCCAATGGAAGGAAAACTGACTGGATCATGCATGAATATCGCCTCCAAACATCTGAACACGGACCCCCTCAGGCAAGTTTTAAATTTCGTGGGTCATTTTGCGAAATGTCAAGTATACAAAGACTCTTACTGAATTTTTTTTTTTTAATACCATCTAATCTTAATTTGTGGGTACTACCAGCCTTATTTTATAGATGAGATATTGTCATATAACACTTAATAATTACAAAAAGTATCTAGCAAATATATATATTTTAGTAAAAGTTGTGATGTCTTATCATTTTTTGTGCCATGGATCTTACTTTCATAGCCAAAACATTGGTATATCCGTTTAGTAAAAGAAATTCAATAAAATTCCGTAACATTTTTATATAGATTTTTCTTTTCAATAATTTGAAAAAAAAAATTACTTAGTCTAGCATGCTAAAATCAGAAGCAATGATATGCAGGAAGAGGGATGGGTGGTCTGCCGGGCATTCAAGAAACCAATCCCTAATCAAAGGCCAGGTTTTGAAGCTTGGAATAATGCATATGGAATTCACAAACCCAGCCAAGTTAGGCGTCCATTTTCATCAGCCGACACCATAATTCCAAACCATACTGTTCATCCGGATGAAAGTCCAATTTTTCATCAGACCTTTGGCTCCGAACCAGACCCCTTTGTGAGCCACCTAACCTTGGAAGAGAACCAGCAGCTCATAGAGCTTCCACGGCTAGATAGCCCCAGTGCTCCATCAACAAGTTTTACAACGAATGAAGGCAATTTCCAGCATAAAAGGCTTGCTGAAGATTATGGTGAAGAAAACGTTGGTGCCCAATTCATAAACTGGAAAAATTTGGACAACATGCTTGCATTGCAAGCGAATGATTATTCCACACCCTTTAGTAACGGGCTTCAAGACTTGCCATCGATACCACCAAGCTCTGAGCTAGAATCTCAAGACCATGTCAGCCATGTCCTTGGCTGCTTTCCTGACTTTTGACAAAAGAAAAGATTGCTCTTAACACGGGATGAGTTCAAACTCTTAAAAGTGTCTAATCAACAACAAGCTGGTATGTTTAGGGTAAGAAAGAAGATGCTGTGGTAAAGGAACACTACCATGCAAGTAAACTGCATCTCTTATAATTAATTTTTGCATCTTTCGTGGCCTTTACATTTTTTTTTAATCTCTTATATTTAGGTTAATTAGATTTTAGAACGTCGGGTGAAAGTTTTAATTCACCTCATTTTTTTTCTTTGAATTTTTCCATAACTGTAAATTATGCACCGTTAACGCATGCATATTTACTTGTCGTCTTAATTTTATTTACACGATATTATGCCTTGTATTAATTAATGACTGTTTCTCTAGCCGTTACATTTGTACTTATGATCACTGCTTGTATAGGGAATAAGCACCCTCGAAAATGGGAAAATGGAACAAAATTAAAAAGTTTAGTACTTCGATGTCAACTCAAAAAAAAGTATAGGCTTTAATTGAAAAAATCAGAAAACATTTAAGCCTTTGCAGGACTTATCCTATTTCTACGACCATCATTTGTCTTTATCAAGCTTGAGATATGATGCAATTATTTTCTTTTTTTAATCTGAATTAAGATGATAGCGGGCCCCACGCCTTTCGCAATGCGACAACTAAGATTTCCCGTATTATTATTATTATTATTATTATTATTATCATGATACTCGGCCTATTTCGTGGTGGTCTTCCTTTTTTTTTTTTTTTTTTTCTATTTTGCCGATTCGTGCCACTGGCACGCATACGACATCAAGGGCCCTCGCAGCTGTCAATCCTGGCCGTTCAGTCATGTCAAGAACGTTCTCATCTGCTTCAGGATTCGCTCCCCAGCGGATCAAACCACCTTCCAGGGGAAGCACTGAACCATAGCAGCAAGTGTTGTGGGCAATTCTAGCATGGCCAAGTTGATTCCAGGGCTTAAGCCCTACTCCCAGTACTGAAAGGCAACAATTGAACATGGTGGCCTTCGATGTCTATGGGCCTTTCGGGTCTAAACTCCAAAGGGTTTTCCCAATACTTGGAACCCCTGCCAATGGCTCACATGTTAACGAATAGCAAGGTGCCTGCGGGGGTTGTGTACTCCTTGACCTTGCAATTGCAATCGTCTGCTGACTTTCTTATCACCATTGGAATTGCTGGGTGGAGCCGAAATGTTTCTTTTATGATGGCTTGGATGTATGCCAGCTCTGGGCTGTCAGATTCTTCGACTAGCCTGTTGTTTCCCACAACTTTATGGATCTCATCCCACGCTTTCTCCACCACCATTGGATGGTTGTTGAGTTCTGCCATTGCCCATTCTGCTGCAATAGCTGTCGTATGTATGCCCGCTGTGAGGATATCCTGTCAATTTCCGAGTTTTTCCATTTATAAAGCTGTGTACGCAGACTCACATTACATGCACTCTTATATATAATAATAATAATAATAATAATAATAATAATAATAATAATATAAACCTAACCAAAGCCAAGGCCTTGACATGATTTCTGGTTAATTTCATCTCTGTGTTATCGTCGTCCATGAAATCTAGCAACATGTCCAGAAAATCCTTCACCTCTTGCACTTCTTCACTGTCCTTAGCTTTCAATCTGACCTGCTTTCGGTCCGTGATGATATTCTCCAGCAAGGCATCGTACCTAACATGTATGTCCTCAATTCTTTTTCTGAAACCCTGCAAATCCAAGTTCTTAGAGAGCCACACGAAGTCCGAGACGTTAAATTGGCCGAAAATCTGAGTGACTTTCGCGCCCCAAAGTTCTGACAACCTCAGCTTGGCTGTCTGTCCCGGAAGATCGGATGCCCTGCATCATACGAGAGATTATGTTATTGGACATCTTAAGCAACTCTTCAGTGAGATTAACACTTTGACCGAGACTAGACTTGCTGTAGAGAACTCCGAGGAATTGTTGCAATTCATGGGTTCTAATGGGAAGAAGCCGATTAAGCATTCGGTTGCCTAGAAGCTCGAATGTGCTTATGTTTTTGATCAATTTCCAGTAGGATCCATAGGGTGCAAAGGCAAATGATGAATCGTAAGTAATGCGGTTGACGGCCAGGGAGCTTTTGCGAGCAGAGAAAGTGAGATCGTGTGCTTGGAGCAGTTCTTTGGCTAGTTCTGGCGTGGAAGCCACTACGCATGATATTGAACCGAGTTTGAGATGAATATTTATTAAAATTTGAATTCAATGAGGATAATTATAAATGTAAGCATGTACATGAAAAAGATACGATCGAATTCACATTTTTAGATACTAAAATAGCGAAATTCATCCCATGCTTATGCTTACATAGTATATTACTAAAATTGTGCTTTTGGTATGAATAGTCCTAACTCAAACAAGAGTTGTTGCGATAAGCTAGTTAATTGGCTTACCTTAGGGTACGTGTTTTGCCATTTGGTGCCTTGTTTTTTAGGAATGTTACCAAGTTTCGGTACCACCCAAGTCCGAATACAAGATACTTGTTTGGAAAATTCTCTCTTGACTATGATTTATTTATTTGAACAATTTCCCCAATGCACACCGAACGAATGCTTGTAGCCTGTTTGGCATCAATTTTCCCATACAATTCAATTAGATAAATAGAATTTAATTTAATTGATGTACTCATATGAACCTTTTGTTATTTGGTATAGATTTTCAAATATGTAAATTAAGTTGAGTTCTTTTGATGTTTGAAATGATTCTCATATCTTTTTTGTAATTTTACCAATTCTTTTAAAGTGTGAAAACTCACTTAGATTCTTAACCTTTAAACATTTAAATACCAAATAAAGAAATTGGTAGAATTTTATGAAATTAAACTGACTTTTAAGTTTTCTGTTATGAAGCGTGACTTAGATTTAAAAAATTCTCGTTATCAACAGTTCATTTGCTATATCATTATGCGAGCCGTGGCAAGCATTAATATACATTTTACAAAGAATAAGAAGAAGAACAAAAAAAAAAAAAAAAAAAACAATAACTGCTGCGGGGGCCGCGCGTCTGCTCATAATCTTGCAACGGCGTTGATGAGCTTTTACGTTTATTAATGCTGCAGAGCAGAAGACATAATAAGGAAAATAGGGGCAAGGACTAACGGGACGAGAAACCAAGACAAGCAGACAGTTTGTTTCAGGTGATTGTCAGAATGTACGAACTTGGGCTTCTACTTAAGTTTAAAGAAAGCACAACCATCAACCCATCTGACCTCGGCTAGGCCCCAGGCAGGCGAAGCAACTGACGGGCAACTCCAAGGACTTGCCTGACACGAGATGGTGTTGATGATGACGACGAGAGCAACGTAGCACAATTCATTTCTATATTCAAGGCAGCATTTCAAGCAGCAAGTCCACTAGCATACAACTCGCAACCATAGATATTTCCATCGCTTGGTAACAGCACGCAGAAAATCTGTCACCCAAAAACTAACGCTGATTCCGAGAAGATTGAAAATTGAACAATAAATTAATACAGATAGAAACTTTTTGTTAAAGTTGATAATTTTTTGAAGTCGATAAATTTAAGTTAACAAATACAATAACTACTAAGTTCTTTGAAAAAAAAAAATTAATAGTTAAAGATTTAAATTTTTATTTTTAAAAAATTAATATAAAATTTATAAAAATAAAAAATATATATATTCTTATTATATAACACACAACTCAATGAATTTTTAAATTAAAATAATAATAATAATAAAATTTTAACTTTAAATTTACTTGGAATTAATTAGATAAATAATTTTTTAATTTATAATTTGATTTATTTAAAAAATAAATAAAATTAACTTAATATTATATGTGAGATAATATAAAATTTAAATAAGATTTAATTATAATAAATATATATCTATAACTAAAAATAATAAATTTACTATATTTATAAAAAATATATATTTAAATATAATAAGCACTAGATATAAAATATATGATAAGATGTACAAGTTTTTTTAAAATAATTTGTGGCAAATCAAGTAAACCTTGTTTTTTTTTTTCTCCCATTTTATCCAGAGGGAAGATGTTAAAATTTATCAATTTCAGCTTTAAAAAAAAAACACGTTAAAGTTAATTTTGTTAGTAAATAAAATTAATATAAAAAGAACCCATAAGAGAAGCAAAGAAAAAAAAGGGGTGCGGAATAGCGGGTGTTGCAGGATGCGTCTGTGGCCCATCCTTGCTGAACAAAACAGCCGCTTCCAAACCCAACCAAGCTGATCGGCTGAGCCCCAAGCAATTCCATCACAATAGCCCTTCATAGAGTCGTGGAGGTTAAGCTCAGTCAAGATTGAGATTAATATTTCTAATTTTTGATATTAATATTTCAATATTTAAGTTAAAAAGAGATACAATGAAAATTAAAACAAACAAAAAAGAGAGAGAGAGAGAGAGAGAGAGTGAGGTATGAATGACGGATATATAAGAGATTTATTAAAAATTTACCATATGAAAAATAAGAGTTATTTTATTTATGGAGACTAAAAAAGTACTTAGTGCAAGGAGCTGGATTATTATCGGGTGTTAACGTAAGAATTAAGGTGCCTGCAAAAGACCATATTACAGCTTTCAGACTTTAAAATTCAATGGATGCAATTTAGTCCAGTCAAAGATAAAGAAGGAAAAATAGGCAAAGATTAGGAGGAAGAAGACTCATTGGTACTACTGTCCAATGTCCTAATGGGAGCCGGGGGGAGGGGGGGAATCATTAGCGCTTGACAGCACCTGAAAAATAATTAAAGAACAAACATTTTCGTCAAGAATTGAAGAAGGGCGGAGATATTCAGATCCAAATCCCAGAGGGGACCTTAGAAGAGAAGGAATAGAGATCTATGAAGAAGCATGGCACAACATCAACAACAACAAAGTCCACACAAACAGTGTTGCCGCATCAGACTCCGAGGCTGAGAGATCACTATGTGTTGGGCAAGAAACTAGGCCAAGGCCAGTTTGGGATCACCTATCTGTGTACCCAGAAAGCCACGAATGCACAGTATGCCTGCAAATCAATCTCAAAGAGGAAGCTTTTATGCAAGGAGGACTATGAGGATGTTTGGAGGGAGATCCAGATTATGCATCACTTGTCAGAGCATCAAAATGTGGTGCAAATCAAGGGCACTTATGAGGACTCCCTGTTTGTGCACATAGTTATGGAGCTTTGTGCTGGTGGGGAGCTTTTTGATAGGATTGTGGCAAAGGGTCATTACAGTGAGAAAGAGGCTGCTAAGTTGATCAAAACCATTGTTGGGGTTGTTGAGGCTTGCCATTCTTTGGGGGTTATGCATAGAGATCTTAAGCCTGAGAACTTCTTGTTTGATACTTCTGGTGAGGATGCCAAACTTAAAGCTACCGACTTTGGGCTCTCTGTCTTCTACAAGCCAGGTTCTTTCTTTTTCCCCCATTTTTTCATCTTTTTGGATCTTGTTTCAAGACCTGGCTTTCTTATTCTCGCACGTCTTGATTGGTTTTTGGGTATGGAGATTTTCGTTTTTTTTTTTTTTTTGCCCATTTATCTATTTAATTGATATCTGGTTGATGGGTATTCTTTCATTTTCTTTGTTTCTTTGTTGTTTGGGAATCTTGGAATTATAGCATTGAAAACGGAAGATAGCCGGCTCTTGAGTGAGCTCTATATCTTCTTTTCTCTACTTGGATAAAGAAACTCTCTTTGTTCTCAATCCCTCGTTTTCTTGTACCTGTGTCCTTATTGTCTATTGGGCCAGCAACCAATTAATAGCCAAAGCATGATCTTGGAAATATTACATTATACAATGATTTCTGAGGAAGGACATGTTCTCTCTCAAAAGTCTTGCACGCTAATGAGTAGACAAGCATATAAATGACAAGGAGAAACTCAAATGATTTCCTTTCCAGTCTTTTTCTCCCACTCTTGCTCTATGGGGATAATTTTTCCCTTGTGAAATTTCAATCTTGTCAGGGTTTCATGGTTTCCTTTAGCATCCATGGTCTCTTTTTCTCTTCAAATTTTGTAGTAGGAAACATCTGTAGATATCTTCAGCTTCTGATGGGTTTTTTGTTTATTAAATGTGAGTAATAGACCAAAGTTTTCCCTCCTGTTTTTCCTCTTCAGGACAATACTTTTGCGATGTAGTTGGGAGTCCATATTATGTTGCGCCTGAAGTTTTGCTAAAGCATTATGGGCCTGAAGTGGATGTTTGGAGTGCGGGTGTTATCCTTTACATCTTATTAAGTGGCGTTCCCCCTTTTTGGGCAGGTACTGATCTTAAATAGATCTGGGTTTCTCCCAGTTGCTACAGTTGTAGATTCCAGATATGTTGCTGGCCTTGGTCCTTTTCTTCATTTCTTTTATGACTTTGTGCTTCTTCTTTCTTCCTTCTACTTGCAGAAACTGAATCAGGAATCTTCAGGCAGATTTTACGGGGAAAATTGGATTTTGAATCTGATCCATGGCCTAATATATCAGGGAATGCAAAGGATTTGATACGAATGATGCTTGAGAGGGATCCAAAGAAGAGGATTTCTGCACATGAAGTCTTATGTTAGTTGTTTCATTCTTAGTATAACATGAGATTAGTTGTGGTAGTTGTCACAGGAATATTTTATTTTATTTTATTTTATTTTATTGTTAAAATGTTGGTACCTGATATTTCCACAGGCTATCCTTTCCTAATGCTCCTCTCTGTTGTATCAGTCATAATGATGGGATGCCTTTTTTTTATTTTATTGTAAGGCAACCCATGGATTGTGGATGACAGAGTTGCACCGGACAAACCTTTGGATTCTGCAGTATTGTCACGTATGAAGCAATTCACGGCAATGAATAAGCTTAAAAAAATGGCTTTGCGGGTATGCTATATCTAAAATTTTTCTGTTTCATGATTTCTTCTGCAATCATGGAAACGTTTGCTTCATTAACTTGACATTATCTACTAATCCAGTTTTCAACCGTGCAGAAATATTTAGTCATCTTGCATGAGAAATTTTGATGCCAATTTTGTAATGTGGTTCTAGCTATATCTGTGTGCACTTCACTGGTTAAATTGAAATGTGACAAGAAGCAACACTCCTAAATGTCAGACTGTAATGTTGTATTGTGAATGGCCAAACCTGCTCAGATGATTGAATCGAATGAGGCTTGTTTTGTTGGTCGAGGAACAAATTACAACTCATACTCTTTTTTTTTTTTTAATCATTTTATCTAACACTAAAATGAGCTGACCATTCAGTGTAACAAGTGGATTTTATCCTTAATATTGGGGGGATTCGGATGTGCTTTGCTGACTGTCTCATTAGTGGGTCTCAGCATCTTGAAATCCTTAGCTCTAAGCACATATCTCTTTAGTTTGGTTTATATTATCTTTTCAAGGAATTACTTCATGATATGTGCTTGAAAGAAATCAATCATTTTATGGCCTTTTTTATGTGCAAAAGTTGAATGGAAATTCCATAACTCAGCATTTCTGAAAACTTGTGGTCAAACACCAAGTATGCTACTACCATTGAGCAGCAATTGGTTGCCAAAGGGCTAATGTAATGCAGCAATGGCGTACTTTCATAGAGGGGTTTTTGGATTTACTTACAAAAACTTTGGATTTGGTTTTTGCACTGGGATTGTGATTTTGCAGGTTATTGCGGAAAGACTGTCTGAAGAAGAAATTGGTGGTTTGAGAGAGTTGTTTAAAATGATTGACACAGATAACAGTGGAGCAATTACATTTGAGGAACTGAAAGAGGGTTTGAAGAGAGTGGGTTCCAATCTAATGGAATCTGAAATCAAGTCTCTAATGGATGCGGTAAATGCTTTAGGAAACTGTTGGTATAGAGAGCTGTTATTGTTTGTTTTCAGAAACTGTTCGTGTACTGTTTTCAGTTTGCCACCATTGCTTGCTGCCGTGATGATAACTTACAAGGGAAAATTCTGACAGGCTGATATTGATAACAATGGAACAATAGACTATGGTGAGTTTCTTGCTGCCACTTTGCACTTAAATAAGATGGAGAGAGAGGAGAACTTGGTGGCAGCCTTTTCATATTTTGACAAAGATGGTAGTGGTTACATCACCATTGATGAGCTTCAACAGGCTTGCAAAGATTTTGGCCTTGGTGATGTTCATCTGGATGAGATGATCAAAGAAATTGACCAAGACAATGTAAGTCTACCTATTTTATAATATTTTCAGATCCTAGGTGGTGTTATAGGAGCAAAAAAATTGGATAAGTAAACATTAGGGGTTATAGGGGTGTAAATGTTAAGGGGGGAAATGAGGATGAAATAAAAAGGGGGTAAAGGTTAACAGGGGGTAATGGGGAGTAATAGGAGGTAAATGTTAAGTGAGTGGGCAAAAATTAGAGAAGTTAATATCCAATAATTTTTAATCCCCTCTAACTCCAATTGTTAATACCAAAATATTGACAATTACTAGAACGGCCTTTAGTCCCCCTTAACACCAATGCAACCACAATCTCAGATTTTCATCTGTTGAATGCTGTGGGTATCTTATCTTTGCAGGATGGGAGAATTGATTACGGGGAGTTCACCGCAATGATGAGAACTGGTGATGGAGGAGTCGGAAGGAGCAGGACCATGAGAGGCAATTTGAACTTCAACTTAGTCGATGCCTTTGCCCTTCAAGCTTCAACCTCCAGTACTAACTAAAAATCAGTCGTTTGTAATGGTCAAGAAACAATCAACCTCAGGAAGAAAAATAAGGGAAAAGGGGAGTGCCAAAGTCAAGTTCTTTCTTTGAATGGGAGGTCTCTTGTTTTTTAGATTGGTGATGGCGCAGCAGTTGATGGAACTGGAAGTAAATCCAACGTAGATGCTAGCATCCTCAATTTCTAGCCTTGAGGGTCAACGAAGTTGCCGTAGACGTAATCCTTAAAAATGTAATGGCCAAAACGTATGTTTAGTTAATTATTATGTTTAATGGTACATTTTTGTTTTGGTTACTTATCTGTTGCTGCTTGGATTTGGGTATATTATGATTAAGGACTGCAAATCAAAGTACGTTTCAGAGTATAATTATTTTATGCTCTAACAAATTTTAGGTACCAGAAGATGGATGTGATTTTCTAATAAATTGGATGATTATCATTGCAGTTCGATCCGTGCATCCACATCATGAAGAAGTTTCTGCTAGATGAACTTTAGTCAATTAATGAATCAAGTAAAGCAGGAATCAAAACTAGACAAGACAATGGATCGCTAATGCCGTAGCGTTTGAATGCACATCAACTTCCTACAAGATTTCTTGCTTTGAACAACCCCAGCAATCTGTGTTGGTAAATTGTTCAAAAGAAAACTTCGAAGGAAAAAGAAGAGAACGACATATAGATACAAATTATCTATATCTTCATAATTTATGCAATTATGGGCAAGAAGCAATGACCCCATTTTTACCACGAGCGAAGGTGGCTGACTGATTGCCTCCAGCGCGCCAGCAGAAATAAGGATGCGGCCCTATCCCTCTTTACTCTCGTATCTTGAATTCAGTAAATGCTACAGAAATCTCTTGTAAGCTACCTTCTGATGGAGAAGAGTTGTCACCAACACAGCCTTCACTCATATATGCGCTTTCGTTTGAGAAGGGTAGGAATGACAGAGACCGATCCAATAAGGAATAGCACAGTCAAGGTTTTAAAATCATACAGATCCTTGACTGACTTGAGATCCCCAAGAGCAAGGCCTGCCTGATAACAAAAGGCAGCAGAAGCAGCAATTGTTTGGAAATTAGTATCAGGAATGAAAACAAAATAACCAGGACAACCATCATGTCACAGCATAAGCAATTTGGAGGGTTGGGGTGAGGAAGAGGGAAGATCTAATTATATGATGTATTCACTTCAAACATGGCTACAGGATCATTGCAATCATAGGTGACTAAAGAGGTTATTATTGGTAATTAGGCATAGACATCTTTCCAACACTGCTGGAAATGATTGTCATCTACCGAATACCAACAATGTGTATGGCACTCTAGTCAAACTATGATCAGTTCACCACATTATCTTGAGCAGTGTAAATACAACAATACAACCATATGACAGGATTCTTCCCCACAGACAACACTAACGACAAATCAGAGTAGGCCATAAGAGCGACCCTCAATTTTATTTTATTTTTTTTAGAAAATGCAATATAATGCAAGAATTAATAAGCTGATGCAGCAGCTCCAATAGAAAAACTGATGCATGATATACTTTATGCATGATTGCAAATGAAGACCCAAACATAATAAGGCTGGACAGAGAAAATAGGATCTTCTGTTTGTTTCCTCACTTTATGTCTAGTCCTCCTAAGCCAATATAATCCAAGAAAGGATGAAAAGAAATGGAACTCAAAATTCTGGGCTGCTTCACTAGAATTATAAACAGAACCAAGTAATTGATGGATTGATCATATTAGAGTCATCTCCTCTAATAGTTCTTTCAAGGTATCAAGCAAAACCCATTTGCCAGTAGAAAGAGATGGCACATAATTTTTAAGACGGATATGAATAGTTCTTCCACATTGATTTAAAGAAAGGGAAGAGGCATTACATGTAGAAATTCTAGGTTCTAAAGCAAACAGAAGATGTTGACTGTTGACCGTAAAAATTCTAACAGGATCAAAGGAATTAGTGCATCAAGTCAGAAATCAATTTTGCAGGACTTGTTTTAGACAGAGCTCGTCTTCATGAAATCCAGTGGAAAATACAAGACTTTTTGATTGCTACCCAGTTAAACATTAAGACAATGACATCAGAAGAACCTTCAAAAAAAAAAAAGGAATATTCTCAGCCAATGTAAGTATCAGGGCCTGCTGTGGCCAGCCAACTCCTAGGAATGATGCAGTGTTTCTGATTGCATCAAATCATGTCTACTTTGAAACACAAAAGAAGACTGGCAACAGTTAAATGCAATCCTATAATAGATCCAGTGTTTTTTTACGTCTTTAAGGTGAAGTTGTCAAGAAAACACATAGAAAAACCATATCTGCTCAGCCAGTAACAATGGGTCCCAAATCTATTTTCAGACAGCAATATATCCATCTTTACAGACATAAGCAGAATATGAGACTGAAGCACAACATGTTCCTCACAAGATTTCATAGAGCAACTATATTTCGATAGACAAGAAAGGGTAAAGGGCTAAAATATTACTTCTAAAAAGAGGCACTGGTAGAAAGAGAATACAGAACATTATAGCATCAAAAGAAGAAGGCAGTGAAGCAGCAAAATGAGAAATAGCATACAGAAGAAAAAATATACTTATTATGGCTCATTGATGAAAAAGAAGTAGAGAAAAATTTATTGATAACCATTGAATAGTTATAAATAACTTACCCTGACTGTAATATATGAGGCTGGAATAAGACCAAGCAAAGTAGCCAAAAAGAAAACATGAAAGGGTATGTCAACAATTGGAGATGCCAAATTGATGAATAGGTTGGGCAACGATGGAGTTATCCTCAAAAAGAGCATGTAATTCAGCAGCTTGTCCCTACGCTTAGTTATCTGTATCCCAAAATTCCAGATTAGTGTATTTAGTAGTCATGGGAAAACAGAATAGAAAGGCCTAAATAAATTACAAGGGATTGATACCTCCGCCTGAAAAAATCTCAATTTTTCTGGCCACAACCAACTAACAATAGGCTTTCCAATTAACTTTGACAAGAAAAAGCAGGAAGATGCTCCAGCTGTGGCATTGAAGACAACTAAGAAAAGGCCTCTAACAACCCCAAAAAGTGCTCCAGCTAGTAATGACAAGAAAATTGTTCCAGGAATCATAAAGGTCTGCATGAAGATATAACTTGAGCAGTATCCCAGGACGAATTGTGCTGGATGATCTTTTGCATACGTTGCAAAATGGTCTCTGAAACATATTGCGAACCAAGGTAATTAAATGTCAGCCCAATGCAGAAGAAATAAGGAATACAAGATGAAGCCTAATAAGGAAAAAACAACAGTTGTTTGCCACTAAACGGACAGGGAATACCAAAATGGCTGTTAAATTCAAAACATTAACTTCCATGAATAGATAGCAAAAACATGATTACCTCAAAACCCAATAATCAAATTCAATTCCAAGACTAAACCATCATTCAATTTTAACTTACTTCCGAATAATAGAACAAGTAAAGCCTAAAACATAACAAAATAACTCCCTGAACATGGGAGTGTTAAAACCCAAACAACCAAATCGGTGAATTTCATATCAAATTATTCCATACTAAATAGCCATAAAGAACTAAATTAGTAACATAATCTTGCTAAACGGCAGCATTGCAACTGTTTTCCTCAATCCATAATTAGATCAACTTAGTAATTGTTTCATCCAAAATTCACCAAGTGTGCAACTTTGCACCATAAACTTTTCACCATATTGTTATCCGCCAAAAAAAAAAAGAAAGAAAGAAAGAGAGCATATTTGTAAAACCCAGAAAAATGTATTGATAAAACTCCAACTAAAAAAAAAAAAATTGAGACCGAGAGAAATTGGAAAAAAAAAAATTATACAAAAAGAAGCAGCTAGCATACTTAAGCAAGCGAAGATCGGAGAGGTTGCGGGGGAGCTTGAGCTTGCCGTACTGGGCAGCGGGCATTGTCAAATAGACGCAAAACAAGCCGGCGGAGAAGAGCAAGAAAACACCGAGAGCGGCGGCGAATTCCCATCTGGTCAACGGGAACCTCTCGAACTTGGGTCTTTTCCCTGACGGCGAATCGTCGTCCTCATTCGCCTTTTCTTCGTCCCTCATTGCCGCCCTCATGCTGCTCGCCGCTTCGCCGATTACGCTCCTCGCCGCGGCCATTATTCTTGTTATTAATTTGCTATTATTATTATTATTATTATTATTAAATGATAAATCCAGACACAGAGCAAATTCTGAAATAACCCAATCTTTTATTCCGAAAGGCCTCCCCTCTCATGAAAATAATAATGTCTTCGGCATTGGAGAATTTGCCAAGTTTCTGGAACTTTTGGGTTCCTGCTCTCTCTCTCTCTCTCTCTCTCTCTCTTTTTAATTTTTACGAGATTAGTACATAATTAATTTACTTACTCATTTAATAATTTAATTATCATTATTTTAGTTGAATTGTAATTGTATTAAAAAAAGTTTATGCCAAACAGGCTTGCAGAATTCGTTTGAAAGCATTTGGAAAATTGCTCAAATAATTTTTTTTAAAAAAAAAAAATATATATATATATATATATATACTTAGAGTAGAAAATAAATAAATAATAATTTTTCAAACAAGTACCTTGCATTTGGGCCAAATTGGCAGGGACTCGAAATTCAGCTTCCTTGATTGCTAAATTATATGGGCCGGCCTGTACAGAGTCCAATAGGTTAATGGGCTTCACTCAATTGGGCTTTCCGTCCATTTGTCTTACAATCCCATGCTTCCGAGTGTCTTACAATCCCTTGTAAGAGTCCAACTCTAAACAAAATTTCTTTTTTTCTTTTCTTTTCTTCTCCTTCTTTTTTTTTTTTTTTCAATAAAATGGAAAAAGCAAAGCTTGGTAGCCAGAAAAATGATTACTAAATCTTATATTTTTACGGCTTTGGAAACTACAGGAATATCGGATTATAGATATGGTTGTATTGAAACTCGGTAGCCATTAAAATTCCTAAAAATATACCCCGACAACTCTTGTTGACATGACTAGTACTATTCCTACCAAAAACCCAATTCTACTATATTGTATATAGGTATAATAATTTGATAATTTTCGTTGTTTTACCGTCCCTAAAACTATATGTATTTTTATGTCTATATGTATATATTCATATGCATACTTACTTATATTTATGATCACCACTGTCTTTATAGAAACGTTAGTTTCGCATTTATATCTCTTATTAATTAATTTTGATTAACATTTATTTATCTTATTCTTATAGATTCATTTATTTCAATTGCATGAAAACTCGGGTGCATTTATTGTGTTTTGTACCACTGAACCGGTGTTTGTTTCGCGTCAAATTTTTTTCTCTCCATGTAATGAAGCTCTTGTCAATTTTCATCACACAGCTTCATAAACGAGAAAAGTCAGAGACACTACGAAATCTACAGGATTTCCTCACGGCGGCCACAGATACAACGGCCGTTGCAAGAGAATGGGCAATGACAGAACTCATTAACCATCCAACGGTGCTGGAGAAAGCGCGGGATGAGATCCATAAAAAGTAGTTGCCTTTCGGTACTGGGAGGAGGAGGGCTTGCCCTGGCATGATTTTAGCCGTGCAAGAATTAAGATTAAAATCTGAAACTTAAAAGATAAAAATTTAATCTCTTAATTACTAGAATATTTCACGAAAAATTCACAATTGTGTTTTTGGATGTTTATTTTGTTGTTGGTCTTAATGAAAAGAAAATTTAAATTTCTATCAGAAAAAGGGTAACCTCACAATTTATTGAGAAAGGTTCGAATAAGGATTTGCTATTTCATATTACTCAAAAAAAACAAAAAAGGATTTGCTATTTCTTAAATAATGACGCTCGATTAGCCATGCATACTACAATATCAGTTATTATATGCCTCATTCAATTGCTGCCTATCATATCCCTCATGAGTTGCGCCATTGAAGTGAACGAAGATCCACCGTCTATCACAGCTTTCCTGGCCAACTCTCCCATTTCTTTCACTCTCTTTCTCACTCCACAATCACTTTTCATTAGGCTCTTGACAGCTCTTTCAATCTCGCCTGACGTCACATGACTTTCTGTCCCATAATCCAATTTCAGCTCCACGGCCATCCTCAGTTCTTTCACCATCTCAAATGCATTCAGCTGTTGTTCACCGTACATAGGCAATGTTGCAATTGGCACACCGTGCCGCAGGCTCTCCAGGATTGAGTTCCACCCACAATGAGATATGGAACCCCAAATTGCCCTGTGGACCAGGACCTCCGCCTGCCGGGCCCACCCACATATCATTCCTCTTTCTGCTGTCCTCTCCAGGAACCCTTCTGGCATTATCTCCTCCAGGCAACACTTACCATTTTGTGAATTAAAGCGCACACACCACAAAAATATGTGCCCACCTCCCTCGAAACCAAGTGCTATCTCCTTCACTTGGTGTGGACTAAAGCTCTACACACTTCCAAAACACAAAAACGACAGATAAGTCAAGCTGCACGGCAAGCCATTTGATGATCTTGTCCCACTGAGCATGATCAAAATCTGGGTTAGGCTGACCCTGCCGGTTTAGCACAGGCCCAACCGGGTAGACCGGATGGTGGTTTTGCTAGCCATCAAGGAAGTACTCAATCAGGTGAGGCTTAAGATCCTGAAATATCGATCATCGGCGCCCAGAATCAATCAAGAACCCCCCCGGCAACCTGAACCGAGCCCGAAGAATATCAGCGATGATGGACTTGACTTGGGGTACGTAAACTTCAATGGAAGTTGATGTAGAGGATTCAGGGGACCTCTTCAGAAGGTCCAGCGTGGGAAAATTGTGATCGGGTTCTTCAGGGACCCGAATGAGATGGATTCGGGGCGGTGAGGCAACAAGAGAATCGACGTATGCATCAACAAAGGGGATGACTGGTAGCTTCAGGACAAGCAATGTGATGAATAATTGATCATCCTGCTCAAGCATGCGCTCTGCGAATTTGATGGTCGATACAATGTGACCAATCCCTGGGGCTGGAACAAAGATTATTTCCACTTTCTTCGTTATTTTGCTTTGTCTCTTTCCTTAATTCGTTTCTGGTTACCTGCTTAATCAGTTTCTTGCCTGTGTGCCTGCATATACATACTTCGTTTATAGAACTCAAAATCACAGTGAAGACTTTCCACCTTTTTTTTTATTTTGTAGACTATATGTGTGGTGTATTTCTACTTTATAGATGGATAGGAATAGGATTACCGGCGCGCCAGCCGGTAATAGAGGTCATTTGGATAATTTAGGTGAGATTTTATATGGGTCAGAGTAAACTATTCCTCATTCATTCCTACATTTTGTTTTTGGGGTATACTCCGCATTCATTCCAAAGTGTTGGCTAACTCTAATAATATAGGCATGAGATGTTCATCTAATATACTAATACGAGTCGAGTTGACCCTAAGGAATGATCAAAAGGAAGCAAAACTTAAAAGAGATGGTAGGATTTTGTTAGGAGGACATGAAATACGATCTGAACTATTGATTATAATTAATCACCAAATTAACGAATAATAATTAACTGTAATTAATAATTTAAATTACAATTTATCTATTCCACTTACGAATTTTGTCTCTTCCTATCGTTTTTTAGAGAAAAAAAGAGAGAAATCTAGAAGTAGAGGGAGAAGAGACCCAAAACAAGAGACGAGTCGTATTTTTCTTGCCCATATATTTTATTGTTTCAAGAATTTGACCTTCTGATGAACTTTCCGATATTGGCCAATGTGGATGCATTTAAAATTCTAACTATTGTAATATGGGGATTACATTATTTATTATAGTTTATATCATTTGTGTAAATCATTTTTATTCTTTCCATCGAGACGCCTGCTGTCTTGTCTTTTCGTCTCCACTCTCTCCCTCCGCCAACAGCCACATTATGCCGGTTTAGTGACCACGCGGCAATAAACTTGTCATCTCTAGGAAATCGACGATATTTAGCAGGAATTTCTGGGATTTGGCTGGTTTTATGCCTGGAGCCCATTAAGAGACCGCTGTTTGTAACCTCCCGGCACCACTCGGATTGCCACCCCTGCCAACACTTTAAACCCACTGCTATTGTGAATTTGTTTGAAGGATCTTTGCATTCTCCTCTGATACTAGTTCATATTTTTGCCCTTCCATTTCTTCTCCCCTCTGCGCTTGGCAGGGAGGAATTGCTGCTATTATTATTCACCTTCAAATTTAGTCAAAAAGGAGAACCCAACTGGGCAGCCTCGTGCACAAGGGTGCCAAATCAGATGCCAGGTGGGTCCAGCCACTGTAAGGGGCAGGTCCACCGGACCCGGTCATTCAAAGATTTTCACTGCTTAAGGCCTAATAGATCGAGTTGCAGAGACCTATCTATTTTTAAGCAGCTGGTCCAACACATGGCACTAGTATAGAGGCGAGACATAATATATGCATAAACACAAATCATAGCATAAGGAAAGATTTAAATAGTATGCATGAAGTTCAGATGGAACTTCTTTAACTTGGCAGACAACACACATCACAACATACTGACAAACTATTTTACACAATGGCTGAGCACTGTTCCATAGATGTTTTGTTTGGTCGCACCTTTTCGGTGGATGTTTATTCATCACTTAAGGATGCAAAAAGCTTCACATGCTTTAGTGGAGCTTTGCAGGTCCTGTATGTAGCTGAAGCGTCCTGCTGGGAACAACCTGAAGAACTCCTGGTAGTTCTGCAATGAAAGGCACATACAGATAGGGAAGCTAATTAATATTCCATTCTACTGAGGAAAACAAAGCAGAAATATTTCCAATATAATCTACTCAAAAAGCTTTAAGCACTTTAGTAGTTTATATGTAAATTGCATGCAAAGTTATTTCAACATAAAAGATCTTGTCCATATAATCAACAATAGCTGTAAGAGATCCCCATATTAAAATGCTGAGGAGCTTGCTAATCAAGAGAAAAATCTTTATGCATTTGAAATTGGATGAAAACAAGTAGAAGATCTCCAACAATTTATACTGATTTGCTTATAGACATGAAATTGAAACTTTGAAATTTTGACCGTCCAACAGGGCACATAATGTCTGTTAACCTCACTGCCACATAAGAAGCAGATAGCATTTTACAATTAATAGGTCATGAAAAGGCAGATTTCATGCCTTCATTAAGGAATAGGCAAGGCATTCATATGTGCAGAACTTAGATACTAAAATCTCTCAGCAAACATTTCATATAGCCATTGCTTTTGGGCTTTAGAAAGCAACTTCAAGAGCAACTGGAAGCTCAGATAGATAATGACAGAAGAATTTGAGCTCCAAAAAGAAGACATTTACACTTCATGTGATGAGGAATGTAGCAGAAGATTTGCTCAATCCAACTAGGAACAAGAACCTTCAAGCAGGACATTACAGGTCTCAATATTTCATAGATTTAGATTTTAGTAACCTGCAGAATTTTTTTTTTTTTTTTTACTTTCCCAATTGGAAACAAACATAAAGAATCCTAAGAGTAGCCAATTTATCACTGCTAAGAAGGAAACTACATAGAGGGCTGTTGTAGTTCAAGGCCTGTTGTCAAGAGCGGCACTTCATGCATTAATCTCAATTGACATTGAATCAAATCTAGAAAGTCCGCATTGAAAAGAAACCTCCAAATGATGCCAAGATCGTTTAATAGTACGGAAGCCAATAACAAGATTCAACCACTATGGAAGAGAAAATTCTCATCAAACCTATCATTAAATTCTCGGCAGCATGTAGAAGAAGTACTTCAAGAAATAACGAAAAGATGGTTTTCAATCCTGATTGAGACTTCCTTACGTGATATTAAAGACACAATTTCAGAACCGATTACATGAATTTCAATCCATTGAAGTAATTTCCTTAGCATCAAATTTCATTAATAACAAAAGATATCAAAACAGCATTTTCAAAGAAAATTATCGTGTGATAACTGCCATATTTGGTTAATTATAAAAAATTCCTAGACTAATTCAAGAAAGAATACGATAAATTGCTGGATAAAGAAATACAAGAAACATGAGGCAAGGAAAGAACGAAGAGATAAATAACCTATAAATGAAACTTACTTGAGATCTGTTCAACTTGCTCCGGGGTGAGCTTAGCCGAGAAGCCACTCGCAGCCGTCTTGTAGCTGTAAATCAAAGCCTCTTTTGCAGCCTCCTCGCTGGCAAACACGCACAATTTCTGTTAAGATCGGAGAAACAGAAATCGAGAGAGAGAGAGAGAGAGAGAGATTTTTTTGCGGACCTGCCGAGGACGGAGGCGAGGGTACGGACGTGAAAGGACTCGGCCTCCTCGCCCTCAGGCCTTTCCGTGTAGACTATATGAACCGCTGCCTTCGATGAATCTGCGGCGTCGGCGTCGACAGTGGCTGTGGATGTATCCGTCAATGAAGATGGCTCGGCCATGTCGATCAGATGAACCACCGACAGCAACAATAAAATCAACGATGCCAACAATTTTTTGCTTATCTGCATTTCCTATTTTGGCTTTCTTCGCCCCTGCGATTTATATATCCTCTAGGTGGGGCTGGGATGTTGCTTTGTCGGGGCTAGATTCTTTTGAAAATTCTTGGAATGACTATTAAAACACAAAACAATAATGCTCGGGATGAAATTTGGTAAATTTATACTACAACAAAGATATTTAAAATTTGTATTATTTTAAGAAAAATTAAAAATAAAATACGCTGCTTATAATACAGTATTTTTTGCATTAGAGGTCGCAGGCAGCACGCCGAAGTGCCGATTATATGGCGCCGTCGCGTCCAGATGCGAGAAATATATTTTATTATTATAATTGTTTACGGTTTCTGAACAAAAACAAACCAAAAGAGGTTAAACCCATTAACTTCGTAAATTTTTTTTTTATTTTTTAATTCTTTTTAATAGTCGAAGTTGGCTCAGCTATAAAGAATCCACAAGCAATTCTTGGTTAATATCGTTCAAGAAATTTTAGTGCGGGCAGAAATGTTGCTAATATGCAATCATCAACCCCGCAGAGCTACGCTATTACAACACTCATGTAAGATGCAAATGTTTCAGACGCCTATTTCAGAAGATGTCCACAAGGAGTGCATCGCACCCAACTGACTCAAATTAGCAGACTTCAAGGACATCTTATAGAGCTCGCTGAGCTTTCTGGCATCACCAGACCTGTTGGATGCTTGAGTTGGCTGGGGGCTGGAAGAAGAAGAAGAAGATTTGTTTGTATTTACAGAGAGTGTGGTGGACAACATGTTCTTTAAAAGCACCTGCAGTTGACTCCAAAATTTGGCGTGTACCTCGGGATAATCAGATCCAAATGAATCAGAAATTGCTTCTGATATATGTCGGGCTTCGAGCATGCAGGTCAAAGCCGACTCCAGCATCTGGAACAAAAGGAAATTCATTAGCATTCCAAAATAACCCAAAGTGATACGTGGGAGTATCTGTATCTTTTTTCCCCATCCTATCGATATGTGCGGTTGAAAAGTAACAGGAAACTAAGAACATTAGGCAGTGGCTGCAGAAAAAGGTTGCAGCTCCCTATTAAATGGCACCAAACATTTCTTTCTGGCACATCAATGGGAAATTAGAAAACAAGCTCCAGTCTCAAAACCAAGTATAGCATAAAATAACGCATAACCAACCATATCAATAGCACAAGATTTCCATTTCACTGGGTAATGATGCTCATGAAATGTTAGTAGGGAACAGAAACAGCATCAAAAGCTACTAATGAAAATTTAGTGCAAAAGAAACCCGCAGTCTCACATCTCTCTCATGAATTCAATTTTCTTAGATGAAAAAATTAAAAGAAAAAAACATGCATATGAGTGCTTGGCTGGCATTACAACAAAAATAAGTCCAAGGACATACCGAACTTGAGTGTAGGGCACTTGACAGGTTTAATAAAATAGCTGATCTCTCCGTAAGAATAGTGAGGTACATGCTGGGGTGCGTGTTCGGGTGATAAAATTCTATTGCTTTTTGCCATTTTCGCTCAGCCAAAGAAGCATATTGCTTCACGCGATCGAGAACACCATTTTCACCTTTAGGTTTGCCGCTTTTTTTATGATCTAGCTCCAGAAATCTCAAACAGCAATCTTTATGGTAGCAAGCAAGCTGATAACAAGCATATGCAGCTTCTTGTTTCCGTAATTCTCCCAGGGATTCGTACACCGACAATGCCGCCCTAATGGCATCATTTGCTGAAATCTCACGCTTTCTCAAATCCTTCCAGGATTTTTTGTCATTGGGACCAATATGAACAGCCGAAATATCATCCAAGGCATCTTTTTCATAAATTTCTGTAGTTAAATCTTCTCTTGCCAAAAGCATGCCAAGCCTGAGATATGTGTGAGCAAATTGGGTATAAACTTCGTTTCTCAAGCCATTTGGCACTGCACCAGCTTCTTCTACAATGACATTCAGTTCTGACTTTGCTGCTTCATAATATCTGAGGGCTTCACTGTATTCCAGTTTTGCAGTTTCCAGAGCTTGCTTATATGCACTCTGGAAGATTGCATGTAATTTGAAATTTTCAATCTTTGATACCATCTCTTCAGCCAATGATCTCCTGCCATGTCCCATATTGCAGTAAATCAATATGATGTTAGTGTGATCAGAACCTTCTCTGAATGCACTAATGGCATCTGCAAATGCATGTTCAGCTTTCATCAACTCTTTTCTTTCAAGCCTATTTCGACCCATTTCATTGCAAATCCACCCAATCTTTTTTGTCACAGAATGACATTCTGCTGAGCCAGGGAGTCCATGTAATGCCATTCTGGCTTCTTTGTAACAACTTAGAGCAGCAGAAAGGCTGCATTCAGGATCCCCAACAGCAGGATCCCTGAGGTATTTAAATATCCCACCATTTTTTGCTTTGGGCACTTCTTTTGAAGTGGTCTGACTGTGACAAGGCATTGTGGACCCTGCATCAGATGTTTCCAAAATAAACTTCTCTGAGGTAGAATTTGTTGCTTCTGGAGGACTTAATCCAAGTTCATCCACCACAATACCAGAAGCTTCTATAGGGGTGTCACCATTTCTGTTGAGCTGAATATGTTCTCTGCCACAAAATTTTCTGGTTCCTAATTTGTGATCAGTGTTCCCATCGTCAGAGTCTCCGAGCAAGTGGGTGGTACTCTTAGTACAATACCTTTTACCATGTTTTCTGCCATAAGCAATAGAGTGTCCATCTCTACTGCTACTACTTGCACTATTACCACTGCTAGCCCTATCACTCTGGCAGCTGCAATTCACCAATGAACATGAGCTGCAGTTCTCATTATACTTCCCCAGCTTCTTTTTCAGCCTTTGAACTTCCTTCACAACCTCAGATGACATCCTCAGGTCTCTGGAAGACAGAATGCCCTGTGTCTGCACTGAGAGTTCTTTACCCTTCATGAAATGAAACCCAACATGTACATCTCCGACCAATGTCCATGCCTTAGACCAAAACAGAAAAGTGGAAGATAAGTGCTCAAATGTGAGACAGTCGTTGTTGCAGCTGGATTTCACTTCTTTTGAATTAGAAATATATGGTGTTGTCTTCTTAATTTCATCAGTGCATTCTGTTGGGAACATAGGTGTGACAATTGAAGAAATAAATCTTGTGTCCTCCAAATGCTGCGGCATTGATCCGTAGACAGAGCACGCCAATTCCACCACCTTCAAAGCTTGATGTAATTGTTTATCTTCCACATAGGCTTGCCCCAGTGCTAAATAAGATTCTCCCAGTAAAAGGACGAGTTTCCACAATTTGTGATCTATTTTCGATGTTGGAAGCCATTCCTTGATGTCACAAACTTCAATACAGTCAGTATCACCACATGTACAAACAGAAAAACTTGAAGATGGTGTCCCATCATAAGTACTGCTCTCATGGCCAAGTGGCTCTGCTCCACTACTTTGTAGTTGGCGCATCCATCTAAGAGACTTAATAGCTTGAGAAACATGATGCACTGCAGCTAACTTAGAGGAGATTGGATCAGAAACAGTCTGAACAACTTGGGTGGATGAGGGAGAAATTTTGCAAACTACGAACGCTTCATCATCACTGGAACTTGGCTGAATTCCTTCCGTGTGTTTTATTTCGGTGTCATCAAATATCAAGTTTCTGGGAGTAGATAAATTTGCTTCCAAATTCATTTTCACTGAGGCTTCTGCAATCATATCATGAAAATAATTTCCATCTTCACTTGATCCATTTTCAGCAACTGGTAATGTGACACTACCACAAAGAACTGACTCAGAGGAAATACTAAAGTTGTCCAGTGATTCTACAGAAATTGTAGCCTCACATTCCAAAGGAAATGATTCACAAGTCAATTCCAGCTCTTGATCATGATTCAACAGAAGCCTTGCAAACTGTTCATGAGCACATGCACGGACCACCTGTTTACATCATATTGTTATGCAAAGAGGCATTCATCATCCAATCAGGAAAAGGAAAAAAGAAGCATAAAAACCAAAATGCACATGCATGCACACCAATGCACATGACACTGGGAAGGGTGGATGAAATACAAGAAGAGATCCATACCAAATGATCTGGATCATCCAGGAATTCCAAACACTTCCTGAAGAACCTTGCACACTTAGCCCAGCTGTTAGGAGCCTGCAGCAGAGTACCTGACAATTAGTAGTAGCACCTAATAATAGAATACAACAAAATGTACCACCATTGTCTTTGATTATTTTATACCACTGAAAGTGAAAGCCTGTGAGCAATACGGTAAAGAAGAGTTCCCAGTGAAAACAAGGAATCACTTCTCCCTCTATGCACTAAAGAAGGCAGGGAGCTTGAGGTATCATTGCAATCATTAGAGGAATGGTTCTTGGGAATGACAGAAAGATCAAAAAGTTGAATCACATCTTCACCAGCACTTTTATAGAGCTGCAGATGTATGAAATGAAATTAATAGATTGTTCATTATCAATTTCTAGAAGAAAGCTTGAAATCCAACATAAAATGCAAGCTTTGTACCCAATAAGCACCAGGATCCTGCTTGCAGTTCTCCTGAAGAAACCTCAGGACAGAAAGGCCATTTTGCCGAACAACATAAGGATGAAAAGCTGGAGTGCCATCTTCAGAGATGCCTTTTAAGAGAAATATGTCATCTGTTTTAAGAAGTTCATAACCCTGAACGACACCATTTTGGTGATAACAGATGGCCAACTCAGGCACACTTGCCATGACATTATCAAGCCAGGCTTCAAGCCAAGTTAGTGGAGTGACCTATCAAACATGGGGAAGAAACAATGAAAATTTGCCCAGCACAAACACAGAAAAAGATTGCAGAAGATCACACTACCTGTCTTGTTACATCCCACAAATGCAAGCTCACAGCAACATATCTTTCATTACTGAACAGAAGCAAGTCACTTCCAAGAAGCATGCGGAAATTGTGAAATTGCCAGAAACAGACCCTCAGAAACCCATCATTACTGAATCTTTTATGTTTTTCAGACTCCTGCCTTGAGCACCTGGGCTTTTCACCAACATGGGAAGCCTTTCTCACTGAGTTATGACCCTTATTTCTTTTGTTCTTTTTGCTTTCCCAGAAAAAGTCATCATGTTTTACATCTGAACATTGATTGAATCGCTCATTCCTAGAGACATCATTGCTCTGAGCCACAAAGTGGGATGTACTTGCCCCAGGAAAAACAGAAGAATTTGACTGACCCTCTGTTGGAGTATAATGAGTTGGTGGACAATCACAAGCCTCCATTCTGACCGAATGCATTGCAAAATTCAAAAGCAAAGACTGATCTGTACATTTTGGTTGATTTTTATGTCTTCTAACCAACTTTTCTCCCTCTTCTACATCAGGCCTGAGCATCAAAAGAAATTTCACACTTCAAAATACTGGAAAGACAACTAAGACATTTGAAGACATACAAACACAAACCCTGTATTCAGAACAAGAGTCTGTCCAATTCGTCGAACTGCAATTGACAACCGAGCCTTAGAGTATGGCATTTTAAATATCTGCTTCACAATGTCAGCTGAAGCAATCACATCGATCTCATCCCCATATTCCACCAAACCCGTTACTGCAAGAGCTTCACATTTCCTACTAAGATTTGATGAAGTGATATCACCTTCCCATGGTAATTCTGCCACATATGTTCACCAAACCATAATTTCAAGTCCTAAAGCTTTTGTTTTATAAATAAATAAATAAAAAGAAGAAGCAGAAATAGAAGGAGGAAGAATATAAAATGACAACATAAATACTTGTTCTTTGAATCAGGTGAGCAAAGTGGAAGAGATTGGGCAAATAATTCTACCCAGGTATGATCCTGCTGGATCATTTTATTTTCTTGAAAAAAAAGGGGGAAAAAGGACAAGCTTCTTACTAAATTTTATAACATAGTTTTGAAATTTTAAAGTTTCAGAATTGAAACCAAACAACTGTTCCAACAAGGACAAATTTTAACAAAGTACATTTTTCTCCTGTCTACTCTCTGTTCTATTTTGCAAACTCTCGCAAGTCAAAACCTCACATTATTTTTTATATCTTGCAAGCTCTTGCAAGTCAAGCTGCTATTAAAGGATTGATGACAGACAGTCTTATTCCCTCCAATTCATTCAGCAAACTAACAAAATCTCAGAATTTTTTGTTTTGCAGCTAAATATGCAAAAGTTAAGCACTGATTGGCTGAGGTTGATATAAGATGTACATGAACGTACTGCCTGCATTACATTCAACATTGGACCAATCCTTTTTATCAATTCTTCCATGCTATCCTTCAGTATTTCACGACATATTGAACTATTCTATCATATTTCTGCCAATTCATCTTGCATCCTTTACAATTCGTCCTCGTCTTCTCTGCTTAAAACAACACTTTGAAACTTAACTCTTGAAAGAACCTCAAAACATCTACATAATACCAAACAATTTTGCATTCCCCATATCCATTTCTATATACTATAAGCTAAGCAAACCAAAAAGATCAAACGTACCTCCAGCCGTTTTAGACTGCACGGAACCAACAGGAAGAACCTTCTCCGGCAAGTTAGAAACAACAGGAAGCGTGTTCAGATCAGTCTCCGTCGGCAGCATCCGGTACCTCGGGGCACTCACACTAAACACACCCGCACAATCACTCACGGATAAATAGATAATATGTACACAAACAGAGAGAGATAGAGAGAGGGTTACGTTTGGCAAGAGGGGACGAGATCCGAATTGAAGGAGCGGAAAGCCTTGTCAGTAGGAACATGAATGGAGCCACAGAGGAAACCGACTGGCTTCGGTCTAGTGATTTCCAATGTCCCAACGCATTGAAGCTCCCTCGAGCCATCGGCGGAGCCCGACGGCGACGCCGCCGTCGCCACTTTCCCCATCGGTAAATTCCGTTTTACTTTCTATTCTTCCCACCCGCCTCTTCACTTCTATCTTTTGGGATTTTGGATTTTTTTTTTTTTTTGTTTTTTAGTCTGCCTGCCTCTCCTACCGCTTCTAGAACTCACTGGAATATATCAAATCTTGGAAAAAGCTAAATTATAACAAGGTCCTTGAAGTATCTCATAATTAAACTTAAGCGTCTTATTTTCGGAAATTTTCATTTCCGCCAAAATGTGTGTCTGGACTTATCTGGATCGTATATCAATTGTCAAGCGCTGACACTCGCGGGCTGACGTGATAGTGAGCTGGTCAGCAGTACAGGCCCATTTGTAAAGTAGAACAATTTGGCCCTTTTTTTTTTTGTTTTTTGCCCTTTTCTTTGTTTTGATGATTATTTATTGAAAAAAATACGATTAAAGCAAATAGTTAGCGATCCTGACCCCGGTTCTTTTAAAACAATTTTAATTAAAAAAATGGAAAAAAGAGTTCATTTTGTGGTTGCTAGGTAGATAGTCTACCTTGCTATGAGTGCTAGAAACCTTTTTTTTTTTTTTTGTCGTTAATTTGCTTGAGTCGAACTCGTTTGGAAACAATTGCAGTATCGTTGAGCCATCAACTTCAACCATCTGCTTTTTTTGCATAACAAGCATGAGGGCATCCATCTGTTTTACGGATCTTTGCTCATTTGAAGAATTGGGGTTTAGAGGTTCTGTATGTATGAAGATTTGAAGAACAAGAACTTGTAAAGAATTGGACAACAATTTGATCAAGCTTTGATTCGTCTTAATGCAAGGTAAGCCAGGAACCTATAGCCCACGAACATCATGACCAAGACACCTGCACTAAGTGCAGGACTAATTTGCCCCACGACATCTTCTTCGACCAACTTGCAACCGGCTGTGTTGCTACCACGATGCCAGCAGCCAAGCAGAGACCAGATTTTCCGGCCGCCACCATATTGAACATCAATGAGCAGCCTGTAGCTGTAAAATGTGGTCGAAAAGTACCTGATCCATGCCATGCAAGATGGTACCTTGTGGACGTAAAATCCTCCCGTTAGGACAAATGCTAGCATTGTGACAGTCACTATGGTTGAGGCCTGTTTAGCATCCATGATGGCCGCACCTAAGGCAAGGCCAAGTCCCTGAGAGACAAGCACATAGCCCAGTAGAACCAGCAGAGTCAAAATAAAAGCACCCAGTTCGGGTTTTAATCCGGCCATCCAATAAGCCACCGTAAGGAAAATTGTGGGGAGGATGAGCTCCATTGGTAAGTCTCCAACTATTCTGGACATGAAGTATGACGAAAGAGTGTACATACCCGAGGCCCTTTCCTTTGTGAACATGGCTCTCTCTTGCGGAAAGGCGAACACGGCATTAAAGGACGGAAAGACTCCCCAAAAGATAGATACGAAGAAAAGGAGGCCCAGACGATCTTGAATGTCTCGAAAATCTGAGTGCCACCACATTAAACCGGCTAATAAGGCAGCTGTCATAACTTGGAAGACCTTGAGGGTGTGGAAGGTCTCATGCCTTCTCTCTTTAAGACTTCTATGAAGAAGAATGCAGAACTGGTTGAACCAAGTGGCAAAGCCAGCTCTATTACTCCTCCTCTGCTCTTTGGAAGAATGGTTTGCAATAAAAATTCCCTCCTTTCTCATAGTAGTGCTGCTTTCCATACATGCAGCCTTTACCTTTGGATCCAAAATGTTACTATAAGAAGAATGCAGGGATTGTTTTATGTTAGGCTTTTCTCTTTCGCTTACACCATCAAGTTGGCAAACACCTGCATAATTTAACCAGTGCATTAACATCTAATCAGGGATGTCAATGTTATGTATAAAGAGGACTTACACCTGCATAAATTAATGTTGCTTGCAGACCATGCACAAACGTAACATTGCAGAAAGCGGCCAAGCATTTGGTTCTCAATTCTTATAATAATCAAACCATCCGATTAATATGAAAACTATTCGCAAAATTGTCACTCAATTTACAACTTCTGTGTAACGTGATGGCGGTTCTTCACAACCAGAGAGAAAACTGAAAACAGATCGTCCTCAACAATCTTCAACACTTCGTGATGTGTTTTTAACTTTAGCCAAAGTGAAGACTAAAACTTATTTTTCCCGAAAATTACGTTGCTTGTCCATCACCTAAGAATGCAATCACCGATATCTAGCATGAGTCTAAATATATTTTTCCATGGCTCTTGCTCATACTCACTGCCCAACAAATAGGTATATCTGTATATACATGCGTCTTGCACGTAAATGACCCAGAATACGGCAACAAGGACTAGCAGAAGAAGTATTCTTCTTCGGTTAGAGAAAATGCCTTAAAAAGTTTCGAGGCTATGGCAGTATGTTGGCAAGTGACCAAATGCAGCTAGGAAGTCAAAAGAAAGATGTTGTTGACATTTGGAGAAAGTTGCAGGCAGGGACACATCAGTAATACTAAACTGTGCAGTATGACAAATAAAACTTGGGAGGATTGATTTATCCTTCCTGAGCCGGCAGCTGGGACCTATAGAATAAAGCTCAAGTACGCTTTAGAAGATAGAGATGCATCACTTTAATATGGGGCGTTGTTGCTTTGTTGAGTTGGTTTAGAGTTTTAGACAAAAGCATAGTACTCTTTAGAATTTTATGCCGCAGACCATTCAGAGAGAAGCATCTACGCACAGGGGAAAGGCAAAGCTTGGTAGAATGGAAAATATCCCTTAAATTGGATATCACGATTGCACTAAATTTCAACCAATTCTGACCAAAACAAAAAAAAAAAAACAATCAAACAATACCAAATGATACCTTTACATCCCCATTTGACGACAGGGGCACTGAGTTATTATATATGAATATACGAAGGCTTTGTCGTACATTGCAAATCGAACGAAGCAAACAATAAGTGGCAAACGCGCCCACTAATAAAAGACTTAAGGAGACGTAACGGCACAAGTAATGATCCTGTACCATAGCTGCCAAAAGCCGACCGATTTTGGTGGTAAGGTAAGAGTCCACTAGCTACTTTTGGTGCTGCCATTGAGACTTTAGGCGAGAATTTACTTAGCTACTAGCTAGGTGTGGCATGAACATGTTCTTTGAATTCTATTAAAACGAAAAGATGCAAAGTTCCTTTTGTGACTCTCGCGGAAACGCAAAGCTACCCAACAAGTGTTGGTCTTAGGATAATTGATACCCCACCTGAAATTCTCACTAGATTACCAATAATACCCTTTTAGATTCAGAAATTGAATTCTCGGTTTGAATTGTACACATTTACCACTAACGAAAAGCTTTTTAGAGAGATAAAAGATAGGAGAAGAATAGATAGCAATGGAGGCTAGCAGAGGAAAGAGAATTGCTCTCAGACTGGGGAGGTAATTAATTAATTTTTTCGAGAAGTTTGGCTAAACATTTGGAAAAAGCAACTACAGATTGATGCGTGACCACCTTGGATTTGAATTTTTTAGCAGTAAAAGGCAACCACTTGAATGCCAAAGTATTCGTGACCATGTGCTGAACCATAGATCCTACGTTCCTCCTAAGCAATTGGGCACACAAGGAATATGGATATCTAGCAATTTTTTCGAGTTACCTTCACTCAAACAATTATATATATAGTTACGTAGATAAGAAATTTTCAAAACTTATTATCATCACTCAATCAATCTTTTATGAAAGTTTCCTGATCCCTCCCTTTTCTATCCATCCAGTTTGGTATCTAAATAGCTATTAATGGGTCTATAGAACTCCCGGATGTGATGAATATCGATGACAGCTACTATAAAGGGTCAATGTTGGGACTTCTACTTAAAACTGAAAGGTGCTTGCTAACGTTACCAATGCCGTCATCATAAATAACTCCTTCAACCAATGAATCTTTGATATCTTATGTGCTTGATAATTTTGGCATATGCTCCTACCTAATTAACAATCCAAAAGGATGCAAAATCCGAGTCAAAGTGCACTAATACCACGCATTATTTATGTGTGTAGATCTTGGTTAGTGACATCGTCCACCAATCCATTCCCAACAGTTGAGGTTATTGAATGCGTGGATCGCTTTAGAACATAGACACACTCGGTGTGATCGTGTGTGTGAGTGATAATATTAAAAGATCTCACGTAGAAATTACTAGGACATGTCACCACCCGACCCTACCAATTGAACCAAGTCAACCCTATTATAATTCCGATCCCATGAAAACAAGATGCATGTAAACTACTCCAGACTCTTTCAAAAAGAACATTGTCCTTATTGTTACCCATGCGACTCAAAATAATATTATTATACGTTTGTGGGCACTCCTGTTGGCATATTCATTATACAGAATAAACAATGATGCAAAATACAATGTATAATATAAAATACTAATTTTTACATCCTTTTTTTTTATTTGGGTGCCTTTTTTTTTTAATTAAATGTTCTCATTATATAATTGAACTCATTTTTCCATTTGGTTCTGCCAGAGAAATTAAAGACAATTTATATTCGTATTCTCCAATTAGACGACCTTTGAGCCAGCCCTTGTTTCCAGCACGGAATGGATCCTCCGTTGATGTCTCACACGTCACGCCACCCCCAACCACCCGGGAAAAAAGAGAGATAGAGAGAACTTAAATTCATATTCGCTAGAGTGGTGTTAAATCGCACACTTTCTTACAAGGTCAGATCCCAAACACAACCTTTAATGACCAGATATCAACTAATTGATATGGTGCTTTCTGGTTGGATCTAATCGGCCTTCAACATTTATGAAACAGGGCTGGCGTGACACACAGGGACGCATGACATTAGGACTTTTTCCAGGATTTTGTTCACAGTTCAACATTTTGAACCTAAATTAATTTGAAGTACAAAATTAACATCGTTTATGTCAATTTTAAATTGGCACCTATTGTACTATTTTTCCGCACAAAATAATTTTCGAAAGAAAAAATTTTCAATAGTAAAAATAAAGGAAAAAGAATTGCGAAAAGTGATGTCTGGCTTGGCCAAAATAGGCAACAAAAGTGACCCGTGAAGTTAAATTAAAAGGACACTTGGACGGCAATAGGATGACCTCCACACCAAAACAAAACCATCATAATAGTGAAAAAAACAAAACCCCATACGCATCCCACAATGGCCATCAACTAAGATTCCTTCAGGAAAAAATTGAAATGCCCTTTTTATTATTATTATTATTATTATTTTCATATCTCGTTGATTGAATAATATAATTGTCGATTTCTTTCTCATCATCACTTATCAGTTCCACCACCGACATTATTATATACATCTGGCCCCTGACCCCACCACTCACTAGCCAGAGAGTCAGAGCATATAGATTCCTAAGGGGTTTAATTAAGTAATAACTTCAATTCCCAATCTAGACGACTGAAAAATGAATCTACAAAAGATAAAGACATACTATTTCTAACCAACCACCTGGTTCCCTCGGTTGCCAGGAATGTCTACTTATATATTCCACGGCCATGTGTTTGAGGTTTGGTGAATGGAAAATAATGTACAATAGTTAGTGACGCTTCAGTGGGGGACCATACCTGGGCATACTTCATCACAAAGAAAGTTAGTAGCTATATCTACGAGTATGTTTAATACGTATGACAGCCAAAAAAGAAAAAAAGGAAAAAAGGTATATGGGAGTATCACTATATATCTACATGCCACACGATTTTGTGCTTTGGACCACCCGATCGCTCATTAGAATAAAACTCCACTACAAAAGCAAGGAAGTTTGACATCTTTAAAGTAAACTACTTATTCTTTTTAGAACTGTAGAAACCTGCAGGAGGACTGAACAAGCACGATTGCTTCGACGACATATATACATAAGGTTCATTGTCTTTAATTTTAACCTTCACTTTTTATGTTCATTTTAATTTTTGCCTCCTCCCTCTTAAGTGCAAAGTTAAATTCAGAGGTTAAGGATCTAACTTTTACGAGTAGGCTCAGCAAAGCGCGACCAACTATATATATGTAATTACAAAATTTAAACAAAACACAGAACAACGCAACAAAACAAAACAAAAACAGCAAATCAAAAGTGGACGTACCATTAGCGAGATCAAGGAGAAAATCGGCAGGATTCATGGGGAAAGACGGCGTGAATCCGACGGACTCGAAATAAGCCATGGCCTCACATCCTTTGCCAAAATACACGCATCTTCCTTCGCTCAAAACCAGCACTGAGTCAAACATCTGATAAACACGGCTAGAAGGTTGGTGCACCGACATAACTATGGTCTTCCCTTTCTGTGCCAGCGATCTCAAAGTCAAGACCAGCCGGTACGCTGCCGTTGAGTCCAAGCCGGACGTGGGTTCATCAAGAATCAACAAATTAGGGTTTATCAACATCTCGTGAGCTATACTCACTCTCTTTCTTTCCCCACCGGAAACCCCACGTATAAAACTGTTCCCAATGATCGTATTCTCACATTTCGTCAACCCCAACTCCGACATAACCGACTCGGCCACCAATGTCTTCTCTTTCTTCGACAGCGATGTCGGTAAGCGAAGCAAAGAACAAAAGACTAAGGTTTCACGGACTGTCAGATGGGGATAGAGAAAATCATCTTGAGAAACATACCCAGTTCGCCTGGTTATCTGTTTACATAGTTTCTTGTCATTGGCTAGTATTGATCCTGAAAAGCCCTGCCCTTGGAGTCTCCCTGCAAGTGCGTTGAGGAGCGTTGATTTTCCACCCCCCGATGGACCAACAACGGCCAAGATTTCTCCTGGGTAGACCACGCCAGTGATCCCAGTCAAGATCGTACGTTCCTGACGATGAACTGCCTCCGTCGATTTTTGATCAAAGAGTCTGCGTCCAAGACCAGCAATCTGTCTCATGTTTGTGGCTTTGCTCTTGTTCTCAATCTTCACGCTGTAGCACACGTCCATGAACTGCATGATCATTGGATTGGACAGGAATACAAAAGTAAAAGGTCAAACAATGGGGTCAAACTGAGTCAAGGCCGGGTCATCAGCATGTTTGACTCGGGAAGTGCAAAATAAATGTTCCCTCACAAGCAGCTCCATCTGGTGAAAAGTTACAGTCAATTAATATAATTAGCACCTACCTTGAGAGTAATTGGATAACAGGAAGACAACATTAAAGTTGGGAGGAGATCACGCGAGTCTCTAGGACTCTCCATATTGGATTGCTCTGGGCCGTCCCCACGTGGAGTTTCCACGCCATCAGTGATTGGCATTGTTGTTTCCTTTTTTTGGCAGGCGATAGAAAGTTGAGGAGAAAAGGAAATTGGGTAAACGAGAGAGAAAGTTAGAGAATGGCGAGGGCTTTGTGTGCTTTCTATGCTTTGTTATTGATAGAAAGAAAAAAAGAGAGAGAGAAAAGTGGATGGGGAGAGAGGGTTTAACCCAAAGGGGGTATATATAGAGGTGAAAAGGGTGGCGAATGGTTGCCACGTCAAAGTGAAACGAGCACGGGAAGATGTGCTACGTGGCCGTTCGATGAGCCAGTTGGCTGCTTTTGGAGGTAGGTTTCAAGGAAAGTGCACCGTTCACTTTCAAAACTATCTTTTTCTCTCCGATTCTCTTTCTTTTTCTTGAAGTCTATGACAAAGAAGAGGGTAATTAATACTTAATCTGTATCATAAACGCAAAAAAAAAAAAAAAAAAAAAAGAAGAAGAGCACGTCGAGAGAGAGAGAGAGAGAGGGGGGTGGAGGGGGAGAGAATGAGGAGAATAATTACATTTCATTTCCTTCAATGGACACGATTGGATTTCTTTTGTTTACTTCAAAGCATATAAAGATAGTTTGTTAGAAGTTGAGCCATTGATTTATTTTGCAACATAAATTTTGATGGGAACTGGACTCCATTTGGAATTCATCAGCCCATGGCTTCATGGCGTTACCAAGATAATTATTTCTCTTTCCTCCTTATCAACAATTGTCTGATTCATTTCCTATGATATATGATATCCATTCTCGCCTACACGAAAAATATGAGATTTATACCAAAAATGTGAGGGATATGATGAAAAGGGACAGCCATCTATTCTGTTAAACCCGCGGCCCATACCAGACAATGTGTCGAGTGTCCGTGTCCAAAGCACCGCTAACGATTGCACAATTTTCATGTTAGAACCTATTTTTTGCATCTGTGTGCGAAACAGTTGCATACCACAAAACAACAGCCTTTACACATGTCGCTACAACTTGAGAGCACTGGAAAAGATTCGAAACTTCATCGCGTAAGACCTAACAATGACTTCCTTTTTTTTTGGTACATAACAATCGCTTTGTCAATTCAACTACAGCACTGGAGCATTGGGGTAGATGGAAGGCCCATTTTCACCTTGTGAAAAAAGAATTAAAGAAGCTTCCCATCCAACCTAAAAGAGTGAGTTATTAATTATTCTTTTGCTTGCTAGTTGATCCGAAAGCTAAAACGAGCTGATGTTAATCTAATGAAAAAGAAGGGTGAAATTGACTACAACATCCTATATGTTAATCTGTTAGGTACTAATTCGACCTCGTGCCGATAATTAAATCCATAGGCATGTATAACAGGACAGAAATGTTTTCCTTTTAAGAGATTGCGTTGTCTATTGGATTTTACGTTCTACATTTTAGCACTTGAGATTGTATTTTCGATAATATAATTAAGAAACTAATAAAAAAAGATAATTTGTACGATAAATTCACATATGCACACAATACACATACATATATATATATATATATATATAGATGGATAGACACATGCGCATAGGTAATTGAAATCTTAAATTTTTAATTATTAGTTGTTGGTTTAGGAGCATCGTAATTTTTATAAAAATTAAATTTCAAGAAAAGGCCACAAAGATATCCCTGATGAACACGTGACACATATTCACAAAGGAAAGGCAATCCAGAATTTCGGCCGGTCGGCCCTTCCGCTTTCAAGGTGGCACGTTCCGGAGACAACACTCTTCAGTCGCTTTTCTTGCCTTTCGAAGACCCGGACCTTTAGCCAACGTGACAGCCTGAGTTGTTTGACTGTGACGTAAGAATATCCATCGACTTTGCTCGGACTAAAACCATTGCTCTTTACTCCCAGCTCTGCCTCTGCGTTCTTATCGTCTTCTTTCACTGGGCTGTCACAGACAAATGTGACAGTCAAATGTACCGGCAGACACCAAATTTTAGACCTTCCTGGTTCTCAATTGTGAGTTGTGGGTTCTGGGTCCCACATTCATGCCCCCGACAAGTGTCCGGCTAAATGTGCCACGTGCTGCCCACTCACTTTATATCTTATTTAGGGAACCCCAAAAAAAAAAAAAAAGAAGAAAAATCTGTAAAAATAGAAACAAAAAGGTTCCCGAAGCTCGACGCGTGATGGCGGGTGCGAAGAAAGTTGAGGAGTGGAGGTGAATTTGGTGTATCTTTCCCATTGGACCACAAAATCCACCAAAACTCGTCGATAACTTTGAAGGTGGAGGCCGCTTTTTGGAGCTTCTTCCCCATTGCAAAAACGCATACCGAAAAGGAAGCTTTCCAATCCCGCCAAAATTCATGCATGTAAAATTCGTCACATGCCCTGTTTGTGACCAACAAAATGGGGTAAATCATTAGACTTGGCAGTCCGAATTCTTTTGTTTCTTTTTTTTTTTTGCCTTTCTTTTTCCTAGGCTTTGCCCGAAAGCAAGAATAAACAAGATGTGAAGCCTACTTGACCCAAAAAAAAAACAGATAGTGAAGCCTACCGACCACCTATGAACTGGAAATAGCGTCGGCAGGAGCCCAAAGGTATGAAGCGGCAAGCGAACTTTGTATAATGAAATTATATTAAAATAATTTGGGGTTGCATTGAATCAAGAAATGTTTTTTGATTGTCTATTTTTAAATATAATGATACCATATATATATATATATACACTTTTTCATTGATATTCAAATCGAATCGTGTCTGACATGTTAAATATAAATGTCAAACTCCATTCATTCATTCATCAGATGGGTTCGTGGTAGACAGACCCAAAAACTACAAAAAAAAAAAAAAAAAAAACAGCGATTAGTCCGGAGTTCAAACTCATACGTACAGGCCGAATGGAAGCTGGAGACTAAAGGGCTGATAAAAGAGATCAAAGCAAAAAAACAAATAAAAATGTGTTCGAAGGGATTCATATGTCCATTATGCCTAAAAAGCCTGTTCCACCAGCTTTTTACTCTGAGCAATGTTTCAGACAACCGCCAAGTTCAAGGCCTGTGTGTGATGTGTTGGAATCTACACTATCTGGAGTGTTTCATTCCACCTACAGACCGTAATCTTGCAAGAGATGACGAATCTCTATTAATATACATGCTGGGTATGCACGCGCACTTCGAGTGGTTAAAATCTCGCTGATCAGTTGCGCGTGTTTTGAAGACAAACATGCCACAATACAACCTAAAGCCACTTTTGAATCAGTATCCAATATCACTTAAGCCTGTGCCATTCCCCCTTGTTTCTATTCTTGGTATAGTTAATAATTTAACACCTTTGTATTTTTTTTTTTTTCAAATCTAACTAGCCTAGGAGTGGATCACTTAAATTTTCTCCAACTTAGGATCGTTTCGATCTGCCCTAAAGAGAAATTTCCACTCATTATTTTAGTGTGTGACGTTGACCATATTTGGAGTAACTTGCTTTTACCAGCCAACTTTTACAAATAAACCGCATAAAGATCAACCTAGTAGAGGCAGCTATTCCTGTTCCCGCCGGTATCGCTGGGGCCAGCAACTCTCATTACTA
The DNA here is from genome assembly GCA_020883675.1 of Bruguiera gymnorhiza. Classification (NCBI taxonomy): domain Eukaryota; kingdom Viridiplantae; phylum Streptophyta; class Magnoliopsida; order Malpighiales; family Rhizophoraceae; genus Bruguiera; species Bruguiera gymnorhiza. The sequence continues at coordinate 1,033,104 of JAIRCJ010001062.1, read as the reverse complement.
GGGCCCCTGCAAGCAACTCTAGGAAACAATTATTCCAGCCTTGATGCTGATCTCATCTATTTCTATTTTCACGTGTTGAAGCTGATGTCAGAAGAAACTTTCGTTTCTTACCTTCACCTTTTGGTTTCAATTCCTTTTTCTTCCCTTTCTCAATGAAGCAGCCCGAATTGCAGCATCCGTGAAACCATGGATGCTCCTCAATTCGAAGCCCATCTAGACATGCCAATTGAACTGTTTTGAACAGCACAATCAAGTCTTCATCACTAGGCAGATGACTCAAGTCATTGCAACTCACTCAAATGAAAATGAAACTACAACCAAATGTGTGTGTGCATATGAGTGAGTGTGTGTGTGTGTGTGTGTGAGAGAGAGAGAGAGAGAGACAGAGAGAGGAGGAGGAGGAGGAGGCGGTGGAAGCAGGCAACAAAACAATACACGCTTCAGGCTAACTTCAATGCAAACACACAGGCCTTCCATAGACAGGATTTTGCGTCGTGCTTCCTTGTCCTCACCAGTAATGCTAACACATTGATCCTCACCTTCTGCAGGTTCTTTGACATGATCACTTTGATCATTGACATACACATGGCGGTTGACCACCTGACCCGTTCATCCATAAGGTTCAAAATGCTGCTCATGAAACAGTAGAAAGACAATTAAAAAAGCACCGGACAATCTATACGCGCACAAGTGCTAGGCGTCCTCTCTATTGGCTATTTCATTCACCCTATTCATTTCTATATGTCAATGCTAGAACCAATCTGGACATTATAGATTATATAAAAAAGGTGTCTTAGAGCATGAGACCCCCACACCATGGCTCCCAGAAAGAGACAAATGTACCCAACCTTACTTTTATTTTCACAAAGAAGTTATTTTTACAACTTAAACCTATCACAAATGTGCTTAAAGGTAAACAATATTGCCATAACACCTTGAACACTCCACGGAGGCCACTAAGGCAGATATGTTACAACAAAACTAAACAGGAAGCAACCCACATTGCATGCACACACAGTCCCTCATGTTACATTCAATCTCTACACCTCTAAAGAAAACCCAGAATAAATCTCACCATGCCATAACCTTAGCTGCCTTTTGAAATTCAAAAGGTTCAGTAAAAGAACTGGAAATCATAGACAACTTGCTTTTACCCTTTTCTTACAATTGAATTAATAAATTTTGCTCAGAATTTGGCTTTGAATACAAATCAAGAAGTCAACAAAAGGCCTGAGGATAAGTTCAATGTATGCTTTCAAGATTTTTGTGTAAAGCAGTTTGCATGTGGAGGTCTTAAATCCAACAATTGCATATGCTTCGCATAAGATTCAAATACCAGCCATCATTGTACAAAATTCTTGACTATAATGAAATGTCCATCCAAAAAGAATGTTTACTTGAAACCATATGAAGAAAGGCCTTGGAAGGAATGTCTTGGCAATGCAGCAAGTGATCCTAGTATACGAAGAGACCATGGAGCCAGAATAAAGGAGAATGAACATGCTGCAGGGAGTAAACATATTTATGGTTAACATGAAAGAACAATAAAAACTATAACCACCACAATGAAACAGGAATAATATATACCAATATTTAAAACATCTTCTATGAATGGCAAAACACCAAGATACAAGGAGTAGAAAAATAAAATCTGGATGTTAGAATCTCATGGAACCAATCAACATGTAGTCTGGGAGGCAAAAAGAATGAGAGAGGGAAGAATAAATATTCACATTACTGAGACAATTAAGAACTTTTGGAAGTACTGAAGTGGAAACTGAAGGGTTTGAAAATACAAGATTGCATAAATTTGCCAGCTGAAGCAGAATGAACATTCCAGTGTTCTTCACAAGCTTCATCACCTGCCATCCTTCTTCTATAACGACAATAGAATAGTTTACTTCTAATGTCCTTGAAATTGAATGCTATAACCCCACCTTGCTTAGGAATAGAAATTGTGGTACCAAAATCTCCACTAAAGAGTTGTCTAATTTTGATCAAGAATAAATCCACTTTTTCCAGTGAAACCAGCAAGAGAACTCAAGCATCTAGGTGAGAATTGTCTTCCTAGGGGAATCAAGTAATCCAGCTTGTAGTGAAGATCACACAAGGGATTCAAAGATAGAAATAACTAACACAAGAACAACTCAATGTGTGTATTCAATGACCCTATCATCTATTAAACATCAAAAAGAATATAAAAGAAAAGGAAGCAACAACAAAGTGACCTGAACATCTGTAAACATTGCTTAGCACCTCAGCTGAAGCATCGGAGCAACAGGTGTCTAGATTCTGCATTCTAGAGGAACACGGAACAATTACCATCATTGTCTAGTTCAGCATGCAACAGATCCTGCAAAAAAGAAAAATCCCTAACAGATGTCAACTAAAAACTATAAGAGTTAAATGGAGACAGGGGTACAAAGCCAACATGCAAACTGAGAGATAATATGAATAATGAACTAATCACAAGGGCAGCAATGCTGATGGAACATAAATGTAATCACTTCTTTCTAAGCCAGTGGAATTAATAAATGAATAAAATGGATCCTAATGATTATAGACCATAGACAAATTCGCAGCACATAAATAGCATGGAAACCAAACAAATTATAAAGTTCAGATGACTCTGGGTCCTACCTAGAAGAGGATAAACTGGCAACATCATTTGCATTTGCGTGAAAAGAGACGATTCGCAGAGCATCAATTATTCCAATTTTCTTGTGCCTCAGATCTGGTTGGCTAACCTGACACTATAGAAGGTCAAAATAAAAAATATGTCATAGATAAAGATCAGCGAAAAAGAAAGATAGCAATGTTGACTGTACTTCATGATAACTTTTTTGTGCTATCATGAAAAATCACAAACCTGCAACACATCAAGATCTTGAACTTATAATGCCAACAATAACAATACCTATATCAGGGGCCAATTCTCATGTCCAATCCCTCCAAATACATAAAAGTTAGAAAATATACATATTTGTCTAATAATTGGATACCTACCATAACATATATGTATTCTGAATTATTTTAACTACCACTTATAAAAGGAGTCGTTGAATATTTTCTGGTGCATACCTGGAAGCTAGCAAAGGCATAAGGTCCAAAGAAAAAGTACTAACACCAGTTCCCATGAGTCACAAGAGCCCCAAGAACCAGCAAAGATACTGTAATAAGACCTCCAGATATTGGTTTACAATTTTCAGATACCAAACTACAAAAACTTTGAGAGAGACTTACTTCCCGTTTACAATTAGCAGCACCAAAACATCCAAATAAATGTACACAAAGCAGAAATACTTTGAATTCTACATGATTTTGGCAGATACTTGTACCAATAATTTGTTCCCACGAGTACACAGGCCAATCAGATCCTCCGGGATAAAATCCATAACGATTTGGCCCCTTGAAAACCACCCCAACACGTTTCCTCATGGACTCACCATTCACGTACACTAGCACAATGAGCCATATATCTGTCCTTACAATTGCATGGCCTGCCAAGGCTGTTCAATGCATTCAAAATCTCTTGACATAACATCTAAGAGTAGCAAAAGAGAGAAATTACTGTTGAATAAAATTTAAACTATAATAAAACGATACTTTTCTGAATTTTCATTTGTGAAAATTTAATTACCACAATACAGGATCTTTAAGCGAATACTAGCAAGAACTGTAAGGAATCGACGTACCGTCCATGTCGGTTCCTTCGTCGGAGGTGAAGATCTCTTTACCGATCCGTGTCTGAGAAGATTTCGCCTTTCCTTTTCGGATTCTTTCCTTTCGCGTCTTCCTGCCTTTTCCGTCTCTCTCTCTCTCTTTTCTCCGACTCTTCCCTTTCCTTTTCTGATTTCTCTGATGGCTGAGCTAGTTACGGGAAAACTTAATGATAACGTTTATATCCCTTCCATAATGGTTATCATTAATTAGGAATTAATACCATAATTAAATCGTTGTCATTAATTAGGAATTAATACCCTAATTAAATCATTAATTAGGGAATTAATATCCTAATTAAAACGTTACATTTTCCTTCCGCAACGTTTATGATTTAATTAGAAATTATCCCTCTTTTCCGATAACAATTATTCTACCCGTAATCGTTATCTATTTCTCGTAACAATTATCTTTAAATAGGGAGAGTGGAGGGATTTTAAACCCAATGACCCAAATTGCCATTATATCCAACCGACCATCATATTGGACCTTTTATATTGGGCCATACTTTAAAATAACAAGGGCCACTCATGTTAATTAATCTAACAATCTCCCACTTGGCTCTTGTTATGATTTGATGAATCAACAACAAATAAGTGTGCACAATCCTTAAAGATCATCAAACCACAATACTTAATTGAATTAAAATGATTGGATCATGGCGGTCACATGTCCTTTGGCGACATGATTCCTTCCATGTATCACATGATCATTATAATTCATAATAACCTAACTGAGGAACGTTGAAACTTTAATTGTCATTTTCGAACATGCCACTAGTTATCTCACAACTGTAATTGTATACAACCAAATGGAGATAACAGAGCGTAAACAAAACCATGACTTTAATTGAATTCAAGAGTGTTACAATAATATGAGCGGTACACAATATTGGCTTTCATGAGAATGCGGACCTATCCAAAATGCCCATCCCATCAACATGCCCAATAAATGTTTTTGGTGGCAAACCTTTAGTTAATGGGTCCGCTATCATCAGTTCAGTACCAATGTGCTCAATAGACACTCTACGGTTTTGCACTTCTTCCTTAACAGATAGATATTTCAAATCCATATGTTTCGCACCTTTAGAATACCTATCATTCTTAGAGAAGAAAACAGCTGCGGAATTATCACAATAAATTCTTAACGGCTTTTCTATACTGTCGACCAAACCAAGCCTTAAGATAAAATTCCGCAACCATAATGCGTGAACAGTAGCCTCAAAGCATGCTACAAATTCAGCTTCCATAGTGGAAGTAGCAATGACAGACTGCTTCCCACTTTTCCAGGAAACCGCTCCTCCAGCCAGGAGGAACACGTAACCAAATGTAGATTTCCTCGAGTCTACACATCCAGCATAATCTGAATCCGAGTAGCCTACTATCTCAAGATAACTTGATCTTTTATAAGTAAGCATATGATTCTTGGTGCCTTGTAAGTACCTAAGTACTTTCTTTCCAGCTTTCCAATGATCTATTCCAGGATTACTTTGATATCGGCCAAGCATTCCAACAGCGAAACTAATATCTGGCCGAGTGCATGTTTGAGCATACATCAAACTTCCAACCAATGATGCATAGGGAATGGAATCCATTGATTTTCGTTCCAAATCATTCTTTGGACATTGCAGTTCACTGAACTTGTCCCCTTTCTGAATTGGAACTATTCCTGTAGAGCAATTTTCCATTCTAAATCTCTCTAATACTTTATTGATATAGCCTTTCTGAGACAATCCCAACAATCCTTGTGATCTATCACGGAATATCTCTATTCCTATCACATAGGATGCCTCATTCATATCTTTCATTTCAAAAGTTTCAGAGAGAAATTTCTTAACATCATGTAACAAACTCATGTCATTAGCAGTCAATAGGATGTCATCGACATATAGGACTAATATAATGAACTTGCTCCCACTGACCTTCATATAGATACACCGATCAACGGTGTTCTCTACAAAACCATACGACGTAATGGTATCATTAAACTTAATATACCATTGTCGGGAAGCTTGTTTCAGTCCATATATCGATTTCTTTAATTTACACACCAAACTTTCCTGCCCTGTGGTTATGAAACCTTCAGGTTGGTCCATATACACTTCCTCTTCTAAGTCTCCATTCAGAAAGGCGGTCTTTACATCCATTTGGTGGAGCTCCAGGTCATATTGAGCCACCAAAGCCATAATGATTCTTAAGGAGTCTTTCTTAGATACTGGAGAGAAAGTCTCCTTATAGTCAATGCCATCCTTTTGAGTGTAACCTTTGGCAACAAGTCTGGCTTTGTACCTTTCGATGTTGCCTTTTGAGTTTCGCTTGGTCTTAAAGACCCATTTACAGCCAACTCGTTTTGATCCTTCAGGCAACTCTACTAATTCCCAGACTTGATTTACATCCATCGATTTCAACTCTTCCTTCATGGCATTCAACCACTTTTTAGAATCATTACAATCCATGGCTTGATTAAATGAGACTGGATCTTTATCAATGCTTAATTCCGATTCATGCTCAAGCGAGTAAACCACATAATCATTCGATACAGCTGACCTTTTCTGTCTTGTAGACCTCCGTAATGCCATATCTTGTGGCATCGCTTGTTCATTCGAAATTTGTACATTGTCACTTGGTTCATCTCTTATGTGCTCACTTTGCGTGTTTCGTGTATCAATTCGTTGTCCTTGCATGTCGCGTAACTGTGATGCAACACAAGGAACAACAACTTGAGTAGAAACACTGGGTGTGGGGATACCAACTTGAGTAGAAGTACTCACTGTGGATCTTTCATTTTGCAATTCTGCAATATCCACCTTTCGTGATTCCCCACTCCCACTGAGCTGACCATTTTCAATGAACCGAGCATTACCAGACTCAACTATTCTAGTACTATGGTTAGGGCAGTAGAACCTGTACCCTTTAGACTTTTCAGGATAGCCAATGAAGTGACCACTGATGGTTCTAGCATCAAGCTTTCCTTCATGTGGATTATAAATCCTTACTTCCGCTGAACAACCCCAAACGTGAAGGTGTCTTAAACTGGGTTTCCTACCTGTCCATAACTCGTAGGGAGTCTTAGGGACAACCTTACTAGGAACCCTGTTCAGCAGATATGCTGCAGTCCTTAATGCATGCATCCACAAGGATAAAGGTACAGTACTGTAACTCAACATACTCCTAACCATATCCATAAGTGTGCGATTCCGCCTTTCCGCTACACCATTCTGTTGTGGTGTACCAGGCATTGTGTACTGTGCACATATGCCTCGACTTTCAAGAAACTTTGCAAATGGACCAGGACATTGTCCACTTTCATTGAATTTTCCATAATATTCACCACCCCTGTCTGACTTAATCACTTTTACTTTTCTATCTAACTGCCTTTCCACTTCGTTAATAAACACCTCCAGGGTGTTTACTGACTGGGACTTTTCATGCAGTAGATATAAGTAACAGTACCGTGAGTAGTCATCTATAAATGTGATGAAATATTTCTCACCACCCCATGTGGGAATATCAAAAGGGCCACATATATCGGTGTGTATTAATTCTAAAGGCTCACTACTTCTCATGGCTGGGTTCTTTGATATGTGTCTTGTTTGTTTTCCTTTTATACAATCAACACACACTTCCCAATCAGCAAAATCCAATTGAGGTAGGATATCACTTTTCACCAACCTCAATAACCTTTCTTTGGATATGTGACCCAATCTTTGATGCCATAAGAAAGCAGAACTATCATTATGCATATTACGTTTGTTACCTATACTATGCTCAACAAGAAATAGAGAATCAGCATACATAGCATCAAGATTAAGACGATACAAATCATCAACCAAAGTACCAGATCCATAATAGTACGAATGTCTATACAATGAAAATGCACCATTTCCAATCTTGAAATTAAATCCTTCTTTATCCAACTTTGCAACAGAAATCAAATTTCTAGCACATTCAGGAACATAGAGACACTTTTCTAGATCCAGGTGACACTTAGTGTCCAAGATCAATCTGTACGTCCCAATTCCCACTATTCGCGCTTTCATTCTGTTTCCCATGTAAAGGAACTTCTCAGTTCCTGTTATGGGCTGGATTGAAAGGAATCCCTGCATAATATGTGACACATGAGTAGTAGCTCCAGAGTCTAACCACCAAGTATTGTTGGGTACTTCAATTACGTTTGATTCAAAACATACTGATATACAGTACATACCTTTCTTTTCGAACCAAGCTTTCCTTTTTGGGCAATCCTTCTTGAAGTGACCCATCCTTTTACAGAAGAAGCATTTCTGATCCTTTTGGATCTGACCTCCAGTGACTTTTATAGAGGCCTTGTCCTTCTTCTTACCCTTCCGGTATGGTTTAGACTTACTACTGCTAGCCTCATTGCGAACAGTGAGATGAATGGAGTGATCCCTCATCTTCTTTAATCTCCCTTCTTCCTGAACCAGCATGGCCTTAATTTCTTGAAAGTTCCATTTCTCTTTAATAGTGTTATAATTCACTTGGAACTGGCCAAATTCAGGAGGCAGTGAGTTGATGATGAATTGAACCAAAAAGGATTCACTCACATCCATTCCCATCGTTCTTAACTTTGCTGCTAGGTTAGCCATACTTGTCACATGATCATGAATGGGCTGTGACCAATCAAATTTCTTGGTCGTCAGCTCACTCATTAGGGTTCCTACGATGGATTTGTCAGCTATGTCTGACTGAGAATATTCTTTAATTCTCACCATAAATTCCCTTGCATATTCGGTCTTAGGCATTGATGGCTTGACATTTTCAGCCATCGTCATTCGCATCAAATTCAGACTCAGCCTATTAGACCGTACCCAAGCCTCATGAAAAGACTTATCAGATTCTGTACTGGTCTCTGTAATGGCTGCAGGCCTTTTGTCCGTGATGACCGCTAGGTCTAAGCCCAAAACGCCCAAATGAAACTGAATATGCTCAGACCATTCTGCATAGTTCAGCCCATTGAATTTGATCATTGCATTGCCTAGGGCGAAAACGTTGTTGTAGGCTGCAAACATGATCCAAATTTACACATTAATACTTTGAGCAAACTTTGATGGATTCAAATACATACATTACAAACTTTGATCATGTATTTAAGTCCACCTTTGGGTGATCCTCAAACACATAATTTTAATCAATAACGATGCTAATTAAATATACTTTAATAGATCAATCAATCATACTAGAGTGAAACATGAATGTTATCTTTGGATATACAATCATGTTTACTTAGTATATCAATCAATCCCCTTCAGTGTTATTAATTATAAGCAATGATCCATCTTTGGATGATCTCCTAACTTTATAATTAATAACTCCAATTGTTCATGTATAACCTTTTATTAGCATCAAAATGAACAATTTGAAATTCATGATCATTTAAATTTTTTTCAAACCAGGCCACTTTGGTGACTAACAAGTTTTCAAAATTTTAATGTTCCATTCTGTGGGAGTTGACACAGGTCAATACTGGCAACGCATTTTGCCCATAGTCGGCTTATGCCTTATGCCGATAACCACCTGCGATTCAAACGACAACTGCGAGCGACACAGGATCCGGTGGCCGGCGCACTATTCCGGCCAACAGTCTCCGGCAACGCAGATTCCGGCCGGAGCTCCTCCCACGCTGGCCAACCCTGCCGGCACCGCGGGGATCCGTCAGCCGGGCCTCTGACGCGGCCAGCAGGCCGATCGGGTCCCGGCCACGTGCGCTCGCCGGTGGCCCCTCGGCCCCGGTCGGGTCGCGCTTCTCCGGTGGCCCCTCGGCCCCAGTCGCCTCGCGCTCGCCGGTGACCCCTTCGGCCTCGGTCGGATCGCACTCGCCGGTGGCCCTTTCGGCCTCGGTCGGGTCTGGCTTCGGCCGGTGCCCCTCGGCCCTCGATCGGGTCGCGCCGCCGGTGGCCCTTTCGGCCTCGATCGGGTCGCGCCGCCGGTGGCTCTTTCAGCCTCGATCTGGCTACCCAGGTTTGGCTACCCCTGTGACACGCATAAACACGGCGCTCACCGGGGTTCCTTTCGCCATACCCGGATCGATTTGGATCCCGGCGGCACCAACCTTTTTCTTTCATGCGCCGTCCGTCCAGCACAACAGGAAAAACGAAAACAACAACGCAGTATTCGCAAAACAGGCTCTGATACCAATTGTTGAATAAAATTTAAACTATAATAAAACGATACTTTTCTGAATTTTCATTTGTGAAAATTTAATTACCACAATACAGGATCTTTAAGCGAATACTAGCAAGAACTGTAAGGAATCGACGTACCGTCCATGTCGGTTCCTTCGTCGGAGGTGAAGATCTCTTTACCGATCCGTGTCTGAGAAGATTTCGCCTTTCCTTTTCGGATTCTTTCCTTTCGCGTCTTCCTGCCTTTTCCGTCTCTCTCTCTCTCTTTTCTCCGACTCTTCCCTTTCCTTTTCTGATTTCTCTGATGGCTGAGCTAGTTACGGGAAAACTTAATGATAACGTTTATATCCCTTCCATAATGGTTATCATTAATTAGGAATTAATACCATAATTAAATCGTTGTCATTAATTAGGAATTAATACCCTAATTAAATCATTAATTAGGGAATTAATATCCTAATTAAAACGTTACATTTTCCTTCCGCAACGTTTATGATTTAATTAGAAATTATCCCTCTTTTCCGATAACAATTATTCTACCCGTAATCGTTATCTATTTCTCGTAACAATTATCTTTAAATAGGGAGAGTGGAGGGATTTTAAACCCAATGACCCAAATTGCCATTATATCCAACCGACCATCATATTGGACCTTTTATATTGGGCCATACTTTAAAATAACAAGGGCCACTCATGTTAATTAATCTAACAATTACTGTATAATGAGACATAACATAAATCCATAGAATTAACAATACTACCGATGACTTAAACTTTTGACTCATTATCAACAAGGCATCAAGGATAGATGTACCATCTACGCGTGACTTTCCTTTAAATTAACCGTGATGAGTTGTGGGAGGACTTGACATCCTACGAGTTTTAACTGCCCGTCAATTTGTGTAGCAGTCGTGTTGTTGCACTAAGCAAAGATCTAAGCATATAAGATATATGCCACACCCATCGTCCTAGTGCAATATATCGATTTAATGACAACCTTCACATCATCAATCAAAAAAAAATTGATCACACAACCATGAAAGAGTAGATTTAATTTATTTTATCTACCTTGTTGTTTATAACTGCCAAAAAAAAAAAAGAAAAGACCTCCAAATTGAGGTTTGAATATGAGTCAAGCACAGTAACAAGAATGCCGAAATCCTTTTGTCACCAAGAATCTCCAGCACCAGTCTAATAATTTGTCTTCATCTTCGAGCAATGACGATTTAAATCCTGCTCAAGTAGGGACAACCGAATGTACTTAAATACCCTCCCTGACCTTACTTTATAGGGGCAGATCGCTGAAACTGGGTCGGCCCAGTGGAGTTTCATTGGGCTCCTATTGGCGTAGGCCTATTACTGGCTTGGCTGCTTAACCAATACGCAGTCGTATAGTCTTTCGTGAATTAAAAAGAATTAGGACCATTACACTTGCCGATCAATATGCAATCAATAAAAATCATCAAATGTTATCCACTATGATTAAGTTAATGCTAGCCCACGATTTATTTTACCATTATTATTAATACCCCTTGTTCCCTCTGACTTTTTTTTTTAAAAAAATTTATTTCGATTCCCTCTAATTTTTTGCCTTAATATAATTTCTAGTTTATCTAACTAATTCAGATATCACATGTTTTTAAATATTTTTAAAAATTGTATTTATTTTTGTTCAGCTTAATAAAAAATACATAACAAATTGTTGTTGGTAGAAAATGTATATTATATTTTGAAAGAGGAAGTAGTTACACATATTTTTAACTGCAATACTTACAAATATAATATATTTTTTAACTACACCTAGGGAGCATCGAGACTCAGACAGGTCAATGGTCTAATTTAATCCTTATTACTTATGATATTATTTTTTTATTTTAACAACATAATAAGAGTTGTTCAGGAAGTATTACCGTCTGACTTAGGGTGTGAGCTACGCGATTAAGCATTTGCACCGCATGGGCATTTGATCCGATTCCTCTTGTCCCTCGGAATGCGTGTGCTCGTTTGGCATCGGATCAATTCCCCACGGCATAAAGCGCGGGACACTAATGGAATTGGGTAAAGTAAAAATTAAAAAAAAATTAATTTTATTTATTATATTTAAATAGTTTTATAATTATATATATATATATGATAGATAAAACTTTTTTTATTGTGTCTAAATTTATATTTTATATAGAATTTTATTTTTCAATTAGTTTAAATTTATAAATATTTAATTTTAATTAAATAAAAATTAAAATTATATTTTTGTATATCATTATATTCTCAAAATTACTTTAAAAAAGTGTTTTTTTTTTACAAAATTTATCTTTTATATTAGTCTTGTAATAAATTTATATATATGCAGAGTACTAAAATTGAGAATAATATATTTCATTTATATTGAATGAGAGTGATTTAAAATAAATTTGTTAAAAAAATTTAAAATATTTTTTTATGATTTAAATTGTTGTGTTCTTTTTTTATTTATTATTTGAAATTTAATTTTTAGTGAGAGATTTTATGAATAAAATTTTAAATAAATTAATACATTTTAAAGTTTTAAAATCACCTTAGAAAGAAGATAGTTTTAGTTAACATGAAATTATCCGAGTTGATTTAAAGGATTTTCGCAGTATAAAGAAAACCCCAAGAGCATAACACCATATAAGGAAAGGCATTGCGGATACCATATAAGGTAAGGCTACAATCTTTCGAACTTTCATTTAAGATTAGCCAAAAGTAAATTTGTTGCATTAACAACACATATTCCTGCAATTATTTCTCGTGCCTTTGGTTCATAAAGACTATCACTCCGTACCTCCACGCCATTCTGTTCGTAGCCAAAAATGTATCTGATAAATTGCGGACGCACCAATGTATGGTACAAAAACGACCAAATGCATGACTCGCCAAACTTGATTAATTAATATGACTGGTTATTATGTAGCTTGACTCTCTGGTCTACCAAACTGTGGGAAATATCAAATTAAGAAGAGAAGCAAATGCGATAATACTTCAATATATAGACTGAAGAACAAACAAGCGTATTTGGCATCGAAACACTAAACATAGAAAAAAACTAAATCGAATTCTACTATTAACAAAGTTGACTAATTAAAGTAGTTGTCTGACCAAACAAGCTAGCATTGACGAGACTCTAATTTTTAACCGAGGATCTTAGATTATATTTTAGGAGATTAAGTAAAGGTAGAAAAATGAGTGTACTAACTCGTTGAAATTGAAATCTAGAGAGTCGTAAAATAGTTTGACCGGTTATTAAGACGGGTAATTAGACTTGTAAAGTCGTAATTGACCATCTACCAGTACTGATACCCAACTCAATGCCCCACTTATTCCTGAAAGTAGATGACAATTAAAACCCTGTTCGCCTTTTGCTTCCAAAGGAAAATATTTAACCCCAAGGCCAATATAAAATTGATAGGTTGCTAATATTTAGTCCTTAATAATCTCTGATTATTGAGATTCCACCTGTTTAGCAACTTCAAACAGGCTTCCCCGTCACACAATTTGGTACGACTGACACACGTGCTAGCCCCGTGCGGCACGTGATGCTGCGACATAGAAGGAAAGTGACCCAATCATCACCACCCTCGCTATTTACGATTTTGACTCGAGTCCTTTCCCCTCTGCTACCATCAGCCATGAATTAGGTGGGTCCTTTTGTTTGCCAATAATATCAGTTTTTCTTTTCTTTTTTTTTTTAACTTCCTATGTCCCTAAAATAATGACATGAAGTAAAGCAGCAAATGACACTCCGCATCTCTTACCATGTTTGCAAACTACAGCAACAAAACAAATAAAAGGGAAGGTGCGCCCAACACATCGCCGCAAACTGCCTCTCTTCGTCCCTGCCAGTCTGGTACTGAAGTTATGGATTCCTCCGCAAGTCATGGTGACCCTGCCCGAAATGTCCCAAAAGGATGTGCCGACACCACCAAGAATGCACCCTCCCGCCGATCTCTGTCCTTTTTCTCTTCACCCTCGCTTTCATCCTCCTCGTCTTTGTGTTTTCAGAATGACTGGCCGCCTAGCCCGGCCACCCCACTTCGATTTTCCGGCGTTCCATTCTCTTGGGAGCATTTACCAGGAATTCCCAAGAAACCAAGTCACAAGAAGAGGGACCCCACACTAAAGGTCCTTCCGTTGCCTCCTTCTGTCAACCGACCAACCTCGAAAAGACTCAATTTCGAGCAAATTGGAATCGGCAAGAAGATTTCAAGTGAGATTTTTAGGAGGGATCCATTTTTCACTGCATTGGTTGAGTGTTCAAAGGACAATGTTGATCAGGAATCCACTAGTGAGTTCTGGGACAGCCGCAAGGTGACAAGGAGCATTAGTGACAGGTTTGGTTTTATAAATCTTTACCCTTCCTGTAAGAGGACCTGCGCTATTTCGGAGTCAATTGTGTGCCATCCAAGGTCAAGTAGGTCATCCTATGATCTGATGAATCGCCCTTCTCGCTGAATTTCCATCAATTCATGATCATCTTCTGCAATTTGTCTCCTTAAAGGCACTTTCTTCAATTTGCTTTTTTTTTTTTTTTTCTTCTTTGGTCTTTTGTGTGCTTTGTTTTCCCGGCATGTGATGGACGGGGCAACTATGTCCCCCCAAAGCCATAAGATGTAATGTAATATGCCAATAGAAATGACTTGGAGGAAGCTTCGTCTGCTGGGTAATTAAATTCCATTCTTAACTTGCATGGTGGATTATATTTCTTAGATTTGCATTATATATGGAATACCGATATGATCTCAGTTTGCTGTATATCATGTGATGGGCTATGGGGAGTGAAGCTCACACTCTGCCCCATGTGAGAACAAGGTTAATGGACCACCATAGAAAAGGACAGGTTAATTGTTAAATTGACTTTGTTCAATGAATTTTTTTTTCTTTCCCTACGAGATTGGTTCCAAATTCTATATTTTTAAGTTTGACACATTATTGGCTTACAAGGGGAGACTAAGGTCACTGAGCTACCGCGTGGTGCTTGACCTCTTTCACAAGATTTGTATTGTTTTGTACTAGTAACATCTTCCTGACCCTTTGCCTTAATAAGTGTCTTCTTTCATGGAGACTTGCGATTTTTAGACTATGGCTATGATTTGTACATTCTAATCAGCAGCTAGTCGAAATGTCTCTCTCTGGTTCTCGTGAATTTAATGGATTATTGTTCACTTTCCCTAAAAAATTTGAGAAAAGTAAGTTGACAAAATGCTTCAAGGATTATGTGAATCAAGTAACGGGTATGGTTGATGTCTTGATGATGACGTAATCTCAGTCGTAATAAATTTTTTTTGACACAGCACATTATGTGAATTAATAACTATGTTATTTTTAAATTTTCCAACTTAGTGTGTTGGTCAAATTATGTGTAGAGGTCCTAGTGTGACACACAACATTAAAGAATATGACATGACAGTAAAAAAGTGATATAGTGTTAATATTAGGGTTGGCGGACGTCTAAACGTGATTTGTTTCCTTACCTAACGCAACAAAAATGTTAGTCAATTATTGCCTTTTCTGCGAGAAACAAGGTGTATTTTTTCATGGCGCATGTGCATGCCTTGCAATTGCATCCTTCTTTTTCCTTGGCTAGGTTAAAATTCTAGCGAGTCAGAATCAGGTGGGAAGCAGTGGATAAGAAAAGAAGTTCACCAACCGCAGTGCGCCAATAGTTTTGATTTTGGATTGAAACCTGGAGTTTCAAGTTCATATTCGAAGTTGTGTTTGCACAATTAATTAGGTGGGCATTAGCCAACTCGATAAAATCATCTAAATACTTAATTAATTAGGGATTTAAAGTTTGTCGTGAGTAGGATGAGAGGTCGAATATGGACTACAAAGCCGAACAATTAAAGCCCAAGAAACTAATAAAAGAAAAGCAAATACTACACCAGCTGGCAGAATTTAGCCATTAAAGAAAGCCATAAATCTCAATGAATCAATCGAAAAGAAGAAAAGAAAACTCTATCGTTGACTCGATGGAGACCGGTTAAAATTTAACACTCACTTGAGCATTTTTCTCGACCTACCACTTGATTCCCGCTAATTCGCTTCCATTATTATTTTTAGTGGACAAATCCATTCTTAAAAATTTGGTGCATTGGCTCATATAATAGAAAATTTAGTTCTTAAAAAATATTTTAATGATCAATAATTTAGACTTTTAAGAGATTTATGAAAATTTAAAGAGTTAACTCAATAATTTACAGTAAAATTAGTCTCAAAATAAATAAATAAAAAAGATTTATAAAGTGTAGCCATCTATCTTCATAATTAATGTGGGGAATCTCGTGTCCAAAGTGACAAGCGGTTAAGCAAATGGGGCCAGCAATTAATTTGACATTGGCAGAATTCTTTGCCTTCCAGTTGATTTTTTGTTTTTTTTTTTGGGTTTGTAGAAGGTATAGCAAGTCATCGTAGGGGAAGGAGGCGGTGGAGGGGAAAGGGCCGGTGGAGATTTCTCTACTCGGTCGGGGCGATGCATCTAGGGAAAGTTCCTAATAAACTCACGACAATTTCTTGGATTGACAGCTGCCCAATCTACGGGTCTTTGTCTCAGACAGTTGGTGCAAAAAGTCCAATGTACGATCTCTTGTTTTCAACTCTCCTTTCTTGCAACCGATAATTTTCGTTCAATTCTTTAACACTGGGCTAGACTGATGACTATAGGTTCACCCTATAGGCCATGCACGGTCCATCCACATTCATATTTTACAAAATTCAACGAAACGATGGCGAAGCCAGAACCTCGGCATCATCATACTAACGATAATTAGAATTATAATTTATACCCTCACATCGTGCGCTTATTTTATTATTATTATTATTTTTTGGAAATACATTTGACTTTTGATCTACAATTTTAAAGATAGTTTAAAAATGTTAATTGTAGTAAATACACATCCATTCATTCCAATAATATCAAGTTATCTTGGTAAAATAATTCATGAAGACTAGAGTGTTCAACATTCATTTGTTCTGTTTCATTCAATTAAAAGTTGAACATATTTGCCACTTTAGCTCAAACAAAATAATGAATAAAGGAGACTCAGCACTTTCTCTTTCTTCTCTCAGCCAATATTATATAATGGTAATGGAATTGACGTGCAATAAAGGGAAGACGTAGTCGGCAGTGGTCCACAGCACCTCATTTGCCGGATTTATATATCCATATGTGAAGGAGAGGCAGAGGTAAAGGACTAAGCATCAGAAATATATATACATATATATATAATTTGACGAGGGTAGTCTTACATTTGCTTGACGGTCTCATACCCTCTGGCCTTAAGAAATGGTCTCACAATTTGCTGATTACGATTATTAATATCATGCCACATTTACGATGCTATTGGCTTGGAGGAAAAGACGAGAGGGTACTCATAGAGGGTTAATTTGCTTCTATGATTGGCTTTTCCTGCCATAAAATTAGCTAGGAACAATAAATGCCAGAAAGTGAAATCTCTTTATATATTCACGCTGGCAAGAATGTTTGGTATTTTGCTTGTTAGCTTTATATAAACTATATATGAACAGTACTTGGCATCTATCGCTATCTATATTTGAAATTGGCTACTAATGTTCCTAAAAGAAGAGAAGACATCGCAGTTTACCGAAACCAACCGGGTGGGGCATTAGAGCGATTGAAAAATTGATCTTTGAAATATAAATCTTAGATTCGAATCTATTAAGATGTGTTGCAGGATTGTGAAATATTTTTATATAATTAACCTAATCTTATTTTCAAATTATCAATAAATTGTCCTTTTCATTCGGGACGACAAGACACAGATTGAACTTTTCCCATTCCGATCTACAAAAAAATTAGTTTTTTAACTTTTTACGGAAAAGGTATTCTGATGTTGCTTGAATTTTGTATCAAATCAGAGAGACTATTACTTAGGTTAGAAATTCAGGTCATCGTGGCTGATTATGAACTAGGTAGGACCACATCGACTTTTACAGTGCTTATCGGAATCCTAATTATTCCAATTGAGATTCTTTCCAACTTCATCATTCGGAAGAATCTGTGTTATTACCACAAACAAATTTTACAAATAAATAATATAAATATAATCTTCACCAATCACAATATATCATTTTGAATGAAATTATGAAACCTATTATTACTACAACAACAAATCTCATTGGTGTTACCTGTGTTTATCAGATGTGTTGATAAAGTTTATTTGTTGACATGTGATTTTCCAATTTTGAATTGGACCATTTGATCAATGAGAAGTAACACTCTGCATAGGACGATTCATGTGAAATCCGAGTTAATTATAATTGCGAATTCTGAATATAGTTTTGAATTCTCGTGAATTTGATGATCGATGCAAATTAGCTTGCTTAGATTATTCCTGGGAGGGTAGATGGTCTAGAGTCCCAAACTACAAATACAAACAAAAAAAAAGTATCAAAATCGATAATTTTAATTTTTATAATTATTCTGTAGATCTGTGTAATAATTTAATTCTGCATCATATAATAGTTCTCCCTACTTCTCGAGAGAGGTGATCGCTCTCTGGATAGGGGATTATTTTATCTGGGGAAAGTATCAATTAATCTGAATGGAGTATCATACAGTGAAAAGCCAATAACCTCTCAATATAACAGGTACATTTGGAACTGCGCATAGTGTACCCAAGATACAAAACATCACGATATCTTGTATCGTAAAGGCTCTCCTCTTCATCTAGTGCAAGCCATTTTATTCTAAAATGGTTAAAATGGTGTCCACTGTAATGATTGTATTCCGCCGTTTTAATATTGTATTGCATATGGGGGGGCCTTCCACAACGAATATACAAATTCTGACAGCTTTCGTCGCGATTTCATAAGATCGATGTGGCGAGGAAATTGACAGCAGCCTTCCTTGCTATAATTGAGCCGTCCCACAATTGCACCGACAGTCGAGTGAAATGGAGGTGGAAAAGTCGGGAGATGGTATGCACGGGACCCCCCCCCTCTGGCATAATGAAAACATGTTGGACAATATATACATGATACGGCTTGCTTGAATAGCAAGGCTTGATTTGCATCCCCATGCAGATTGGTCTATGAAGGATGCATCCACTTTTCATTTATTGCTAGTCATGTTCTAGCTAGACACGCATGCATACCTGTGGTTCTTCCCACGGCCGCTTAAGATCGCAAAATCTGCTTTTCTTTTTTTCTATTTTCCATTTTTCTTTTTGGTTTTCAGTTCGGTTTAGGAGTACTCTCCGTTGGTGGATTCCGACCCCCCCCCAGCCCATTGGACAAGAGGGACGCATATAATCTGTGTAAATCCGCACATTAATACTACACCAGATAATTATATAGTAAAATTTTTTAATTTGATTCCATTGTGAGTTAAATAAGCAAAATTAACTTAATTTTAAACATAAATAAAAAAAATTAAGTGAAGTTCAGTTAAAATAAAAAAAATTAAATAAATTTATATTATATAAAATTATAAATGTAATATATTTAAAATATATATAAATAAAATAATAAATACTTATAAAAATAATAAAAAATACAAACATAAATGTAATAAAATCGAGTTTTTTTTATTTTTGTTCCTACTAGTAGCGATTAGTGAACCTTTTTTTTTTTTATGTTGACGCCAGTTATCTGCAAGTCCAAAGTTTATGCCTTCAGCTTCTTATATATTTCGTAATATAAATATGATTATTTGGTAGTGGAGAAGCGATAGAATTGTGATTTTGCTGGCATACAGAAGAGAATCGAAGGACATTGACGAGAAGTAATTAGTCTTGTACTCTGAAATATTCTCTTTCCAATATTCCAATATTAACTATGGCATCTCTCTATTAGAGAGAGCTTGAACCCAAATTGAAGCATTTTCTTTTTTGATATCTGTTTTGTTTATTTTTAAAAAATATAATTTATTAATAATTTAATACCATATAACTTTATTTATTATTATTTTTTTTAATTTTAAGTAAATCTCACTTATTACATAATATATATGATTATAAATAAATTATACTTAAAATTAAAAAAAATCAAAATAAAAATATCCTTTCCTTCAAGCTGATGTAACAATTTTACTAAATTTAGAAGAGTGAGTATTTAAGTTCCATTTGATTGATTTTAGCATTCCCAATTTATTATTTGTTCGAAGTTATTACGAGTATTTGGCTCCAAAACTACACACTTATACTCTCCATTCATTCCGGTTGGCATCCAGCAGAGCCACATTCATTTTGCTAGGCAGTGCCAATGCCACGTTTTTCAATATATTATTATTTCGAACCTCGTGATCATGAAATTTATGCTCATGCTACTTTGCACACATCTTACAATGTCGGATTCACAATAAATTAAATTCCGATTTGAGATGTCATGAAAATATTTAATGCCTCTCTTTTTTGGTCCTTCTTCCTTTTTTTTTTTTTTTCCTTTTTTTTAGGAAACCTTGAAATTGGATGACTAAATGCTTGGGAGAGTGTCGACAACCTAATTCAATTAAGCCAGTTTTCCTACGGATTAATTGATTTCTGTATTTTTGAGATCTTATCTCTCACTGCATGTCTAAAGCGAGATTAGGTTTGAGCAATTCGCAAGTCAGATGCACTTGTGGTTGATATATTTAACAAGGCAATTTGCCTTTGCTATTTTGCCTAAGAAAATCTTGTAGAGTACATAAAATAATTTAAATTCAAAATCAGATAAAGCATGAAATGAAATATAAACGACTGACAAACCTTTGGGGAAGAAAGTGGGGAAAAAAAAAAAAAAAGAAACACAATTCTGTTTTAGTTCAAAATTTGATTCCTCTGAACAAGTCGAGGGTGGTCATTTTCCATGCCCAACTGAGAAATGAACAATGTAAGCAGTTAGGCTAAATGGGGCTTTCCCTCTTGTTGGACATACATGCATATAGGTTCCCTTCAGGAGGTGGGCTCTCCGGAACGTTGGGCCCCCAAATAAAATAAAAGAGGGAACATGATACAACACTTGATGGACCATTAATCTTAAGTCCATCAGTAGAGAAACAGTGTTACATTATGAAGATTATGGACTGGACGTGTTAATCTCATTTTGGGGTTCGCACCCAAAAAAAAAAAAAAAAGTCATTTTGGGGTTGGTGCGTCTCATTTCTGTTTGTAATTAATCGTTCGTTTAGGGCTTTTAAGGCTTTAGAATAAGGTTGACAAGTAATAAAGGAAAATAATAGCACAAGGATGACTTGATTGCGACGCTAAATTCAATTCACGACAATTTAATGGGAAAAAAATTGCGAAGTTTAAAATGAAGGTCTTAGTTCTTAGAAATACTCAAGAAAGCAGTTGTAAGTATTAACACGTTACCAATTTTTCATTTAATGATTTGGCTTTTTTGAGTATCAAAATAATGAATACTTTAAGTATTTATTTATTTTATAAATATAATAAATTTATTATTTTTAATTATATATTTTTTATTTTGATTAAATTTTTTATTATATATATTATAATAATAAATTAATATGATTCATGTTTTAAGTGAATTAAATTAAAAATTTTATTCTTTTATCTAGGCATACTTTCGATTAAATAATTATTTTTTAAAATATTAATTAATTATTTATGGAGAGAGTAAACAGTAGCACGGGGTAAACCGAATGATATTCAAAAATCCAAATGGGCGAGAATTACAATTGGTCCCAACTCGCTTTTAAAAAAAAAAAAAAAAAATTCAGGAGTCGGAACGCGGCCAGGAGTCCATAAAAAGGCTATCTTAAAAGAAAGGAAGAAAACGATATCGCATCGTTAAAACCTCAAGTAACTAAAAATTTAATCCCTCATTTTTTATCACTTTTTTTTTTTCTAAATTAGGCGAATTAAACATTAAATTTGTTGATCTCAGCGGTCTATCCCCTCCCCCCCCTCCCCGCATCCATTGCTAGGGTTAAGCAAGGGAACTACACAGAACAGAGTAAAGAACAACCGCCAATCTCTCTTTCTATCTCTTTGTAGCGATCAACCATGGCTCGTGGGAGAGACGAATACGACGATGAACTGGAAGCGGAGGATGAGGAATACGAGGACCAGGATCAGCAGCTGATGGACGAAGAAGAGGAGGATGAGGAAGAAGAGGAAGAGGAGCCGGAGGATAGGAGCAGAGGTTCCGGCAGGAAGCGGCGGAGATCGGATTTCATCGATGATGTAGCGGAGGAGGATGATGAGGAGGAGGAGGAAGATGATTATGAAGACGAAGATTTTGGCGGTGGTAGCAGGAAGCGTAAGCCGACCAAGAAGTCCGCTAAGGATTTCTTCGAAATTGAGGCGCAGGTCGATAGCGATGAGGAAGAAGAGGAGGAGGAAGGAGAAGACGGTATGTGGTCTTTTTTTTTTTTTTTTCCAAGAATGCTCGGTTTCTGGGTTTCGTCGAATTAGGGTTAGTCAATTGATAGATTATGTATTTTCGGTTGTTTAGTTTTTCTTATGTCTTGGTAGAGTGGGGCTGAATTATGTTTAATTGGAACTTTGTGAATTGGGGGTTACGAAACAGAAGGTATTTTGTTCTGAATCTGGGCAAAACTATGTTTGGGTTAGTCCTGCCAACAAAGAACTTTTCTGAATTCTTTTTTTTTCTGTTTTTCTATTCGACCTATTTGTTTTTGTTTGAAACTTGATTTAATGAAAACAGTTATGGATGTAATGGCCGTAAAGAACTGGAAAGCTTTTTACTTTTTGATATGAGGACATGATACTATATTTGCTCTTTTTCCTAAATTTTAGGCACTTGTACTGTTCTTCCTAGGTTCCAGGTACTTATGAGCAAGTGATCTGTCCTGTAGCTAATTACTATCTATCTGAATCAAGATGATGGAATATTAATTGTGCTATAGTGGCACTTTGTGCTTTGTTTGGGCTATTTTACACTCTTTATTAGCCTGAAAACATTTTCAATTTTCTTGATGGCACTGAAAGAAGGGATTCACATGATGGTTGTTGTGGTTGAAGTGGCCCAGGTGGGAAATCTCATATGGTATGGGTATTTCTACTGCTATGGGTAGTATCAGATAGTATTTCTTTACATTGGTGTGCTACAATTTTGTTTCTACAGTATATAGGGGTCTGCTGTTATGTAGTAATGCAGGCACTAGCTGTCCTGGTTCTTGCTCATGGTTCTGGTGGCAAGACTTTAATTGGTGGGTGGATTTTTGTGTGATTAATATAAAGTTATGATATTTATCAGGGTTTTCATGCTTTCCCTTTGCTGATCTTCTCTGGGTTTCAATATCTTAAACTGTTCTGGACACATCTCTGTTACCAATACTTTGCTATTCCTATTACTTTTGTAAGCATTATGATAGATAACAAAAATAATCACTGATAAGTACTATTGGCATGAAGTTGAGCACAAACCTTCGGACTGAGGGTAAAGTGGGTGGTTACCTTGAGCTCTTATATAACATAATTTTGAAGTTCAAGTTGTTGGAGCTAGCCGAATCTGGTCATAAAATTGTGTATGAGTCCTTAAATGAATTTTCTAATGTCTTAATTCTATGTGCAGACTTTATAGACCGTGGAACTGATCTACCTGATGAAGATGATGATAGAAGGATTCACCATAGGCCTTTGCTGCCTCGCGAGGATGACCAAGAAGATGTTGAAGCCCTTGAGAGAAAAATTCAGGAGAGGTATGCCAGATCAAGTCATGTAGAATATGATGAGGAGACAACAGATGTGGAACAACAAGCTCTTTTGCCATCTGTTCGGGATCCAAAGTTATGGATGGTGAAATGTGCAGTATGTTTACCAGTCTACAACTTATGTTCGCTTTTTTCCTCCTTACGTGCAGTTTTTTTGCTCTTTCCTTGTTTTTCTTCTCAGTGAATATTCACACTCAGCTTTATTATACACAATAGATTGGTCGTGAACGAGAGACAGCTGTTTGCTTAATGCAAAAGTACATTGATAAAGGATCTGAGTTACAAATCAGGTCTGCTATTGCACTTGATCATCTAAAAAACTATATCTACATCGAGGCAGACAAAGAAGCCCATGTGAGGGAGGTATGTTTTTTGTATCATCTTACCACTTATCATGTAGTCAAGGAGATGTTTGCATACAGAAAAAAAAAAGAAAAGAAAAAAAAAGACGTGAAACTTGATCCATATGCTTTCTTCTGCTTCAGGCTTGCAAAGGTCTGCGAAACATTTTTTCACAGAAAGTAATGCTTGTTCCTATCAAAGAAATGACTGATGTGCTTTCAGTTGAAAGCAAAGTAATTGATCTTTCAAGGGACACCTGGGTCAGAATGAAGATTGGAACTTACAAAGGGGATCTTGCCAAGGTACGTTATGTAACATTTTGTTTCATGCATGATGTTGTTCCTTACGTTGGCAGTTTGGCTTGACTAACCTTTCATGTTTCCTGTCTTGAAGGTTGTAGATGTGGATAATGTGCGACAGAGAGTTACTGTGAAGTTAATTCCAAGGATTGACCTGCAAGCTCTTGCAAGTAAACTGGTATGTTATCACCTGTTTGCTTATTTTGTCCATAGTTCAGTTATATGGCTGGGAGATTGTTGATCTTCTACTTACCTTTTGGAAACCCAGAAGAGTCTGATTCAGATTTGTGAAAACTTATTCTGTTAATGCAGGAAGGCAGAGAAGTTGCTAAAAAGAAGGCATTTGTCCCTCCTCCACGTTTTATGAATGTAGATGAAGCTAGGTAATACTGATCTTACCATTCTGAATAGCATTGTTACATTCATAAATTATTGTGTTGATTGTGTGTTTTTTGTTTGGCCTTGTGATGTTTAGAGAACTCCATATTCGTGTAGAACGCAGGAGAGATCCCATGACTGGTGATTATTTTGAAAACATTGGTGGCATGCTGTTCAAAGATGGTTTCTTGTATAAAACTGTTTCAATGAAGTCAATTAGTGCACAGAACATCAACCCAACATTTGATGAGCTTGAGAAATTCCGTCAACCTGGAGAGAATGGAGATGGCGATATAGCTAGTTTGTCAACATTATTTGCAAACAGAAAAAGAGGCCACTTTATGAAAGGTGATGCAGTTATTGTTGTCAAGGGAGATCTGAGGACCCTTAAGGGATGGGTTGAGAAAGTTGAGGAAGATAATGTTCATATCAGACCTGAGATGAAGGGCCTTCCTGTAAGAGCTTATTTGAAGAGTTTTGCATAATTTAAGATAATTATTTTTGGTGGTTGTCTTTAGCATGTTTGCAAGGTTGTTGGTGTGTCCATTTGGACTTACCTGGACTTCCATTTTAAAAACTCAGAAAACTCTTGCGGTGAATGAGAAGGAGCTTTGTAAATACTTTGAACCTGGTAACCATGTAAAGGTTGTCTCTGGTACACATGATGGTGCAACGGGCATGGTAGTTAAGGTTGACAAACATGTTCTCATCATTCTATCAGACACAACTAAGGAACATGTGAGTGACTTTTGTTGCTTGAAAAGAATTTCTGCCAATTGAGTATAGTTTTCAATGCAAATTACTAACAAGTGTGGAATATGTGGATTTCTTGTCTTCAGATCCGTGTATTTGCGGATGATGTTGTAGAAAGCTCTGAGGTAACCACTGGGGTTACCAAAATTGGAGATTATGAGCTTCATGATCTTGTGCTGCTGGAGTAAGCTGCTGTTTAATTTAACATTATAAATCACTCTCCTCTTTATCATTGAGCTCTTATGTTTTCATTCCCATGTCATGCAGTAATATGAGCTTTGGTGTAATCATTCGTGTAGAAAGTGAGGCCTTTCAGGTGAGCAATCAAGCATGAGCTTGAGTGGCTGGATGCCTGCCTGACACTTTTATAACCTCCTAAGTGCGATTCTTTTTCAATTTAGGTTCTTAAGGGAGTTCCAGAGAGACCCGAGGTTACTCTTGTTAGATTGAGAGAGATCAAATGCAAGATTGAGAAGAAATCTAATGTGCAGGATCGGTACAAGAATACTGTTTCGGCAAAGGATGTAGTCAGGGTCATTGATGGTCCTTGCAAAGTGAGTCTTCTGCTTGCCTGTTTTTTTTTTTTTCCCAAAGGTACAACACCAACACCACAACCACCACTACCAACAACAACAAAGCTTTAATCTGAAATTGAATTGGGCTTTTGTTTTCAAAGAAAATTAAATATGCTATCATGTGTGCATTGTTTAAATGGTTTGCGTTTTGGTTTATGTTTAATTATGTGCATGTGGTTTATGATGTTTTCTGTTTGATAAATGTTCTGTTATGTAAGAGTGGTTTATAGCATATTCTCTGTCTTGTCAGGGAAAACAAGGTCCTGTAGAACACATATATAGAGGGGTCTTGTTTATCTATGATCGGCATCACCTTGAGCATGCTGGATTCATTTGTGCTAAATCCCATTCTTGTGTTATTGTTGGAGGATCACGTGCCAACGGTGATAGAAATGTAAGTCTTTCATGCTCCTTGTTCCTTAGTTTAAAAGATAGAAGTGCGTATCGTTTTCTTTCTTTCTTTCTTTCTTTTGGTCATATTTATGGCCTGTTGGTTTCTTTACTCAAATTGTTGATGATCCTTTTCATTTATGTCTTTTTACATCAGTTTTATATTTTGGCATCTTTCTGTCTCCATTATATTTACATTTTACAGTACGGAAAAATGAAGATTTCAAAGTGAAAACTGATTAAACCATTTTCAATATTGCAAGCCACCTGGGGCCTATTGTTCACCTGTGTGTTTATTTGCAGGGTGATGCCTACTCAAGATTTGGCAGTCTCAAAACTCCGCCTCGCATACCCCCTTCACCGAGGAGATTTCCTAGGGGAGGTCCTTTTGAGTGTAAGTTGCTAATGGTCAGGACTTGTTTTTACATCTTTTGCCTTTTCAATTTTTTGAGTTATCACTGTGTCAAAAAATTCTATATATGCTTGCATTGTAGCTGGGGGAAGAGGTAGAGGTGGAAGGGGAGGGCATGATGCTTTGGTTGGTACTACAATAAAAATACGCCAAGGACCTTTCAAGGGCTACCGTGGGCGGGTTGTTGATTTGAAAGGTCCATCAGTACGAGTTGAACTGGAGTCCCAAATGAAGGTTGTTACAGGCAAGTTCTTGTTAATGTATGGTGAATATTTGGCTGCTTCTCTTTCCTATTCAGTGTATAGTAACCTTGGTTGTACATGCAGTTGATCGCAGTTACATTTCGGACAATGTGGTTGTTTCAACCCCATATCGGTAATTTCAACTTTCATGAAATTTTTTTAACTAGTTATTAACGGAATTATTCTGACCAAATGAAATTGTGTTTTAACAGTGAAACATCTCGATATGGTATTGGAAGTGAAACCCCCATGCATCCATCTCGGACTCCATTGCATCCTTATATGACTCCCATGAGAGACGCCACAGGTTCTTTTTGTTGATTTTTTTCCCCTAATATTTGTAATTTTGTGCACTTAGAAGCTTGGAGGCATCAATTAACAAAGAATATTTAGAATGGTTATACTTAGTTGCTTTATTCCATTGGCAGCTACACCTATTCATGATGGCATGAGGACGCCCATGCGCGACCGAGCGTGGAATCCCTATGCACCAATGAGTCCTCCAAGGTTTGACCATGAATCTTGAATACTTATGATACTCTATTTGCTCTTATTTGAGCATACCAGCATGTAGGTATAACATTTATAGGCACCACTGGATGAAGTATCACTGTTAAGATATCATCAGCAGTAGGAAACCATGTGCATAAATTGATGTTTGGAAAATTTTGCAATTAGAACCACAAACATTGATATAGAATGCATCTTAGTGGAGTGTTTGTCACTTGCATCAAGAAATCTAGTTGCAGAGACAATTGCTTGCTAAAATGGTCCCAACAATCTGTTCTTTGACCTTTGAAGGAATAAAAAATAATTTGTAATTAAGTTGATTTTTTTAGAAGACTTGTTTTTGAGAACCAAAATAAATTGTCACTCTTTTTTTTTGAACTTTAATTTTGATTGTTGGAATTAGAAGGTCTTCACATGTATGCCAAACTACCAGTAAATAAGCATATGATTTTGTATGTTTATGATGGATGTCACAATGTGTATTCAAGGGCAATCTAGAACAGACATGAGAAACCATCATTAGATCCCTTGTCATCTTGAAATTAATAGTCCTGCTATTGTTTTAATTCCAACTATTTATGTAATTGTTTAAGCAACTGGTATCAATAATTTTTGATATTGTTAAATTAAAAAAAATTCTCAAATGTTTTGTGTTTAATAAATGATCAATGGATTGCTCAGGGACCATTGGGAAGATGGAAACCCTGCGTCTTGGGGAACCAGTCCACAGTATCAGGTCAGGAACTTGGCATCCTTAGTTTATGTTGTAATTATCCAAAAGTTTACATTTTCTTTTTGTCTTTTCCAGCCTGGAAGCCCTCCTTCTCGGGCCTATGAAGCTCCAACTCCTGGTTCAGGCTGGGCTAACACTCCTGGTGGCACTTTTAGTGAAGCAGGAACACCAAGGGAGAGCAGTTCTGCTTATGGTACTTAATATTTTCAGTTCTATACTTTGAAACGAGGGATAATTTTCCTACCGTAGCTTACCTTTGGATCTCTTGTAGCCAATGCTCCAAGTCCATACTTGCCATCAACACCTGGTGGGCAACCTATGACACCGAGTTCCACAGGCTACCTTCCTGGCACTCCTGGCGGACAGCCAATGACACCTGGAACTGGTGGTCTTGATGTTATGTCCCCTGTTATAGGTTCGATTGTGTTTCAGTCTTTTTTGCTTTATGGACAAAATAACATTGCATACTTGACAATTTTGCTATGTCTTTACATGTGTTGACGGATGGGCTATGAGGCTATGTAAAACTATGCCATGCCCCTCATTGCAGCTGCAGTTGGGTACATCTGGTTAAAGATGTCTTCTTCATGTAATTTTGGATCTGCTGGAAATCTGAATCTACACTGTGCAAGCAATCATGTGTAATTTTAGTTCTAAAAGTAGATATATTATTGGTGCTTACTGTAATGCATTTTATTCAAACTTGCACATGATTGCTTGCGTTCTCTTTCTCTGCTGCATTTGCTTTGGCCTAATGATCTTTCTATAGCCATTTCCATGTATCTACAATAGCATCCCACTTCTCTTTCTCTGGCTACTTTGATGATTTTGCCAGCAAATGATAATTCTGCAATCATTAAGTGCAGGTGGGGACAATGAGGGACCCTGGTTTGTGCCAGACATATTGGTCAATGTACGAAGGGCTGGTGATGATTCAACTGTTGGTGTCATCGGGGAGATTCTTCCGGTATGTTGTAGAGCTTCTCTGAATACTTGCTTTTGGACATCTTTCTGTAGGATTTTGACATGTTCATATCCGTAAAAGTGACAAATTATGATAATTGAATATTCACATAAAATTTAAGATGGTTTTTTAGGGATTTTTCTCTGTTTTGATTGAGAAGAGGGAAGTTGAAACACACTCTGCGTGTTAGTATTGTTGGAATTGTTGTGAAGAAAAGGGCAGACAGACTTATTGGTGTTGATGAATATGTATATTATATTCAGAGGCACTGCAAAGCAACTTGGTTTTACCGCATAAGGCAAATGCATGTATCGGGTCTGTGTATCTGAATCGGTCCCTGTTGTATATGATATAATAAGACCGCCTTTTAATGATCCAGGATGGCTCTTGTAAAATAGTGCTCGGTGGGAATGGCAACGGCGAAGCAATAACAACCCATCCCAATGAAATCGAGGTGGTTCAACCAAGAAAATCGGACAAGATCAAGATAATGGGCGGTGCACATCGGGGCGCTACTGGCAAGTTGATCGGTGTGGATGGTACTGATGGAATTGTAAAGTTAGACGACACTCTTGATGTTAAGATATTAGACATGGTTTTACTGGCAAAACTAGCACAAACATAACAGTGACGATCATAAATTAATGAAATCCGTTGTGTTGATTATTCATTGAGGAATCACCTTTCTCTCTCAGTTTCTCTTCAGTTGCATTCATTTCATGCTTGATTTTAAGCTTACACAACATGTTATGTTAGTTGAACTATCAATGACTATTAAAAAAGTAAATATTGTACCCTTCCTTAAGTAATACTTTTGTAAGCATTATTTCTGTAATTTTTTTAATGAAATCTTCCATCTGAATATTATTTTTTGAAAACATTGCCCTTGCAACGTTACAATGTTTTTTCTCTCTGGTACACAAGTGCGTTTCTTTCTTTCGCGCGCTATGTTTTCGAGTATCATACGACAAGAAGTTAGAATTGACCTAAATCCTAGGAGACGTGAAATGTCATACGGTACTTTAAGCGTCGCATGCTCGATGAGTTGAGGAGTTATGCATGATGCACAAAGCGTGAAAATATGAAGTTAATACTAAAATTAATTTTCACTTCATTGATAGAATAGAACTGCAACTAAACAAAGGTTGGTCTGAGTTGTTCTCTTACGTAAACTATGATTCGATCCCTACTTGGAACACTCCCAAAATAAAATTCCAAGTGCACCAAGTTGATGCGAAAGGTTTACCCTCGAGATTATTCAAGTAGGGACTAAATGTCGATTAACGGACATGTTTTTCGGATGGTCCAAAGTGGCACAAGTCAAATTACGATTCCATTTAAGGATATTCGGCTAGAAAGATGTCTCCAGATAATTGTTTGGGCCCACATGAAAGCTTCGTCAGCTGTACGTGTGGGTGGAATCGATAGAAGATGAGAGGGAGCCACCGTGCGGTGGGGCGCCTCTTGAAAATCTTCAATTTCATGCTGAAAAGTTTGGGCTGTATGTCCCCAAAACTAGTGGCTATGTGCATTTGTGCATACCTAGAAATCAATGCACACCAAATTTAATTAATAATAAAACAAATGGACAACCAAAAAAAAAAAAAGTAATGACTTTAATTAAATTTAGAATTAAAATCTTATTATTGTTGCATATCATATTTATATTTAATCAATTACTATCTAAATACATGATGAATATATTTGGGTGATATCTGTATGTATCTTTTAATTATAAACAAATTATTCTAAATAAGAAAGTGCTTTTGTTTCTAATTCTATCAATTTTTGGCCTAGAAAAAATAAATAATAGGTAATAATATTGGTTTATACTTACAGGGTCCATTTTGTAATTTATCTTTGCCATTATACAAAATAACAATCAGTGCATTTATATAGTCACATTTATTGAATCAAATAGTAATTATAAAAAAAAATTTAAGATAACTTTTATTTTTAATTTTATTTATTTATATTAATCAAAAAATAATAATAATCTGTCCATATCCCTCCTACCTACCATATACTTACTCAAACGAGTTTACTAACTTTTCTCAAGCACAGTATGTTTAGATATTAGACTGATTTGGACAATAGTACCCTCATCATATTGTTCTGGCTATGAGGTGACGGACATAAACATTTTATTATTTAAATTATTAAATAAATAAAAAAGGCAGTCATAAAAAATAAAATAGTTATAAAAAAAAAAAAAAAGCCCTGAAAGGGAAACCCCACCCACCGCACAACCGCAGCCAAAACAATAATGATCTCATTGAAGAATAATGAATAATAATGAGTTTAGAAGAATCGAAACCGACAGGAACAGTGAAGTTGAAGTTAACTTATTTAAAATTTAATACTGTATTTATGATATAAATTTTTATTTATTTTAAAAATAATATAAATAAAATTTATTTATATTTAAGAACATTTAATCAATAAATATAGTTATATAAAAATATTAATAAAAAACATCAATTTTAGTTTACAATTACAAAAATTAAACGTAACTGTAATGTACTATTTCTTTAGCTAAAAAAAGAAATTAAATTTTTTAAAAAAATCGAAATAGAAAACAAAGAAAATAATCAAATAATAATCAGGATCAAAGAAGGAAGGGATCCAGATATTCTCTCCGTCCGACTCTCCCCAATGGAAGCTGATGTGTCGCTCGTGTTTCAAATCAAAACCCTAATTCTCTAATCCCTCTTCTGGAATCATCGGATGGAACGCCTCGGCTTTGTGGTTTGGTTTCTGCTCTGCTCTCTCGTAGCTCGTTGTTCCAGGGCGTCAGCCAATGTCGTTTTGATTGGCAATGACGTTACCCTGTCTTTCGACGATGTCGAAGCTAATTTCAGTTAGCTCTTCCTCTTCCTCTTCCTCTTCCTCTTCCCGTCCTTTCCTTTCGATATATATATATATATTATTTTTTATTTTTTTATTTCTTATTTATTTATTTTGGTTGTTTGGCTGCTTGGAAAGTGAGGGCAATGAAGTAAAACTAAGCCTTTTCTTTTTCCTTGTATGGTCGGCTGCTGAGGTGATCTTGAAAAAGAGTAAAGTAAAAGGAAATTTGAATTTAGTGCTAAAGAAGAAAATTGAATTGCAAGAAGTGTTTGTGAATTCCTATAAATATTGTACACGCTAATGTTAGTGCTGTGTGCTGATATTTGAAGTTGTCTTTGGTGGCTTTCAGCTCCTACGATTAAGGGATCAGGTGTGTGCGGGGTCCTGTATTTGGCGGAGCCTCTTGATGCATGTTCTCAGTTGACTAATAAAGTTGATAAAAAGTCCTCCAATTGTAGTTCGCCCTTTGTCTTGATTATAAGAGGAGGAGGATGTAGCTTTGAGGACAAGGTTAGAAGAGCGCAAGAGGCGGGTTTTAAAGCTGCTATCGTTTATGACAACAAAGATGGTGGCATGTTGGTTGCAAGTAATGATCAAACTTGATGACAATTCAGGAATTGCTTTCCTTGATTGCTTATTTCTAATGCACAAAGGAATTCTTTTTCTTATTGGCTTTTTTTTAGCCATCGGTAATTTTAAGGTTTGAGTCTTTAATTTGTTTGTAAATATGGACGGATACTTGCTTACCTTTTCTTTTAGTGGGTTTGCTAAAGTGATTCATTGGGTCTATTAAGCTAACTTGCTTTGTATGTTACAACTGCAAATACAGTTCGCACTTCAATGAGTTTGTCACTGTGCACATGGCTCCTTTGCTATGCTTTGAGTCTAGCCCTCCAGTTTCATTGAAGTGTGCATTAAATAGCCAAAATAATCTGCTGAATATGGGGCTATACCAGTTCATCTGTGCCTTTTTATGGATGCCAAGGAGAGTTATTTGGATGCTGTATCTAAGTTGCAACTCTTTTCAGAATGCAGACTTTTCCCTACATTTGCTAGCCAGAGTAGTTAAATAAAGAGTATGGTCCTCTTTCTACCTTACCCACCTAAGGAAGTTGATGAAATTAGCTATTGTCTTTGCGATGACCCTTTACTTTTGGTCTTCTACATACATCCTGTTTCAAATATTTCATGACTGAAAAAAAAAATACTTAAATTCACTGAGGAATTTTATAGGTGACTTCATGTATAGGGAAGGGAAAAACAGAATAGTGTTTACAGCTACTGAGTCCGTGGGTTGCAAAGTTATTGGGAAAAGGTTGTTGACTCTATGGACAGTGATTGGTTCATCGGTTGTTCACGGGATGCTGCTCAAATGGCAGAAAGCAGGGACAGAACCTTATAGCCTAGAAGATGTCCCTGCCATTTGTGTGGGGTACACATTTTACCTTTCACTAGACCCCACAGCCCAAGAGCCTTGTGTATTGGGATGCCCTTTTTTTTTAATATTTTTTTTGGTAGTGAAAAGAGAGTATAAAACGTTCAAGGTAGTGGAAAATCTGATCAGTCACTGACTCTGATGTATTAAATTTTTTATTTTCTCTTTGTTCTCAATTTTTTTCATCATCAACTCTTCCTCTCACTGTTTGTGATTATTTCTTTCCCAAGAGGTTCTTTAAATTGTTAATGTTGTATGAGCACTTCTTTTCTTGATGGGAAATGTTATTTGAACTTTAGTCTGCCATAATTGACACCAAAATATTTGTTGTTGTGCAATTCCTGACTTAGAACTTCCAAAATTTTCAGTGGCAGGGGATTCAGCTGGTATAAAAATACTTGCTGTTTTTGTTGCTAAAACTTCTGGTGAACTGCTGAAGAAATATATCAGCTTGGCTAGTGTGGAGCTGTGGTTAATTCCTAGCTTTGAGAATGCTGCATGGTCTATCATGGCAATTTCTTTTATTTCTCTGCTTGCCATGTCTGCAGTGTTGGCTACCTGTTTCTTTGTTCGCAGGCATCGTATAAGAAGAGAAAGGCCTCACAGTTCTCGTGTCAGGGAATTCCATGGAATGAGCAGCCGCTTAGTAAAGGCAATGCCAAGCCTTACTTTTACTTCTGTTCTAGAAGATAATTCTACTGCAAGAACATGTGCCATATGCCTAGAAGACTACAGTGTTGGAGAAAAGCTCAGGATTCTGCCATGTCGGCACAGTAAGTCCTTTTTAAAAAAAAAAATTTCTCATGACCAAATATTCAACTTTATCTTTCCGTATGGTGGGCTTCTGCATGGATTCGCTATTTAGGTAAGATGTTTTGTCAGTGGCTGACATAAGTCATTTAGATTTCACTGTCAGGCAATTTTTTGAATTAGTTTAGGTGCAAACATCATTATGAAAAGTTTATATTTAGTGTTGCATGATTTTTAGGTAGTTACTTGCCCTGGGATTGGAATTGGCTAATTTCCTGTGTTCTCATAGAATACTGATTGGAAGTATTGGAGTGATATACTTAACCTTATTATCTTCCTTTCACAAGGAAAGTTAAGAGTGGGCTGCAATTGAACACATCTTAGTGTCATATATGGTTGTTATTGTCACCTTATTATCTTACCTGAGGATAGAGACAACAATGTTACTGATAGAAAGTTCAAGGTTACACAGCTTGACAAAAGGTTTCTGTTATATTAGCTTGTAATTAAAGATGGGAATTATATTATGCATTTGAAAGTCATTTCAGATTAATTGTTTTGATCAGCAATTACATATAATCTTATTGGGAACTTTACAACTCATATTGCAGTTGAAGGTTGATATTTTTTGCACTTTGTTGAAGTTTAGAGACAGTTTACAGTTGGATTACATTTAGTTATTTTAGTTTTACTTCTGCAATTTGTGTGTAGCTGATACTCATTTTGAAAGCACTTGACACAAATGCTGCATTAGTTGTTCAATATGCCGAATGGCTGACCATAAATTCTTGAATTTTGTACAGAATTTCATGAATTCTGTGTGGATTCATGGCTTACTACATGGAGAACCTTTTGCCCTGTATGCAAGCGGGATGCAAGAACAATTACAGGGGATCCACCAGCATCAGAATCCACACCGTTGCTTTCATCCAGCCCTGCCTCAGTAGATTCTTCTTCTGTGTCGTCGTCCATTAGATCTGCAACATCATCAGCTATACAAATTGCCCCAGAGTTGTCACGATCCCCTTTTCATATCCCTTCTTATTCAAGCCCTGCTTATATTTCGCAGTCTCTTCGGTCCTATCATCAATCACATTCCATAAGTGCAAGTCACAGCTCCGTAGATCTTAGGAATATGTCTTCTCAGAGGTCTCTTCCTTCCCATTTGGTTTCACCTCACTCCTTGGGTTACCCATCTGTATCGCCTCTTAACTCAAGATACATGACTACACATATCCCAAGCCCAAGCAATGCCTCGCCTTTTTTGGCCCGTTCTTCTGGTCATCAGCCACGTGCACTGCACTGTAGTGAGTCTGCTTCGAGTTTTTCCCCATTTGCGTCTGTTCAGTCCCTTCCGGAGTGCTAAATTCCAAATTCTATACATAACATGGTTGTCCTTAACTACATGGCTGAGAATATTGGAAAGTCAACCTGCTTGTCAAATCATCTGACCTGTGGTTCACATCTTTGGGACACTGATGTTAGCATCCGATCTGTCAGTGATGGTTGGCTCTTGCGACATGCCCTGGATCATGATACGCATGGGTGGACTGTGTACATCTAATATATGCAATTGCGTCATCTGCGTGGATTTTCAACCGAGAACTGTTTTTGTTGTTGTCGTCGGGGTTTCACAAAATTTTTGCACACAAATTTTGAGAGATCATCATGCTGTGCCGCGTTTTGTTAACATTGACGTTTGAATAGTTTAGATTGTCTGAGTTATGTTTAACTCCATATGCACAAACAGTGAATTCTACAATAGCTTGTCGTCGGACAAGTTCTTTCCGCTTGACGAAGTCCATAGGTTTATTCTTTTTTCACTTTCTGTTTCTTTCTTACATCGAAAAAGGAGTCAATAAATTTAGCTTTCCACCTCTTATCTCTTGTATTTTCAGATTTTGTGCTTCTGTGGTTCTTCCTGAGGAATTTCTTTGGATATTCCAAGCAATTACGAACACTGGTAAGTTTTTGTAATTTAACTCCAGTTGAACGTTGTGGATACGCTGAGTGTTATTTTGCAACATGAACAGGCAAAAAATTAAAATTAATAAAAGGAATTAAGAGACCTATTAAATTATGAATTATAAATTACAATCTGTAGAAGAAGGGTTGATCTAACAGTACCACACGAAGTTAAAATCTTGGATTTTCACGTGATTCTCCCTATTCAGATCAACCAGCTTCTACTCCCATCTCTTTCGCAGCTGCCCAATAAAATACCACCTCCAAGATCATATGGGCACCAAACCTGTTGGGGGAATTGCCGATAGAAAGGTTTTACTCACAAGATGTTCTTGGTTTTCTTGGGGCACGCCTATCAGGGAAAGTCTAGGACACACGGTTGGTTGTACGGCAACCTCGGAATAAAACATAGTGGTTCGCGTAGATAAGTTCTGTGAACTAAAAGCAATCTACACTCTCAAAAAATAAACAGTAATGCTAAATAAGCAGACTTTGTTTCCTTCTATCCCAGTTGTACTGAAGTGATAATATAAATAAGTAATTTATTATCATTTTATCACTTATCACTTTATTATTACTTATCTAGGTTATTATTCGGAATAAAATCAAAAAATAATAATAAGACTATTTACCGATATTTGTTAAAATTAAAAAAAAAAAAAAAGAAAAGGGAAAGATCGTTGAACCAAAATATGGAGACTTAGTAGGGTGTTGGGCACGTGTACAGGACGTAGCCATGTATCCATTTCGAGCTAGGATTTGACTTCTTGAGCCACAAGGAGCGCACGCCCACACGCACGGGAATTCTCAGCTAAGGTAATGAAACGACATCACGTGCAGGCGATTTTAATTCTAAAGTGATGACCTGTGGGTGACTTGCACGGTCCTTTTAATATTCCCTGATTTGATGGTTTTCCTTGTGTTTTAATTTTCATACTCCTTTTGTTGTGAGTTGATAAAAAAAGTTTAGTATGTCTAAATCTCTAAAATTTTGTCCACTGTCATCTTGCAAACTATTGCACCTCAGTGTGCAATAATAAAACAGCTTGAGACATTTATTTTGAGATCTTAAAAGAGTGAAATTTATATAAAAATAAAAATATCGCTGCACCCCCAGTTAAAAAAGATTTTAACTTGAGATAAATTTAACTTAAATTAAAAAATTATTTAATTTAATAAATGATCATATTGAGAAATACACTTTTTTAATAATTTACAATTTAATAAACCTTTTAATAAATAAAGAAACAGTAATGTATGTATTATGGTGCCAACAACATAAAATTAAACTATATGAAATCAATTCTTTGGAAATTTAAATACAATGGAATCATTTAATCTGATAAATCACAGAGTTTCCTAGATAAATTTGCTCAAAATCATTATCCTACGTGTGATCATAACTCCACATCATTATACTTCTATTTTGGCGTTAAAATTAGAATTAAAAATGAGACAGTAATCTTAGGTCCAATTTCAAGCACATCACCGAATATAGCGTGGTGCTGCTATACGTACATTACTTCCAATGTAAATTAATCCGTACATAGCATGCTTCTAAGCGTCTTTTTCCAGTTGTTAATGGCTACGCATCCAGGACTTTCTACGACCACAAACTGCTCTTTCTGCCTGCAAATATTTGCGAGGCTTCTCCATCAGCCCAAACGTTTGTTGCCCGAGATTTCATGAAAGTTCACAGGACACCAATGAACAAAGCCAATATCAGAAAAGAATTCCGAGCAGTCTGGCAGAGGCCTTCTGTTTAGTATATTGAGAGCATTTCTGCACAATGATTATGCAATCTTTGCTCGCTTCAGGTGTGTCTCCCTCATCCAATCAAGGCATTCCTCTGCAGTCCCCTTTGGATTGGCGAGCTGCCATGCGAGCAATTTATGTTGCTGCAAGAAGGCACATACGGGAATTGTTGTGTCAAATGTTTCGTTGAACAGAAATTACTCTCTACACTCAAAAAATGACTGGGGACACGCAAATACAGAGCAAAGGCGATAGTTCTGAACAAAGCAACAATTGCAGCGCGTCCAACTATTTTTGAAGTGCTAAAAACAATTCTCTAATTGAATTGGTCAACAGCTATTTTGTAAATCCAATCGA
This sequence comes from Bruguiera gymnorhiza, assembly GCA_020883675.1. Classification (NCBI taxonomy): domain Eukaryota; kingdom Viridiplantae; phylum Streptophyta; class Magnoliopsida; order Malpighiales; family Rhizophoraceae; genus Bruguiera; species Bruguiera gymnorhiza. The sequence continues at coordinate 994,872 of JAIRCJ010001062.1, read as the reverse complement.
CCTGATAATTTCTTGACGTCCAAAATGCAGGAAAGAATGTCTTACCCATTCCTTAACAAGCGGTCCTCCGGACTTCAGCTGCAAAACACTCATAATATCCTTCCCGTTAACTAACGGCTTTACATCCCATACCTTATCAAGACCTGTATTCCAACAAAAGCATTTTGCTCACACCCGCGCCGAAAAAACCATTTTCTTTAATACCTACCCTGCTGAACATGGCTTTCACGAAACAAAGAAAAGTTTTCAGTGAGAATTTGGCATGCAATCTGAATACCTAGTTTAATAATAGCACCCTCAACTTCCACAAACAAGTCCTTTCTCTTCTCTGGTTGAAATTGCTTGTCTAAAAAATCTTGAGTGGTGTCAACTTCGGGAGGATACAACATTGTTGTAATCAACAAAGCAACTCGCCAGAAGTCTTTGATTTCCCGCAACAGAAAACCTTGAAAAAGAAGAATTACATGTTAACTACAGAAGGCCACATGAACCAGACCTTGCCTAAAGCAGTGAAATTTAGGCATATGGTAGCAGGAACCAAGTACCTGTTAATACCCGGAGTTTTGATGTAATGGGCGCATTGATAAATTCAAGTCCCCAATCAACTTCAGCAAGCTGGGCATCCTCACCAGATGTAAGCAAAGGAATTAGCATAAAGAATTTCTCTAATGACTCGTGTATCTTCATGACCTACAGAAGAAGATTAATTATTACCATGTATTTGACAAATATTTGCATTGGAACCTAGTATATGATAGTGGTGTTTATTGTAGAGAGAAGAAGAGAGTATATTTCAACTAACAGCTTCAGGATTACTGGCTTTTTGCTTCAGAGAGCTTTTGAAGATAAAGTTGACAACAGAAGTCTGCATGGAGGAATATATTGAGACATTTAGCTTAAGCAGAAAACAGATAGCTTCTGGAATAAAAATAAACTAAACTCACATAGTAAATTAAGTGCAAAGATTAATAGATATTCTCAGAACCATTACAATGCATATAAATGGATATTTTATATCACAGACCTATCAATTCGCCTAAAATAATTTTTTCCTTAGTATGTGCAACAATAATAGTAATAATTGTAGCTAACTTTAACAACGGCAATAAGAATAAATTAAATTTAGTTTAGTACCACCATAGAAATATGTTAAGGAACTATCAAACAAAGAGTCTTTCCCTAACAACAATTTAAGTGTCCAACTCCAATGGCTAGGACCCACTGCACCCTTGCATGAGATAAATATGCAATTTTAGAAAAACAACTGAGTCTTGCCCAACAAAGAATCATTGTTAGCTAGAGCCCAACCAAAAGAACTACCCATAGAACAATTTAACTGCCCAACTCCAATAGCTAGTACCACCACTCCTTGCATGAGATGAAGATCCAAAAGAAACATAGGCAGAAAAACAGAATGTGATACAGAAAAAGGAAAGAAAAAACATGGATGTTACCTTTCTACCCTTGTCATCCTTATATGTGAGCTTTCTGAAAGGAAGAAACAGAGCAGCATAGAGAGCAAGCCTTCTTTGTTCATCCTGGGATTCAAGTATCATAGGATTCATAATCCAAGCCTCAGATAAGGCTAAGACATACAACAGAAAAAGGAACCAGAAAATACTAAGTGACGTAACATAACCCAACGAAAGGTTTAAGGAAAATATGATAATTAGTTCACGAGTTGACTCACAGTGAATGAAGGAAACCCAATTAGTTGAATAAGGCACCATGCAGCATCCAAGTAAGCAACACAGAGCCTGAATAGAGGAAAAGCACAAGCCTAGTAGCAAGAAAAAGGCAGAGAGGCAAACAAAACGTGTAGGGTGCACAAAGGGAATCATCAAAAACTCATTTGAAGATGGCTGAAGGAACCCTATGTTGCACAGTGAATTTTGGTGAAAATATATTAGAATTTACCCCATTATCATTCTCTTACTCTGTTACTTTTATGTTTCCTAACAGTTACCATAGAACATCAAGAGAAAGAAGAAAGAAGAAAGAAGAACAAGAGAGTAAATAAAAAACATTGCCATTTCCCATTAGCTGTCATCTATGTAATATGTTGGCCTGCTTATGCACAAAATAAGGCAAAAGATGGGGAAAATGTAAACATCAGGTTCCTCAAAATATATACCAAGTACAGATAAATAATTGAACATCATGAAACATTCCCCAATGGATGATTTTATAGATCTAATCTTACCTGTGGCAACCTTCTGATGCTTCAATTTCAATGTTGGAAGGGAGACTGAAGACAATCCAGAATAATTTCATATCCGCAACATATGTAATAGCTTTAACTGGTTGATTACCAGAGACCATAAGATCAATCTGCACAAACAATGGGCACCAAGATAATTAAACATTACGCACATAACATGGATAACTCACTCACAAGCAATGAAATCTTGTCTTAAATCAGACAACACTTATCACTAAATCATTTCACAGGAAGGTGAACATACCTCTGTTCCAACACGCTCTTTACTAACTTTAGCTGCAAGAGCATTTTTCACGTCATCACAGGCTGCAGCTTCTTTCAGTTCTTCATCTAATGCAAATCTGAACCTTGCACCTAAAATGGAGAGAAAAATGCAAAATGAGCCCTATTGATCATAAGGAGAGAATTTTCCTTTTCTTTTTCTTTAAAAAAGAGTTTCCTATGCTTGACACTGATTACATTTAAGGACATTACATCATAAAATAAAAACTTTAGAAAAAATGCATTAAAAAAGATAAAAAATTTGAGGAGAAAATGGGCGTTGATCAAAAATAATCTAAAGCAAATCTTAGAAATGTGGTATTTTTTAGATTTTTGGCTTTGACTTGAACACAAAGTTCAATGGTTTTCAGTGCAAGAATTAAATTGTCCTGAAAAAGAAACCTTTGGGGACTAAAAGTAAAAAATATTCAGAATTTGTCCTCTGTAGAATCAGCATCATGCCTGAAGAATGTTTTTGTAACTTGTCATATTAAAGAAAAAGGAAAGAGCATGAAAACAAGTGAGCAAAACCAAAAGTGGAGGGTTGTGTTGCTAAAAAGAGCAAGAGGTTAATCAGTTGAGGCTTGCATTAGAGCCAACATTAGTCATCTATTCTATATCTATGAGTTTAAGTTTTAGCTTCATCTCTCTGATTGAAAAAGTTTGCATGAGAATATGGAATTCAAAGCTGAAATTGCATGGACTCATAATTGGACCAAATGAACTCTTGAAAACCATCATGTTACATGAGTCTATTAGAATAAGTAGGTGATATAGTGTGGTGACCTCAAAATAAACTATTAGAATCAGATAATCATAATACAACAAATGCACTGCAGAAGAGGACAAATACAACAAAATACAAATGAATAAGAAATCAGAAGATAAGTCCAGAATACCAAACCGAATAGCTCTAAGAACTCGAAGTGGATCATCCAAAAACGTAGCCTTTGGAGGCAAAGGAGTCACTATTTTTCCAGTTGTTAGATCTGCAATGCCTGTGAAGAGAGAACAGAACTAAAAAAGCTAAAACCGACAAGCACAAGAAGTGAAAAGTCAGATGCAGACAAAAAAGAAAGTCTAGCAAATAAAGACCGGGACAAACCTCTTCCAGTAAGGTCTTCAACTGAGCTAGTATTGATATTATAAAACAAGCTGGCCAACCCAAAAAAAATCAGTCTAGAAGTTGAAGAAAAATATCTCCAGCATCTGCATATATAAAATTTATAAAAGAGATACCTGTTGATGGTCAAATCCCTTCTGTATGCATCCTCTTCTGCTGTGCCGAATTTCTGGTTTAAGGAGAAGTAGATACTTCAAGTAAAAGAATACCTTGACAGCAAGTGTTGATTAATAGGAAATACACATTGATAATGAAACAATATACTTTTCACCGGCTGTGTATGATTTAATATGAAAAGAGCTCCCTTCAACACAATTTGTAAATGAGATTTGGGACTACACATGGTTCTGAGCTAACTCAACACCCAATTCCACATCTCTTGTTGTCTGATAATATTAAACATCCATAAACATCTTTCCCCCATTCTTTAATCATTTTTACTTTTTCAGGCACAGACATATTGCAGTTGTGTTTTCAAACAAACATCAAATTTGACAAATAGAAGCAAGACAACTAAAAATGGTTTGACACAAGGTTCGGGTACCACATTGTTCCAAAGACATGACTTGCTGACAAAAGTAACTAGAATGGGCCTTTGTAGAAGTAATGACTTCCAAGGGTTCATGTTATTTATACCCTTTTAATACATAACACCAATGTACCCAGGGTAGGAACTACAGAGCTTCCATGGCACAATCTTTAGTTTGTATTGCTAGAGAAATTAATGTGCATGGTCCTTCCACAGTTCCATTGTTAAAACTTTTGACGCATACACAATCAGAAGGTTCAGAAATCAATGAAACCAGAAATTAAAGTATTTAAAAAAACACATTGCACCAATTAAATCATTTCACAAACCCTCTAAAGGCATTCCAGGTTCAACAATGCACACATCAAAAGAGACAAGTAATCTCAATTAGTTAGGTACCATTGTAGGAATGCGACTATTCTCACTGTAGTCTTCACACCTTAAGTTCACAAAATCAATCCATAAATCAAAGAGCCGCATCCTTGCAGTTTCTAAGTGTTTGGATTGGTCAGGATTGCTGCAAAGAAGGAATGACAAACATGATTTTTTTTTGTTCATAATAAGCATGCAGCTAAGCTAGTAACCCAAGATGCACCAGATGATAAACAATACCGATACTTATATGCTGTACAAGTCCAAACAATAGCACATGAAAATAAAATAAAAGTGCATGAATTTGCAATTGCAATGATTTCTGTGATTTGATACTCAAGTGAAGAAGTAGCAATAAAAGATGCAAGAAAATAACATAAAAAGTTTCGTGCAAACATTTTACTTCCTTGAGTTGGGGGTAAATCACAAACATCTCCCTGACAAAATAACAATTTTTGTCTGTTCAAAAAGTGAGGCATTCACAGCTATTTCAAACCAACCAGAAACCCAATAACCAATGAACCACTCATCAATGTGAAACTTCATTATGTCAAAGAACCGACAATAACAAAGAGACACCAGATTTGTAAAGCGTGTCCATTGAGTTATTTTGTCAACAAATTTCCAAGTGATAATCAAATTAAATAAATGGCCAAACAAAGATTGAGCACCTGACAGAACCTAATAGCGACAGAGACCATACCGGGGAATAATACCAACTCCCTGTGCCTCCTCGCCAGTAGATAACAGGTATTCCCTAACCTTATCAACAAATTCACTACCCAACATGTTATCAATGGCAATATCAATGTCGTAACAATCTTTGCCCAGAAGCTGCAAAGGAAATGTAGACTGCGTAAGACCAAGACCGTTTCAATCAAGACAAACGAAAACTCTAGTATACACCATAATTGCTCTGGCTGTGCTTGAATTCAAAACCATCAATCAATCATTGCCCCTGCCTAATCTACAATCAAGCTCGCTCGAAATCCAAGAGTGCTTTGATCAAACATAAAGCGGGCACTCCTCGAAACACCGTCGTTTTACACTTTGAACAACTAAAATAATCGGAATTTCAAGAAAAATTTTACCTCGGAACCACTTATAAAGCAAAGAAAACGAATCTTAAAACCAAAATTTCACAAAAAAAAGAAAAAAAGAAAAGAAAGAGAAAAACGAAAAAAAAAAAAAAAAAAGCTAAGCTAAGCAATACCTTGTCGCGGACCCAACCGCCGGCGACGCGGAGAACGGTGGAGAGGTTGAAGTAGCGAAGAGTGTTGAGAAGGCGGTCGAAAATCTTCCTCTCAATGTCGGTCAATTCGACCGTGTCCTTGACTTCAAAGCGAACTGCTTCTTGTTCCGTAATAGGAGACCTTCTCATTGCTCTTCTTCTTACGCACCGACACCAATAACAATCACCAGAACAAGAACAAGAACGCAAGAATACTCCTCTCCTTAGGTAGCAGTTTCCGTCGATTATTCTGCGTGGCGTCGACGCAGACGACCACAGTGTTTCTGGAACCGACGCGACGGTTGAGAAATTGGCGAGATTTGGAAACAGGCGACAGCGAAAGGGGTCGAGCTTTATGGCCGCTTTCAAATACGGTCTCATGCCTTTCCCCGCTAAAGTCTCTCAAGCCCTATGTCAATTAGGTATTTAATTTTCCGGCGATTACGTTGATTTCGTAGCAGCCGTCCGATTGAGGCCCCACTTTCCCTTCTCAATCAACAACGTTACTTTCCCATCCGATCAACTTCCTTTTTCCCGGAGGATGGCTGCAATAGTTCAAAGATTCTCGTAATCCACGTGACAATCCTAACGTATTTTTCATACATTTGGAAAGAATTTTATTCGTATTCCGCGATTATGAATTTGAATTATTATTAAGATTAATAATTCATTCTGTTCGATTTCTCATTTTACATAATTAAAGAAAAAAAAAGAGAGAGAGGCTTGTGGTTTCTGCAATCCTACTTTTGTAACGTACTATTCAACGATTTTTGTAACGGTGGAATTTACAATACTTAGTAATGTCAACCATCTATGGAGCCTACGCGCCCCCAGGACCAGGCGAGAAAGAGAAGAGATTGCGGATAAGGAGCATGAGATCCTAGAGAATGAGAAACACAAGACCTTGGAAAATGGGTAATGAATAACTGAACCGAAGCCCTTACACATTGATCCAGTTTCTTAATTTCTCTCTTTTTTCTTTGGCTTCTTAATAGCTGTACTAATTATTTCCCAGGTTTAATCCGGATATTTGAGATAATTAATATTAAGAAGCCTAACAAAAATTTAAAATCATTAATAACCAAGAAATCTGTATGTTCGATTGTTGATCTTCTTTATATTTTGCGTTTATTTTCTTAATGACAAACATGTACACCAATTGCATGCCGCCCGTAACATATTAATTGAAGTCACAGAATAATATATACGGTATATAACCAGCCAGATTAGTTTCGGACCTGTCATCCCTTTTCCCTCTTAATGGTTGTAATATAAATTCACCGAAAAACATCAACCGCGCAACATACAAGGATGACCCGATATGTAAATTGTTTAGCCTCTTTGGATCGTTGGCAGACTGACATGACAGATGCCATGAATGATGTGCAATTAACGGAGTACCCGAAAAACCGATCGGATGACTTGAAGCCCACGAGTACACAAAGGGGCAACACAAGGGGAAGCGCGAGACATGGTGGGAAATTTCAAATATTGTGCCCGAGCAAAGAATAAGTGGAACATGCAAGTACTTTAAGTTCACCAAATTTGATGTCTGAGTTGATACTAATGAATTAATTAATGTAGGCACAACGAGCTCGAAAATCGTTTGTTGGTCAATATTTCCAGCATTCAACGACACTGAAACTTTAGTCTAACAATTAAATTGAGTTCTCTTGTTTTTCTTTTTTTTCTCTTCATAGTCGATGTCTGCGTACATGTTGCGCGTAATCATAGAAAATATGGAACAATCAGTTCAAGAGTTTCAACATTATCCGGAGGGAGTCAAAAAAAAAACAAAAAACAAAAAAATAGACATCTTTACAGCTGTTTCTCAGCTAACAGAAGGGAATCAAAAGATCTCTGGATTCACTGCGCAGCAGTATGCCTTGCGTTCTCAGTTTTGTGAGAGTACAAAATCGCCCGGCTGTCACGGCAGCGAAAAATCCAAGGGGAAATGCAGACTGCATATTTGCTCAATAAGCAAGTGGTCGCAGTTCTGTTTTACTTCACCAAATACAACGGCCAATAATTAGCTGCCACAAAAGGGTGTAAATTCAGCTAGAATGCTGTATGAACAAATGAATCCGAACACACATTTTAAGAACCTGAAGCCGAAAAATGAACTGTGTGACTGAAGTATAGTCGTGCAGAGTCTTTGGAAGAAGCACCATACCATTTTGAGTCCCCTAACCATTGAAATCTGAGGTAAGGTCCTCCAGTTCATCAACAATCGCCTTGTGGCAAAAAAAATATTGTTCCTGGTACAGATTGAGTTACCAGAATTACCAGAGTCAGTAACATAATATGAAAAATAATAAACAAAAGTGCCAGCTTAGTAGGCTTCACTCTACAGGCGCTACTAACAAGAATGGACTAGACAGCAAACCTCCTTTTCTCCTTACACAAAAGGAAGAAAGAAAGCTTCTTGGTAAGAGAAAAAGAAGAAACTAGGGAAGAAAGATCATGTGATAGAATAACTATGAACGAATAACTCAACAGCAACTAGTTGACTATTTGGACTTCAAGAATTCATGAACATGAATAAATGCCTCAGCAAACTTGAAGCTTCAAACCAAGAAGGAAGAAATACCATGGTTTGGACCATCCCTATTCGCTGGGATCTAAACATGGTTATAGTATTAGGAAGATCTAAAGCAGACATGTCTCCAATAAGTATTCTCTGGATGGTGTTGTGAATTGCACAGTATGTCCCAGTTCTCCCAATACCTGCACTGCATATGAAAAGGCCTCCATATGAGACATATTGTTGAGACAAAAATAACTGAAACCATTAGAAGCAAGAAAGATGAGCTAAACCTGCAATGAACCACTATTGGGCCAAGAGAGGGCAGTACAGGATATATTCTTTTTAAAATTTCACGCACAGCAAGAGTGTCATTGGGAACTCCATGGTCAGGCCATTCAGGATAGTGAATGTGCAAAACAGACAGAGGTAGCTCCTCTGACTGAAGCAGAAGTCACATAAGGTAAGAGAATAACCAGTTAACTCAGCAATAAGATTCCACACAACAAAAAAGCAACTGTTCACTTCCAGCAGATTCAGCCAATAATTTGATGCTAGCTGATATCAAAAAACCCTGAAACCAATATGTGTCTCTCATTCGTTATTTTACCATCTACGTCATATTGTCTATCATTGTGTATGGTCCTTTATAGTCAAATTAAGTGCAAAAGTAACAATTTGGATAACAACAGGAACGCATCTGTATTACATCAATTTAAGAAACCACCTCATACAATCCACCACATATTTTTCCTCTCCCCCTGTCCAAACAGCCCTCATAGATATCAACATTCCATGAGCTCATCATTCTAAAAACAGTCCATAAAATAAAGTAAAACTCACCTCTCTGTAGCCAACCTCCAAGTTGCGCAACACTAATGAAGTGTCAGTAGTTCTCACCCATTTGGTGACCATACATATATTTCCAAATTCTCTAGGACCATCTTCTGCTTGAAAATATTCTCCACATTTTACCAACTGAGGTTAAAATTTAAATAAGCAAATGGTTGCCAAAATTTGAAAGAAGATCAGAAACATGAGATGATGCTCAGTCATTCAACAATAATTAAGCAGAAGGACCAAAGGCTTACATAAACAAACATAAGCACCTACCACATCCAGAAAAGTCCATACTTTATATGTTTTAGAGCTTAAGATAAGAGAAAATTAGATTTTTGCACCTCTGCTTCCTGCAAGTTCTTCAAGAGATCTATTAGAAATCATCTAATACATAAGTAGTAGTCTGGTCAAATGTTGGACTCCCAAGCCTTTCTTCTCTCCCTTTCAATTTCCATCTAGGGTCCCCAGTTTATTACATTTTAAAGTAACAATTAGAAATTTCTTCATATAAAGGGCCAATCAAGAGCCAACCTTCTCCAGTCACTATGTGGAATAGGCATGGACATATGAATGCAGATGGATGGATCGCTACATGAACAGACATTGCTATGAGACAGCAGACATAAGTGAGTAGAAGTCAGCTAGAAACTGATACCACATCGCTCATCCAGTTGAAGTAGCAACTATGATGGTGACTACCTATGATGTAATGATAGAGCAGAGTGTGCCTGGCACATTGGAGCCAATGTGGTGCCTGGCACATTGGAGCCAATGTGGCTCCATACAGGAGATTTGGGGTTTTTAGAGATTCAATTTTGGATTTATTTTCTTCACCAGTTCTCTGCACAGTTCTTTTCAACAAGAAAACATGCATTTTAGCAACAATCTTCTAAATGACATAAAAATGCCTTTTAACTAATATAAACTGTAAGTTTCCAACTGATATCTCCCAGTGCTTTGCAAGTTCAGTCAGCATTTGAAAAGGAGCTAATCAGTACAATAAAGGAAATCTGGAATAAAATAGCTCAATATTTTAAGAGCTAAACAGCCTGGTCTGCCTGCACCATCTTCAGAAGGGATGCAGGATATGGTCTACCAACTGCTTTTAAAGTAACCACATGTGAGTAAAAACCAATATCAACTAGTGAAGTAAAGTACCTTGTAGTTGTCAACTAACCGAGTAAGCATCACAACTACAGGACAATGGTTTTGCACTACCATCTCCCAAAAATCCTCAAAGGTATGTGGTAGTGGACCTTGCGTGGCTATAAACTGAGAGACACTTTCAGATGGAGAAGTCTGCAGAAAAGAGTAATACCTAAGTGACTACACAGAGGCAAATAGAAGAAATTCAGAGTCAATAAACTTCTACCGTAACAAAGCTTGCATTGATGTATCCCCTTGCAGATGATCTGTAATCCTTGCATGGATTCAGAATGACCCTATTTTCATCAACTGAAATTTGTTTAAAAATCAACAAGTCAAATTGTTTATCGCTGGTGTTAATAGTAACATTTTGTAGCAATGCATATTTACTGACATGGTACGACATCCATATAGCGATTTTTGGTTCCATTGACATTGTTGAGAGCCACCTGGCAGCTCCTCATCATCTGACGTGGTGTCAACCTTCTTGCCTGGAAAAACAGAATCACAAGACTAGCATGTAACTTTGCATCAACTATAGAATTCATAAACTAAATTCACATTCAACATGCTCCAAGAACCACGTATACCAATACCAAATCAAACTGTGCTTAACCTGCCGAATTGGAACACTCCCCGAAATCAGCAGGCCATTAGATCATTATCAGTTCATGTGAGATCCACATCATCGACGGCCCTGCTAAATTCAGGGAGTCATCTCATTCGGCAAGGAACAAGTTTTTCTCAGACGAAAAGTTGTGGGGGAAGCTCCAGGCCGTTTTCCCAGATACTATGTGAAACTGCATACAACTCCTACGATTCTGATAACTGGCTCTCCATTTTCATTCATGCAGAGATGCTGAAAATATAAATTTGAAAAGGAAAATGGTTGGAGTTTTGGAAACAGCCTCTTGGCAAAAACAAGGATAAGGCTGCGTATTTAACAGTGAAGAAAGAAAGCAAGCAAGAAAGAAAGGAAACGGGAAAGATAGACGAGAGATGCCCGCAAAATCAAGACTCTCACTTTCTATTACCTTGCGTACATTTCTTGAACAACCAAAATAGTTATGATTTCAGAATACCCAATTCAAGTGATTAACCCACACACTCAAATAGGCTATGAAGTGAAACAACTCACAGAGAACCATCTTTACTGCCCACAAAATTAAAAAGAAAAATAAGAAAAAAATGCGACCCTAAAAAGGCTAAAATTACAAGAGAATTCAATATCGGACCTGCAAATGAGCAAATTCTTCGGCGACTTTCTCGGGAGCCCGGAGCTTTTCTTTGAAGAAACCGAGAGCTTCGGAGCAGCGCTTGTGCTGATCGGGAGTGAGAGACAGTCTCGGCGGAGGATCGGGCGAGAATTCAAAACGCTTAGGAGCGGCGGCCGGCTGTGGAATGCCGGCGGAAGAGGCGGCCATGGCCGATCTCCGGGAGCGGCGGGAGATGGAGCGAGATGATACAAGATTTCCCAGTTGTGCTGTTTTTTTTTTTTTTTAAATAACTTTTTAATTTGATTTTTTTAATTGTTAATCTCTCGGTTTGATTTTGTTCAGGATGGCATCGCGGGCACGCTGCTCCCCTTTTGCCCCCACAAGAAGATTAGTTTAAACATAATTACAAAAATACCCTTAGAACTTACACCAGGCAAGAAAATAGCCCATTAAAATTATAAATTTTGAAGAATGAAATTGCAAATGGCGAATTCCAAGAAAAAAGTAGCATGGAGCATTGCCGGTCGAGTTCCCTGATTATTTTCGATTTATTGGTTAAAAAAAATAATTTGTCTTCTGGGTTGGACACGGAATTGGAATTTGTTTCGGTTATGATAAAGAAAGCTAGAGGTGGAAAAATGGCATTTTATGAGAATGGGATGCCTATCTCCTTTCAGTGCAGTTTTCCAAGGGCTTCCGGGTCAATAAGAAGTTTAAAAAGCGTTGTGCCAAACGGCTTCTCGATACGAGATTGCGGCAGGTTTTGCTAGAGTGGGGTGTTTGAAGCCTATCAATAATGCAAGAGTATTCTTTAAGCTGGGTTCCATCACCAGATCTCTTGACGAATGACGATGACTATGCTGGCTGCCTAACATCACTTCATTCATTTCTATGGCAAAGCAGAACCATGTGTTTTAAGCAACTGTTGTCTTTTTATTTTCCTTTATTTTTCCGATTTGAACGGGATTCAAGAGCCGAGCCTAAAAGGGCACACTAGTAATGCTTCATTTCCATGCATGCCTGCTTATGCAGGTTTCCTCCAATATTAGAGGACGATGCAGGGCCCATTTCTGGAGAAAACACGTTCAAGCCCTCCTTTACTTCATATGACAATTCTGCCCAATTTGATATTTGCCGATAAAAGGTTAAAAAGCCTCATTCACTTCGTGAGGGCTTTTCTTTTTGAAAGCCCACCTTGTGTTTATTTGCAGGCCCAATGCTTAATCAGGTTGTTAGTCCAGGAAAAAAAAAACTAATATCTTTTTATTGAAAGTCTTGGGTTGCAATTTTTTTAAAAAATAAAATTTATGAGAATTTAAAAAATTATTTTAATTATATATCTCATAATGTAATAATTTTTTTAATAAAAAAAAATAAATAAATTGCAAAACTTTTTCATCAGAATGGAATAGAATCCCCCCTAACCGAAAGAATAGGCACCCAAAGAAAAGATGTATTATTAAACTGAATCCTGCAATATAATTTTAGTTTAATGATTAAAACTAAAGTTTGACTCAAAACGTATCCTGTTCATGTCTCATTGTCCACCTCTGGAACCTCTCGCAGTTCAATTTATTTTTGGATGGCCTTCCAATGGACCATGAAATACAGATGCTAAAAAAAAAAAGATTAAAAAAAAAAAACAAAAAGACAATAAATGTAGGCTGACCGTGGATAGGACACCAACGTATCATGAGATGACACAAGGCTATTGCTCTGCGGGTGGGAAAACGTGCCAGGCTTGCTAGCCGAATTTACTGCCAAAACGGCAAGAGTCCAAAAGAAATAATTGATGTGACATGTCCACGTCCCAGGTCCTGCAGCCATAGCCCTAACAAAAGTAGGGCCCAATCTCAGAGATCTTCCCCATCCACTACTTTGCTCATCAGTTGTCAGCGGAAACCGACTTGCCCCTGCCAATTATATGGTTGGGTATTGAGCTCTGATCTATCCTGAACGCTTTCTTCTTTTCATTAAAAATTTCATTAATCTGTACATTACACGATTTAGATATATAAAAACACTTTTAAAGAGAGTCTCGTTCTTGGTTTCGATTCGAACTAATTGATTCAATGGACACAAGATAGTAAAAAAAGCCTTAAATCAATTATAGTTGCATAGTAGTACTCTTCACGAAAACCCCCAACAATAGGTTATAGATAGCTTGCGACGATCATATCAAAACAAAAAAATAACATGGAGATATGCATCACAAGATTTGAAGTTTTGAGTCAGAAAGTCCCCCGAAAGAGCAGCCTAAGACCAAGAAAAAGAACAAAAACTTTTCCCATAAAGCCGAAAAGGGGGTAGTAGTTGCTAAGTACTAATTGCTCACGAAAAGTCTTCTTGCATACTGTTACTATTATGGTTCAAACATCACAAGCTCATTACAAATTCTGCCTCAAACATCGTGTGCAATGCTCCCATTTCCATTCCTTAACAACCCTTTGTTCTCTTCGTCATGTCCGTTGCCTCCATCCCCGCTAAATGCACTCATTTCCACTTTAGTGAGCCTATCGGCTCTCAAAGCTTCGTGTTCCCAGTCCGTACGGACCAACACAAAAAGAACCGAGAGCACACAAGCCACTTGGGCTGATAAGAGACCAAACCATAGCCCAGCGAAACCGACATTGCGTCCAAATGCTAAACCCACTGCCACCGGGGTCCCCACACAGTAAAAAGCCAGCAAATTAATGTGGGCCCCAATTGCTGGTCGCGCCGTGCCGCGTAGGATGCCGCAGCCTGTTGTTTGAGGGCAGTTACCAAGCTCACATAGGCCAATTATAGGTAATACGGATGCCACTAGAGACTTGACAAGATCATCTTTAGTGAACAAACCAGCCCATCTGTATCTAAGGAACACCGTCCACGTAACATTGGTGACACCGATTACGAAGGCAGAGGCCAAAGCGACCATGGCCGCCAGCTTGGCTTTATACGGCATACCAGCTCCTAGCTCATTGCCTACCTGCAATCGTACTCAGAGAACACAATAGTATCCGTGAGCTTTGCTAGCTCACCAAAATCAATGTGTGCGCGTGCACGAAAGAAGAAAGAGATGTTTGAGCAAAGGCCACCTGGGTTTATGTCACTTTTGTTGGTTAAATGTACCGTCACGCTCAAGTGGAATCTCACCTTTAAGGAGAAAGTAAAGGGTGCTCATTTGTTTTGTACTAATAGTTGCCTAATCATATATTTAGACGCCTGAGCTACATGGGTCCGGTAGAATGATGCAATCAACCAACAGATCTGAAGCACGTTTTTAGTCTGGATGCGAGTGCTTATACTGTAGTGGTCAGTTTAGAATTCCCAGCTTGGCACAACTTATGGTGCAGTGGACCATTGCTCCCTACTTGATTCTCTCCTATTGGACGAAGGCCAAAAAAAAAAACAAAAGAAAAGAAAAATGGCCATATTTTTATTTCCTCAATTGTAACAGCAAATAAATGCTGGAAATTATAGTGACAGACACTTACAAACAGCCAGGATCTATGTAACAGCGACCCATCAACAACTGAAAATATATGAGCATTTATTAGTAGAGTGGGAGGTGGGGTTGGAAAATAACATACCCGGGCAGAAACACAGCCGGCGAGGGCCATGGGTACAGTGTACATCATGCTAGTGGTCTGAATGAGTATCCCAGTCGCGGCCACGGCCAGTGTGGGATTAGGTAGGTAGCCTGCCATCACGGTCACTATCTCATACCACCACCACTCCAAGCAAATCCCTAAACAACTCGGGACTGCCAACTTCAACAGTGGTCCCAACCCACCACATACTTCTCCAATCCCAGCCGTCCATCTCATCTCCCATTGTCCGCTCGCCTTCCACACATACCCAACCATCAACAACACCATGTTCATGTTAGTTACCACTGATGCCATTGCCACACCAGGGACCCCCAAACCCATCACCACTACTAGCACATAGTTCAGTGGCACGTGGAAAACGACAGCCAACAGAGAGCAGTACATTATGGGTTTTGTCACCCGCTGTGATCTTAAGAAGACCCTCAAGGGCTGTAACAAAGTGTTGGTTAAAAGATCTGGGAGAGAGTAAATACAGTAAGTTGCTGCCATCGCTGTAATTTTTGGGTCTTGGCCCATGAAGTTCATGATTGATTCAAGATTAAGCCACAAGAGGCTTACGGGTATGGTTGCAATGAATAGGATTAAGATCATACGTTGAAGAGAGAGGGACAGAAGGTTCCAATTCCTGCTGCCATAGGCTTGGCTGCAGACTGGCTCCAGCCCAGAGGCTAAGCCCACAAGAACTGAGTAACCGGTAATGTTAGTAAACCCAATAGACAGTGCACCACCGGCCAGCTCCAAACTGCCTAATCTTCCCAAGAAAATGACTGAGACGACTGACCTGAAAAAGGCCATCAGGTGGGCAGTTGTTACCGGCAAAGCCATGCCCCATAACTCTTTTACCTCTTCAACAACCTGTTGAGACCCGCAACATTCATATCACTATCCACCATCAATAGAACAGAACAAGGCGTGGACAGAGAGACGAGGAGTTTGTGTGTTTTACCTGGGAGACAGAGGGCTGCCGGTAGGAAAAAAAATATGAATCTTTATTTGCCATTAGTCTCACTGTTATCTCTACTACGTCATTCAACCTACCAAAAAAAAAAAAAAAAAACCAAATGATATGAGTAAAAAAAAAATACTAACAGAGGGAGTCCAAACTGGATACACGTAGAAAAACCAAATAATATGCTACACAAAAGGTGAATGGGAAGGAAACCGATTGGAACAAAAAAACAGAAGGAGAACATAGAAAACTCACCTACAGGGCTTCACTTTACTTCTTAATAACCAGGATGGAAGATAGTAGGAGGAACCACCTAGTGGGATGGCTAGCGGTAGGTCAAGAAGGGTCGGCTTTGTTCATCTTTAATGTGTTCATTCGATTAGGCACTTTGTTTAAGCAAATATTTTTGGTTGACAAATAGATGTTCTTTGTTCGTTGAGATTAATTGCTGGGAAGGACAAGAAGAGCAAAGGTTTGCTAGAAAAGAAAGGCTTTTGGAGCGATTGGAGAGGAAATGTTCAGGCACTTGCAGGAGATATGATGCAGAAAACATGGAATCTAACCATCTTATATCAATACCATAAAAGAAAAGTTAGAGAAAAAGTTTCCGCTTAATCCTAATCAAAAAATGAATGTTATTTCTCAAAAAAAAAGTATATATATTAATATTATATATATATTACTACAATTTTGATGTTTATTGTTATAAAAAAATATATAATTATACAGTTAATGCATCCATTATTACTTTAATTTTGATGTATATCGTTGTAAAAAAGTTAGCATTAAATATCTACCTTAATTACAATGTTGATTACAAAAATCATTACCATAACTAAGGTTTTATTTTCTTAACATTTTCTTCTTAAAACTGCTTAATTTAAGACACTAAACTCTAAAAAATTTTTGCAACAAATCTTAATTTATGTGATTTACAAGAATAATTATAAAAAAAAGAAAATTTATTTGCCCATCATCAAGAGAAAGTTCAGAAAAAGCTTCCTCAATCCTAGCTAAAAATTTTATGTTATTCTTAAAAATAAATTTATATATTATTTATATAATTCTATTATTATATATATTACTCCACTACTATGTATAATTAAAGAGTTAATGTCTCTATTATTATTATAATTTTGATGTTTATTTTTATAAAAAATTAGCATTAAATATCTACGTTGATCACAAAACCGGCTACAAAAATCATTAACATAACTGGGTTTTATTTTATTAACATTCTCTCCCTAAAAAAATCTAAAAATGCCTAAGCGGAACAATTTCCTTTATGTCTGTCAATTTCCTCTCATCATTACGCTTAATTATACATGCATGCACATAATTTACATATTTAATTCCTTAATTTTCTTTTTATTGCAAAAACTTTAAAAATCTTATATATTTAATGTCATCGCATTTAATTCTGACTACTCTTACAAGAAAAAGTTAAGTGAAGAGGTTACTCCTAGACTTGAGAAAAAGCTATCTGAAGTAAATCTAACATGCAAAGCAATATTAAAAAAAAAAAAGATTCATTTTTGGATTTTTCTTGATACGTGAATTTGTTGTTTTTTTTGTTTTTTTGGTCAAGCATAATTCATGAAAATTGAATCCAAGAATTTTTTTTTTTGGTTAATCTCAAACTTGAAATTTTTAACTCTAAAAATTATCTTTAATCTTAGAAAAGTCCAAGAAAGTTTTTTTTTTTAATGATTACATAAAATGCCTTATAATGAAAAGAGAAAAAAGAGAATGATATGAATACACCAAATTGAAAAATAGCATTATAAGGGAAAGAAAAAGGAAACTTCACGAAAAAAGCAAGTAAAAATTTATAATTTGTGGGAATCCTCTCTGTATATGCTTAGGATACAACGTTAATCTTCAAGGAAAGGGTTCCACGCATACAATGTGGCGGCAGCTAATGTAAAGGTGACCTTAAAAATATGGGAGTAAAATCCATGAACTTTTCTGTGGAAAGTGTAAACTTTTCATTGCGATGACTATAAATTCTAGAATCCAAAATTCTTGCATGCGGTGGAGACACTATAGTCAAATTTAAGCCAAAATGAAGAACCCCAAAGGACGTATAAAAGCCACAAGAATTTGATGCCTCTCTATGAATAGTTACTCTTTTAATCAAAAGTTACTTTGCATATTATTTATGTGCAAACTATTTATGTGGGAACCTTTTATTTTCACCCACGTTTTACTGTAATGTATAACCCTTCTGTTTCTCTCTCTCTCTCTCTCTCTCTCTCTCTCTCTCTCTCACACACACACACACACACACACACACAGAGTGTGTGTATAATGCATTGGACGTCTATGTTCAACAAATGAATAGCTGTTAATCTGGAAGCCATTTCTCTTTAGACTTCTCTTTTTTCTTGATCATGGCTAAGTTCTGTTTTCTTTGTGTTTTGTTTTTTTTACTCTCTCTCTTTTTTTCTTTTGGCTAAGTGGGTTTCAAACTCCATTCCCAGACGAATGAATCTACTGTGGACAGTGGACCCAGTCCAGGGGTAAAATGTCTCTCTAAATAGGTAATCTGACTGTGAGCTCATAAGCCTGGTGGATGCGGATGCCCATTTATTAAAAAAAAGACATTAATTTAAGCGTATAGACGGGCAGAAACATGATGAGAATATTAACTATATTTTTAACATGTTCCTCCGCTTTTAAGAAAAAAGCAAGGTAAATGCTCTACTGGACACAGACATTATTTTTCGAGACGTTAGACGAGCAGACAAGTCCTACACCACATGCTGTCAATTAACAAGACTTGTTTCCGAACCAATTTAAGTGACACAAGATGATAATCACGCTTAATTAGTTGATATTTTATATTAACTGATGAAAGTAGCGAGAATGACATGTCCAGTCCAACAAATTAATTAGCATGCAATTACTGTTTTCTTTTTCTCCGTTACAGCTGCTACAGAATTAACCAAAATCTTTGTCACATCCATAAATTATTCCTAAGAGGACGTATTCACGGTATCCAAAGGGTTTAGGAGAGGTAAAGGATCTAGAGTTAGATGTGGAATAGAACTTGTGCTAAACAAATCCAAAAGCAGCAGGGCATCTTATGAAAGGGATCAAAATAAAAAAATTAAAAAAATATATTATTATTATTATTAAATATTACAAGTGGAATGGAAAGAAACAAAGAGGGACGAGCTTTATTCTCATTCTCGAGATCTTACGGTTAAAAAATTATAATCTGATCGATCATAAATTGTAGAATATAGCAATTAATTAACCCCGCGAAGACTACAATAGTGGATGCAATATTTCAGCAGTGACGTCCATAGACAACGAGGACCTAGCTATGTTTTCATGGGGAAATGAGAAATCAAAGCATTTTTATTTTCACATTCGACAAAAGTAATAAATGGTGATTCGCAGTCTGGAAAGATACAAGCCAGCCCATTCTGGAAGACGCAATTTAAAAAGCTCCGTTTATCATGTTGCATGGCCAGCTCATGGGTTGGCACTGGGCACAAGCTGCCCCGCCATTCTGCCGGGGGTCAACCAGGGTTCAACACCAAACAATCAAATTAATTGAATTGCGCAGTAAATTCTTTTGCATTTTACGGCTCCCAACCCTTTGCCCTAGATAGATGTGTGGCATCCAAAGGATTTTGCTATGTCACAATATCGCGTGCCATACCTAGTTTTAATGTGGAAGGGTTTTATAAATTATTCTGTATATTTTAAAGTTTATTAAATTTGAGATAATATTATGCATTATAATGTCAGGTATTATAAAAAAATATATGACTAATTAATGTTAATTAAATTTAAAATTAAAATTATATTATTATAGTTATTTAGTATTAAATCATATTTGTTAAGAAATTAATTAACTTAAAAATTTAAAATTATTAAGTGAGATTTAAGATATGTATCATATATTATAATTTAATATATTCTTATATGAAATTTTATTTAGATTAAAAATATGAATAAATCAAGTTCTTTTATTTTAAATAAATTTATAATTAAATATAAAAATAATAATATTTAAATTTATAATTATTTGATCATAAAAATTTTGATAAGATATTTAAAAATCAATTTATTTAAAAATTTAAAATTATTAGGTAATATTTAAAATATAAATTATATAATATAATTGAATAATACTCAATGTTAAACTAGAATCGCTATAGTATAAAGATCAGAGTAAAGAACAACATTAAAAAGAAGGCTGTTATCCAACTAATAAGAGCTTGGCTCAGTGTGGGCAGACAATCACGCTTTTAAAGTAGTTGATTAAACGGCGCAGTGTGGTGCTTGCCCCAATAAAAAGGGTTTGTTATTCGTTTTGGTGCAGTGCATTGAACTTTAGAGATATTAAGGCATGGAATAATTGTAATGCCTTTCATTTTCAATGGCATTAATAGAAATTAAAAAACGATTTTTTTTACGCCGTGCATTGAACTTGCGATATGCTTTTTTGAGATATGTACAGTGGCCAAGACCAGAGCCTCTCGGCCTTCAAGTTCGCTTCTTGACAGTGTTGAACCAAATACAAAGCCACAAATCCAATCAAGACACATAAAGGCGACGGTCACTTTCATTGTTTTTTGTTTTATTTTTTTTATTATTATTATTTTATTATTTATATAAATTTAAAGGGATCGATTTTGACAATAACTTGCAATTTGTTAAGCTCTGGGAGGGCCTTAAGCCGTTAAGAATATTGTAATGGAGAGAGCTATCATTCTTTCGAGCACCATCACAAACAAAAAGATGCTAAAAGACGTGCTTTTGGACTCTTGTTTTTTGGGATTTTTTTATTGTCGTGAGTGAAAGTACTTACTAATTGTAATCTATTAATTGTCATTATAGCTGTCAAAGCAAGGATTCTATTCGAGCTGGAGACAAGAATGGCCGCACAATCATATGTCGCTTGCTTATGATTGGTTTGCGATCCATTCATATGTCTTATCGTTTATATCCACGATGATCCTCTCACTTTCTTAACTCACATTTTTTTTATTTTTTTGGCTACAATCTCTTTTGTGTTTACACGACACTGTTTTTTTTGTCCTGGAGCATTTGATCCGTAATAGACATGTAGATATCAAATTCGAACCTTAGAGCTTCATCTCGTTGTATCAATTTTAATCATAATTCAACCCCACTAGCTCAAAGCAACCACAACCCCTACTGCAATTTTTTGATGATGACTGATAACAACGGAATAAGCAATGTTTTGATTATAGTTTAATCGTTTAAGGATAAAAGATTAAACATGATTATTGATAGACCAATTAAAAAAAGAAAACAAAAATAAAGAGGACAATTAGTATTGGTATACATCTTACATTATTACAATTGAATTTCCCCTAACGTGAAATTTTATAATTGTATGAAGAATTGAGAATGCACAAAAGATCTTATCCTAATGTTATCATCTTATTACTAGAAAGTGTACTTTAATACTTTGAATATATATATTTCTTAGATTTAATTTTAACAAATGAATCTTATTATTTCAATGTTATGTTTGTTATTAATAAAATAAACTATTGTATTAGTGATATATTTTAAGAGTAATTTAAAAGAAAGAAAAAGGAAATACAAAGTTTGCACGATTATTTTTATTGTTTCCCATTGCTTTCTCACCCTCGAAAGTTAAAACTAAATGCAATAGTGGGCCTTGGAATTTGTAATTGCTTATTTATTTAAGATCGAAATTTAGAGATTGGACTCCTACCTCATTCCATCGGCCATCGCTGGCAATTTTGGGCTATATTATAAACCTAGGAGTATGGGCTTGCATTTGGAGACCCAAACGGCCCAAATAATGGAATGTTGTACTTCCCTTTTGCCAGAATCAAAACTCCAAGCCCATTCTATCAAAAACGAAAGGCCCACCAAATGAGAATCTTTGATCGCCCAACACCGGCATCTCGAGAGAGACCGAGATCTGCATCTTATTTTAGTTGGACTCTGCCTAAGCCCGATAGGATTTCATAGCCGAATTTCAAGCGGCAATAATCAAAACCCAGATAGATAACCCATTCCGATTCTGATGAACCGGAAATCGTATCCTCAAATTTGTCCAAACGGAAGTGATTTGATACAAACAAGTACAAAGACAATAATGGTTCCTAACCACTGGTTTATTTGATCTCACACCGCGTGGTCAACCTAAGCGTCTAGAAAATCTATTTGAACGTATTTCCCATTTCTCCCAACCCCCCCGGAAGACCCGCATGATGCCGTCCGACTTGTCTTTGAACTTCGTCCGGAGAAAAATGATCATAAAACGAGAGATGATCATGACCAAAAAGAGATATTGATTCCTTCCCAACTGTTTTACCCGTCTTTTTCCTAGCCCAATTCAATGCAGAAAATTTGAAGAGGTCCGCTTATTTTTTATAAAAACAATATTGATGCGTAAACAAGTAAAGAAATGTGCATCTATATATATATATATATATTACGCATCAATATATATATGCAAATAACACAATTTTATTAACTGTTTATTAACTGTCCGAACTCCACTTGTCACCTCATCCCGTCAAGTGCCGGGCTCAACTAGCTTTTTTCTTATTCGTAAGCATTATTTTCTATTCTCGATTCTAATGTCAAGGAAAATGCCAAGATACCACCCGTATAATACTCACGCGAAGGCAACAACCAAAAGAAATAAATCGAATTGAAGGGGAAGAAAATCAATAGAACCAAAACAAAAAAAAAAAAAATGAGGCTAGTGCGGCTGCTCCGCTTCTGCCTCCCACTGCTGTGCTTCGCCAACTTTAATTCGGCTGCTTCAACTACGAAAATATTGCCAGGCTCCTCTCTCTACGCTTCCAGTCCAAACCAAACATGGTCTTCGCCGAACAACACTTTTGTTCTGGGCTTTGTTCCGGTGGACCCCACCTCCTACGTTGCTGCCATCTCCTTCTCTGTTGGTGTCCCCGTTTGGACGCCTAGTATTACTACCAGTAGCAGCACGGGTGCTCCGGCGGCAATTGACTCCGGCGGAGCCCTTCATTTCCTTCAGACCGGCAGTCTTCGCCTTGTCAATGGCTCCGGTGTCACTGTCTGGGACTCCGCCACTGCTGGTCTCGGCGTCACCTCGGCTTTTCTCAACGACTCCGGTAGTCTGATCCTCCAAAATGGCACCGTTCCTGTCTGGTCCACGTTTCAGAATCCAACGGACACGATCCTCCCGTCTCAGTATTTCACTTCCCGTCAGATTTTACGATCTGGGTTGTATTCGTTTCGGCTTCTGAATTCCGGCGATCTAAGCTTGACGTGGAATGACAGCGTGCGGTTTTGGCATCAAGACCTGAATTCTTCTCTCGCCCCCAAGTTGACCTCGCGGAGTTTGGCATTGCAGCCAAGTGGAGTTCTTTTAATTTCCGATGCCAAGATGACGGCGGTGAACGTTGTGTATAGCAGTGATTATGGAGAAGGCACTGACGTGCTGAGGTTCTTGAGGTTAGACAAAGATGGCAATTTGAGGATTTATAGCTCCACAAGAGGCAGTGGAAACACCACCGTGCGATGGGAAGCTTTGCCTGATTGGTGCCAAGTTTTTGGCTACTGTGGAAACATGGGTATCTGCAGCTACAGTGGTTCAAACCCAATCTGCGGATGCCCATCCAGGAACTTTGAATCCATTGACTTAAATGATCCTAAAAGAGGCTGCAAGAGGAAGGTTGAAATTGAGAATTGTAATGACACTGTAACAATGTTGGAATTGGAACATACAGAGTTTTTGACGTACCAGCCACAGGAAATTTTCTATGTACCAATGACAGCATGCAAAATGAATTGTCTTACAGATACGATTTGCGTTGCCTCCACTTCAACCTCTAATGGAACTGGATCCTGCTACATGAAAACAGAGGGTTTTATAAGTGGGTATCAGAGTCAGGTTCTTCCCAGCACTTCGTACGCGAAAGTTTGTGGACCAGTTTTGCTGAATCCGTCGCTTTCGCTGCAGATTATGGAAAAGAACAAGTGGTGGAAGGGTCATGAGTTGATAATTGCTCTTCTAATTGTGGCCTCGCTTCTGCTTTTGATGGCTTTACAGGGTGGCCTATGGTTGTATTGTCGTAGAAATGGTCTTCGTGTGCAATTTAGGAGTGGCTGGACTCAGTACACTCGGCTCGAATATGCTTCTGGAGCCCCAGTACATTTCTCATACAGGAAGCTGCAACGCGCAACAAAAGGATTTAAGGAGAATCTTGGGAAAGGGGGTTTTGGGACTGTTTATAAAGGTGTTCTTGATGATGGAGTAGTAGCTGCAGTGAAGCAACTTGAGGGAATTCAGCAAGGCGAGAAACAGTTCAGGATGGAGGTTGCAACTATAAGTGGCACCCACCATTTGAATTTGGTGAGACTGATTGGTTTTTGCTGTGAAGGGCGCCATAGGCTATTAATATATGAGTTCATGAAAAATCGTTCTCTAGATATCTACCTCTTCCCAACAGAACAATTAGGACAAATGCTGGACTGGGAATCTCGATTTTGCATTGCTCTTGGTACTGCAAGAGGGATAGCATACCTTCACGAGGAATGTAGAGATCCCATTATTCACTGTGATATCAAGCCAGAAAATATTCTCTTGGATGACAAATACAATGCCAGGGTCTCTGACTTCGGGCTTGCAAAAATCGTAAATTCCAAGGGCCAGAGATGTCAGGCATTGACGAGTGTCAGAGGGACAAGAGGTTATTTGGCACCAGAATGGCTATCAAATCTTCCCGTGACACCAAAATGCGATGTTTATAGTTATGGTATGGTTTTGCTGGAGATAGTGAGTGGGAGAAGGAATTTTGAAGTAGCAGCAGAAACCAATGGGAAAAAATTCTCAGTATGGGCTTATGAAGAATTTGAGAGGGATAATTTGCATGTAATTGTTGACAAAAGGATTATTAATGAGGACTTGGACATGGAACAAGTGAATCGGGCAATTCAGGTTAGCTTTTGGTGCATCCAGGATCATCCATCTCAGAGGCCAACCATGGGGAAAGTGGTCCAGATGCTAGAGGGCATCACCAACATTCCTAGACCACCAGTACCAGTTGCAGCCAGTGAAGGGTCCCTCGCAGAAAATGGTCTCAATTTGACCAAGTCCGGATACGCAGCTCCCTCTTCATCTTTGTCATTCCAACCTGTACGCATGCATTCAGCTTCAAACAGGAAGTTGGAGAAGTCTTCTTCATCGTTATGGCGATCATATGCAAGTGAACCTACAAGCATGTAAACAGATATGGACACAGCTTTGATTCAAAACCAAAATCTCCTTATACGCGGTCAGATCTGATTTCCGCGAAGAGATGTGTGATTGATTTTCCATCGTACGTGAATCCATTTTGGCTGAATTATCTCTTCATGTCATTTTGGCTGAGTAATGCTATTCTGATTATTGTTATTTTTATATTTTTTACTTTTTTACTTTTTTTTTATTGAGTTATTTTGATTCAATACAAAAAATGAGTCAAAATATATTTTTCAATAAAAAAAAAAGATAGTTGTATCAGTATGCTGAAATTCTTTACCTGTAACTTAAAACCCACATTTCCTTCTTTTTGTACAAGCAATTGATGCCTAACTAATTTTTTTTTTTTTTACATGTAATCGAGACAATTTTAGATTGAGAGATAAATAATTCTTCGTAATGTTCGCTCTGACCAAAATACCGAAAGCAGCGAGAGAGAGACAATGGAAAATGACATAATTTATTGAATATAAAATGGTCAATCCATACAGGTGCATATTAATAGCTTGGCCAATTTTCGCCGGAACCATTTCAGGTTAGAAGACCCATAATTCAATTAATGTTCTAGATGAAATGGTCCAAGTATGGTCTCCGCTGGCTTCAACCAAGAAACTAATTATTTTCGCTGCCTTTCAAGATTTGGATTTCGATTTTCATTAACTTCCGCGAGTCGCTATAATTTATTGGTTGACTAAAGACGATGGTCATGCAAGTGAAGCCCGGAACATCGTCAACTTTGGCTCCTTAACAAATTTCAATTTGCATCATCATCTTCTTCTTCTTCTTCTTCTTCTTCTTCTTGCTCTTTTTAAACAGTCATAGAATAACATTGTGTTTACGGCCTTTTCAGGATCATGTTTTACAGCCTTGTGTACCAAAGAGAATAAAAACCTCGTTTCAAGTGGACAATTATCACCACGTCGAAATTCACTTATGTTTAAGACAATTCTACTCTAAAAGCAACCGTTAACTTTGAGTTAATTTAAAAATAACATTACCTAACGGCACATCATGTGAATAATGAAAATAATATAATATAATATTTTAATTTAATTTTATTTATTGGTAAAATTAAAATAAAATATAATTAATATATATATTTATATTTATATTATTTTAAAATATTATTAATTAATTTTTTTCTTAATTTAAGAAAAATATATTTATTACGCGACGTGAGATTGAATAGCACGGTGGTGTGTCCTTGTCTGGAAGTTTTGTTACCTTGCCTTTGCCTGCGACCAAGTCACATTTTGACTCCGGTAAAGGGCTGTTGATGTGGACCTCAGTGATTTGAGATGGGCCCAATACCCAACTCACAATTCTTTTTTTTTTTTTTTTTTTTTTTGAGCAAACCCAGCTAACAATTCTGCTTTCTGCAGTTTTTGCACATTCACTGGAACTGACCATCATTTTGTTTAAGATATCATTCAATCATCTGGGGCTTTAAATTTTGCTAGATTGTCAAAGATTTAGGTTGCCTCCGGTTTTTAAACGGCGTTCAAAGGGTTCTAATTGGGCAGCGGGCCTGAAAGCATAATTGGGCCTCTTGCTGTCTGAGCTGAATTGGGTTAGGCTATCAACATTTTATGCAAACACGTTAATTTTGGGGTAAGCCAGACGGGTTCCGACCAAATAAAGCAGGCCCAACTCAAATCCTGAAAATTGATCTGCAATGGAAGAGCTAGGTGGTGTTTACTATATAAAACACAGTTATTTTAATAATTAAAATTTTAATTTTTTTATAATTCTTGAAAATCATCATTATTATTATATAGTTTATAATCTAATAAATATCGAGATAAATAAAAAAAATAAAATAAAAAGTTATGAATTTAACATTAATTTTGAGAGTAGCGGTTATGCTATTAAATAGAGACCAGATGGATAGACCTAACATGTTTCGCCGAAGGATCAGGGGCAAAAGAAGGAGACTGATCCGAGTTTACTGGGGAACACGGTCCTTACAAATTGAGTTCCTAGCAAATACAATACTTATTGGACTCAGCGTGCGCAGAGCCCTTGATGCTCTCCACCCTCTAGGTATATGTAAGACACAAATGGCCGACTACAGGAGAGGAGAGCGAAAGTGACCTAACTAGTAAATTAGAGTTCGGCTAGTTGCTGGACATTAATGGGGTACACATAAACCTGAAGAGTAGAATTGAAAGCCTTGGCCGCAATTTCAACGTTTACTGCTTCTGTTGGGTGCAACCCATCAAAGAAAACATAAATGCTCCTGTCGTCACAAGTCTGCCCCTGTTCCCTGCACGATATCCCATTTCCTCCTCCGTTTATTGGCAGCACCTCACAGCAAGGATTACTCGCGTCCTTAAATCCTGTTAATTAAATTCATATAACACAGCAACTCTGCAGGTTAGCTCCATGATTAGGTAGTGAAACGAGTCAACCCTGGAAATTTGCTATGTGTGGCAGTTAAAATAGTCATAGAGAAAAAAAGGAATGGTTGGATTCTCTTTTCCTCCAGACTTCCGATTCCCATTTTAGTTGTTATTAGAAGATGGCGGGACATTTTCAAAGTGAGTTTTGCTAACCAAGCCATCGGTCATCCACCAATTTTCCTTAACAAGAAGTTGTAGAATCCAAATAATAACAATAATAATAAGATGTATGCAGCAACTTTACTCTGATTTTTTTTTTTTTGGTTCATTCTACGAAAAGCAATGGCTCGTATTTATCACCTTTTTTTTGTTTAAAAAAGGTAAGAAGTAGTCATATTTATCTTAATATTTTAAAAATCAAACCGATTGTCAAGCTAAAAAATATAGTAATTTAAGATTTAATCTATTCAACCAAAATTTGAAGTAATAAAATTAATATTTAATGATAAATATATATTTATAAAACTAATTAAAAAAATAACAATTATACATGTCATATTTCGTCAAAAATTATTTCCAATAGTTAAATTCAAATTTTTTAATATAAAAAATTACAAAAGACTTAATTATATATTAACTTTTTAGTTTTAGTGAATAAATTAAAAGTTTAAATAATATTTATAATTAAATTGAAAATTTAAATTGAGTTTAAGACTTAATTATAATTTAAATAAAAATTTGAGATTAAATTGTAATTTTTGATATTTGTGAATTAAACCAATCTGACCACAAACCGGACCAATTTCCTTGGGTTTTAGCCGATTTTCTCTGGTTTGACCGGTTGTTGATCGGTTTAGACTCTGCACCATTTTTTTGTCAAACCGAACCAATGATTGACTGGTTCATAGTTAAATCGATCCGACCAGCCGGGTCTGTTTCGGTTCTAACAACATTGATTTACCTTTGGAGAGGGGGCTTTTGACGATGTCTCTGATGATCTTGTAAGCATTAACAAAGACAATATTAGAACCAGGCATCTGCTTCCCAAAGGCATCCACCAGAGACTTCAACTGCACATTGAAGAGCCGAGCCGCCCTATTCAGACTCTGAATGCACCCAGTATGCGTTGGTCGGTTTGCCTTAACCGCTGGGATGCACCCAATCGGGTTGACCGACATCAACACGAACTTGCGAGCTCCTAAGTGGTACAACTCCTGCATCAGACAAATGTACAAACATGGATCAAAGTCATCAAAAAGAGTTAAAATAAAATCGACCCATCAACGTGCTCCTCTTTTATTTTCAAAAGAAAAGGTAGTCAAATCCCTCTTGATTCAATATTTGCGTCTAAACACGAGGGCCCCTCTCTCTTCCTTTGTTTTTGGCGTTGCTTTTGCCGTCATTATCGAGCCAACTCATCCAGGTTCCAGGAACGGTGTGAAGCGACATTTGAATAGCTAAAGTTAATTGTCACTGGGGGAGATAGTGATCGTAATTAATTTAAGGACCAACAAGGGAATTAAATTTCCTGACTAGTTGGCCTCGGGTGTCAATTTAGGGTCAGAGGACATGTGATTGCCATGATCAACATAAAATAGGAGAAAATATGAAAACAGAAGTGAAGCTAAGAACAGAAGATTAAATGTGCAAAGAAAGACAGATGAATGAAAGGTCTTCCTTATTTAGGAGGAGACCTAAATGAAATCAATTCACCTTGAGTTTCCTAAATAATGAGATTGTCAGGTTGGCGGTGAAGGCTTCGAGACTGACATTGGCGTTGGGTCGCCTTAGGAAATAGTTGAAGGAGTAATCGTTTCCTCCGGTTCCAACAACAAACAAGTAGTTTGCTAGCAACTGGCTGTTTTTGTTTCCCATTTGAGCTTCTAATTCTGGCAACGTAACCTTCCTGAAGTTCCAAATTTGTTTGCTCAAGCTGATTACTTGTCCCTGCACATCGATGTTAAAGAACCCATGAAGGAAAAAAAGAGTTAATTAAGGTCACTAGGCCATGAAGTGCAAGCCATGCACATGTACATGAAGTGAACATATATAAATCTTGCTTGTTTATTTGGACAAGTTCTCTGAAAATTGGCAACTACATGGTAATGGGAAATCCCATCTTACTGCAACGAAGCCTGTGTCATCTAGTATGCCAGAAGCGCCAGAAGCATAGTCGACGCCATGGACAATTCTGCTTTCCTTAGTCGAGGGGTCGGCAAAGGCAGGAATCAGAGGAAGCTTGAGCTGTTCTCCAAGAAGGTCAATCACATTCTTGCCATTGGTGAATCTACCGGAAGGCCCGTATGAGAAGTCCATTCCATATGGAAAATAATCAGCTTTAGCCTTTGAGTTGTGGAGGAAGTTGTTGTTGCCATTGTCAACCAAAGAGCTTCCAAACACAAACATCCCCTTCACCAACCTTCCATTTTGCTTTAAAAGACTAGTAGAACAAGTGCAATATGGAAAGAAACAAGAAAGGACTGTAAGACACGAAAAGAGAAGTTTTGGAGTAGTATCTCTAGCCATAATAATGAAAATGGTCGTCCAACTGTCGAGTGTGAAGTAGAAAGAACCCATAAAATGGCCATAATTTATGGCGGAAGAATCGCGAATGAATTTCCGAGGGACACCTAACTCTCTTCAATGCGATTTATTACTGAGTTTTGCTGTCATCACCTCTCGACTTCCACACTCATCCTTTGAGTAACAAGAAACAAAAGAAATTGGTTTATTTGCATTGCATGTGATTTTTACAGATAAAATCTCCAAAGCGCACGGTTTTATCAATAAGATTTGCGGCATTAATTATGCTATATTAAATTGGTTTGTTGATGACCAAAAGACATAACTAAGCTGGTTTGTTGGAATTTGACTCTATTTCCTACTTAATAAAGATACAAGTAATTACCTCACTAGACAGTGCTATAACTCGAGGGTTTGAAGCATCTTACTATATGACATAATCAGTGTAACAATCAAAATCTGGAGTTTCAATATGGTTTCTTAGCTTTTTTTTGGCCTAAAGCTGTAGCTCTTGACTATTTCACTTTTGACCATACTAAAAGAGAATTGAGGTGGACTGAGGAACAGGGGTGTGTCGGTAGTTAAGCTTATTGAAATGAAATTAATGACGAATCAAGCAGAGTGCCCCCACTACGTCGGAAAAGGACACTGTCGTCTAAGAATCTACCGCACACCTGGAGCAAACTGCATGGCCTTCTTTTTCTCCCACGTCAGTCCTTGTCGGTTTGATCCCTCACAGTTCCTTCCATTTCGTTTCATACTGGTCCTCTCTTACCTCCTAGCCAGTCTGGAAAATTTGTTCAGCGAAAAAAAAAAAAAAAACCCTTGTGACATTGGCATATTGTAGCATTCTACTACTTGGTATAAAAAATAACACTAGTGGTTCTGTAAGTTCAATCAAAAAACAAAAAAAAAAAAACGTAAAGGTTCAGTGAGTTGCAAAAGGGGGTCGAAGGTAACCACAACAAAATAGCATACGCTAATGGCTTAACAGTTACAGTTAAGTACTTTCCTTGATATTTCACTTATGAAACTTTTCGTTTGTTAATTTGTTTCCCCTAGGAAAAGATTGGAATAGACATATATTGCCCGCAACTAATAATTTTCGCGCGCGCACTCGCTTTTTCTTGGCCTGCATCATGCAATATTTATCCAATTTACACGCAAATGAATTATTTGTCCATCGGGGCCCGTCGAGGGGCCTGTCAGAATCCGCGTCTGGGGATTTGGAGAGGAGGAGAGCTTCATGTCAAGGTCAAGGATAGTACAGGCAGGAAATGACATGCTCCGTTCGTCTGTCGAGTTTGCTTGCCAGACTCACATGGGGGCTTGGCCCCCACAAAGCCCATTGGTCCCTAAATTTGTCAATTTTGGCTCAGGTGGAACATTTTGTAGGAATTGTAGGAATTTACGTTGTCTGGGGGGAGGGCGGGGGAGGTGAGGTTTGAATTCTTAACATTTACCTTTTTTCCAAGTGTTTTGCTCTTGCAAGGCCAGGACAATCTTTGATTCTCTCTTGGCCGGTGAAGAATGCACTTGTCCTGTGTTCTGTTTGCATGGACTATAATAATACTCATTATTATAAACATAATTTTTATTACATTTATTCATTTTTTTAATATAATAAATATATTATCTTTAATTATATATCTTTTTCTTTTTTTAGTTAAGTTTCACTTATAATTTTTATATTTTTTTATATATAATATTAAGTTAATTTAATCTGTTTTATAATAAATAAAATTAAAAATATTTTATAAATACACATGTGAACATATATAATTGAGTATGGGTTGAAATTATTATTATTATTATTATTATTATTATATATTGAAAAAAACGTGACAATGACAACTAAGATTGTAGATTTGTTGGTAGGCGTTCAGTCGTGTCCGTTTATTATCAGGGCCTGCGTCCAAATTTGCGATTTTATATTGTTTAGGCCCTAAAGCAGACGACCCACAGGTAGAAGCCTAATTTAAGAAACCCAAAAAGGAGATTAACTGGCCCAAACTACTAAGCCTAGAGTGTGTGTGTGTGTGTGTTTTTTTTTTTTGCGAACAAGCCTACAGTTAATTATGGTTCATTGTCTTTTTCTGTCTTAATTTCCAAGATATTTCAAGGGCTTCACTACATTTCGGTTAATTCAGTTAATGTTTCAAGATTCCTGTCTGGTGTCTATGAATTTCGTGAATAAAGTGAATTCAACTTCGTTTACACTTAGCAATGATGCAATGACACACAGACAAAAACTGAAAATGAGAGAATATAAAGGAAATAAAATGAAGAAAGATGCCAGAGAAAAAAAAAAAAAAAAAGACAGTGATCATCTTACCATGTCTATTGGTAAAATGAAAGATTGGCCCATCCTGAACGCGCGGCCTAGTCCGTCGCGCAGACGCTCCAGTTAAACACCGCACGTCAAAGAGTCTGTTACTGCTGCTAGTTGCCACTCACTCTTTTCGGGGTCTCACAACATCGCCAACAACAACCGTCACAAGTGACTCGCCAGTTCAAGGAAGGTACGTTTTTGGGATCTCCCGTTACTCTCCTCATGTTCATGTCTCCTTTTCGGTCTCACGTTGTTGTCATCTTGCCAGATCTCCTGTGTTTTGTATCTGTGTGTGTTTGTGTGTGTGTGTGTGTGTGTGTGTGTATGTGTTTGTGACTTTGTGTCCGTTGGGTGTTGGGGTGGCGTTCAGTTGCACGACTTCTTTGAATTCTGGTTTAATTTTTGATTCAATTTTTTTCTCAATAATCTCAAAATAGAATAATTCGAGCATGGTTTAAGGGATGGGCATTTTTCTTTTTCTTTTGTATTCCTCTCTCTGATTGAAGAGTAATTCGGGGTGCTATATTACGTTATGGTCTTTTTTTGGGACTCTGTGGCTATCCATGGACAGTGTTGGATTAGGGTTTAATTGCTTTGCGTGCGTGCGTGCTTGTTTGTTCATCATTGTCTTCCAATTTCGGGTTTACAGTTTACTTGATGTTAATTTGTCAAACTCCTTAGTACAAGGAATTCTGTCGCTCAAGAAAATACTATTCATATTGAAGTACTTGGTTAGGGTAAAGAATCTCGCCACGGTTAAATTAGAAATATGAGATAGGTTGATATAGTATTTCTGCTTTTCCTTTTATGCATCTTTCGATGGATCTAGATAACAGAACTTGACTCACGTGTGAGCTGCAAACAAACCTGTATCAAAGTAGAACCCTGTTGGAACTCCAGCTACCTTTATGTCTATAGATTTGCCTTCTCAATCTTCAGCAAGAGTAATCAATTCAGTAAAAATGCAGCATATACATTATGTAAAACGGGCATATTTCCAGAGATTTTTGTTTTTGAGGAGATTAATTAGCTTTTGGGAATTAGATTTGATGTGCAGATGAGGGTGACCAGTTCAAACTGGTTGATGCATCATGGTAATGAGTGAAGTTAGGACTGGGTTCTGAAGTGAACAGATTTGATGTTGTGCCATTAGTTTAAGCTTTCCTTGGTTGGTGATGGTCGGCTGCACAGATGGTGGAACTCAGACACCAAAAAAGTATGACTTGAGGGTTTAGTTGACTAGATTAATGAACCATAGTTCTTATTGTACTAGTAGCATTAAGAGCAATCAGCTGGTCATTGGCACTTTCTTAGCTGTCAGAAGTAGACTTCGAGGAGGCCAATTTTAAGCCTGTAATGAGAGAATTGAAAAATTAGCTTGCACAGAGTCACACTTTGCCAAGATGACATCTGTAGCAATTTGCTGTCTCAGTGCATGTACAAAGTGAATCCTCTTTTTGGTTCCCTACATATCTCTGTTTTCATCGATGCAAATGTACCTCTGGTGTCTTAATATGTAATAACCTCCTTGCAAGAATGGTCTGTTAGTTAAGGCCATTATTTTAAAATTCAAAGATATGTTTGCTCCAAGATACCTTTGCTCTGATTCTATAAACTGTGCCAAACCAATATTTGGTTAAGAATTACCAATTTCAGACTAGCCTGAACCTAGTCTATTAATTGAATTAATTCAATGGCATCTCCTTCTTGCAGTTCGAGGGCCAGGTAACTCGGAAGCATTATAATATTGTTTGCAGTTTGATTAAAGGGTAAAGCATTCCGTTGGAGTGCAATATGGCAATGCTTATTTAAGATGGTAACTTGATCTGCAATTCACTTGTCTATTTTACATATATCAAATTGAAGTTGAGCCTTGGTCTTGACATACCCCCTCCACGGAAACGAAGAGAAATTGTGGGAACGGGGAATGGGAAAGAGGAGCGGTTGTTTATTGGCTTACCCTTACTAACTTGGGTGTTGGGAGTTAGATTCTGTATTTTCTCTATCATGTTGGAGCATGTGAATGTTTGGTTTTTTGTAGCACATCCATAAACATTTTTCCAGGGCAACATGGCCCATCCAACGCTTAAATGCTTGATGCTTCTTATTTTGATCTTTAAGTATCTTTGCAGGAGAGAAGATACCCTTTTTCTGAAAATAGTTGACGGACCAAATATGAGCTTAGCATGTCTTCTTACATGCCATGGTGTGGAAAGCCCTTCACACTCTTTTCGGAGCTGTTCAGTCTCCAGTTCAGACAATGAAGGAAGATGTGCTGCCATTGCTAACTGCATAGCCAGGAAGTCATCTTTCCCTCCTCCACGAGGACACTCTTCCATTGCATCATCATCCAAGGTGACGCCACAGCCAGCTAATCCAAGTAATGATGGAATGACAGGACCACCACGTCTGGTCCGGAGTCGTGCTGTCAGAAGGGACATTGTGAGAGATTGGAATTTTGACGAGGTTGAGGTGGATCATTAGTCAAAAAGGAAGAAAATGCCGGTCCCTGTTCAAGTGATAGTATTAGTTCGTTGTCTTCTTAGTCCTTTTTTTGTCTTTTCAAAATGGGTGCAATTGAACTTGCATTTCAACTTGAATAGTTTCGAGTATTTGTGAGCATTAGGAAATTTGAATTGTAACGTTGTTTATAATCCGTTCCAGTATACCATTTTGTTTCACGTATTGCAGAATAGTCTGTTTCTCAGTGCAAGGTAGTACACAAGGAACTGTAAAACTGCCTTCAAATTGTTGTGCCGATCGCCTGTAATGCGTTTTCTTTTGAGAGTTGGATTCGTAGGAATTGTTGTGGTGTCTCGTGTTGTAACAAAATGAGGCCAGAGAAAAAAAAAAGCAAACAAACAAACACAAAGAAACAAAGGGCCCAGACTGGTTTGATTCTTGAATTAGATGGCCGGAGCCAATAGAACGGAAAGGTCCATCTAAACCGGTCGGGTTTTCGTTGACCCAGACACCGGGCATAGCCCACCGTCCGAAAACAGCGTAAAAAAATTTAATTTACTCTGTCTTATCGTATCTCATCTACCTAAACTCGTCTGGTTTTACAATGGGAGATTGAATTGTTGACCCGGCTTTTATCCAGGTCAAGACTCGGGTCGGGGTTATTGCCTATAGCTTGTTCTTCCCTTAGTGGCTCTCCACAGGAACAGAAACAGAAACCACCAATTTAAGCTCTGTTTAAATAACCAGAATCCAAAGGAACAAAGGTCCAAACCCGAAAACAAAAACATGCCTCCAATTCCAAAGAGCAACACAGTCACCAACAAAACATCCACACTGCCATGCTCAATGCCTGCTCTCTTCCTTCTGATCATTACCCTCTCCCTTTTCTTCCTTTCTCTGTTTTTCTTCTTGTCTCCCAACTCAGGCTCCTCTTTCTCCGATCCCCAAAATGCCCTCCAAGTCCCCCAATATTCCCTCAAAGTCTATGTTGCAGACCTCCCCAGATCTTTCAACTACGGCCTGCTGGGTCGCTACTGGTCATCTTTTCAACCCGATTCCCGCATCAGCTCCGACCCGGATCTCCATTCTGGGATCCGACCCAGGCCCACCCGTTTCCCTCCTTATCCGGAGAATCCACTGATCAAGCAGTACAGTGCAGAGTACTGGATAACCGGAGACCTGATGACCCCGGAGAATTTGAGGACCCGATCGTTTGCCAAAAGGGTGTTCGACGAACAGGAGGCTGATGTGGTTTTCGTGCCGTTCTTCGCTACGCTGAGTGCGGAGATGGAGCTTGCCAAGGGGAAGGCCACGTTTAGGAAGAAGGAAGGAAATGAGGATTACCAAAGACAGAAGGAAGTGGTCCGGTTGGTCACGAGTTCCGAGGCCTGGAAGCGGTCTGGTGGCAGGGATCATGTTTTTGTTCTTACAGGTAGGTTCTGCTGTTTTTGATCGCTTTCTTTTTGTAGATTCTCTCTGTTTTTTTCATTTCTTTCCTATAAAATTCGAGCTGTTAAATATTCTGTGAAGGTTGTTCTAGTTTGCCGATTGTTTCTGTCTGTGTAACAATGCGTTGAGACTAGCTAGCTTTTTCTTTGTGGTGTTTGTTGTTTTATTTTGAGTTATATGTGTGATGAATTTATCGGTTTATTAGATGTGGCTACGGCTGGATGTGATTGGTCACGATCTTTGAACTTGTAAATCAGATGAATTATGTGGCAACTGTCCGATATTGGGATTTGGCTTGTCTTGTTGCATTTTTGTTACAGTCGAAAGTTGGTCAATTTAGTTTGCATAAGAGTGGTTGTTGGTTTTGTGACTCAATGGCAATAACTTCTGCCACATTTTTTTTTTAACCGAGGGAAGTGATAATGTTTTGAAATTTTGAGACTTTTCTGCGGCTAAAACTTAGGCCTTTTTTTTCAACTTCATCGAATTTATGAGATACATTGATCTAGCAGTGGAATCAGAATGATTCTATTACTTCTCCTACCACTCAAGCCTGAAAATAGAGCTGTTCTGCATACTTTAGCAGCTTATGACCTAGTCTTTGGATTGTCAGGTTGTGTTAAAACTTGAAGCATTCTTTGGCAGACCCAGTCGCAATGTGGCATGTGAGGGCTGAAATAGCACCTGCTGTCCTGCTGGTGGTGGACTTTGGTGGGTGGTATAGGCTTGACTCTAAGTCATCCAATGGTAGCTCTTCGGATATGATACATCATACCCAAGTTTCACTGCTTAAAGATGTAATTGTTCCGTATACACATCTGCTTCCTAGATTGCATTTGTCAGAAGACAAGAAACGCCAAACTCTCCTTTATTTTAAAGGAGCCAAACATCGGCACCGGGTTGGTATTGCTTCTTTCTTTTTTCATTCTAAAGACTAGTAGCACTTTGTTTGTCTTCAAGCTCCTGCAATTCAGTAATCATGACAATGAAGATTTGTTGGACTCATTTGCTCCTGCTTTACTGTTTTTGTATGTTTTGCATGCTGTAGCAGACTGAAAACATAAGGAGAAGATGTATAAAGAAAAAAGAAAAAAAGATTGTGTCATTCTCAATGTTCATGCATTTTCATAACATCAATTGAGACATCTTAGCTCCCTCCTGTTTTGGTAGCTGATTTATTTACTCTTTTTGAATTTTTTGGTTAACAGGGAGGTGTAGTTCGAGGAAAACTATGGGACTTGTTGGTTAATGAACCTGGAGTTGTCATGGAAGAAGGCTTCCCTAATGCAACTGGGAGGGAGCAGTCAATCAGAGGAATGAGAACGTCAGAATTTTGTTTACACCCAGCTGGGGACACTCCCACTTCTTGCCGACTTTTCGATGCTATCCAAAGTCTGTGTATACCTGTTATTGTGAGTGACAATGTTGAACTCCCATTTGAAGGAATGGTGGATTACTTGAAATTCTCAGTTTTTGTGGCAGTTAACGATGCCTTGAAACCAAATTATCTTGTGGGTTATCTTAGAAGTCTCTCAGAGAAGCAAAGAGATGATTTTCGCCTAAAAATGGCCGAAGTTCAGCCAATATTTGAGTATGATAGTGGCCATCCCGGTGGCATTGGACCAATTCCTCCAGATGGTGCAGTGAATTACATATGGAAAAAGATACACCAAAAATTGCCCATGATTAAGGAGGCCATTGTTAGAGAGAAAAGAAAGCCACCTGGTGTGTCAGTTCCTTTGCGATGCCATTGTGCTTAAAGCAGTCATTTTATTTTGCCTCTTTCTCCTTTGATTTCTTGTATTCTAATAGACGAAATGTGTTTCACGTTTGAAGGGCAATCAATTTAATGATTGCTTGATTCAAAGAATATGATGTTTACAATCTTTGCACGTTGTACACCTCTCATCGAACCCCTCATGTTTATTTCACTCTCCAATTCTTAGCATCCCATTGCCCTGAAAAGGGCGTTGGCATCTTGAATACAAAGCATCCCTTCGTAGCAAAAAGGGGTACCCAAGTCCTCTTGGATGTTTCCCATCCCTTCTCGTAACTTTTGCCGTAGGCTAGGCTGTGGTTTGATGAATCAAAAAATACAAGATGGTCACCCATTGGAATGCCAGAAGAAGTCTGTTTCAATTGCATTATTCGTGCGTGCTTTGCATTAACCAAGAGAGAGAAGTCGCTACCAAAAAGAATTGCTTTAGCAGAAGATTTGAAAAGGGGTAGGCATTTTTTCGAATATAAATTCAGGTTTACGGAAAAAGACCCTATAACTGTAAAGCAAAAATATGGCAAAGTCATAAGGTACGTCAGAAAGAGTAATTTAATGGTGCGAGGGCCCGATAAAAAGCTTATAAGCCCAAAGGGAACTCGTTAAACTAAGAATGCATGTCAAGGACACAAGGGCTACAAATGTGAATGAACCCCTATTGCTACGTTCCAATTTCAAATGTTTTTATATAAAGCTCCACCAGTAACGAAAGTACTTGCATATGCAAACTTAATTTCATAATCAACAAAAATTAGTTGACCAATTTGGAATATATGCCAACTGATGATGCGAAACGGGAATAGACCCACCGTCAGTGACCAACAAAGTATATGACATGAATTAACATTCGAGAACTCTTTCGAATAAACACATAAGAACTCTTTCAATAATAGCTTGCATCTTTTCTTCACTCTACACTTCTCTCAAGGCACTTACAAAATAACTACATGCACTCAAGAATTGATATCGCAGACCTCAGACCTATTGAAACAAAACTATCCCCAAAAATTTGCTAGAAGTTGCCAAATAATGGGGCAACTATATTATTGTCACCATCGGTGTATATACACTACCATATAGCTGCTAAAAAAATTGAGGCACTAACTTGGAAGTAGAAAGTTCGTTGATCAAAAAGGCAAAACACAGCAAAAAAAACACTTTAGCCCTTCTTACATTTGTGACTTGAGATGGGAAGAGCTACCATCTCTGATGCCACAGAGTTCACAACAATTAGAGGATCTCTGCAAGCACCAACTATCTGGGACACTTAAAAAGTGGGTAGACATGAACTTTCTGAATCTCTTCTTGTATTCTCTCGGAGAGATGATGGTCGGCAAGACATTCTTGGGAACTACAAGGGAAGACTTGACCCATGTTTCCAGTTGCTTGTCCCACGTAAACTGTCGAAGATAATCAATAATTCCACATACAAGCTCCTGCCGTTTAGTATCTACTCCAACAAGCAAAGAATAATCCATCACATTGATTGACTGCATTGACAACAACAAATTGGTCAGCCATCACAAATTTTAACATGAGAAATATGAATGATTGTATTCATAAGCCAAGTAAAATGCCAAGCCTGAAATAGATGGAAGATCAAGTCCAAGGAACAGAGTGGAAAGTGCAATGAGGGGGGGGGGGCACAAAGTGACGCTCGCTCAGTCAATCCAAGTTCTATATCAAATATCCATCAATATTCTTCATTCATTCATTTCAATATCTATTGGAATCAGGCAAGCATATTCTATTATGGGCAAAGTCCAATCACAGAAAGAATAAAGGACAGACTCACATTAAGGAAAGTTGTGTCATTCCAAACAGCACGTTCCAAGAGACGCTTTGCTTTGTTACTAACATATAGTGGAGACGAGTTCATGTCATTAACAAAGTTCTGATCTAAAAGAACATCACCAGAACCATCAGCAGCTGAAGTGAATCGAGCATGCAGAGCACCTTTAAGGTCATACTGCCGAGTAATGTTTCGA
Organism: Bruguiera gymnorhiza; assembly: GCA_020883675.1. NCBI lineage: Eukaryota > Viridiplantae > Streptophyta > Magnoliopsida > Malpighiales > Rhizophoraceae > Bruguiera > Bruguiera gymnorhiza. The sequence goes on along the minus strand of JAIRCJ010001062.1, from coordinate 954,739 downwards.
CCAAAGGTGAGATTCTCCATAACCATCAGATCATGCCTCCTTTCTTTCCCACTTTTGGTCTGCCGAATTATTACCTACAAGTATCAAAACATTTAGAAAACAAGGGATAAGGTTGTTCATAAGTTAACCGAAAGAACATCCACTGAATCAGACCTGATAAATTCCAAGAACTTTAGCAAGACAAGTTTGGTTCCCCAACTCAAATGACTCATTCATATATTTGAAATAATGAGGGGCGAACTTCACAAATGATTCAAACTCTGTCTTCTTAATTTCTTTTATAATGAACCTATCATCTAGTGTTTTAGCAAAAAAGGATTTGCTCTTGCCACCTTTAGCATCCCAATTCTTACATCGACTCAGTGAAGCAATATAGTCAGGCTCATATAGACAGCATCGATTCCGGAGATCATGGAACTGCTTTGCATAAAGACAAACTACAGAGTATCTTCCCTTTCCAAGTGATTTTGCAACTCCGAGGTATACTTCATGGCTAAAATTTTCTGGAGGAACCAAAGATTCCAACAAATTCAATCCATCAAAGCTGGAGAAGTGTGACTCTTCTGAAGAAACACTTAGCATAGAGTAGAGTGAATCTGAATCAGAAGAGCCATTGGAAGACAAACAAGGGGAAATATTGGTAGGGTCCCGAGTCAGTATTTGTGTACCATCAGTTGATTTAGTTGATATGCTGCAATCTTGTTTGCCCTCATTGAAAATCTCTGTCGAAACAGGTGGATCATCCAAAAATGCCAGAGCACAAGCAATTATGCTAGAGAGCTCCCCATCATAGTCTCTTACAATATAACCATTGTTGCCTAGAAGGATGTGCAGCCTTGGGCCTTCCTCACTGATCAGCTGATAGGCTGCAGGTATGTTTTCCTGGAGGTAGCTACTGATTGACTTAAATTTTGGCATGAAACCTCTCTGAAGATCCTTCTTGTATATCTGTCGAATTTCTGATAATGGCATCCAGAACCACCCTTGTGAATTTTCCAAACTTGATGTTAGTGAATGTGGAGATGTTCCCCTAGTAGATGCATCTGGATCAACAAGAGAATCACTGTTACCAACATCTGTGTCAATCGGAATAGTCCTCTCAACTTGCATATGGCCGCAGAGAGCTAGGTTGTCTGCATGGCAATTACCATCACCAGTGTGATCATGGATAAGGCCATTACGTTGCACAGAAGATGAGCCATGTATACCATCTTGTTCAACAGACTCTTGGAGAAGGCCATCAAATGGAATGTTTTTGGAACAAAATTCACCAGCTTCAAGAGATGTATCCAATGTATTTATCAAATTGCCATTGCTGTTGTAGAGTTCATTGCCATTTTGCAATGTAGTTCTGGTTCCCTCATTTCCTCCATCAGAAGAGGCATTAAACTTCGACTTCAAATTCAATTGATCTGGCATTGCATTAGAAGTGGAACTAGTTCCAATCACTGAAGGATCGGGCAAGAGAAGTGAATGCAAACGCCGTTCCCAAACAATTGATACAAGAAGAAGCTCCCACAGCAACCGGTTTAAGGTAAGAAGCTTGTAGACAGCTTCACCTGTATTCCCATTCTTGGCAACAGCATCATGTATGCTTAACTGGTGTTTCAGCCAGACAAACATAAATTGAGAGGGAGTACTTGTTGCAAATGGCATGCAAAGAGAAAATAAAGTAAAATATAAAACCAAGAGGTGCCACATAACAATTTTGAGACATGCAAATTTATTCATTAGTGCAAAGAAAAGTTCCTCATGAGGCAATGGAAATTTTGTGTCCCACCAAGTGACCAAGCACAGGCATTCCCATTTACTTGACTGAGAAATTGTTATCAGCTTTAGTGCAACTGTTCCTGGAATATTCTGTTATTCTGCCCCACAGGCAACATGCACTCCATAATTTATTTATGAGAAAAATAACTTAAGCTTCCCCTTTGTTCCCCATCCCCTGCCTCCTCTTTGTTTTTCAGGAGAGACATGCACAAAAACAAACATGGGGAAAAGAAACTAACCTCAAACTCAGATCTTTCCTCCTTCAGCATATCTTCAATATAAGAAAATGCTCTCAATGAGCCTCGAAGGTTCAGAGTGGAGTCTGAAAATTGAGATCTCAACTTCTCCAAAGCATCTGCAATCCCACGGAAAATTAACGAGCCTCTCAAGTGCACCTTGAACAAATGAAAAGAATTATTAATTACATTCCCCAATTTCAAGAACATAAGAAAAGATAAGGAGACAACGAATGCATCCTCCACTATTGGCTAAATCAACATCAACTCATCATTGGAAATCAAGATTTTGTATGATCATAAAACCATACTTGTTCAAAATCCTTGATGAGTGCTTCATGCCTAATTGAATTGAACAACTCCAGCTTCATGGGTGGCAGAGACACAAAGTATGTTGTCACTGAAGAGTATTTGAACATTGCTGCTAGGGTGCCTAACCTGCAAACCATCAAGACAGAAGATAGGACTTTACAAACCTGAAATAGGACAGGTACGCAGAGAACAGACATACATGCTTGATGTTGACTTGGTCTAAAGTCCCAGTTACCCATGTGAAAGTAATTGCAGCCCACAACAGCCAAAATCTCACTGAATTCTCCAGACAGAACCAATACTTTCCATCCAACTGTCATGATTTTTAGAGTTGGTGTCAAATGTACACTGCAGCTGAAGGAAATCCTCCTGTAGTTAAAGTTGCATTTCTTAAGCATAAAGCATCTGTTCTTTTTTTCCTTAGTCTGCTTTTGTTCTCTCTTTCTTTCTTTTCATTACCATGTAGAGAAAAAGGCAAAGAAAGGAAACTCTAATTTTATTCCATACCCAAAAAAGTAGACAAAGTCTCTCTCCAGGGAATGGCCACATCTAGATGGTCTATCAAATAATAAGTGGCGACAGAAGCTCAGCTCCAAGAATTTTCCAAAGGAAAGATTGCGTGCTGCAGTGGAAATCATCACCCTTTTTGTAGATCTTAGGATCCCATTGTCATGTTTGCATTTACCACAGCAACTCCACATCCAAAGCTTTCCCTCTGCTTTTCCAGGCAAAGGCTTCAGAAGCCGTTTAACCCTTATCGTGAGCTGTCTATTATGATGTGCATAATAGTAGAAGTGAGCTTCTGGCAGTTCCCCACAAGTGCTGCACTGGCTTCTCTGCAAAATTCAGCAGGTTCCATCAGTGTAGCCTTTTAAGCTATGCATCCTGACTACCCAATAGTAGAAAACAATTAGAAACTAATTGAATCCCCCTGCTTGCATGGGAACTGTAGTTACTCGAGTAAGATAACCCAAAGCATAATCCATTTCAATTAATGAAGTTAAGTTCCAATGATGCACCATAGAAAAAAAAAAATGTTCCGCTTCAAAATACATTAACTATTAGACCGAAACAAAAATTGGACAATTTAGCATTGCATATTAAGCCACAGAAATATTTTAAAATATGTCCATAGTGCTCTAAAACAAGAATTACAAAACCTGATTAAGCAAATTGTCCTGAAGAAACTTTCCAAGAGGAACATCAAAGTTCCGGTAGAACATGATGTGTGAAAAGCGACTTTGCTTACACATAGTCCCTCTCAAGGCATTTCGGCTAGACATCAAAACCAAAATACTCTGAGAGTCCAATACTGCATTTATGTCATCCTTGGATTGTACTTTATCCTCTTTATTTTCAGCATCTATTCTCCCGTTCAAAGTACCATCTGAACAGCATAGTGGAGACAGAGATTGTCCATCATCAACTGATTTCCCTTGTTCACTACCAACTTTGTTGTCCCAATTGAGTTCAGAAGCCTCCACAGACTTTGCAAGCATGATGTCTTCTGTTGCTCGATCATTAGTTTCTTTTCTACCAATGCCAAAGTAATTAGATAGAGATTGATATGGAACAGATGCACGAGGGAAATTTTCACCTATAACTTTCTTTAGAGAAGATGAAAGAGTGGAAAACCCAGAAAAAATGGCAGGATTGTATGGCACGGAAGAAAATGCAGCATTTCCTTCTGAACTCATGTCTAAATTGTGGGAGTCTGCTGCATGCAATCCATCATAGTTAGGAACCTCAATTGCAGATGGTTGAGTTTCAGAAATACATTCTTCAGCAACAGTAGTAGAATCACCCATTACTGAAGCAGAAGTTTCCCAATTTCTAGTTAGGGTATCAACTGCTCCAGTAAAAGGAATGGTAGAGAACATTGCATTCTGATCAACTAGGAATGAAGTTTCAAGAATCAAATGATACGCCACAATAACAGCAATCTGCACCACACATTTGATCCTCTTCAATTCCTCGCTATGGCTTCCTTTTAACAAAATCTGCAAAAATGATGTGGACTTCCAGTCAAGGATGCATGTAAATAAAATTCATTAAAACAAAAACCAAAACAATGTATTACTCACTGTGCACCCCAATCGAGTAGGACAGCCCTCAATGAACATCAATGTCTTACTAGGCTTTTTCCCACCTTCAACCAACACTGTGTGCTCCTCTATGTATTTTTCAATATGAAAAGAGTCGCATTTCTTCAGCTTTTGACTCAATAAAGCATCAGATGACAAAATTGGTGATCCAGTACAGCGAGCAATCCTTTCCAGTCGATGGAGCTTCATGTCATAGACCAACGTCATTCCTTTAGCAAGCATGGACTCTTGGACATCACGAGAGACAGATTTTTCTACCAAAACTACATTTGGGTGGCACATCTCTATCATCTCAACAATAGACTTTACATTATCATTTTCCTATATGTGGGAAAATGGACAGAAATATTAAAGTTTCATTGCAGGATTAAATGAGCACATTGGGGGGGGGAGAGTGGGGAGATTTTGATGTTGTCACCTGCTCAATTGTTTTGAATGATGACAATCCACTTGAAGACTGACCAAGCACACCCCTGATCAACAACAACCTTGGGTTCTTGTACTTAGTGGGCATGTGCTTGTGAGCAGCACGCTTTTTAAAGACACATCCTTTGATCACCTGACTGAAAAAGAAGAAACCAGGAAAAAAAAAAACAAATAAATAAAGAGGTTAAAACAAAAGTAGAAGCATTGCCCAAACATGTGCTGAATGACAAGTTTAGGCATTGCCAAAATTACTTAGAAAAGAGGGTAGAAAAGTTGTTTTTCAGCTAGATACAAATACAATGATCTGTATTCAAATAATATGATCTGAATACAACACAGCATTCATGAACTATTCTAAATGTTCCAACAGTCAAAAGCTGCAACAAGAGCTACATGCCCCTTCATGGGAGTCAGCCAAACATGTGTATGTGGGTGTGAGAGAAGATCCAACCACTTGATTCAGGTTTGTGGATTTTCCTTGCTTCTTTTTCTACTTGAATCAATTGGGAGAATGGAGACAACACAGAATTTTATGAGGAAAAGCATGCTTAGAACTTTGAGATAGGGCAAGGTCATATCACCTTTCATTCTGAGAACCGGTTGCTATGCATTTGACTTTCACACAGCAGCTGGGATCTATTGCTTTCCCATTAAATGCATCAGGTTTCAACAGTGAAGCAGCTTCCCATGATAAAGCAGTAACTATATCCACCCAATTTGCACCATCTTTCCCCGAAGGAGCTACACCTTCAGTTTTAAGAAGTTGACTCACAATCGTCTTGAATTTCCCATTCAACACCTCATCCATTGCTTTTTGTTTTTCTTCTTTGAAACGGTGGCTTCCCCTGCCTTCTTCTACAGAGCTACTCAGAGAACTAGGCCTGCCCCATTTTGTGCCGTCACCATACTCATCATCATCTTCATCACTAAAAGCCACACTACGTTCCAAGTCATCCTTTGGGTCTTCTGCTTCAGGAGGCTCCCAAACTTGGGCTTCAAAAACTTCATCACCAGAAGAAGAAATCCCATTTTGTATATCTGAACCAACTGTATTTTCCGAGCAATTGTCTTTTGCTTCTTGGTTGTCAGTTTGCGCTATTTCCACAGCTCTCACAGTGTCTCTATCACTCAAATTATTTATTTCCTTCAAGTTATTTTCTTCTCCCGTATAAAATCTATCAACCACATTTAAAGCCCCATCTAAACTCGATTGGTGCAGGCACACATTCAACCCATTACCTAGATTATCCTGAGCACTGTCTGCTGCACCGTCCTCTTGGTCATTCCTAACAAAAACAGACAGAGCAACCATTGTTAATATGGTAAACAACACAAACAGTAAGAGGAACATCTACCAGAACTGGTGCAGGTTGTGATGAATACCTGTCACATGTGTTTACATCAACTAAAAGGTCACCTGGCAGAGGAAATAATACAAGAAGGCATGATTAATCATACACTGCAAGCTGCTATCCTTTTTCAAACTCATACGCATAACAGCAAGGGGTAGATATTTACCACAGCTTGAGACAGAACGATCACTGCTGGAGAAAGAAGTCGTTGGACTGATCATTGGTACTGCAGATGTAGTCAAATCATCCTTAGTAGGTACTTGTTCCTGCTTTTCTTGACAAAATCTACATAGCCAAATGACTCCTTCACCGTTTGATGGTAAAGTATTCCCATTTATTAGCTTTTTCTCTCCATCCTTTGACTTCATCAATTTTGAACCACGATAGTGACAAATGCTACACATTCAACTCCGAAATGGTACAACTAGTTGCTGTGTGTACCCTCAATCACCTGTTTGGTTTAAGGCAAAGGGGTCAAATTATTGATAACACAATGCATGTAAATAACGAGCAGCACATACAAAAAGCATTCGATAGATAGAATAGGAAGCAAAACAAAAGAACAAGCAGATAACTCCTGTCAAAATTCGCTACATTTTAACTGGAAGTATTTGGTAGATAAAAAAAACAAAAAGGATGCATCCATTAGAAGCCAATACTTTATTCTGTAATTATAAGAAAACAGATTATCAAGAAAAAAGGAACATAGCTCCTGATTAATCAGCAAATTTAGTTACCAAGCAGCATCAGGGAAATTTGCAAACCAAACGACAAAAAGAGGCAGGTCCTTATCAACCAAGATCAGATAAAATAGAAAGATAGGATTGCATCTTCCAGAATCTCTAAGGAAATTACGCAAAATCCTGAAAGTAAAAAATCTGCAGAACAGAACAAAGGATCCAAAAAATCCAGTTGCGGCAACCATCTACTCACTTAAGTCGCAACGAGCAAGATCAATACTTCTCGATGAATATACACCCGAAACAAACTAAACAAACAACAAAAAGATGTCCCAAATCTTGAATCTAATCCATTCTACTGGAGAAACACAAACTGATCAACCCAGTCTAGAGAAAACCCAAGAATCTTGAACAAGAAGAGAACCGTTAGACACACCTACAAAATTATTCGCCAGTTGGATGAGTTCTTCTAAATCAATCTTGAAAACCCAAAGATGGCAATAAAGTAAAATCCTGAAGACTTTTATCCACTAAAGAACCAAGAATTCATACGCAAGTTGCCATCTTTATCAACCCCAAAAACGCCAAAGCAGAAAAGAAAACAGAAACACACACAAAGGTAAAACAATTAGTCAACATAAGAAATATATATCACTTACTGCGAAAGCAATCCAACTCCTCACACTCAAGATCCTTGGCAAGCAAAACCTACGGGTGGGATCAAGAAGATCCCCACAGTTTGTTTCTTGAAACCAAAGATTTCTCCTTTCTTTTATTTTATTTATTTGTATGCAAAAGGATATAACTTGATTGTTGGAGTCCCCAAAGGGTCGCAAGGAGAGAGAAAGAAGACAGAGAGAGAGAGAGAGAGAGAGAGAGAGAGCGCGAGGGGGAAGACTCAGAAGAAAGAGGAGACGGACAGAAGGAAAAATGGAAGAAAGTAGAAGAAACGATATAAAGTGGGGCCCCACTTTCTAGTCCACAGTGTCAGCGCTAATATATAGTTTTTTTTTTTTTTGTGAAATTATTTATCTTTGCCACATTAATTGCTGTATTTTAATGTAATTTCATTCATGGGGTTCATATCCATTTGTAAAAATCAGGCTTAATGTGCATTTTATTAAGTCGGAGAGTTTGAGTCGGTCTGGATTAGGTCTGAAGTTACAGCCATTAAATGCTTAATTGTATGTTTTTTTTTTTTTGTTTAAAAAAGTGATTGGTGAACAAAAGTATAAAATTTATGGATATAAGTTTACGTAACAAGAAAAAAAAATCAAAATTAAAAAGTCAATGAATATGTGAGAAATCGAGAAAAAGTCAAAAGCAAACGAGAGCATTACGGTCTATTATTGTGAATAAAAAAGAGATTTTTTTTCTTCCTTGAGCAACTTACCAATCAAAGCGTATAAGTACACGTTTAGTCTCTCTTAAATTTTCTCAAATTTGTTGCATCAATTTCAAGCTGGGAACCACAGAATATTCTAGTTTAATTCTTATTTCATTGCTTGACTGTTTGATAGTTATAATTTTGATATTTATGGCAACCGTTTTTATGGGAAAACGAAAGTGCATATCACGCAATTCGCATATAATTTCAAACTCATACGCCATGGACATATGAAAAAAAAAGTTAAAAGTAGTTGTAAAAATAGTATTATTAATTGGTGAAATTCTCTAAAACATCGAAACAGAAATCCCATGCGCACACACACACGCCCAGATTACTTTTGACGCGTTTTTTAACAACTTCTTGTACTTTTATAGCTTTATTCGATTGCTTATTTGTTTCCGTAGTTGTCACAATTCAACGTGTGAAGCACTAATTAGGTTTTCTCGAAAAGAAAAAAAAAAACAAAAAAGAAGTACTGATTAGTAATTGGGAACTTCCCTTTCATTCGGAAAATACAATTTCCCTAAAATTAAAAAAAAAAAAACTTTTCTCTCTGTTGTTTATATATTTAATATTTACCATATGTATAATATAATAATAATATAATATTCATACATTAGACGGAAAATAGAAAATATTGGCGCTAGTGCATTGTGAATTTGTTGTTATTTACTTTCTCTTGCCGGGCTCTTAAGTCCTATTTTCTCGTGGTAATGGCATAAGCTAAAATTGTTTTATCAAACAACTTGAAGTTGCCCGAATGGCCAAAGGAGCTATGGGGTCCTTGCTCCTCCAACTCTCTCTCGCAAGTTGTAAGATAAATTCGAGGGCTTCTTGTCTCCTGAAATGTCAAAACGCTACGTGTAACGTCTTCAGACTCAACGATTTTCTTGTTTTTTGTTTTAACATATTAGAGAATAAAATTGTAAAGAAGAAGAGCGTGCTTGCTGGGACCAATTAAGGTTGAGTTTCAAACATACGAGGAAAGGCGCCGAGACGACCTGGTCTACATTTTTACACGGCAGCAACCTTCAAAAACACATGAAAAACAAAGAATATATGTCCCCGTTTGAAAAGTAGTTGGCGAGGGTCAATCGCCAACAAGCACAGAAATGGGTGCTTTCTAGGAAATAAAATTTTCATCTACACATCTGAATTCTAATTTAAACTATGTGTGAAATATAAAAATTTTAAAATAAATTATTATATAATTTATAATCTTACAAGTTTTTAATAAAAATTAAAAAAAGAAAAAAAACTTTTGAAAAAGACATAAGACGGCATTGACATAAGAATGGAGCGTTATTGTCTTCAAAAACAATCTTTTTGCACGAATAACTAAGGTAAATTTGAACCAGGAAAAAAAAAAAAAAAACTATAACGTCACCACTAGCGTTTTGAATTTAGTGAAATGTCGTGATGTGTAAGCATAAGAGTGGTCAACGTGTCGTTGGACTAGGGGAAGTTGAGAAGCTAAATTTTGTTTGGTCACGAGCTGATTAGGGTGACTAGAGATTTCATGCAGCCAGGTGGCACGAGCAGGGCATTTTTCGTCCATAACATTCGGGAACGACTAATATGCCCTCGTTACGTGGAGTAAAGGGCACCTCTGGCTACGCTGACTTGGCACAGTGTGACTGGCCGCGCGTTTTTGTGGCCCTCGAGGCGGTTGTCCGTGAAGTAAACGCAAAGCAATAATTGACGCTGCGCTTAAATTTCAAACAATCATAAAACAGCTGCCACCACCCATTAAATTAATAAATAAAACCATCTGAAAAAAAAACAAAAAAAACCCTCAACAAGTAAACAAAAGGGTTAATTGGCAAACTAAACCAATAGAGATAATTAAGTGTTTTTGTCCTTGCTCGTTTTCACGGTCCCACTTGGATCGTTCCTTTCTTTTTTTTTTTTTATGAGTCCCACCGAAGGTTTCAAGATTTCAAAATTTCAAATGGTTTTATTTAGCATTTCAATAATTCTTGCATTCAAAATTTGAAGTTCAAGATTAAAAATTGGCTGTCTCGATCAAAGTTAGGAGCCAGAGTCTAGAAAATGGACTTCAAACTCATCACTTTTTTGGGATAATGAGTTACTCTGCATCTTCTTTGTGTGTGTGTGTGTGTGTGTGTGTGTGAATTACTAAATACCTAATTAAGTAGATTAGTCCTTCATTTCCCGCTTGATGAAAATACTAATTAAGATTGGCACCATCAACACACTAAAATACTAATTACTAAATGCCTCGGTGCTGCTCACTCGAGTAAATTTCTAGTATTGTAGAAAACAGAAAGAATGGGCCAGTATCATACATGAAAAGGAAGGAGCTTACATCTCAATACATGTGTGTCTAATATAATTTAGATATGTAAAATTAAAACTTAGAACACCAGTTCTAGCTGAAGTTAATTAATTAAACAAATTAATTTATGAATCCTTTCTCGTAGAAGTACTTTGCAATAAGAAACTAATATAATTGGTAGAAATCTTATATCTTTTACTATTAAAAAATTATAGTGAAATAATCAGAAAACTACAATCAGATCAAAATATATGAACATTCTTGGAATACCTATTGTTGATATAAATAATTAATTAATTGGTGTGCACTTCATATCCCAACGTCTCCAAGCCCCTGCTGGTTTTTTTTTTTTTTATTATCCGGAATTTACGTTTTCTATGTGTTATTTCGGTCAATAGGCTGCCTCCTAGCCTAATGAGTTTTTCTAGCCGCTGAGCCTACGCTTGTTAGCTGCTACGGCTGGGCCGTTTGAACAGCTGGCTGTTTCGGTAAATAGTCAGAATTGGAAGAGTTGGTGTGACCGTTGTTGGGACTGGACTTCTTCAACTTGCATCATCGATCCCATCGTCTGGCCGCCGGCCATTGAAAAAGGAAAGAAGCTAACTTCTATTTTGTCGAACTTAATGCTTGTTTGGCACTCCTTTTAACAATTTAGCATCTCCACAGTTGTGTCGAGCAGTACAAAGCTGCATAAGACTTTTTTTTTTTTTTTTGTATTGTGATTTCACCTGTAGATTTAGGAAATTCAGGACAACATGCTCTTTCTTTTTTATAAATTAATATCAGAAAAACATTTATTAAATATGGATTAGTTTTGATTTTACCTTTGTTACTTGGAAAAAAAAATATTGATATTGGCGAAATTCGAATGGGATTCAAAAATTAAACTTTTTTTTTTTTTTTACATATACGTGTACCAATATACAACTGGCATGTACATTCTTTAATTATTGTTATTATTATTAAATTAGTTGTTACAAGCAATGGTTCGCTAATAAACCAATGTTGCAGTATCCGATCCCTGGAATAGGTCGATGAATGGGGAGAACCCAAAGCGCATGCAACTCAACCCGTCAGCGCTTTCCCGCGAGGAGGTCGAGTTTTTCAACTTTTGGGCTTGGTTGGGCTCGAACCAGCTTGATCCAAAGCATAAGCCGAGCTCTGTTGGGGGTCCACTCCTCCCCGAGCCGTTTAAGTATGAATGGTTTTATTTTATTATTGGACCCAGTCCGAAAGGAGATGTTTTAGCTAGCCCAAACAATAACTAGGCCCACGTCCGATCCATCCACAGCACATAGACTTACCAATCTTACCCAGTTTCAATCGAGATTGAGCGCGTCCAGGCCCATAAATAACGAGAGAAAATATTCAGGTAAATAGAGTTTGGAAATATATATATATATATATATATATATATGTACTGGAAGTTTGGAGACATGTTATTTATGCTTAATCGATTGCTCTGAATCGCAAACTACAAAACATAAATCACCCGTTCTGTAGCAAAAAATTACTTGAATTGTATTTCATTTGGCAGAAAATGATAAATATGTAACCATAATTTAACAAGTATTTGTGTTGTTGCTACGAATGAGAATAGCTAACGTGTTGTGCAAACCCGTGTCATTTTGTGTTCATTTATAAATATGCTTAGCTTTTATAGGAGCTGTAAAAATATGTTATCTAATGGCCAGGAGTTGTAGCGCATCTGAAATTCCCCCCCCCCTCCAAGTTGTTTCTTGCACATTTATTCGACATACCGATTACCACACAATTATCTCCTATATTTTTGAGCTTTTTTTTGTTTTTTTTTTTTTTGGTGGGTTTGGAAAATTTTGCACATTGAATAGTGAATACACAGCCTAAAAGCTCTCGAAAATTTTATTTTGCCAAAACTGGCAGGCAATGCTATGAATGAATGCCAGCTATCCTTGTCAATTCAAACCACTTCCACCTGAAATGGGAGAAATGGGAAGCATGGGACGGGAACAACAATAAAATAGAGAGAAACAGGCAGGCATAAGCATAACACAAGGGTTTGGAAAGAAGACAACAATAAGAAGTTCATTTAAACCGAGGGCCTGATATTCACCTCTATGTCAGGGTTTCTTCAATTTTGGGCCCATCAAGCCTCCGTCTGTCACATGTGAACCTCCTCAAACTCCTCCAATAGATAGCCTGTTGCTCCCCTTTCAAACTGGCTGCATGTTTTTATGAACTTTGTAAGACGCAGACCCAATTTGTATGTCTCTTTTATCAAAGTGACAATCATTGTCTAGAACAATTAGTTTATAGACCTTATATTAAGAGAGGAGACAAAAATTCGAATTCTATTTCCTTTATCTTTCTCTCTTTATATAAATATATATGAATTATATTACCTTCTCTTAAAAAAAAAAAAAAGTGATAATACTTGAAAGAACCCATGATGGCTATATATGGTGTGACAAAATTTGGTGAAATAATGCTATTAAAAATATTAAAAATAAATGAAATTGAAAGGTGATAAAATTACATTGCTACCATCTCTCGTACATCTTCCATCTCCCGCCCACTTTGTGTGTTGTCCTAGCGGCGCTCTATCAACTTAGCAAGCGTAATATTAATCATAACCATGACAAAGCATGGTACGTATGATACCGAATTTAGGAGTGTTTCATATCATATGCTTTGTTTGCCGGCCTGGCCCACAATTAGTTGTAGCTTTCAAGTGACAATGGCCGATGTGTGTGAGTGTCTGGCAAGTTAGCTTAATGTGACGGGCGTATGACAGGTCCTTATGTACGATGAGGAAGAGAAAGATTATGAGTCATAACGCTGCATATCTTGTTAAACTGCCTATTTTGAGAAAAAGTAATCATCCCCTGATATTAAGTTAGTTAGCTCGATCGATTTCAAACATTCTATTGCGGCTTCAAGTAGCAGTAATTATCAGTTTCAAATTTCCACTTGATAAACATAATATAGACGCAGGAAAGCTCATTTAAAACTCTGGAATTTCTTCTTTTTTCTCTTGTTGTGCACTGGCCAAAACATGTGAAGCCCCTTCAAAACATAGCCGTGGATCATCTGACTTGCATCAGGTGTACTTCCCTTTACATTAAAAAAAAAAAAAAACCAATCCCTTTTCTTCAATTGTGTATATATATATATATATACATATATAGTAACATGTAAACGGCCGGTCCCTCTCATCAAAGCCAACATCAGAAACTTCTCTTTCCATGCTTACGATTCTCGTATACCTAGTTTGACAAGTATTGATACACATATATTTACTTCTCTTGAGGTTACAACTAGGTTGCTGCAACAAGTAACCAACGGAAACATGAAATTCTTTTGTGGGGCACGAAAATTTTTCCTCACCATGCTCATGTTGATGGCACTGATCATGATTGGTAAAAGCCTCCGCATGTCACCCCATCACTCTAAGTAACATTTTTATTACTAGGCAAATACCTTGCAATATATGTATGCTTACAAACAATAAATGGTTTCTTTTGGTTAATTTTTGGCGCGTTGCTAGATATTTCAGTGAAAGATATTCATGGAGGAGCTGCTTCAAGTGACGATAGTAACGCTCGGGTGTACCGCAAGGTTTCTAATACGTCTATGTTGTATTGTAACAAACAGGCTCATAAGTTAAAGAATAATTTAATGTTGATTGGTATACAAGGTCTTTTAAGTTGTTAGCAATAATCTTCACCGTGTATATGTAGGAAGAAGACAGAGAAGAACTAGGAATGGAGCTATACCCAACAGCATCAAGTTTGCCTGATTGTTCTCATGCCTGTGGACCATGCACTCCATGCAAGAGGGTGATGGTAAGCTTCAAGTGCACCACAGAGTCTTGCCCTATTGTTTACAGGTGCATGTGTAAAGGGAAATACTACCATATACCTTCCAATTGATGAAATGGCTAGCACGCAAACATGCAAATTGATAGCTCGTTTATGCAGGAAATAACTGTGGTTGCTATTCGGCAATCAGTTAGTCATTGATGGGCTTCGACTTTTTGCTTGTTAACCTGTATACCAAACAGTGTCGGATGGGACTCTACCATGCCCAAAATGTCGTTTACGTGCATATGAAGTAGGGATAGGTTGTCAAATTAGAAGAGTAGCATTTAGCTTGGACATTGGAATGAGTTTTTGAAGGTTAATTAGCCTGCAGAAATGCCTTTTTATGTTCTCTATGTTGTCATCGAGCCCTTTATCGATCGCGGATCTATTTAAATTGGGTTTTGGATGCTTTCTATTTTATCTATCTTCCAATTTGAAGCGAGTACGTGTACGTAGACATTTAGTATGTCAAAATACGTGTTTGGTCAGTTCTTTTTTTCTTGGATCCATTAAGAGGTATTTAATCTGTAGTAGGCCTGAAACACACAATGTTAGGGGTCTGGAATTTAGAGGATCAGACACACATAAATCTTACCCTTGTTTCGACCCAAAAAAAATAAAATAAAATAAAAAAAAATATATATATATATATATATATATATTTACAACTCAAGACGTTTATATCACAAATGAAGTAAATAAATAAATATTCTTTATTAATCTTGAACTTTCTCTCCACTTGGAAATTTGAAGACCAGACAATGTTATGTGTCGCTACTTATTTAGCTTACTTAAACTCAGCAATCTCAAATACCCTAGCAGTTCCATCGAGTGAAACAGAAACAAGGAAATCCCCGTTAGCAGATACAGAAAGAGATTGAATGGCATCAGAGTGGCCTCTGAAAGTCCGGACGCAATTACCAGAGAGACAATCCCATAATCTCACTTTTCCATCCACACAACCTGTGGCCACATATCTGGATGAACTAAGCCATGTCAAGCATGTAACTCCATCCTGCCAACAAGATACATCTTGTCATGCAAAAAATAAACCTTGCTTACGTTTTATACTTTCAGTTTAATATTTCTTGAGCTAGTTACATGATACTTATCCCATGAAGACCTAGAATTTGCAATATTAATCCAAGACCTAGATCCCACGCCCAAGACTATTTCTAGCTAAGCCACATGCCTCTGCACTTGTCTGATCACTCCATCTAAAATGGAAAGTTCACCTTATCATCAAGAAAGGGCAAAAAATATTGGCATTAACACAGCAAAAAGTCATAGTCCAACGTACCTCATGGTCACAAGTGCAGCGTGGCAATGAATGGTGCAGATCCCAGATGATAAGTTTCTGATCCATACTTCCTGTTGCAGCCCATGGAGAGCTGCATTGTGCATTTTAAAGATATGAGTGTACAGTGGGTTAACAAAAAATAAAGTTGGTCACAAAAATTAAAATGCCTCTTTGAGATGCTTTTCTTGGACATACAAGTTGTGATGGCAGTGGTTAGCAATAAGAAAATCGAGAGTTCACAATTGTAATTCCAATTCCAATTACTCCCACCTCTACTCCTCACGACAACACAAGTGCATGTGCAGAGACACAGATATTGGGAGCCCTACCTTGGTTGAAGCCCAGCACATTCAATTGAATCTGAGTGAGAAACCAAAGAGCTAACTACCTGTTCAGAGCAACAACTGAATTTATGAATAATTACATATAGGTAACAGTACACTCATTTGCCTAAATAATGCAGATAAACATATGAATAAGCTGCCCTCCTAATTTTGCAAATTAATTAGAAAAGAAGGTAATGGATGCAGATATCGGTGTTTCAAGCAAAAAATGAATATAAAATTATATGAATGCCATACCACCCGGCAGAAAGGACTAAAAACAAAGCTAAAAAGTTGCAGCAAGCACAGTGCAAGTAGGACCATGCGGTAGCTATGAAAAACCATTGATTAACATTTTGTGAAAACATTGCATATATCCCACACATTGGTTATATTTGCCTCCATGTCAACCATGTTGAGAGACAAAACCATGGATCATCGACACAAATGTTATACCAACCAAAAGCACTACTGACATAGCAGTACAGCATCATCGCAAGCATCTGACTGCACAAAATACCAAAGCTCTACAATTGTAGAAACATTCATACAAAGGCATTTATATTGTACAATATACATGAAAGATCTTGTATCATAGTCATCACAACAAGCATAACCTAAAGGGCAAATATTGTAGTCAGAAATGCCAAATGAACGGTTGTTAATGGTTCCCAACAAGCAACACCTAATTCATAAAATACATGCTTTCCTACAATTATATTATAGACAAGCTTCTGTAGAAAAGATTCACAACAAGCATCACCTAACCCATGAGATAGAAAAGAATCTTACAAAAGATATAACAGTTCAAGGCCACCAAGAACTTGGGAAATGAAAAGCACTACCCAGAGATATGATATTTTGACAAGAGAATATCAGATAGCTAAAACTCAAAAACAGTTAAAAAAGAAAAAGAAAAAAGTAAGCATGAAGGTGTTGGGTGAAACAAAAAACAAACCTTTCCAGATGCTATATTTACAATGTGGACAGAATTATCCTTTGAACCAGTAATAACAAGAGAAGAATCTGAGCTCAATGCCAGGCATGTCAGCCCTTCAGTGTGATAAGGATGACCTAAAGGGCAAATACAGTGTAGTCAGGAATGCTAAATAAGACCTTAGAAGGCAAGTAGCATCAGTTTCTATGGAAGCTCTTGGTTAAGAGTAATGCAACCGTCTCAATAGGTGAATCTCTTTAACTAAATGAGCAGTTGCAGACAGATGGTATGATGTGGGGTTTAATCAAGTAAACAATACTCTATGAGTTTACAGCAACTACATGAACCAGGGTTTTACCAAGGTGAACAATACCCTTGTGTGTTCATTATAGGATGAAAGATGCCAGGCCAAGATGGGACAGAACCTCAATCATCAACATGAAAAAGCAATCCACATTTGAATCCAAACATATGTTATGAGATATATTATCTGAACTCATTTACAAAAGAAATCCATGAAGACTTGGTAAGAAAAATTTTTAACATTTGAGTAACCGATATTGCAACACTGACGTAACATGTTTGGAACATTAGAAACAAGTTATATCTAAATTAAACACAGAATCAAACTCAACGTTGAAAGAAAATCAACCCACCAAAGTTAAATGTAACTAAATAGTTCCAGTTCCCACAAACAAACTTTTGGTGGATTCAGTATGCCATCGTGGTTTGCACAAAATGACCAGGACTTCCCTCTATACTTCCTTGTTGAAGTCTAAAACCTACTTCTATGTTACCCTAAAAGGTTGTACCCGAAGTTAAAAAAAAAAAAAAGAAAAAGCAAAATGCAAAATATGATTTAATTGTAAAAGCACTAAACAGGGAAGATACCTCTCACAACATGGACAATTTCACCACTTCTTGGATTCCATATCCTCAAGGTTGCATCATCAGAACCAGTACAGATTGTTTTACCTAAAGTGATAGCAAAAGGACAAAGGAAGGCAATTCAACTAAGAAAGATGGTAGGATTTAAGCTTGAATGGCAGTTATTACAAGAAAGAAGTAAGGGAAAAAAAATGCAGAGCAATTTAATACCTACCATCAGGGGTAAAATCACCACAGGTTACACTAGCGCTATGTCCTGAAAACACGTTAAGATTGGCAACTTTATCAGCATTCCACATCCAAACACTGGAGTCTTCTGAGCCAGCTAAGACCAGATGACCTCTTGGATGCCATCTAACCCACTGAGAAATCACACAATCATTTCTTAATCTGTGTAAATAATTGCTGAAAACATAAACTACATTCAAACAATAAATTGACCTCAATGCCCTGTACAGGACCATCAAGTTGACATTTAAGGTTTCCTGAAGGAGCATCCCAAATTTGGACAAGTCCATCAAACCCTCCAGAAGCAAGCAACTTTCCATCAGTACTAAAGGCTAAACTAGACACAGAATCCTTATGACCTGCATAGAATTTCTTCAAGGTTAATTTGCAGAACAAATGATGGCCAAAAATAAAAGGCCACACACATCTTTTAACTAACTGAACGAGGGGCAGAGGTTAACTTTGACTTCAATGAGAAACTATTACAGCAAAAATCATAATCAATATAAAGATCATAAGGAAAGGCTGGCGAAACATGACAATACCCGGTAGCTCAGAAGCCCAATCTCCTTGACCAATCTTCCAAAGAAACCCCCTGTCGTCTCCACTCCCAGTTGCCACTAATGCAGGATCTGTTGGGCTGCAGGCAACTGCATAGACTTCACCTGTGTAGATGAAAAATAAAAGAATGCTGAATGATCATACACAGATGGCACATCAATCCATGGAGCTGAGTTATATTGTCTTTATTTTCCAATGTACCAAAAGAAAAAGAGCTATATTGTCTTCAATTTCATGTAGCTGTGAAAGAAAATCAGAAAAAAGGGAGGCTCAAGGACTGACAGAAGAGATGAAAAAAGCTCGTATTCAAAATCCATTGAAGCCAATTCCCTTCAATATTAATACACCTTTGTTGAGTTGATTGTAAAACTTTTCTCAAGGTTCAATAAAATGGAAAATGAATTCATGAATTTAATTTCAGCCTCCACACAGGCACCCCAACGACAGTAACAGATAATTTCCAGAAGTTGATTACGTGTAACACAGAAAATGAAAAGTTAAATGGGGAACAAACGGATAAATTCAGAAACTCACCGTTATGACCAGTGAATATGTGCATAGAATCATCTTCGTCTGCTACAAAACTCATAACAAAACAAAAAGAAAGCAAATCTCAGTTATCGAACTGAGTCACATCGAACTTACAAATGCATTTTAATACTCTCACATGAATCCAATCCATAGCAGATTAATACAGACACATACGTAAGTATTATAGAAAGGAATCATGAATGAAGTTACGACTAGCAGGCTTTTGATTGTACACATGACTGAACTAGAAAAAATCACAAACCGGAATTTTCCCTATCCGATCCAGACTCCTCGTCGTCTGCATCAGGAAGATCTGCACCCAACAAAAAAAGCAAGCAATTTAGTTAATTGAAAGTGCGTCCATATGTACATCGAAACGCCGATAACGAGAGAGAGAGAGAGAAACCGTCGTCGTCCATCGTGACTTCATGGATGATGTCGGAGTCGTCGAGGAAGACATCGCCTTGATCATCATCTTTCTCGTCCGAATTTCGGCTGTTCATTTCCTTGCCGGCTTTTCGATTAACGCTGTCTGCTCTATGTGTGTGTCTGAATGTCCGCTGCCAAGTAGAGGTTTTTCGAGGGTTTTTGTCGTTTGCTTCTTTTACACCCACGCGCTATGTTGATGTTCCTGTCGCCTTTGTCTATAGTATTATGTAGAAATTAATAATCGTGAGCAAAATTACTGCCACTTTTAACCGTTCTTTCCCTCTGAAATCTGAATGGGGAATCACTGTTCTTTCTTTTAACAGTGTTGTTGAATCTGCAGCTCTGATTCTGAGTTTCTCCGGAATTAAAAAAAAAAACTTTGATTATGACGTAAAAAAAAATCTGTTTTTTCAACAAAAATAAGTACAATCTCGTTAAAAAAATTATATACTATAAAAAAATAAATTTAAATATGCATTTAATCCTACTAAAAATGGGAATTCAGACTTAATCAACTAATTTATTGCACACGACTCTGTGAATTGAAAAAAAAAAAATCAACTAATTTATTATTATCTTCTGAAAATATAAAAGTTATTCCTTCAACTCCAATAATACCCTTTCCTTTGCCCAGTAATACACCGCCACTTGTCACACCTCCTTATCCCCTTCAGGTAGACACAAGTGGCTGTGGTTCACTTTTACAAGATAACCCGCACTTTCTTCACCGTCCCTTCTCCGAATCTCTACCGTCCAATGCCATCAACATCTCCCCATTCTCAGCCACAATCCAATTTCAAACCAATTTTCCAAGACCCACTGCCCCACTCTCTCTTTCTCTACACCCTCAGCCATGGCGGCAGCTCTCCAAAACGCCACCGTTTCCATTTCATCTAAAATCCCACCATCGGCAAGACTCCCGAGCCGCACCGTCTCTTCTCAAAAACCTCTTAGGCTCTCTTTCTCCGCCAATTTCCCCTCTCTCAACCTCACCTCCGCCGCCGCCGCCTCCAGGCACCGCGCCCTCCGTCGCGGAGGTGGCGGCGCCTCCGGGGCCAGAATGTCGGTAACGGCGGCTGGAAGCTACGCGACAGCCCTGGCGGACGTGGCGAAGTCGAACAACACCCTGGAAGCGACCCACGCCGACATGGAAAAGATCGAGAATTTGTTCTCTGACCCACAAGTGCTGGACTTCTTCGTGAACCCGACAATCGACCCAGAGAAGAAGTTCCAGGTGGTGGACGAGATGGCCAAGTCGTCGGAGCTCCAGCGACACACCGCCAATTTTCTCAACATCTTGATCGAGGCGAAGCGGATGGACCTGATGAAGGAAATCGTGAAAGAATTCGAAACCGTGTACAACCAATTGACGGACACGGAGCTGGCGGTCGTGAGCTCGGTGGTGCAGCTGGAGGCGCAGCACTTGGCGCAGATTGCGAAGCAGGTGCAGAAACTGACCGGGGCCAAGAACGTGAGGATTAAGACGGCGATCGACCCGAGTCTAGTGGCCGGGTTCACGGTTAGGTATGGGAGCTCGGGGTCCAAGTTGATTGATATGAGCGTGAAGAAGCAGTTGGAGGACATCGCTGCCCAGCTTGATTTGGGTGATATTCAGCTTGTCGTTTAAGCTTGGGGTCTTTTCTTGTCCGTAGTCCTTTCATTGTTTATTTATTTCTACTATTATTATTATTTTTAAACGTCCTGTTGATTACTGCTCGTTTTAATGCTCTGTTTCTGCTGGGTTTTTTTTTTCTTTCCTCCTTCTTTTAGTGGGGCAATTAAAGTGGTTGATTCTGAGGGGTCAAGATCATTCATCAGTGACCATCAAATGGCTATTTAGTGAATGGGTATTGAATGCCTATTTTTCATTTACTTTGTTGAAAAAAAAAACAAAAACTTAACCCCTCAAAAGCATTCCTAAAAAAAAAAAAAGAAAACACCTGATACCATTACCACTACACTAGCAAGTTCTACGATTTCCCTTGCATCTAATGACTGAACTTCAGTGGCCACCAAGGCATTTTTGTCTCTTTGGGGGAGGAAACCAATGTCCGTCCAATCTTTACCAAGTCCGTAGAAATGTACAAAAAGATTGCTAAACTCTTACTTCTGGTGGTTCATCCAGACACGTCCTAAAACAAAACATATCCCAATATATCATATCGTATCCAAATGATTTAAGGATTTTTGAAATATATCGCATCCTATCAAATTCAAAACGCGAGACTACTCTACATCACACACACACACACAAAAAAAAAGAAAAAGACAACCGACTTCTTCTTTTTAAAAAATTAAAAAAAAAATATGGTTGTAATATTGGTTGTTTTACGTATGATATGAAAATAAGATTATTTATTGATATTTTTTAGAATTTATTATTGAAATATTACTAAATTTAAATGCATTTTTTAATATTTAATTTAAAATTAATCAATATAAAATTCGATAATACAATATTTTCTTTCTTACCGTCGACAATATGTATGTCTCAATCAAATGAATGTAAGTCGATAGAAAATAATATTTTCTCATCATTCGGAAAAAAAAAAAAACAAAAAAAATAATAATTATAGCGAGGAAACCACCCTCAGTAAGGAAACAGAATTATAGAATTTTTTTTTTATTATTTTTCCATCATAAAGCACAACGCGTTCCCTCAGCGGAGCAGGCGGGTGTTCTTGTTTTCCTCTCTATTTGTCGATTGTTTTTCTATATATATAATACAAAGAAAAAAAAAGACAAATCTCTGTTCCTCCACTGTTCTTCTCACTCAGATATCCAATTAATTCCAAAATTAATTTTATAGTCAATAACGACCCCCTCCCACCTTTCATATGTATCTTCTTTATTGAGACAACCGACTTTTGAATTTGTTCGTCTACTGGGTTCTTGTAATTTGTAATTCGGAACGTGGATCTGATCATCCGATCCAAAGCATGTCGATGCTCGATTCAATCTTCAACAAGGGTTTTAAAGCTGTCAAATGGTAATTTCTTTCTTTCTTTCTTTCTTTCTTTCTTTGTTTCCCTCCTCGTTAGCTTTAGTCGATCCTTTTCTTTTTTGGCTTTTCCTTATTTTTTCTGTGAATTTTTTTCATTAATTTTTAGTGGGTGTCTATGAGCTGACCTGCGGGATTGAAATCTTGGGTTCTGTTTGTTTTCTAAGAGAAAGCTGGAAATTTTCACGAAGAGCTCAAACTTTTGGGTTCTGAGAAACCGTGCCCTTTACTTTTCCTTTACAATTTCTCGGCTACCAAACAAAACATAACTGTCTGATTGTTTAAGTTTTGTTTTGTTTTTTTTTTTTAATATTTCATTGCATAATAATTAGCTTTTTTATAATAAAATCTCAAAATTATTTTGGAGAATTAGGCGATGGGGTTGAGAGATATAATATTAACGTTTTTATTTTTTTTTGTGGTCCTGGTTTTGCTTACGTATACAGTAAAACCCTACTGAAGTTGACAATGCCGCGTATAAAGTTGCTGAGAAACAGGAGGGAGGTTCAGATCAAGCAGATGCGTCGGGACATTGCCAAGCTTCTTGAGACTGGTCAAGAAGCTACTGCTCGTATTCGGGTATACTTGCACCTTCAGTAATACCACCACTGTTTATGAACTTCTTTGCTTTTATGGAAAATGAAATTCTTGATTGTTAGAAAAATGATTGTAATAGGTGTCTGGAATCATTGATTTTCAATTCAGGTGGAGCATATAATACGAGAAGAGAACACGATGGCTGCACAAGAGATCATTGAGCTGTTCTGTGAGCTTATTACTGTGCGACTTCCAATCATCGAAGCACAAAGGTTATCCTCATTCTTTTAAACAAGGTTTCTTTGTCATAGTTTCTGCAATTTTTTTTCTCATGTTCCATCAATACTATTTCTTTTGGATTTGTATCCCAGTTATTGTGCTGTTGGGATGTAGGGCCCTGCTGTCAATGGTTAAATTGGGCTTTTGTCCAGGTGCCTTGGTACTGCTTGTCATACATTAGAGAACTTAGGCACCTAGTAGTGGATTTATGACATAAAACTTTTGCAACTTGGGCTCTTTTAGGTCTATACCCAAATTGCCAGTCAAACTTAAAACTTGTTTTGAATCACTGCTGAATAAAGGAACAAAGAGGAAGTTAAATGGCCTGGAAATGTGATATGTATGAAGTGTGCAATGAGCAGTTTCAGTATCATGACACTCTTGTTTGGATAATTCAGTATTTGATATTTCCAACTATTATATAGGAGGGATTTAAAGCATCTTTGCAGCAACTCATTGTTGAGTGCTCCA
Organism: Bruguiera gymnorhiza; assembly: GCA_020883675.1. Taxonomy (NCBI): domain Eukaryota; kingdom Viridiplantae; phylum Streptophyta; class Magnoliopsida; order Malpighiales; family Rhizophoraceae; genus Bruguiera; species Bruguiera gymnorhiza. The sequence continues at coordinate 930,842 of JAIRCJ010001062.1, read as the reverse complement.
CAAATTGAATCTCTAAATAGTTAAAATTTTCCCAGGGAATGTCCCTTAGACTTGAAAGAAGCAATATCAAGTGTCTGTTTTGCTGCGCCAAGATGTGCCGATTTGCCAGAGTTGCTGCAGGTTCAGATGCTGTTTGCTTCCAAGTATGGAAAGGAATTTGTATCTGCTGCAACTGAGCTTATGCCTGAATGTGGTGTAAATCGCCAGGTATTATGAGGTTTTATCTTATATGATGAATTAATTGTGATGATAATGATATAGTTTGTGAACTTGTGCTTCAACGCTTCCAATTATGAACTACTGCAGTTAATAGAACTGTTATCCGTGCGGGCTCCTTCACCTGATTTGAAACTGAAGCTTCTGAAGGAAATTGCCGAAGAGCATGAATTAGATTGGGATCCAGCTGCCTCTGAATCCGAGTTCCTTAAACAACACGAGGATCTGTTGGTGAGTATTATTACCCTGCTGCCATAATATTGGTCCCTTTTTGTTCCTTATGTGTGCATGTGCTCTTTTTTTTTTGTGTCAGAATGGTCCAACTCAATTTGGTAGTGGGTCTAAGTTGCCCCTTCCGAAAGAGAAACATGATGAATCATTGAACTACACTCCTCCTGGTAGCCACAACGAACAGCCTGATTCTGACACGGACTTAGAGTCATTAGATTTCCCTGATGTTCCTAAGGTGCCATTACGGCCTGTTATTGATGCTACCCTGGGATCAGATTTAGCCCCATCCCCATCCATGCCAGCTGCTCCACATGTTGAAGCATGTCATGCATCATCAGATCATTCCACTACTTCAGAAGACCCAGAAGACCCATCATTTAAAACTCATTCGGAACGTGAGAATTCTAAAGAAGAAAAATCAGTGGTCATCAAGGATGAAGTGCCCAATATCGTGGTAGGTGCCAAGGAGGAAAAACAGTTTGTACCATTTGTTTCTCCCCCTCCGCCCTCTACATCACCATCCGAAAGACCGAGCAGTACCTCACCTTCTATCTCAAGGACAAAAAGTGATGCCAGTGTGGATCTACAGGATGTTTTAGCTGCTGCTCAGACTGCTGCAGAGACTGCTGAGCATGCGGCAGCAGCAGCGCGCTCAGCAGCTACTCTTGCACAGGCCAGGATTACTGAGCTGACCAAGAAAAATAGTGAGAAGTTCAATGAGAATCCATTTTATACAGATATTCCTAATCAACCTGCAAACCCTGGAAATGCACATTTTGATCATCAACATTCATTCGGTGATTCTGATGGTATTTTCAGTCATTCAGACTCTCATCAAGCTCATGAAGAGCGTGAGGCATCAGACTGTTATCCAGGCTTTCACCAAGCACATGTACACCGTCAGGCTTCAGGCTTACCTGAGCTTTCTTCTTACGATAAAATTGAAGTGGAATATGATTCTCCTTCTAGTGATCGCAAGCCCCAGCAGGGGTCAGCTTGTCATCAACCAGAGAGATTGAGTTCGATGGATGATGACCCGTACTTCTCCTACCCAAGTTTGTTTACAAGACAGAACTCAAATCTTGGATCGAGTTCTCAACGTCATACTGATGGTTCTCACTCCCCTCATTAGCTTGGAGCCACGAGTCGGTGTCTGCTCCCCAATGCGGTCAGTGGGTGGATGTAAGTTTATGGTATTTGTGCAACTTGGTGTGTATCTTTTTTTGTTCCATCTCTTCTTGTCCTTCTTTCTCCTTTTCCTTCTTTCTCCTTTTCCTTCTTCCTCTTTTTGGTTAATTTAACGAGTTTAATGGTTGTTGTGCAAGTCTTCCGATAATTGTTTGCAAAGATTGCAATTGTATCGGCACCTGATAAGCCTTATTAGAGTCCATGCTAGAACACCTCGCCAAAATCTAGATCTCTGTCCAAAGATCATACTTTGTCGCTGTTAATAAAACTTCCTTTCTGTGTGAATCTCCCCGCTTTCCACACTATGGGGGGGGGGGAGGGTTGGGGGGTTTGAACTGCGATCGAATTTTCATCATGAAGCTGTCGCAGGAATGAAACTCGCAAATTGGCTTGTCAAACAAAATTTTTTCATGGATGAACTTTACGACTTTGAAGGTTGAGTACAAGGTAAATTTACTTTATGGTGACATTGTCGGCACATCAAATTAGTTTTTTCTTTTCTTATTTTTTTGGTGGGTATTTGGCCATTATATACCTCAAAGTTGTACATGCGCGCAGAAAGGGTGCATTCGCAATATTAACAGGGAATCAGAGCTCATGTTGGCGAACATATGGATCACGTTTTGGGAAACTCACACATTATTACCAAGTTCAAGGTTTACTGGAATTGGAATCTCTGATACTAAACCCCAGTATAATAAAGAATGGCCGTTGACGGTCATAAATTTTGATGGCTCACGTATGGTAACCATCGTAGATGGCTAGTAAGCATGATAGATTCCAGGCTTGGTTGGGCACTTCTGTGAGGTCGCTTGGGCTCCATGACGGTTAACGCCCAGGCTGCGAAAATGACCCACCACAATGAAGACGAAATTACTGTCACGCCACAGCAGACTTATAGCTTCCTGTGATTAACATTCTTAATGCAGAGCTTGGAATAACGCGTAGGTCTGCTTTCGAACAGAACGGCATTTCCGAAATTTTATATTGCAGCTAAGCCTTTTGGAGACTCCGTGCATGGGCCACCGACGGACATGATAAAACCTTAGAGCACAAACTTGCACAGTGCAAAACGTTAAAGAGTGCTGCAGCCCAGTCTGCCACAAAGGTGGTGACTCTTAGTAGGAGAAGAAGATACCACAAATTGCACCTCAATAACGCGACTCATATGCACAAATATAATGAATACAATGCAGAATGGGCTTACATGAAGACTTGAATCAGAGTGCTCATCCCACCCGAATGCGGAAAACAAAAGGCTTAAGATTATAATTGAAAATAAGTGGTGAGATCTGATTTCCTCTTTTACTTGTAGATGTGCCAGTGTCACCGTGGACCAGATAACTCAACTGCATGCAAATTTTCTGTTGAGTCGACGATCCAATCAGAATTAGGATGAGGAGCTAGGTCCAACTCCTGGCGGAGAACTTCCACCTTCTGCCACTCATCCCATCTTTCTGCCAAACCATCTCCCTCGAGCATCCTCACCACTTCCGACATCTTAGGCCGGTCCATTGGGGAGCCTTGTGTACATAGTAGTGCAACCTGGATTAGCTGCTCTACCTCAGCTTCCACGTAGTTCTTTTGTAGATCAGGATCAACCAGCATTTCTAACTTTTTCTCCTTCAACAACCCTTTCACCTGAGAAAATGCCCAGTTGCATCAGATAACATAAATGTCTATGGTTTCACAGCATTATCAAACAAGGGAATAAAAAGGCCAAAGATAGGAGCAGAATCATTCGTCCAGTTATTATGCAGCAATCCAAGAGCAGCTGCAAAGGCCCCAGACTCCAATAACAGGAGCCTTTGATTTCATTTGTTCATTAATATTTGTAAATTCCAACTAGTTGCCTCAAAGGAACATACTATTCAGACATAAAAATGACAGAAAATCTTCCAAAACCTTGAATGCCCAAACGCTTTTGGCGAATTCAGAAACAAGAAACGTCATAATAGCTGAGTTCTAGTGGTTGAAAAACTAGGAAAAAGGATGTTTTGGTCAGAAAGTAGTAGCAGTACCAATATAACAAAGCCACAAACGAAAAAGTCATTTCTGTTCCAATTGTGACATATTTTGCAATTTAGTTCGTTTCTTTTGCTAGGAAAACACAATCCTATAACCTCTGAACATATGTGTAAACACTTTCCTGCTATAGAAAATCCATGAGAGGAAACCATGCCCACTAGGAACACAGACAGCTCCTAACAAGGTTCAAATAGTCCAGAAGTTACAAGGCAGCAAGCAAAAGCAAAACAGATAAAAAAACAATGGATTAGAATAGTGAGGTGTGCATACCCAATCTAGCAACATGACATCATCATCGTTCGCAAGCCGAGCAAGGTCAAATGCCCTCTGTCCCGTAATTAGCTCAAGAAGCATGATCCCATACCCAAAAACATCAGTTTTCTCTGATGATTTACCAGTTGACAGATACTCTGGTGCTATATGTCCTATTGTACCACGAACAGCAGTAGTCACATGAGTATCCTTATAGTCCATTAACTTAGCCAAACCAAAATCCCCAACAACAGCCTCAAATTCCTCATCCAACAATATGTTTGCAGCTTTAACATCACGATGAATAATCTTTGGGTCACAATGATCATGCAGGTAAGAGAGACCCCTAGCAGATCCTAATGCAATTCGCTTCCGGGCTGGCCAATCAAGAGGATGCTGCGAGGGTGGACGTTCTAAACACAACCATCAATAGATCATGATATTCATTAGGAAGACAAAGGGGACTGGCACTCAATGTCAATGAAAGAAGTGAACCAATCAAATCAGAAGATGTTTAAGAGCAATAACAATATCAACCACACACACATTTAAGGGATAACAATCTGTACCTCTTAAACAAGATGCAACACTTCCATTAGCCATGTAGGGATAGACAAGCAGTCGTTCAGTTGGTGTCATGCAAAATCCACGCAATCGTAGAAGATTCCGATGCACTGCCATACTTATCATCTCCACTTCAGTTTGAAACTGCAGTTCTCCTCCAGGAGTACGCTCTTCTTTCAGACGTTTTACAGCCACCAATGAGCCGTCTGCTAATCGTCCTTTGTAAACTTTACCAAATCCGCCTCTACCCAGAATGTTTTTGTTGCTGAAGCTATCAGTTGCAACTTGTAGTTCTCGCAATGAGAACCTTTTAAGCTGACCCAGATGAACTTCAGGATCCTCTTCAGCTGCAAAACAATATAAAGGCATAGTAATGAAACTGTTCATCAAGTTTCACTTGTCCAGGAATTGGTTGAAATACCAACCAGGTACATCGAAGAAGAATTCTTGAGGTTTCCTCCTACGCCACCAAGCAAATGCCATTGCAGGAGCAGCAAAAAGTAAGGCTGCACCAGCAGCAACTCCTCCAGCAATTGCACCAGTGGCACTATTCCCCCCTGAGGTCTCATGCAGTGAAAACACATGAAGATCAGCAAACTAGATGAGTCAGGTCACTTCTAATAAGAACCATTTTCACAAAGATGATAAAATTTATTTCAATTTTCAGAGTCTCTTGAGATCATTGCAACAACATTGATGCAGTGAATGTGATTTCCCTAGCAGATGGACCAAGTAAATGAAGCTTTCAACTGTATTTTCCATTTTAAAGTGCACACATGATACTAAAAAAGGAAGCATCTTAAAGGGCAGAAGATGATTTTGAATAACAATATGCTTACTGAACCACTAAATTTCCAACAATTATGTACAGAAGATGATTTTTTCTGTTCCTTTATGAATACCATGTGGGTACCCTACAAACTTGTGATTCCCATGAGAAAAAAAAAAATTGTTCTTCTATTCCAAATCATTTCAAGGATACAGAGCACTGGAAACGGCAGGCGAGGGAGAAAGAGAGATTTGACAGTAATATTCCAAGAATTGCTTAGACACAAACCAAAGAGAAAAGGCAAAAGAGAATCATGCCTAAAAATTTGGTGGACACAAAAAAAGAAAAATGTTAGTAGGCATAAGCTAGTGTGCATAAATTGTACCACATAACAGTTTCTGCGGGTAAATAATGCCATGTCAATGGACTCAAACACCAAACTCCCAGCCACATCCAATCTTAGAAATCAGTATTGAACAGGACACAATGTGAGTATGCAAGATATAAGTGTACAAATACCTGAATTTAATTAAAACAACAATGGTCAGGTTACCTGGTGAAGAGGTTGGTGGGGGTGGGACAAATGGAGGAGGGGGAGAAAATGGAGGAGACCCTGGGCAGGGACGCCCAGTAACTGGCCCACAAAGATCCAAGTTGTTAGCAAAACTGCAAATTGACAACAAAGCCTTTGAAAACAGTTTCCAGAATTGTTACATGAAGCCAGGTAAAATTCCAACAACTAGCAAACCTAATGGGAGTGAACAGTGAGAAGGAACCATTATCTGGGACCTCTCCAGAAAGATGATTGTTTGAAAGATCCCTGCAATCCAAATGCATCAGAAAACTTTAATTTTGCATTAAGTTGAAGCCCCGCATGTGTGCGTGTGTGTGTTAGGGAGAAAGAGAGAGAGAGAGAGAGAGAGAGGGAGAGAGAAAGAGAGATTAAAAACTGCAATTGGCACTGACAATACTTGAAGTGCTGTGATATTGATCAATGACATTGGAATTGGACCAGTCAAGCTGTTGTTGTTAAGTCGCCTATCCTTGCACCAACACAACAGAGAATAAGTAGCAGTAAGATATAAAACAAATCAAGATACAAAAGTCAAATAAATGTCAAGAAAAGAGACAGCAATGAATGTAGGCTACAACTAAACAGGGTCAGAACCAGCGTTAAGGACAGAACATGCCTACTTCATTTGGGGTTTTAGACCTGGTTTTTTGTGCAATGGGTTTGCATGCTAATTTGAGGTTTTAGGATGCAGCAATTACAAACTTCAAATATTTTGACTCCTAAATGCCTACAGTACAGGCTAAGGATTATGACAATCCATGAAGACTTGGATCCAACTAACAATGGCACATAATTTGATTTTTAGGTAATGTAAACTGTAAAGGCACATGCACATATCTTTAATCACAACAGTAATTTAAAACACCACATATAAATGATCAAAAGTTTGAATTGGCAGAATTGTTTCTGTTTAAACTGTATTTTACAGTTGGTTTTTAGCATAATAAAAAGGCAAAGAAATGTTAGAATGTATGGACAAGAACATATACTTACAGAAATCTCAATTTTGACAGCTTGCCCAAAGAGTCTGGAATGGGTCCGGTAAAATTATTCAAGTAAAGATCCAGGCTCACTAGGTTGGTCAGATTCCCAAGATCACTAGGAATTGGCCCACTTATGTTATTACTGTAGAGTTCCCTGTATTTTAACAATCTTTCTTAATGAATCACACAAAAAAGGCTCAAAATGAGATCAGATGAATCATGCATGCACAATCTCCCAGAGCAAAGCCTGAAAAATGCCAATCCATACAACTTACAAGTACTGCAAATTCTTAAGCTGGCCAAGTAGTGGAACAAGCTGACCAGACAAAGCAGCATTTCCAAGATCACTGGAGAAATGAAGAAGAAATATCAAATAAGTTATCTTTTGGACAATTTACATAGGTTATGCATAATTTTATAAGCTTCATAAGAAATGCTGGCCTGAAAAACATCAACTAGAAAGAAGTTTACACTCTTATGACACTATTATCATTGTTGCAAGTGACATGAAACCAGGTGCAAGGATTGACAAGAGTGGGATCCCAACTCTGCAGGACATTGTTTGGATCATTCAAGTTGGCTCTCAGGCTGTGCAAAGCATCACCTATTTTGAAGCAAAGCAAAAACAATTAGACACTCACAGTGAAGAACAGTACACTACTCAATTCACACAACATATAAATGACCCAATTATGTACCAGCAAGTGATGCACAGAGTTCCTAGAAGCCATTTATCAGACGCTTGATAAGTAGAATATGAATTTGAAGTTATTTTTGCTATGTAAATTAATCAGCTATGGCAAGCCCTAGAAAAGGAATGCGAAAACAAGATACAAGAAGTCAAATATGCTCTCAAAATTTTCTTGATACAGCCAGGGCATATTATGTAAGTTAGGCAAGTAAGAAAACAATGGATACAGAACTAGTCTCCCATACAATTATTTGATGTACACCAATCTACCCATTCACCTCCAAATGCACACAGAGGAACCATTCATATCTGGAGCACTTCATAAAGGCATCCAGAAAAAAAAAGGGGGTACAAAAAGAAAAGCGATAAAAAAAAAATCGAATTTGTGTGTGTGTGTGTGTGTGTGTGTGTGTGTGTGTGTGTATGACAGAGAGAAATAGCAATATCTGAAGTGATATATCAATTACTCTAAAGGCATTTCAAGGAACGAATGCTGTTTCACAGTCATAAATGGCAGAGACTACCATAACCCCCACTGATCCACCATCAACAAAGTATAGAATCAAATTAACTGTTTTTCATTAAAATTCACAAGAAAAGGCTCAACGAGATCACCGATACTCGTGGATACAAAAGTAAATGCAAGAAAGTACCCATTTTCCACTGCCAAAAAGAAACACACAAAGGCTGAACAGAAAAAACAGACACCCAATTTCACAAATCCACACAAAAAGCAGAAAACCAAGATCAAAGTCTTCAAATATTCAGAAAGAAAAAGAAAGCACGAGGCTTTAATGCACACCTTCCATGTTACCCAACACCAGCCATAATGGATGCAGCAGCAAGAAAAACCAAACAAAAAGAAAGGCCCCAACTTTCCTCTCCATCACCAGCACAACACAACACACTTCTTAAGCCCTTAATCTCCTCAGATCCAAATAACAAAAGACCAAAACCCAACTCACCATCACATTGAAACAGAAAAAAAAAAAGAAGAAAAAGAAAAGAAAAACCCCACAAAACCCTAAGCTTTTCTCTTCACAAACATTAAGTTAACCTCACTATTTACCCTCTATATCACCTCCACAACACCAAATCCAAAAGCAAGCAAGCCATCCTGATCTCTCCCCCCCTCTCTCTATCTCTCTCTCACATTCTCATAAGCTTTTTACCCCCACAAAGCAACAGCAAAAGAAATACTAAACATCACAAACTAAAAAACCAGTAGTTAAAAAAGAGAAGGAAATTTTTAAAACATTTGTTTTTTTTCCATTGCATTCCCTTTTGCCATGTATATAAATGAAAAAGATATAAACTTCCCCTTTTTAGCTTCACTTTATAGTGAAGTGTGTGTTTGTTTGGATGGAGAGAGAGAGAGAGAGAGAGAGAGAGAGAGAGACAAAGACAGAGATGGTTATCTTTTTCTTTTCTTTTATTTTCTTTTTTTGATATTAATATTTTTCTGGATGTCAATATTGATGGAGAGAGAGAGAGTGAGAGAGGAGGATCTGGGGTTGCCCGAACGGGGGCTGACCGCTGCCCGACGCAGTCCCGAAAAAAAAAAAAAACGCATTCCCCCTACGTCGTAGAAAATGACGGGACCCAAAAACAAAAAAGGGAAAGGAGGATACACCGTTTTTAAGAAGGTGGGGTCAAGCAGTGGGGCCCATTCACTCACAAAAAACACTTTGCCATGTCAGATTCGGTCAAATGGTGATGATAATGGCATTTAATTCCCCCCCTTTATTATTATTATTATTATTATTATTATTATTATTATTAATTAAAGTCTTGGACTTAAAGCAACCACTTAGCAGACTCCAGCGATGACGCTAGTAGTTTTGGATTCATTGACGCGCATGTTAATTTAATTTTAATTGAGATTTAATTATTATGTGTATAATTAATTAAGGTAAGGCATTACAATTACGTCCCGTTTCTGGCAGTGGCATCAGGGCGGTCCACTTTTCGACCCGGGCCTGCATATATATATATATATATTATCTTTCAATGAAAGATATTGTTTGAATTTTTAATAATTTTTTAAAAATTATATATATATTTTTAAAAAATTATACATAATAAATATATAAATTATTATATTTATAACTTAAAATTAAAAATTTTATTTTTATTTTTATTTAATATTATTTTTATAAAAAATATTTATTATCTAAATATTATTAAATTTAAATAATTTTAATATTAGTACATTTAAAATTTTATTATTATATATTTAAATATCATAACTTATTTTTTGACACGAAGATTTAGGTTAATTAATATCAGTTATATCTCTAAACAAAATAATTTTCTTTTTAGGTTTACTAGTGGAATCATTCCCAGGGACATTTACAAAGTGAATAACTCTTTTTTGTTTTTTTTTATAGATCTCACACTTTTCCGAGATTCTAATATAAGAATTCCAAAACGAATAATACGAGACTAACTGGTATACACAAATCAAACTAATTATCTTCCCATTAATTGCATACCCATTAACTAGAAATTACCTCGATTGAGACAAGAGGTATGAATAGATTTATAAGTATATAACATCAATTATTAAAAATTATTAGCATTTTTGACATGACTAACGTTCATTGAATTCACCATTGTTACAGTGTTATTAGTTTTGACCAGAATCGAGGAACCAAGTTTCGAATCAACGCAATTCCTTAAAAAAATTCAACTGAATTTTTGACATGAATTAACATCTGTCGACCCAATTATCGAACTTACCAGCCTGGTAATTGGACATCGACCCCAACTGAGTTTTTTTTTTTTTTTTAATTTAAGAAATTTCATACTAAAATATTTTATTACTATAAAATGCTTAAATCCAAACTTAAAACATTTAAACTATCAAATTAATTTTATTCGCAGTTGTTGAAAGGTAATTTTTCTCTCAAACGCCCAAATGCTTTTGCTCTACCGCGTGCATAAAGTTAAAAGGGCCCAGTGTAAACTATGATTGGATTTAGAAGTAAAGCACTTATTTACTTGGCAGAGCCATCAAAACTTTTTGCTTTTGCAGAGACAAGGACATGTATTTAGAGAAATTTTACTTGAAGACTAGCAGCAATTTCTTCATCATCCAAAGTGATATTTTGGTTGTGATTTAATATATATTTTTATATTAATTTAAATTTTAACTTTTTTATTATCATTTATCTTTAAATATAAAATAAGAATTTATATTTGGTGTATAATATTAAATTTTAAATTTATTAATATCAAAATTAAATATAAAAAATTATTTAAATTTAATAATATTTAAATATTAAATTCTCTTATAAAGATGTTAAATAAAAATGTTAACAAATATTACTAATAAATATGATGACTAATATATTTTTAAAATATTTTTTTAGGTAAACAAAATAACAATTTCTTTCATTTAAATTAAACTGCAAGGCCTGTGAGCCTTTATGAGTCTATAATTAGGTGTTTAATCCTTTGTGGCATTTTGGGCTTACTCGAAAATTTTCAAAGGAAAATGTTGCGCACATAGAGGGATAAATTTTACATGTTTTTTGTTTTTAAAAATATGACGTGTAAATAAATATAATAAAATGTGAAAAAATAATAAATTATTAAAAAACATTAAATATATATCGGTGATAATTATTTATATAAATTATTTTTATTATATACGCATCACACGCTAAAAAAAAAAAAAAAAAAGGCATAAAATTCGGACGAGACGAGACTGACGTTTCACGTCACAAAGATCTCGTCTATGGGGCGCTTCTGAAAAGAAGAAAAAGGAAAAAGATGGGCGAATTAAAGTCAAATTTTGGTCAAAAAGAAGGTCAAACAGCTTGGAGCCAAGGCTCGATGGGCACAAGCACGAGCGTTTTACCAACAGCACGGTTCATAATTCTCGATGGCCCCACAAATTTCATGTAGCTTGTAGAGCTTTAATTTATTATTTCCAAAAGCATACTTAGCAATCAATGTTCAATAGCTCGAGATCTAAGAGATAGCGTGACAGGTGAATAATAAATTGTTTGTTGATAATAATATAAGCTTATAGAAAGGAGGGCTAGTCGATAATTATTCATAAATTCAGATATTTGGTTTGATGGAGTGGGGGGGTCTTTGAAAATTGAAAGGCGATCCACTCTTTCAAAAATGGGACACATTAACGCACAACATCATAATCCATTGGCAAGTATCGTAGAAGAACCAAGCAATCGCAATCTCCCGACATTGGTGGAGGGCCTCCCAGAAAGGTCACTGCCTTTGCTGCCTTTGTCTGCAAGTGTCTACACACATGAGAGAAAATTGGCCTGGTGCACGTGCAATTCCGGACCATTGCACGTGTTCGCATATTTTTGTTTTTGTTAATTGGTCCTCCCTTGTGTGTCCTTCTGGACTCTTGTACCAACCAAGCAAACTAGCGTAATAATATCAATCAAAGAGAGGAGGAAGGAAAAAAACACCCCAACTTGTTCCTTTCGGATCTTGGAAGTCCAATCACAATTGGACCACATGGTCAGGCTCGCACCCTAATGCTACAATGCGAAAGTGGGCATTAATATAATATAGCATTGGTTGGTAATATTCATAATTGATTAATCTTCTCTACCATAATAATCGGACAAATGGTAGAAAAAATTTATCAAATGTTAGCTTACGATTAAGTTTTTACGGAGTTTCTGAAATTTATCAGAAAATATAAAATAAACTTTTGAAAGAGGACTTTATTTGATTGATAATTTATAGATTGAGTACGTCAATATTATTTAAGATCCTATTTAGTTTAGTTTAAAGTAAAAAGGCATGTTAAATTACTTTTGTTTCGATAAGACATGGTGGGCGCGATGTGATACTGACCTGTTGGGATCATCTCCCTTAGTTTTGCTTTTCTTGTTTTGATGTTCTGGACTCTGGAACCCTCCGTGTAAACCAGAAAAGAAAGAAAAAATAAAAAAAACACAGCCACCCATGAAAGTCCATTGTCTTCGAATTGTTAGAAAGGACAGTGTGGACTTAAAAGTAGACCTGGCTCCTTTCATTCTTACAGAGAGTCTGAGGTAAAGGATCCACGACAAATTTCATTTATGTGAAAATTTGAGAAGCACATCGCCAAGCAATTTAAGGCAATCTCAGTGTTAAGACAATAATTAAGAATGAAATAGACGGTGGACTTCCAAAATTTATTCGTTATTATCCTCAGATGGTTCTGCAGAGATCTTAGTTCAGAGAGTTATAACAATAATTTAATATGTGATTGCGTATTAATTATCAACTCAATAAGACAAGCAGAGAGCACATGAAATTTAATACTCTGTAATCTGATATCCGTCCCGGGGTTTGGTAGTTTTACCTGTCATTCATTCGACCCCTCCACGACCTATTTACTATCTTGCCTTTTATTTCATCTGGGTGCTCTACAATAAACACAAGCTTTCCTTTTCGTAAAATGTTCTTTTTATTTTTCTAAATGCGGTGTGGTAGCATTTTGAATATGAATGGGTCATGGTTTCGTAAAATATTATCACCGACCGTCATGATATGGTGGTTAGGGTTAAAGGGATTCGTTGGTAACATGCACACTGCAAGGCCACTTCCCCAAAGTCATCTAGAGAAACCGAAATTAGTTTTAATTGTTCAGACGAAATCTATGAGAGGGATAGTGTATTTTTCACCGTAAGTAGGTCATGCCCACAAGGGCGATTCAATTGATTATGGGGGTTAGTTGAGGGAATTTAGATGCCTTGTAGCCAAATTGGGATTTTCTTCCTCTAAAGCTGAATTTAATCTTTACCATATAAAATATTGCGATCCTTGTGAATTAATTTCGCTCCCAAATAAGAAAGTCACCTTATAAGAATATGGTGTCTCTATCTATAGTCTCTTCCCGTCGGCATTAACGTGCTGGCTAGACATTTCCATCGACTAGGATAAATAGTGAAGGCAACATATTAAACTGAGATGCATGAAATCAAATTATAAACATAAAAAAAAAACAAAAGTGGAACCCAAGGTGTCAATTCTGCATATGATCATCATGGCTTCTTCTTCAGTGGCTGCTGTTCTTATAGCAGTGCTTCTTCTGCTGGATCCCATGTCCTCTCCAGGTCTCTTTAGTGCATCTATTTGAATTTTACACATTCATGCGCACGCATACTCGATTCGTAGCAGTATCCACTTTCTTGCCTGGCAATTATTGAGTAGTTTTTCAAACAACTCGTTTTTTTTTTTTTTCAAATGCATTTCTTTCACGAAAATTTTTTATTTAATATTAATTCACAGGACATTAACAATAAAATGGTCATTCTCAAAATAAACAAAATGAATTGAAATATCATTATTTTCATGTTTTTATTTTTTCAGGCGTTGAAGCAAGAATCCTGCAGGACGGCTTAAAATTAACCTTTGTAAGCTCCTCCAATCAATTCATGCGTTTATATACATAAATACATACATATATACATATACATATACATATATTTATATTTATAGACGCAATTTCATGTTTTATGTATCTCGACACAACAAGTGATGTTTTTTCTGCTGGTGTGCATGTCCTCTACACTACAGCGAGCCTGTAAAACCGCCAAGCACCAGCGGAACACAACCTTTGGGTCATCTGTCAACCAAGCTGCTAAAAAGTCCAGGAAGGGTATTCCCTGTAAGCGAACCATTCTCTTGGCCACCAGAAAAGACCAGCAAGATATTAGGTTCAATTAGCCCCTAGCCCCCGACCTTGTCCGTTTATCCTTCGAATGGATTGCTATACCACTTGGTGAAAATAAGAAATTATCTATGTTATTGAGCAAATAAAAAATAATTAAAAAAAAGTTATACATTAAGACGGCATTCTTACTCATTTAAGTGAGCTGAATTACTTTTAGTTTTTTTTTTCTTTTTTCTTTAAAAGCAAATTTTAATCATTATTATTCTTATCATCTTTAAGCATAACCAACAACAATAATACATAACTATCGCAAGAAAAAGAAATATAACCATACATGGTACTTGATTTATCAATCTAAATAAAGATCGAGGCTAGCCTAAAACATATCATTATCATGATCTTTTCACGAAAAATCAAGTCGATTACTTGTCTCAAAATCTCAAGTAGTTCCCGTAAGGCTAATAAACTTGCCAATCTAAAACCTTTTAGCCTGTTATTAACAAAAGCATTGTTTCATGATTTTACTATTATATTAAAACTCGTTTTTTTTTTTACCAAAATCTCGTTGAAAAATACAAAAATTAAGTTAATTAAAGGCACTAACGTGAACATCTTTGGGATAAGGATGAGACATGTGTCTTTCTTTATCACTAGTACTTTGTGCTTAATTAAAGGCAATAACGTGAACATCTTTAGGATAAGGACGAGACGTGTGCCTTTCTTTATCACTAGTGTTTTGTGCTTAAGTCTAGGAGTAAAAAACGATCAGTGCAAGGCTAACCCACACACACACACACACACACACACACACACACACATAAATCAGTTGCCTAATGTTCCTGGGTGCAATTAAAACGTTGGCTGCAAAAGTTCATTCTTTTCATAACAAATGAAAATACAATACACGGTGAAATGCAAATTTAAGGGGAAAAAAACATTTTAAAAAATAGCCAAATTGTTTCTCTAAACAACTGATAGGATAGTAAGTGTACAAAAATCGTTGAAGTTCTACACTTAATTATTCAATTTCGTGAAGTACTATTGAAGGAGATCTTATCTATTTCAGCCTACCTCAGTCAATTTGAAAAATAATTGAATAACAAAATATGTATCTAATATATCAGACGGCATGGACCTTGAGGAAGAGAGGAGAGAAATATTGATCGAAATTGTAGTGAAATTCAGAGAAATAAACACTTGGTACAGCTAGATGGAAGAATCTTTATTTTATATCAATGCCGAATTTATTCTTTATAATATAAAATATTGCGATCGTTTTAAATTAATATCCCTCCCCAATGATAAAGTCACAATAGTTGTGCTTCTTACGTCTTTCCTGCAAGTTTACAGCTTACCGCTGTCCAGACATTTTCGTGGACTAGTAGTATAAATAGTGAAGGCAACATGGTAAACTGAGATATATAATATCAAATTATAAACATAAAAAAAAAAAAAAGGCGGAACCCAAGGTCTCAATTCTGCACGTATTCATGGCTTCTTCTTTGGTGGGTGCTGTTCTTATAGCAGTGTTTCTTCAGCTAGACCCCATGTCTTCTCCAGGTCTCTTGAATGCATCTATTTTTGAATTGGGAAAAAGTTGGGGGCCATTTATTTGGGAGATTAAAAAAAAAAAGAGAGAGAAGAAGGGATCTAACACCCCCTTCAATAAGCAAGTTTAGTCCTCTTATAATTATGAGACTTTGTCTTTATAGCTGAATTCTTTTGAATTATACACATTTATGTGCATAAATTATACACCAAATTATATATATTCATGCGCACAAATCATACACATTTATTAGTAGCATCCACTTTTTTACTGCCATGCAAATAGTGAATAAATTTTCAAACTCCTAATTTTCTAAAAAATATCCATCAATTTCTTGTTTTTATTCGTTCAGGCGTTCAAGCTAGAGTTCTGCAGGACGGTTTAAAATCAACCTCTGTAAGCTCCTCCAATCGATTCATATATATTACATATATCAATTTCACGTTTGTGTGCATATACACAAAGTTAAAATTAACATGTCAACGACTGATATTTTTCTATTGAGGTCCATGTTGTCTACACCACCCAGCAAAATGAAGGCGGAAGAGTATTTCCTGTCAGTGAGCCCATAAGACCACTACCTTTTGGCAAAACAGTCCCTTCCAGCGAGTCTTCAACCGTGAGGTCGACACATTTCGGAGAGACACTTCCGGCCAGTGAGCCAATAAGACCATCACGCACCACCAGCGGAGCACTCCTCGTCAGTCAGCCATCAACGGCACTGCCACAAGGTCCTGGAAGGATATTCCCTGTTAGCGAGCCACCAACTTTGCCACCACAGACCCAAAAGGATCCCTTAGGTCCAACTATCCCCTAGGCCACCACCTCGTCGATTTGTCCTTTGAATGGATGTGCATGAGACTGCTACTGCTTGGGTGAAAATAAGAATTATGTATGTTGTTGAGCAAATAGAAACCAAGTTATACCATACATTAAGATGGGGTATTCTTACCCATCTGAATGAGTTTACTTTTAATTTCTTTTTTAAAAGCAAATTCCAGTCATTATTATTCAAACATTTTTTAGCACAGCAAACAACAAAAATGTATTCAAATTTTCATTTGAGACCCAAAAAAAAAAAGAAAAGAGGTTCTAGGCAAATGATTGTCATTTAAGAATACACTCAATTTTTGGATCCGTGTCTACTTTACTCAAAGTTACTCTCGTTAATAAAAATCGACTCACAAGTGGAATTTTCCATTAAATCTTTCTACGTGACCGTCACTCGTAATACTACGTGGACGTATGCATATTGACATAAATATTATGTCTTCAATTCAAATTAATGACGTAGCATTATTTTTTTATTTTAATGTAAATTTTACACACACACTCTCTCTCTTCGCATTTTTTTGAAAGACATCCAAAAAATCAATGCGTCTTAAATTGCATGGGTAACAAAATCCACTGATCTCATAGCAGAAAACAAGAGATCCCTGTTTTCATTGAAGCCAAGAGATCAAACACAATCAGAAACAGACAGATTGATTGCAATGGAAGTTCACTTCCAGAACCTCTCTTGCAGTATCAGTACTTAATTGAACAGCCAATGACTTAACTCAAACTGTATCATCGTATGCCCGTTCAGTTTCGAGAGATACGATCCCCCTCCTTCACACCCCCCCCCCCAAAAGACAAACAAAGAAAGAATCGGTAACCTCAAAATCCAAGATACGATGTTCTTCTCCTTATCATTACAAAGTGACCCAGCAGCTCTTTCTTTTGCCTTTCTCTCTCTCTCTTTTTACTAATTTCTTTTTCCCTTTAACGGTAATTGATTAATCTAGTTGTCTAATCATGCAAGAATCGAAACCCTTGGTTTATTTCCCATCCGGGATTTTAACTTCAACCCCGGAAAAGTACCGGAATCAATTAACATAGAAGACTCCATTAAGGACTTTGCAACGGATTTAATTAATTTCGCTCTTCCTTTTATTCTCCTATTTTTTATGATAGATTGATCGGCATTTTGTGGGCAAATAAAATATTAAATTATTGGTCTCGTTTAGCAGTGTAAAACTAAAATCCCCTTTTATCAGAGCCTGGTTTCGATCCAGGGACCTGTGGGTTATGGGCCCACCACGCTTCCGCTGCGCCACTCTGATATAATGTTAAAATGCTAACTTCTTTTATACATATAGCTATTTCTAATTTATGTCGGCGATACAACGACATCGTACCACACCAGGGTAAGACAAATTCCTCGTAATTTCGCAGCTTCGGAAATCCCCAGTGCATTCAGTATTTAATTTACTTTATGAATAAAACTGAATTTATTGGACGCAAATGTATAATTACAAAGAAATTACAGAGAAAGTAGTCCACAAAAAGAATTCAACCTAAAATATCATATTATCATCATGGGGCCAAAGATTACCGCGCAGAAAAATGCTTTGTCCATGGCCCCGATTTATGGAGATGGATCCATGGATCGACGTCCTCGTAACAGCAATCCCCACATCACTCCATCACAAGAAATTACAAGAACCGACTAAAATCTACTACATTCTTCATGATCCACACAAACTATTGATACCCACAGCCGAACTATGTAAGCTTTCGCCAGATGGATCCCTTGGAAGCTGACAAGCACTTCACCCTCGGAAAAATGAAACCAGCCTTTGGGGGGTTCCCATCAATAAGTGAGTTCTCATAGATTTCTTTGCATTCTTGTACAACCTGGGGCAAGGACAACAGTAAATAAATTTGGAGGACAAAGGAAGAAGAACGAAATTGAAATTGATGGAATAGAATAGATCTATCTAAAGCATGCAAATTTCCCGTGCAAATTGAATCGTGAAGTTTGTGATGGAACATTTTGAAACCCTGGAAAGACTATCCAGGTGTGGCCATTTGGTTATGGCATTTGTTTAAGGCTCTAAGCTCCAATATGGATCAAGATGCACATCCATGAGTAGCAAGTACCTCTTTTGCATCTTTCCGTGGTATGCCTTCTCGCAATCCAACAAGTTTCTCAACTACTTCAGGCTGCAGCAGCAAAAGAAACCAGATGAGGGAATTTTCAGTAAAAAACTTTAGAAATCTCATAAACAGTTTGTACAATCTTATTTCTCGTCCAAGAAAACAGTACTAGATCGCTAAAAGGGTGAGCCAATATTTACACTACAATACAATTAAAACTAAAATCCATTTAAATGCCAACAGGACTCGCTGAGAAACATTTACTACCCACACTGAAAGATTAAACCCAACCAGAACCACAATTGATGTTTACCGGGCAGTCAGGTTGATGCTCAAGAATATTTGTATAGATAAGTGTGAAGGTATCCAAGCTCTCAGCCGAAGCAAGTTCTCTTAAATCACTGAGTATTCTGACTCTACTCTCTACTTTCTGAAGCAAGGACCAAAGAAAATTTGGATCAGAAAGAATTGACAAAAGTGTCAATTGTAAAATATGCATATACTGAAATAAGCTATGTAGGATCTGGGATCTCAATGAAGTAGCAACACTTACAGAGACGCTAATATACTCTCTGAAAAAGTCCATGATAACTTCTTCATCTAGCCTCATCCTTTCTATTGTCTCTTCCTTGATGTAATTTCTCTGCAATAGTCACAAGTCATTTGGGATGAGGAGGTAGTTAAAAAAATACAAGCCATTACATCAACTTTAAATTTTTGCATAAACCTGTGTGAGAAGACGATCAACATAGACCACCACTGTCTCCTCCAGGCAAGCTTCAACGAATCTCCTAAATGACCTTTCTTCAATGTACCTTGGTAACCAAAAAGTGACAGCAATTAGAAACAATGTACCTTGGTAACCAAAAAGCAAAAGCAATTAGAAACAATTGTCTTTAGGGCATCCCAATATACCAAGCTCCCACACCATGTCACAAAAGGTTGTTTCTATGACTTGAACCTGTGACTTCTATGTCACAATGAAGTAACCTTACCCTTACTGTTACCTTTACAACAAATAGAAGAATATAGGGCATACTTATATCACAGCATGAACTTCTATTATATAATAAATCTGCATTCAAAAGGGGCAACGGGTACTAAAGGTGTAAGCAAACTGACTTTAAATCATGGCAGTTATTGGTTTGAAGTATACAGCTTGTAGAATAGGAGAAAATATATTACAACATGGCGAACTCATACTGCTCTTGACAAACTAAAGAAAGGATCTTAACAGGAACCACCCCTTTTTCCTGATAGAGGGAAACCAATAATATTTGCTTGTAAGTAAATTGTACCCAACATGAACACTCATGTCTCCACCAATCCATCTTAAAATTGGTGACTCAAAGCTACCTCTTTGTAGATGGTCACTTTGCCATACATGAGGAGTAACAACTCATTGACCTAAAGCTTTTGATCTGTTTATCATATATGACATTGGTTCAGTCAAACTTCAACCCTGCCTGATTCATCATATTTTTGCACTGCAAGTTATGTTAAACACAAGTGAATCTCCATAAGCTCATTGGTCCTATTTCGATAAGTGCATGCTCGGAACATAAAACTCACCACAAAGCAAGTTCTACAAGATTTTTAATGGTTAAAGACTGCTAATGCATTGAAAATGTTAGCATCTATGCATTTGCTATGAAGCAGCTCCCGGCATCATGGTCTTAATTTCTAACCTTTTGAAGATTTCTGGAGGGTTTTGAGAACTCTGAATTGCTTCAAGCTTGTCATAGTAGAGCAACCCACTAAGCAAGAAGAAAGTACGGTATCCATTCTTTTGATTTTGGGCATAGGTGAGAGAGAAATATGACCCTTAAAAGGGTGGTGTTTAATGTTAATGATCCTTAGGAAAAATTTTACTACTTTCTCTCTCTTTCTGAAAAGTGAATAATCAGATATGCAGAAATAAGCAGCAACATTTTTGTTGCTTTCTCTCTTCCTGTGTACTGCACTGAAAAAAAGTTGTTGAAGGAACTGTTGCTATTTAAACCATTGTCTGCACAGAAAAGTAAAAAGGAAAGAAATGCTGGACTTACATTTTCACATCTGTAAAGTAATCACCAAATGTTGCAACAAGGTACTCCGTGACCTGTCCTTCAACCCACTCTAAAAAATAGGTGGTATAATTTCACTCAGATCATGGGAAATAAAGGAGTTTATCATCTGTTGAAATTTATACAAAGTAAATGTGCAACCAGTTGTCATTGGAGCGTAATATCCAATCATAAAATTTTAGCAGCTGTCGAAAACAGTTAAGAGCAACATTTTATCGAGCTTCTCCTTAACAGAACTGCAAGAAGATATTCCCAACTTTCATCAAGCTCTTCATATGAAGACTTCCCACAAGTTTTATGTTGCATTATATTTTGAAAATCCCTCATCTGTGAAGGTGTATCAATCACATCTTTCGTTTCCCCCTTTTACGGGTATATTTTTTGTATGGGATATTTACTCTGTCAAAGAAAACACTTATTTCACATTGGAGGGCTTTTTGAGGTTTATGAGGTCATGCCAATACATAGTTGACGTTAGCATTACAAGGTCCAGGAAAAGGCAACTAAAAACTAGTCCATCATAAAGTGTACGAGTCAAAGAGCCACTTAAAGAATGCAAAGGATATTAGAACTAGTATAACATAACAAGTAGGAACCCACACCCATATTAACAGTCCTACAAAATTGTAGGGAAAAAAGGCACAATGGAGCAGAAGAACAGCAATCAGAAGGGAGACTAACTTACATGGAGTGCAGAGTGCATAAATTAAAAAGTATACAAGGATTGCATAAGTGACATATCCATGACACATTGAAGCTAAAAGGATACACAGGTCAAAAGTACTTACCTTTCTGATAAAGCTTGACAAGTAACTCCTCCACTCCTGGATCTTCAAAGATAACCCGAACAGTTTGATGCACAGCTTCCTACCATCATTCAGTGTTTTATACATGAGATTTATCCTCTTCCTGGAAAGGCTGTTGAATATTTCTGTATGTATGCTAAGTAAATATGCTAGCTTCAGGAATATGATCATCCAGAGGACAGAAGATTAAACGACTTTAATGACGAAGCTCTCCACTGAATGAGTAATGACACCAAAAGCCATCAAATTATGTGGTAGATGAATTGGCAAGTAAACAAACTGTGCTGCATTTTTTTTCCACCATCAAGCCCCTCGTCCCATCAATATGTTGGTTTCACCCTCAAGCTAAGCAGAACGATGGAATACACCACAAAAGCACCAAAATGCAACACTCATAAAAAATTTCCCTCTATTAGCATTGTAGTTTATCATCAACATACCCAGCTCCACAAAAGCTATGGCTCTTTTTCCATAAATGACTTTGATAACACAAAATCGACACTGGTAATCAAATGAAGGTCCTCTAGGCATCATATGCACATCAACTGCATAGGTTTGCCTGATTAAGCCGTCAATATTATGTACATGTTATGAGATTCAATGGGCATCTAACACTTTCAGTTTGTACCCAAACAAAATAAAGAACATTATCAGGGACTCTGAAATACAAGGAGCAAAGAAAGGAAAAAGAAAAACTTTATCACACTTTATACCTTCGCAACCTCTAGGAAACCTTTGCAAGTATCTTCAAAATTAACCTGTGAATGTGACAAAGGCATCCAATTTCAAAACTAGAGAAATCTGGAAGAAAAAAATTTCTCACAACACAAACTTCAAAAACTAATCTGAGAATTTGAATGCAACTAGGATAGAGGTTTAGAAGTATGTGATGAAGCCTGGGGTAAAACTAGAAAATGTCTGCATTAGCAACACGCAGATCATACTCATCTACATAGTTGGACCCTAAAAAAGTAAGATTGTTATAAAAGTGTGTTCACATGCACAGGTGTGTGCATTCATACATGTATGTTCTCATCTTTTTTTTTTAACTTAAGGAACATGATGTTCTTCCCTCTAAAATTCCTCCTCCTCCTTAATCCCCAATGGAGGAAAAGGTAAAAAAAAAAAAAAAAATTCATTTAATAGTAACCTGCTCAGCATAGTTTTGTGGAAGGGCTTCGATGATGCTGTTACTCAGCTCCATGGCAAGGTCATAGCAGCGAAGATTGTTGTTTATCTGTACACGAATTAATAGTGTAAAAGTGACACAAAACTTTAAATCATACAGGACCCAGCCACAAAAAAAGCTGCAGTGTAAACAAATAACAACTAGAAGAGATCAACAAACCATTGCACATAGAGGCTCCAGTCCAATTTCAGAAGCAGGTTCCCCAAGTCTTTTCCTTTCAGCTGCTTGAAAATCTATCATCACCTGAACACATAGAGTGAAAACTAAAATGCAATATAAGAATAGAAATACCAAAACAATAGCAACATACATCAAATGAAAGGTAGCAAAATGACAAAGGTGAAGACAGGCATAGGAAACTGGCAAAAAAAGGTATCAATGACATAAATTTCTGCTAATCTTTCTCTCATGGAATTCAACGTTATGCATACAACAACAACAAGAAAGTTAATCCCAAACTTAATTCCGAGTCAGCTGCATGAATCTTTTCTTTCCATTCCGTTGAGTGTTATGCATGCACAGGAAAATCAACACACATAACTCCTCTTCATAGGGTGGCACAACCATGATTCAAAAAATTAACCTACTCAATGCTGTTCAATTTACAACCAAATCCCTCAAAATGAGGTGGAAAGTATTTTACAGATATTGTTTTTCATGAGCACTTTAAATTCAACCCCAAAGTAATACAAGTTAAAAAATTATTTACACATGAATTTGCCACACTTGCCTGAATAATAGCCAAAGATATCCTGTATAGCATGACATCATTGCTATTGTCCCTAACAATTTGAACCTGCTCCCCTAGAATCCTGAACAGATCAACAGCAGCTGGAGTGTACAGCTTTCCATCATCTGTTTTCTTTGGTGGCTGTACCTTATCAGCTTCAAGGATATTTAAATACCATTTCTAAAAAAATTTGAACAGAAGCAACAGGTGAGAAAAGTGTTAAAATATGTTCCAAATGTAAAAGCACATTGAGGATGGGATCCTGTCTCATTACCCTGGTTGTAGCTTGCATTCTCTCAACATATGAATTCATGAGAGGATCCATGGAGCCACTCTCGGAACAGACTTGAGCCAGAGACTCATCAACACCAAGCCCAATCAGATTGTCTTGGTATTCAACTACCCAACCTGTTACCTAATTGAAGGACTTGGAATCATAAATCAAATAAAGGTGATTCCAGGATGAGAAGAAATTAAACCCTAAACCACATCAAAGTTTTCATGATTGAATTTCCAATAAGGTCAACAAAACATGCACAAATGCTTTTCTTTGGATAAGCAATTCAACTTGCGTGCAATCCACTGAATGAACACAGGTTCTATGGTCAGCAAGCCCCTGGATGCAGAAACTATTGAGGGAATAAACAAATAGTTGGCCAGGCTGGGACCTTCAGCAGAAACTAGTGTTGTAGATTGCAATAGACAAATAAATTATCCGAAGAAGAATTAGTACCTATAATGCCTAACCCATCCCTTATGGTAACAATTGAAAAAACACAATTTAAAAAAGCAGAACATTAAAAAAAAATTAGCAAGTCACACCCTCTCATTCAAAAAAGGAGACTTGCTCTGTCACTACAGCCAAAAAAGTAACCATTTAACACAAACTTCAATCAACAACAATACTTAGGAATAAGTTTTGGATTAGCAGATAATGCTTGATGCTAAAGTACAATATTATTTATTGAAATTCATCATGATATGGATGATGTTCACTCAACAAAGCCCTGCGTATGCCTATAAAAATGAAATACTACTTGCATCCAGAACACAAATCCAGAACCTGTTTTTTGGCAAGCACAAATACTTCATAATACCAATTACAAAGACATCAATACCATTGTAATGCACCTTAACAAAGGGTCAAATTGGCTAATGACCAAGCCATATAACATGGTATATTAAGCATGCCAACTCCTTGGACAGGTATGCACTTTTGTAATATGATATGAGAATATTTCGAGCCCTTCAAAGATCAAGTGAGTACCTTTAAAATCTCAATATTTGACAGTTCATTCGCTCTGTCGCTAAGTAATCTGAGCATCTGAATAAACCTCTCAGTATATAGATTTACCATAAGCTGGAATATTTCATATCTGCCAATGTCAGAGATTGAATGGAGTAAAGAAAACTTTGAAGCTTATGTCATAATGATGAATACCTATTTATTGCATTGCTTAGATCTGGCACCAATTGAAATAAAAGTAGCTAGAGACCAAAGTTTATCAGCATCTAAAAGTGCAGCTGTTTATCAGGCTTTGCTAGTATGGCAACAGGTGATCAAGCATAAAATCTAACCGCATGATACAACAGCGAAATTACAGGTTCAATAGATCAATTTAAATGCATATGTTTCTCTGGTGCAAAATTTATTCTAGGAACTTTTCAGCTTTTTTCCAGACTAAAACACAATAAACTTAAGGATTTACTGTGCTAGATACACATTAGCAGATGCTAAACTATAAACTTGATTGAAATTAGGCAGAGATCAAAGGTCTATACCTACCATGCAAGTAAATTCATTGTTTGTCTTATCATTTCACTCAAATAAGTCTAATAAGATGGAGGATCGTTATCAGGCTACCCACAGATTTCTAGCTACAAAATAGTAGATTATATTTTCACATCCATCTGTCACTCCCAGCTAGTGAAATGGATGTGATATTCATCTAGAAAAGCTATTGGTTCACAGAAATGAGCAAATCATATAGAACACAGCAATCTAAGCCTTACACTAGCCATCTCATCATGGAAGATGAAGTGATTGCACAAAAGTGAGTCACATTAAAGACTAATAGTGATGAAATCTACGCACATCTAGAATGGTTAACAATATATAAGGAGTTCCTCAAGGGACAAACCTTGGAGGAAAACATGGGGCCACATGGTCGTAAATATCGCCAAGCTCTTCCTCAATCTAAATGTGAAGAAAAAAGATAATGTACAGAATATCATCATAAATATTATAGCAACAGATGATGAGCCACATTAGATTTACAAGCAAAATGATGCAAAATGCAGTGACAGAATTGCCTTGAATCAGACAAACCAGACAAGTAAGATTTCATTGGAACTAATATTTTTTTTGACATTTAAGTAAACTCACAGATGAAATACTTTCACTTCCATTTCCAGTCTATGCCATTGTCTACGACATATTCGCATATGATAATTTGGATTATAAGAGAATATAATTAAGAAGGTGATAAAGTGCCAGAAATTTTCAATCTCAAAACCAAGGAAAATGCTAATATAGCTTGAGAACTGCTTGTACACGTACCGTCCGGGCTTCTTCTAAAGCTGCTTTGAGGTCTTGAAAGACAAGCTGATGAACATGTTACTGTTAGAACGACATATCGTATAAGAAGTAAGTATTTACTTTCTACCATACATGAAGTTAACTAAAAGAAGAATACCTCTGTTAGCAGTCTGTTAAATCTTGCTTCAACCGACTTTCTTATTTGCTCATAGCATTTATCCTTATACCCTTTCCCCTGAATCTTTAACTTCTGTTGTGCCAGATTTTTGGAAGAGGGTGTTGTAGCAGTAGATTTTCTGCAGTTTGTAAGTAAGGGGGCATAGAAACATAACTTAAAAATGGAAATGAATAACATAAAAATATCAGTCAAGGAAAAGGAAACCAAATATTAAGTGTAAGGCAATCTCTTGAAATACTTACTTGGCAGATCTACGAGGATTTGCAATTGTTGCCATTGCACCACCACCCTCAGCTTCGGCTGCCTCCTCAGCAATTTGTTGATCAAGGATTTCTTGCATTTCAACAACCCTAGAGGGAGGGAAAAGATGATGAAAACTGCTAAAGAATTTGCTGAAAATAGTTGGTCATGTATGCCATTTATGCTTTAATCCCTATGTTGGTTCAATAGCACAAAAGATGAGGACAAGTTTGAAAACATAAAAGTGAAGGCATTTCTCATGTTCTTAGTAGCTATCACAAACGAAGAGGACAGGAGAGTAGAGAGTTTATCAGCATACCTTATAGCACGAACCAAAGTTTGTGGGCTGCACAAGATAAGTGGACACATATAGTTATCAGAATTGAGTATGAAACAAATCATAATGCAAATGAGGCTTATATTTTCCAAAATTACACTTCAGCATGAATTTTGTAAACAATAGTTCTATATTACATAGGCCATTTAATTTGCAAAACATATGGTTACAGAAACATATTAAATATCTGAGGATCATACTTCAGAACAAAACCCCAATCCAAAAGATAAGTGATAGTGATTCTCTGGCATTGTCATTTGGGCCTATCCCTCACCTATTTTCTCCAAAACGCAACACTAAGTAACATGGTATGGCCTATTTCTAACCTATAATAGTTATGAGTTTTGTAAAAGATAATGCAGAAATGCAGATAAATCTTTGAGCAAAATGTGGGAGAAGCAATATAAAGCAGCAGTCAAGCTAAAATTTCCAGTTAGACCACACACAAACATAAAATTCTAACTTCAGATGTTGGTAAAAGGAGAAAATCTTGTACAAATACCTTGTCCAAATGCATCTTCATGACTAGTAGACAACTTAAAAATTCACAATTGTTTTTTTTTTTTACCAAAAAATAAGAATGACATATCAGCTCTTCAACATGTACCTCTCTTTTGAAAGCTTATAGAAGTTGGAAATATGGCCCCACAATGTTTTCTCAAAGGTCTCCCATGTTTGATCCACATCTTCAAAATATTCCCTGGGCATCACATATTATGCATCAAAACAGACTAAGTATACAAAAAGCTGCAAAAATCCACAAAGGTAATATCAAGCAAAATATTTACAGCAACATCCACTGGCCTACGATGCAAATGTTCTTGACTACTTGTTTTACAATATAAACAGAATGCCCAAAAGAGGAACAAAACAGAAGTAAATCAATTGTATCCAGTAAATAAGCCCAAATGTCTAGACTCACTCCAAGATTTAAGATATTCGTGTTCATATAAATTTGCTGGATAAAATTATGCAAGACATGAGCTACATATACACAGCTATATCATCAAATTCCAAGCTGCTTGGAACAGTTGAGATGCTGACATCACAGAGATGTTATTAAAAATTTGTCTGGTGGCCTTGAGATTCACTGCTTTTGTGACTCCACATGACAAAAGATGTCCACAAGAAGGACATGTTCTCAGCAGATCAAGAGGTTGTTATTTTTTTAGTATGCTAGGGAAAAATGAATTTAAGTAAACAAATACCTTAATCTTCCAACCTCTTCCTTATGGGATTCGGCGGCTGCTAATGCAAACCTTCGCTTCCCATCAAGTGCTGATAATCTCTATGTCAAATTAAGGGCAAAAAAAAGCATATAACAAACATAAATAGACAAGTCAAATATGTCAGATTTATACAATTTACAGCTGAAAAAAAATAGTTAGCCAACATTACCTCATAAGTGTTAACAAGTTCTTTATCATCACTCAAAGAATCCTGAGCTTCAGCAGCCTCAACAGATATGGACATCATACCCTCAACATCCTATAAGAAATCAAGAGGTTAACAAAACAGTAACCTTCATTATCATCAATGCCAAAATTCATATACAAAAATGGCCAACAGCCTAATGCTTAAATTACAGGTGCAAAAAAACATCAGCCCACACAAAGACTAATCATTTCTGAACAAATCAAGATTAAAACCACCTTCAAGGTTGTATTTAGATTATTCCTTGCATTGCTAAGGAGCTTTATCTGATCATGGTTTTCAATTAAGGTTTGACATTCTTGACAGAGCCTGATTCAGAAGAAAATTGTAATTAGACAAAGATGCTGAAAAACTTGAACATTGGAAAAAAGATGTCTCAAAGAATTTGAAACCAACACCAATTCCCGAAAAATTCACAATGATATCTTGAAATGTCTCATTGACAACATACTTTTCAATGGCAACAAAGTTCTCACGCAGCTGGTTAATCGTCTTCTGTGATGAGGCAAGTGATTCTAACCCACCTTGTGCCTGTTCAACCTGTGTTTCACAATACTGTCGAGTCAGGAGACTGCATCATAGAGAACAACTACAAGCATAACTTAATCCTTGCAAAAGCCAACAGAGTAGTTGGTGCACATACTTGCTCTGCAACCATCGTACTAAGTTGTGCATCATTTGCCTGAAGTAGAACCACAGGAACAACATGTGTATGAGTAACTTCATTGCTGAAGTGACAAAAACCAGACAAAACCTGCACAATTTATCCCCTATTCCTGCCACCATTATCGTATGCGTGCCATATGGTCAACATTCCAGGCAAACAATTACCAATTAGCATCCAGTTACTACAGCATTCAACAGCCAAGGCTGCACTTTAGTTGAATCACAAATGCCACGCTACTAAAAACCTAATCTTGAAGAACAAACGAAAATCAAATTGAAGAACAAACGCTACTAAAAACCCAGTCAATTGTTAGGTTATACGAACTTCAAGAAAATTCCAGGTCAACCACATGTAGCGACGTTGATTAACAAGAAGAATAAAAATCAAATTGAAGAATAAATGAGATCCACAAAGAACAATCGCTGCAAAGATAAATCACAAAGCGTGCGAGAGCACAACTATGAATTCAAGTTTACAAAATCTTGATCCAATCCGCGGCAATACATTAAATACATAATACTAGAAGAAGAAGAAGAAGAAGAAAAACAAAGAAAAGAAAGCTGCGGTACCTGTTGGCGCGTCGTGTAATCGGCTTTGATGGAGGCGATGGACTGTAGTAGTTCAGGAAGCGGCAACAGCTTCGCGACCTCCCGTACGGCGGCTTCCTTGGCTTCGACGCCGAGATCCTCCGCCATCATTTTCTTTGAATTAAACCGTCGGGCAGAACCGGCAGGCAAGAATTGAGATTCGCGCGATTGCGAAACGGAGCCAGAGTAGTCTAAATTTAATTAAATTATTATGTGCATAATATTAAAGATCTTGAATTTATAGTTTTTTGGCAAGGCGGTGGAGAAATTAACATTAAAAAAAAAAGGAAAAAAGATAATTAGTTGCATGGACACCAGTTTAATAATAATTATTATTATTATTAAAAAAGAAAGAAAGAAAAAACTGCTTCCATACGACGCCGCGTATAGACTAAACAGAAAGAACAGAGAAACATAAAGAAGAACATGCCGCGTGGAGTCACGCGTTATGTCGCGTGGGACATCTATATAATTGGTTGACACAGTGTCAACGGTTCTAAGCAAAACGTTGACTCTCTTTCAAAATTTGAAAATTTGTCCGTTGAAAGAAATGTCTGACTTCTACTACAATCACTTTTTGCGATTCTCGGAAGGACCTGCTGTGCGTATTAATTAATGCAATGCCTCAACATCAACTGTATGATTTATGATTTTATTCTCTTCCTTTTTTGGCCTTTTTAAGTTCTGCTCAAAAATCGTATTGGAAAATTTAACTCCCCCCTTCTCTTTCTGTACTATTAAGTTTTGCTGCAAGAAATCAAGATTTCAACTTCAAGAAACAGTAATCAATAAAAAAAGATTAATGGGTTTTCTTTCTTTTCTTTTTTGGTTCCTTTTTCTCTACCATGGATCAAGAAAGAAAAGCGGCCTCATGAGAGGCAGAGGAGGGGGAAAAACAGAGAAGCCACGAAGAGGGGAGAGAAAATGGGCTTTTGTTCTATAGTATTCTGATACTGAAACTTGCCATGCGGCAGCTCTTTCCTACTTAAGTTGAGCGTCCCTTAATATAATCAGGTCATGGGACTTGGATTACTTCCGCTAACAAACAATAAAATACTGCCATGTGACCATGCTAACTCATTTTATCTTCCAGTTCTTCCCAAAATTTCTCTGTTGTTCAAGAGAATTAACGTTATTACGGTGTGAAAGTCATTGTGAGCATGGGGTCCTTTTACTAACAACGTCATGTTACCATGGTAGCACGTGCATACGAGGCATTGAAAGTTATTGTTTCTTGATTCGTATGAAAGTTTGACACGTTTTGCTTAACTAAAAATTTCCAACTTTTTTTTTTGGTAATTTTTTTTACCATTACATATTTGGCCCTAATAATTAAAGCCTGTTCTAATAACTGAGATAGAAGTCCTTGTTTCTAGTTATAGGTAAAATCAAGAAGCCCCTCCACTGTATTGCATACATACTGCAACCTGATTCCTCTTCTCTTTGATCCTGAGCAACAGTGGCAAATGGCATGCCCTCCCATAGTCGAGAAGTCAGCTGTTAGACAACTGGTGAGAGCGCTACTTGCAGCTTCATTTCTTTATCCTAGTAAGCTATTAGGAGCAAAAAAATCTGCCTACAGGTTTTAAGTAGTGGCATTACGATGGGGGCGATAACATTTCAGAGGCTTCATAAGCATAGTACTACAACTGTACTAGATAGTGGCCGAACCACTTCGTTGCCGAAGCAGCCCACTCCAATTCAATTGTAATAGCCAGCTACTCAACTAGGTGGAAAATCCTTGTGGCTAAGGCTAGAACCCCACGCCATACAGGGAAAGGTTGATGAACAGGGGTTTAAGATCATGTACTTTTTCTTTTTCTTTTGTTTTTTTTATGCAAAATAAATTTCTAGTCAATAATCAAAAGAAATAACTAAATTTCAAGTCACTTGTCCACAAACCCCCAAGCCTGCAAACAGGTCTAATAGAGACTTGAGACTGGCACCAGTTTATGAGATGACCAATACGAGCATCACAGTGGCTAGAATGATAGAAAAATTCTGGACAACCGAATTACAGAAGTAACATCTTTGGGATCACAAATGCAGAGTATGCATCCATGTAGATATTCAAACTACACAGGCAGCATACCTGCACAGGCAACAATCTTAATCCAAAGCAGTCATAGTTCCAGATAAGCAGACTGGTTCAAGGAAATGATCAAGCATTTAAAAAGATACAGTTTCAATCAATTTACAACCTCAACAGGCTCAAAACCCTTCTCAATTGATGCCTTCACAGCTTCTATTATCAGCTGTGTACTTCTGCTTCGCATTGGCCATGTTTGATCGGGTTTTGTGCCATTTGCCTTAATATTTCCAACCAGAGAGGCAAATTCACTCACCATGCAGGCTTCCTGGGGAAGATCAATGGCAACAGTGTGCTGGCTAGGCAATGGTTCCCAACCAGTCACAAGATCATTGAAGCAGGATTTAGAAGCTGCTGTGAAAGAGGCCCCCTTCTCTTCAAAAGGAATGATCAAATCATTGATGTGCAAAGTGCCCATTGTTCCAATGGCAGTAATGTACATGGTCAAATGCGATAAGAAAGAACAATGAAATGTTGCTACTTTCCCGTCTTCCCAGTGTAGAGAAGCCCCACAAGATAGAAGAACCCCAGCATCATTCAATACAGGCCCTCGCATGGCTATTACAGTCTTTGGCAGTTCATAGTCTGCAGCCCATAGAATTGCTCGAATGGCATACCACCCAACATCACCAAGGGCACCGAGTCCATCAAGATCTGACTTTACACGAATGTCATTTTTAAGAAAATTCTCATCACCAGCAAATGTAACGCAACTATGGATCTGCAAGGCCCAAATATGAGTTTTAAAGCACCAAGAACATGGAACAAAAGAGAAATTCCAAATCAGCAGATGATAAATGAGCACTCAAAGACAAGAATATGCAATGTCAATTCTTACAGACTTCATTCTGCAACAGAGGCACATTTACAGCGGTATTTATACCCTTTAAGTACACAGAATACGGCTAATTCACAAAAGTTTATGACTCAATTTAACTAGTATAAAACTAGCTTTATGAATTAATAAATAAAAAGGGGTGGCTTATCGATAAAGACATCGTTGGAAGAAACCATCACACGCAGACAATTCAAGTAAGCTTTCATATTACACTCCGCCCACAACCTCAAGTAAGGTTTCATATTGCACTCCGCCCACAAACTTATAAGACTAGCTCCGAATGAGTTTAACTGGTTAACTAACTAATTGAGAGATGATGGCAATAGACAGAGCAAATAAAAATCAGTTTTTTCGCTTCCATAGTCCAATGGTCAATACCACAAAGCCGAAATCCGACCAAAACCGCCATAAATCAAAGACCCTTTTGACCGAATCCAGGAATTCATAATGAGAGAGGGGGAGGAGGTAAAAAACGCACCGTTTTGAGCTCACCGAAGCGTTCCTTATCATTCAAAAAGTCACGCATCTTCTGAGTTCTGGGATGGTGCATCCACATGGTGCCATCCATAATCTGCACTCCGTTGGCCTCGCAAGCCTCCAGAATCTGATCGAATTCCCCGACGTTAAGCCCAACGGGCTTCTCCAGGAGGATGTGCTTCTTCTTCTGAGCAGCCAAGCAGGCCCATTTCACGTGCAGGCCGGTAGGCAGAGGCACGTAAACGGCGTCGATTTCCGCGTCGTCCAGGAGAGACTCGTAGGAGCCGTAGATCTTGGCGTCTGCAGGGAAGTTGTTGGCCTTCGCAAAGGCGGCAGCTTTCTCCACGGAGCGGCTGGCGACGGCAGAGAGCCGAGCGTTGGGCGCCAGAGTGATCGCCCGGGAAACCTTCCGGGCAATATCCGCGCACCCAATTATGCCGAATCGGATTGCTTTCTCCGCCATGCTAATATCCCTCACTTTCTTGAGGAGAGAAGGGTCTCTGCGCGCGTGTGAACTTTGGAGTGCTGATTCGCTGTCCGGGGACCCTGTCATATATTTCCAAGGCGAAAAAATTAAGAAGAAGCAGGCACCGAATAGATTTATTTTGTGTGTAATTTATTTTTTATATTAATTTACTTTGCAAGTAGTGGCTAGGGGTTCTTTGTACTCGGTGTCTGCAAGTGCCACGTGTCCCCGATTTGAGCGATGCCCCCTTCGATCTTTCGGACTTACCTCTGTCCACGCCACCTGCGATGCTTTCTGAAATATTCACGCTCTCTTTTTTTTTTTTTTGTTAATTGTTTTAATTTGAGATGGAAATATTAACATTAGAAAAACATTTAAATTTTGAAAAGAAAAGAAAAAGTCATTGGATATACGGATACAGCGGTTTTTCTTTGCGAAACTGCTTCCTTTTGAGTCGGGACCGGAAGTTCTTCTCTGCGAATAAGAAAAATGATAACAATTAATCGACAACGACACTGTTTTTTAGATTTATTTCCTTATTAAAAAATAATTTATTTATAAAAAATATTAATTAAATTTTTTATCATATATATAAAATCTATTTGACTATGTTATTAAAAATTATTTTTTTTTAATTTTAATTATTACAATATAAAATTATAATTATAAAATTATAAATTTTAATATAAATTAATTACTATTATTATAAATAAAAATATAAAAAAATCATCTAACTTCTTATACATGATAGAATAAATTTTAATAATAAATTTAAAAAAAAAACTTAAGGTTACAATAATAAAATTAAGGTATAATAAGAATAATAAAATCAATTAATTATCAACAAAATCAATAACAACTCAAAAATAACTTTTTTAACTCATATTTTCTCTTTATATTTTATCATTATATATATATATATATATAAAATAATTTACACTTATTTTGAACATAATAGTTTTTGTAGAAAAAATTATTATTTTTTATTAATTTTATAATTATTTTGTTGTTAATTATATTTTTTTAATTTAAAAAATATATATTTCACCAAAATTGAACGGACCAAAGACAAGGGCATTACGCATTGTCAAATATGTTGGATCATTCGATCATTATTGTGATCTCCACCCACTACATAAAATCAAAAGGCCGATTTCTGTGTGGCGACACCAATGGGGCGGCAGCAGCCTCTCTTAGTGGGGGACAGACGGGGAGGACGGGAGAATTCGTTGAAAGAGCTGAAATGCGCACAGCCACGTGTCAGCAACCGTACTAGTCATGGTGGCGGCGCCACATGCACAAAGAAACTTGGCAATGCAATAATAGCGTAGAGGGCCTTTTATGGATGTATTCAACATCGGGTCTTTATAATAGATAGCTGTACAGAAAATTGTCGTTATGTTGAGAAGGCTGGCAGGCGACGAGGTTGTTTGGCTGATAATCAGAAAGCCAGACGAAAATAAATTTGAAGAACCATGGGAGCTAGGAAACTTAGGAACAATGTCGACGTCGGTGAGTCCTTGTCTTGGGCGGAGGCCGGAGCGTGGAGTGCTTCCGTATCTGTTCGCATCCCATTTGTGGAAACCCTTTTGGCTTGGAAGTCCACTTAAACCTTATTGATTGCGACCGTGATGACACCAGTGTCTTTTCCAACGCTAGGGTTGACTGGCGGGAAACCGACGATGCTCATATCTCTCGAGCTGATCTGCCTGGTTGACAAAGCTCTTGAGCATATTGCTATATATTCTACTCGTTATATTATATATATTTTTTTCCCATCCCGATTCCCATGTAATGTTGCTTGTTTTTGAAAATTGCTTGTTAGAGCTTTATTTGTCAGAGAAAACAGCGATAACACTACTGGAGAGAAAATACTCTTATTTCTCAACAGTACTAACCAAAAGAATATACTAAAAATCACAAAATTATTTGAGACACTCAATATTAATATAATATATATATATATATATATATATTAACGGTGAATACATATATTCTAATGCAATTACTGATAACATATCTGACTAAAAAAACTGGATTAACTCCAACCTGATTAAGAAGTCTCCCTTTTGGAGATTTAAAATTTGTTTTGACACGTGAAAAACAAGGAGACTGCTAGCGTAATTTTGCGGTAGGCTTGTGTACCTTAGTGTCACCTGCAGGGCGCGAGCCAGGAAGGTCGTCTATGTTATTCCTAGCCGTATAGAAGTGGCCTAACTATTTAAGGTTGTTTTGCAGCCGGTGGCTACGTGTGTTTGTAAATGTGGTAGGGCTTGTTCTTTTGTTTTTCTACCGAAACTGCGAACTGTATGTGAAGGGGGATGAGACGGTGGCATCCAGCTTCCATATCAGACCGACCAGTTGTATACGGTGTGATGAACTGATAAAAGATTAAAAAATAGATGACGCCCACCAAGTAAAAGTTGGTGGTATTTTCCAGTAACTGTTGAACATTTAGATGACACTCTGTTATATATATATATATATTTACGATAGTCTAAAACCGTTGTTAAATTGATTTTATGTAATGATTATATCATGTAGCGATTATATTGTTTGATCAAAAATTACTAAAACTGATTGTTCTCGATCGAGTAGTTATTTGAAACTTTGTTTTCAACTATTTAATAAAAAAAAGATAAAAACTATTTTCCAATAAATTTCTGGTCAAATTACCAAGTTATTTTTTTTTTCATGATCAACTTGTGTTCAATTATACCTTGAACAGGCCGCTAGATGACTGGTGCAAGATGGGTGAAGCCGGAAGTGTGCAGGAAACAGCTGTCTGAAGGCACTAAGACAAACGCACTTGGTGGAAGAAACTAAGGTTACACAAAATTTCCTTTCCTTTTCTTCTCGTTTATTCTTCCACATTTGCTAATGACAAGCTAATAAATGTTACATGATGGCATAAAGCCGGTGCACATTTCAGATCCAGAACTGGACCCTCGGGTACTAATGGTGTTACAAGCACGGTGAAGATGAAATAATGGCAGGCATTTTCCTTTTAAATACGAAGGATTGCCTGCAATGGTAATAACAAATGCATCCGAGACCGGTGCCTTTTCCTTTTCTATGAAGGCCGTAGCTGTCCTTCCCTGAGTGCCTGTTGCAGCTGAATTACCTGTTGCTGCTGTTCCAGTGGCAATGAACTCAACTGCTCTGGCGATAGGTTCAGAACTTGCTGCAGTAAGGCAGACTCCATGTCTGGTGTTAGCTGCAAGAGGAATGGAAAGAGTGGTAGTTCAGAACATCATTTGCTGTCAATATCCATAGCGTTAAAAGAGAACAGGTATTTCTGATGCGCCAAGAGGAAAAGGAAAAGCGGACTGCTCCTTCAAATTAGATTGGGCATGGTCCAAAATTCATAAAACAAAAGATCAGCCATTAGAAATGCAAATGCCACAAAGAAAACGCATGCTCATTTGCTTAACTTCCTTATTGATTAAGAAACGCCAACCTGACTCCGACAAATACAACAAGACTTTATAATGTTACTAATCTCATTTTAGTTGAGCACTAGTTAAGGGTGATTTAAAAAATGGTGGTTTGAATCTTCATTCGCTCTTGGCATAAACTAAAGCCATGTAACCGCAGACTTTGTAGCCAGCTACTTGAGAGTTATCATCAGAAACCATGACACTTTTCATCTAGCTTATATTTGAAAAGGGACAGACAGAAGCAACATATGGAGAGAAATCATCGAAATGTGCAAAACTTGGTCCTCGAACACAAATGACACATGCCAAAGGCTACTCCTAAACCCACATTATGCATACCTAAATGTTCCCATTCAATACCCACATTATGAAAGGCAAGCCTTGGTGTAATATTAAGATTATTTCATTATAAACTAGATGTAACAAGTTTGAGTAGCAGAAGCAGGTCTCTTTGTGAAGATAGGGGTAAACTTGCATACATCTCACCATTCTCAAGACCCCACGGTATGGAAGTCTTGTGTAATGGAATGTCCTTTTTCTAAGCAAAAAGAAAAATCTCTATCCTACAGATATCTCAAAATATCCCAAAAAAGATGCATCTAGGATGTATGTGATATGATGGAAATAATAATTTCCAATGGGAAGAGCTATATTACTTCATTGGGAAGAACACTAACTGGCCATCTTTAAAAGTTTACATCACAAAATTTCTTGGGTCTACATAAAAGACACCAGGATTCCAACGATGCTTCTAAACAGGAGCATTTTTATGCATGATCCAACTTCGAATCTCACCGAGACTTAATCAAACTAGTAAATCAAACTAATAAGTAAAACTGTTAAGTGATCTACTGATATGATTTCTAAGAAGACATACCTGAGAACTTTTTTCAGAATGCTGCAGCTTTTCTGGCTTGGCATTTGGATTTGCAGGCACTGTTCCAATGACATTAGAGACGTTTGAACCAGCCATTGAGAATGACATGCTTCCTCCATCATCCAATTTTAACAGCTTTGAAGGACGACTACTAACTTCCTTAGAATCATGAACTGTGCTTGTTTGCATGTTCAAATATGGATTATCGGGAATTTGTACAGATCTACCGGCATCCTTGCTGATAGGACCCAAAATGCCTGATGATAATGAGGGACCAGGCTGTTTAAATGAAATTAGTTAGACATCAGCTCATGTATGTATACATCTGTTTGTTAAATTTCTTTGTATGTGCATGCACATACATCTAATCTAGTCCAAGTCTCTCAAGCCATCTAATTCTAGTGCATGAGCATGCATACGTAGGAGAGGCATCAAATATATGTAACTTAGTTCATGGACGTCTGCTACAATCAAGGCGTAAGCAATATAAGCGAGGGTACACAACAGGAAATCACCAGCTATGCTTTGTTTTTTTTTTTAAGTTACAGATGTCTTTTGTCGAGTAAAAATGACTAGCTACCACCTTGAACATGGTTCCATCTCTCACAAAAGAAATACCGAGCAAAGGGAGCCAGTTCACTCTAGCCATCATAGCCATCATCCTTGCTTTTCCTTTCTCTGCTCTCCTTATATCTAATCTAAGGTTTACATCCAAAGTTGGGATGCAAGCAGGACTATTTTTCAGAAAGTATAACCAAGCTAAAATAGCCTAATTGAGAAAACCGAGTGCTAGATAAAGCACTCATCCTCTTCAAATATGTATAATAAGTAGTAAACCAGAAAGAAAGTGTACGGTGAGACATGATATAAAGGTTGGGTACCTTAAAGGAAGCATCTAATGAGAGAGGTTGCATGGCAGGATTTGGAAGTACTGCTTGAGAGTTATTCCTAAAAGCTCCAACCTGTCCTCGCTGTTGTAACAAGGGGCGTTGAACTGGTTGGTTCAAAGATGAGGAATTCGCCACATGAATTTGTGGCCCAGCAGAGGGGTGAAGAGGTGGAACTCCAGATTGTCCAGGGAATGAGGCTTGTTGAGGAACATTGTTAGCATGTTGTGAAATCTGGACTTGAGGCCGCACAGGAGGTTGGCCAACTAAAGAATTTTGAGGCCCAGCAGAAAATTGGCCTTCTTGCATTCTAGGCACCAAGCCTGACTGCATTGTCTGTACAAGAGGAGCTAAACCAGGAAGAATCTGGACTGCTGGTTGCCGCTGCTGAGTCTCTTGCAATGATGGTAACACAGATTGACCTAGAGGCTGCCAAATATTTGGCATCTGCAACTGCAAAATTTAATATCTTTACTAAGGTGACTGGATTTCTAAAAATAAGCAGAAAGCTGAGCTACATTTCATGAGGGGACGAAACAAACCACTTGCGGTGTCACCATTCCTAGCATTATCTGAGCCTGCAAAAATGTCACCAATGGTGAATAAATTCCACGTTCTGAGGGCAAGAAAAGACATCAGAATGTAAACTCAGTAAATGCAAACACAAAGGTTTTACAGAAAAATAACATATGGCAGTTTTTGACTCAATCTGCCTAATAACAACAGATGCAGGACAGAGATGATACCATGACTTCCATATCAATGCCTTTTGTTGTACATAAGAATGAAAGGCTTCAAACCCCTGATGTTTACAATTGATTGTATGTTCCTCAATTAGCAGTTTAAGAAAAAAATATACTTTTTTTTATTATATCAGGGCAAGAAGAATATGTTATAGGACTAAATGCTCAGGGAAACACCAAATTTTAGATGAGTACCTGAAACAAAGCTTTTAACAACTGTGGTCGGCCAATCAATAGTTGGCGGGCTGCTTCTCGGTTTTGTGTAGCCATTGCCTATCAGTAGGGCACATACAAAAAGAATTACAAATCAAACCACAAAAACACTGCACCTATTACCAAGATGCATACCTTCAGCTCAGAAATGATCTCATTCAATTGGCTCCTTGACATTTTGGCCAGATGAAGTGTTAATGGATCATTGGCCAGTGCTGACTGACTCTGTAGGCCATTTTGATTTGACTGCACAATGGTCTGGGAACCACCTAAAGTTCCTGCCATGACCATGGCAGCAGTTATTGCTATATGGAGACCAATTGGTTGATGCTGACCAGATTCTGCAAAAGTTGCTGGGCCCCCTAGTTGTTTCACAGTATCTGATAGAGTAATGAAAATGATTTAAACCTCACTGTCTGAAAAGAAAACCCAAAGTGTTGAAGTTGGAAGAACAAAGACACTAACCAACACTTGCAGCCAGTCCTGGCCCTCCACGTCCCTGCAAGATAAGCAAAGCCAATCCTCAGTACTACAAACTTAAAACAAAGCCAGCTTTTGACACAACTAGAACTCAGATTAGAAAAGCCCAAGATGACAAAAGAGAAAAGACAATAATCCAAGCATCAAAGAAATTAATGATCACACAGTAAAATCTAAGCACAACACTAGACAAGAGGTAAAATAAATCATTTTCATTTTGATCAACTACTTTCCACATTCTGTCTTTCCTCTTCTGACCATGATGGTGTGCATCTCTTGTCACAGGGTACAAAGAAATGCAATAGGTAAAGGAAAAGCTTCTTTATATTTATTTGTTGCAAAACAATTCCAAAGAATCAATGAACATAGCACAACAGAGTGTGACCAAAAATACCACGGAAAATAGCTTATTTGCATCCCTACAGAGAAAGGAAGCTGGCTGATCTGACGTAGACAGAGAACGAAGAAAATAACCTTCTCTTGAATCTGAATTTCTTCTAATACCCTCATTTAGACCATTATTACCTTTTCTGGCAAAGCAGACAGCATTTAACTATTCTAGAGTAACTGATTGAGCATAAAATAATCATCAATGTCAACTAGCAGGTTTATAAATATTAGCAAGGGAAAAGGTACATCTTTATAAGCCACCATGCCAACCAAAAGCCCAAAAGTATTTTACATGAACACAAACAAAGCTATCATACTGCATCCAGAAGACATTTATCTAGGGCAAATGTTTCTAACATTTTCAATTTCTAGATTTGAGCCTAGGACACTTCTGTAATGTGACAGATTGTTACCATTAACTATGATCTTACTCCATAATCTCAACAGTTGTGATCTTAAAGAAAATGTTGAATTTTGAAGTCAGACAAATTGGGTAAGACGATACAACAATGTGATACTTCAAGGAAAAGGAGAAACGGAACCATATAAGCAGTCAAGGCAACAACTGCAGGTTTGTGTTACCTGTTCTCGATTTCTATCCGCATTTTTGTCATTTTCAGCAAAATCCACCCGCAACTGCCGCCCATTGATCTCATAACCCTGAAGATTACGACGAGCACTTAATGCTGTCTCTTCATCCTTGTACTCACAAAATCCATAACCTTTGGGTTTTTTAGTTTCTCTATCAATGACTAATCTGAAATACAAGGAAATATAAACTTTTAGAAGAGGACAATTACAGAATATAGATTGTCATATAGATGATGAAGGACGGGTTCAGCAGACAAGTTCTGGTACAACAATTGATCATCAGTCCCTTTCAACCTATCTACGTCTCTAAGAGGCTACTTATATCTAAGCTCTCCCAGCAATAATGGTTATGCACATCAATAAGCATGCAACACAAGCACAATCTCACAACAGTTTACATATTTAGATCGAAGCCCAAAGATCTCTTCACCCAAGTTAAAAATACTAATTCACATCAGGCATGGCCACAACTTAAAACTATCAACTTTCAACTGATTTAGATTCTAAACATTTTGTTTTCATTCAGTGCACTACTGTTGAAAGATTAGGGCTTGAATCAGCCTCTCAAACAAATTCAAGAACTCCCAAAGGACAAAAGAATCATAATAATTGTGTCAATTCCATGAAAGCATTCTTCACTTAATATCGATCATTTTCTTAATTGTGACCATCACGACTTCCTCTTTGTTAAAACCACATAGCTATCTTTTTTTCCCCTAAGACTTTAGCCCAGACTGTCTCCATCTTCTCAAGCAGACGCCCACAAATCTGGCACTTAACGCATCTTGGGAGTACTCTCTCAGATGTATTTACTCCTCAGCCTCATTGGAGACTTATGGTCTCCTGCAAATGCCAGCCTCCCTTCCCCATCCCTCCAGTTTATGTACGAGAGACTGTAGTAAAGCACTGCATATTCCACATTCCAATACGTGCAAAAACAGCTGTGTAGGGTGCAAGAAACAATTAAAAGATTGTGAAACTTTTACTAGTCTACCATCATCCAATCGTAGAACGAAAACACAAACTAGAAATTGTGATCCACGCAACAAAAAATCCAAGCTTGAAACTGAAGGGCTGAATCATTTGCAATGCCATGGTTCACACGCACAAAATTGATGGAAAACTAACCTAAAAGACACAACAGGGCCGACCTCTCTGCAAATATCAATGAGCTGTTGCTCGGTAGCATCATATGGTATATTACCAACTGTCACAATAAAACAAAAGATTACGATTAATAGCGTGAAGCTACCGCAAAAGCGAAAGTAACTGGCCAGACAAGAGACTGACAGACTCGGAATCTCCAAACAAAGTCATTGTCGAGTTCCATTGACCGTATCAAAGTTATCGATTTCTCAATACATAAAAACATATGCACTACTTCTTAAATTGAAGAAAAGGCACACAGAGAGAGTTAAAGAGTCGAAGGTACCAAAAACGCAGCGATGCTGAGAAGAGGAGGCCATGAATTCTAGCAAGATAACCAGAAGAAGGGGAAGAAGTAGAAGAAGAAGAAGCAGCAGCAGTGCTTCATCTTCTCCCTTCTCCACATCTCCCAATCCACAGCGACAAACGGTATCGCCTGATGATAATACTTATAATTTTGTATAATAGATACAATAAAGAAAGAAAATTTTGAATTCTTCAAAGGGTGAATATGTGTCTATGAATCGGAAAATCAAGATTCGGTGGAGCGAGGCGGCGGGGCTGGCGGAGCGTTTCCTTCGATTTCTTTTGCTTTTTTCCAAAACCTTGTTTGGGAGATTTTCCAGAGTCTATCGAAGACACAGCGAAAACAAAAGACAAAAAGGGTACGAGAAAGAAAGGGAAAAGAGAAAAGAAAGAAAGAGAAGGCAGCAACTGTCAGAAAGTGGGTTTGGATTTCTGGAGACAGAAGGGGGGCAAGAATTACATCTCCTTCCCTACCATACCATTCTTTTATAATTG
This sequence comes from Bruguiera gymnorhiza, assembly GCA_020883675.1. Classification (NCBI taxonomy): domain Eukaryota; kingdom Viridiplantae; phylum Streptophyta; class Magnoliopsida; order Malpighiales; family Rhizophoraceae; genus Bruguiera; species Bruguiera gymnorhiza. The sequence continues at coordinate 888,015 of JAIRCJ010001062.1, read as the reverse complement.
TATTGTTTTCCTTTGTTTTTTACTATTTCTCCCGGAATCCACATCTGAGGTGGAAAATTATCAGTCGACATTTATTATAATAATAATAATTTTTGTGATTTCAATAGTTTTATTATATTGGAGAGAGAGAGAGAGAGGAAATAATAATAAAATAATCGAGTGAGAAGAAAATTGCCACCGTCACTAACCCTCTAAAGAGACTAACCGGCGAACACTCGAGTACTTACAATCCCATTTGGAGATTTTTTTTTTCCTCGAAATTACTATATTTAGATAATAATAAGAAAATTCGGATTACCAAAGAAGGATAGAACTTCTTTCTAATTATCCATGTAACCTGCATATCAACCTTATTTATTAAAAGAAAAGTTCAGTGGAAATAATAAAAATATAAATCAATTTTATTTTACTTGATTTTATAAATAAATAGAATTATATTTTATAAAAAATTATTTTATTATTTTTAATATCTATTATATTATTTAATAAACATTATTGAGTAGTGATATTTTTTATTAATTAATTATCATAAAAACTCAAATTCCAAGTTTTCAGTCTTAAAAATAAGGACAACGCTGGCACAAATAAACTTAATGATACATACATCCGATTATGTGGTCTTGGTTTATTCAGGCCATTTGGATTTTGATTCAAGAAAAGACGAATTAAAACCGTGAAAACTTCCAATACGCCTTTTCCTTCGCTTTTCGAAAGCTTAGTCCTTGCCAATGCACAATTCCAAAAGGTTCATTGTTGGTTAGCAGCATTTGATACAGATTGTCCTCCTCAGTTGGTGATTATCAATTCCGTGAACCCGGACAATGCAATGCAAACACACCATTAATTCATGACGAGGAAGAACCTCGTTAACAAGAATCCATCCTTTACATTAGCAAAATCCATATTTGGAATGTGTACCACTGAGGTGAAGCAATAAGTTACAGCTACCCAACAGACTATAATTCGGGTTCAATAAATAACAGCGAAAACTTCCATTTACAGAGCTTACTAGGATATTGATCTCCCCAGCAGTCTCACAGTTCCCACCAATGCCCATAAGACAGCACATAATGCTCCAAGAACTGATAATAAAACAAATCCTTTATTTCTACCAGACCTCCCTACATTTGAAGAAACATTACCAGCATCAGCATTAGTATTCTTGATACTCAGCCTCACCCTGCTGAAGCTAGACATTCGCTCAAAAGCCTTGTTCACCAAAGGATTCTCTGCAGCAGATGCGGGATTCGAAGGTATTGAATCCACGAAGGACCATAATGTAGAAGACACCCAACCAGTGGCACCAGCACTTACGTTGCCACCATGATTTTCATTTACTCCAGTAGAATTATTGGTAAATTCATCAACAACACCTGAATGTGATCGAAGTGGCAAAATATTAGGCTACACCACATTCTAATAGTTTAGTTCGATAATATACAAAGGAAATATTTGTACTAAAAGTAGATCTTAAATCTGGTTTACAAAGGCTTTTTGCCTCGCAGACCATCCATCTCATCAACAGCTCTGCATGGATGGACTAAGATTGCAGCAATTTCATCCAAAGCAAAAATGTATCTTAGGAGGAAGTACACCAAGGAGAAGAAAAGAACACATGAACTACCAGCGAAGTCAAACTCAGTATATACCTGAATTTGGTTGAGGAAGGGTTCCATGAATTGCTTCTGAAGATGTAAAAATAGAACTGATCTGATCATGTGACCAAAGTTGACTGGTCATCTGATCTACACCAAAAAACTGTGACTGCAACATATAGTCTGCGACGCTGACCCCTGCATTAGGCTCCAACTGGGAATCCACATGATTTTCCATCAATTGAGGCGCCAGCTGGTAATCCACCATGCTTGTTGACAAATGGGGCTGCAGCTGATGACCAACACTGTTTACTGTATCATTTTCAAGAGAATTCACACACAAGTGTGAAACAATTTCCTGTTCAGCAGATCCCATATCATGCAGAAACATGGCAGCGTCACGATAGAGATCAAGCTCACTCAGCCCATCAAATTCATCAAACTGAAAATTCTCCGAGGGTTTCTCAGTGTTGGAGGAAATGGGTTCCAGACCAATGAGATCAGCAATTTCAAGGAAATCCTCCTCACATGGCTGGGTTACCCGCTCAGAGTTGCCTGTTCCAGATGTGAACTCTTGTGCCTCGTGCAATTGCAAATTAGAGGTAGCTGATTGGTTGAATCCAAAAGTGGCCTGCTTATCCTCCTGCCTACCACTTGCATACAGCAGTCCATCTGGATCAGGAAAAACAACTTCCCTGCAAGATGGATCTGCCAACGTACTTTGTGCCTCTTCTTCACCAACAACCTACAAGATTTTACACAGATAAGTAAAATTTTATTCTAACTAATAAATGAGGAGAGAACAGAAGAGTGCATGCAATATTTTAATAATACATCATAGAAGCATTTTCATCCCAAAAGTAGCAATTTGCACTAATACACAAGATTAGTTTAAGCCATTTTTGCAAAATTGGATGGCACCAAAGGCTAGATGGCTTCAAACATATTTTGGGCAGGCAAAACAAAATTGAAGTTACTTGCATTATTGGCACGAGTATGCCAACAGGACTGATATAAAGTTATTAAAATGGGTAAGTTCAGACAGAAAAAGAAGAAACTTAAAGCAGAAAGAGAATAAAACTAACCTGGGATGAAACATAATTATTATTCTCATTAGCAATTTGACTCATGACTTCCCCCAAATCATTTAACTGTGGCTGGACTTCCCCAGCACATCTGGCATTATCATCAGGAATTACCCCATTATGCTTCTTGAAAGGAATCTGTGAAGTAACAGCATTATCCGTGCAATCATCATCAACCCAGTCTTCCTCTTTAAACGGTGCACCATAGTGTTCGCCATTCTTAGGACCGGGTCCACTTTTTTTGTAAACCTTATAAAGTGCATAATAATCCTGACATAAAAAATGAAACAGTTTTAATCAGCAACCAAACAAAAATACCACACCAATAAGTAAACAAAAAACGAATGAAATCCCAATCTACTTACATGTATATATGAGCACCTATTTAGTTCCGCCTCGTCCAAAGTGTACTCATGCATCACCCAGTCAGTTCGCTCGCCATTAGGTGCGCGGCCCCTGTAGAAAACAAGGGTTTTCTTTACTCCAACGCACCTAGAATTGCACATGACATTACGGTCCTTTCCTGTTGCTTTCCAATAACCCTGTTTAGTTGCCCTATTTGACCTTGCACCATTAGGATACTTCCGATCCCTAGGACCGAAGAAGAACCATTGCCTATCTCCAGTTTTCAGAAAAGATTGCCCTACAGACCATGTTCATTTGTTAGTAAACTAACAATTACAACTTTGAAAGCTGCAACCCACAACTCAAAAAATTTGAAACATATATTTAAGGTTTGATAAACCACATCAATTAGTAACGTAGAGGTTTAGCTTCAAACAAATCCAATCTATCAGTACAACATTAAGCAATATAATACTTCAATCGATAATAAGGAAGAACCAAAAAGGAATTCATATATATATATATATATATATAAATCCACACCGATAATTACACGAAATGAGGTATTAACTTCTTGAACTAAACAAGAGAATCAAATACTGTATGCATAGAACTGAACATTAACCTCACCAACACACCCTGATGATACCACCCAGATGACAACGGGGCATCGCATAACGAATAAGCCAATATTTTTAGCATCCATGGCAGCTATTATCTGATAACACAGAACCAGTCAATCCAAAGTTCAAGAATTACTCTAAAATCCATCGACGACAGGGAAGATTAAACAAAACCTAAATGAGCAGAAAACGCTACTTAACTAAGAGACCCTTTCAATTATGGATCCATCCATATCCGATGAAATCAAGAACCAGCCAGTAAATAGAGAACAAACATAAACCCAAGTGAACAGAAGCAATATCATCATCAGAAAAATTCCAACAACCAGTGTCAGGAAACGAAAATATTTACACTAAAAAACGTATAAAAAAGAAAAATAATATACCAGGCAAATCCTCAGGATCCCACTTGTAAACATCGAGCACGCGGATGATGTCGAGCTTCAGCCTCTTCTTACAGATCTTTTTCTTCAAGTAGTACACGACCAGCTCCTCATCCGTCGGATGAAACCTAAACCCTGGCGGCCAGGCCTTCTCATCGCCGCCGGCCAAACACGAATCCGCCGTCACCGCCATCGATCGCCCGCTGCCCAAATCAAATTCTCTCACAATCACAAAGCACTCGGCAATGAATCGACAAAGAGGAACGCTCAAAACCCACACTTCGATCTCCGGTGAACTAACGACAAAATCTACATAATTCGATTGGAATTTTACTGGGTTCTCGAGGCAGACTTAGATGGAATAAGTGGGTCTTTATATGTTTTTCCTCTGTGACTTCTCGGTCAAGCCACGAGATGATAATGTGTCGGAGACTGGCTGGCTGGCGGGGGTGGGGGGCTGTGAGGGTTTAATCTGGGGCCGCAAGCGAAGTTTCCGCGAAGGTTTGCTTTACATAACTTTTGGGTTTACTGGGCCTGTCATCTAATCTAGACCGTAGACTGTGTGCCTCGCAGGTGCACGAATGAGCGGAGATGAACGGAGTGGGGGGTTAGCTTTTAAGGGTCTACAATGGACGTCATCTTGCTCTGGAGTTTCAACTTTGGATGGGCGTATGTAGTTTTGACACGTGGGATTGTAACTCCTGTGTTTTCCGCAAATTTAAAAAGCTTTCTTGCTTTAGCAGGAATATGTGGATTTTGCTCTCTGTCCTTTTACTCTTTTGGCATGTTCGGTGGTATTCCACCCGTATCGTGTGATAGTTGACTAAGACAGCCATACAGTGGTTTGGAAAAGTCGTCGCGTGGATCAACGGATAATGTTTGATTTGTTTCTAGGGGCAACCTCGGCTCTCTCTCTCTCTCTCTCTTTTTTAATTTTATTTAAATGAAATAATATTCACAACCTCATTAAATACAATTGTGTTCTGAATAAATTGTATAAATAAATATACTTAATTTTACTAAATATTTTAACAGATTTGAATCTATAACGACTTTTTAACCATCACCGTCATCCACTCCTTCCAATTGTGCAAAAACGATAACATGGACTTTCAGTTGGAATATTAATGTTTTGAACATGAACTATCCTAACATCCCGATCCTCGTCACACGGCCCAAAGTTTAGAGCATTTGAGGTTTGAGGTGACGTGATGTAGATTATATACTTCGTATTTTAAGAAAATTTTTGAATAATAAATGTGATGTGTGACGTGATCGATTTTTTTTTCTTTTGTTTTTACAACTTCGAGACTTTGTTTACATATTTGATTCTCTTAATATGATAAAAATATAAATTCAAGTAAAAAAAAAAAGTTTGAAAAATTATTAGCATCTCTAACACCATTCTTAAAAAAAAAAAAAACTAAACAATTTTTTTTATAAACACTACCGACAAATTTTCTTTTTATTTTTTTTAATTTTATTGTTGTTGCGTATTTTTTGTAATTTTATTTAGCAATATGCTAGTAAAATTTGGGATATAATTATTGATGGGACCACTCTAAAAGTAAAATTTTAAATGCACTAAGCTAGTGTAGAGGGAATACACCCTTAAAATCATTAGAGAAAAGTTTAACTCTGGTTGACACAAAATTAATCTAAAAATATCTTTATTGTAAAGACAAAAAAAAAAGAAAAAATTATAGCATTTGGTTCATTGACCAAGTTCAAATTCTCTTACGACTATATATTTACTCGAATTAACTGGGAACTTATACTCCAATATTTACCGTTCAATATGAGAATTCGCCTTTTAACAATGATAATTTCCTTTGCCCCCATACGCAAAGTTGATGCACCAACAAATATGTGGGAGATTTAACACCCTTAATCACTTCAATTATTTTGATTATTATTTATGAATTAATTAATTTCATGCACTCAACATTCATATTTCATATGGTTGAATAATGATTTATTTTTTCGATTAATTTGCTTCGAATGAGATGTAAACTAAATCAACTTAACACAGTAATTAGTCGAAAAGAAAATTAATGAAAAATATATAATTTAAACTTCACGTGTTTACAAGTATATTAGAAAGAACTTTAATCGGTAATTTTTCATTGTAATTTTATTATTTGCCAAAAACAAAAATCATTGATCTAAAGGTTTGAATTTGACTTTTTTCTTCTTTTTTTTTTTTTTTGAAGTTTTAACTCTTAAATTTCTTCAAATAGAAAAAGAATAGACTATGGCTCAATTTTTAGTATTAAAAAAGAAAAACAAACTTGGTTTTCCTCTCACAAATAATTATACGAGCAGAATAAACTCTAGAAGAAGATACGCAATTTCAGTATCTTTATTCAAAAACTCTGACGTCATGGCAGTGTGAAAACAAAGATCTCTCCCCTATATTACGTAGTGTGAACAGACTATAATATTAACTTGTACAATTTGAAACGGCATTGAAAAATAATTGGCATGTTTGATTAAGGTGGTCACCGGATTATTTTGACCGTACGTTATAAAAGCCCAATCCAATCAATGACTCAGCTATGGGGTCGAGTTAATTACTGGTTCAACTTGTGAAAAAACAAAAAAAAAAGAAAATGAATGTCGCTTTACCGAAAAGTCAAAAGATTAAAAAGGGATCAAAATCGTAATAAAATTAAAATTAAGTACTTTATTTATAATAAATTAATGTTAAATGATAAAAATGAAATTAAATATTTAACTATGTGTTCTTGATGCCAATTGCACGTATACAAGAAGAGAAATGAAAAAAAAAAAAAGGGGACTTTACAATGTAACAATACAATAACAAATATAAAAATAATAAATAATTTATATATTATTTTTAAAAATTTAATAATTTTTTTATTAAATTAGGTATTCACTATATTATTTTTATTGAGTTGTGGATTAAATTTTTCCACTACACACGCGCGCGCGCGACACCTTCCACGAATAAAAGGTTGGACGTTCGGTTCGAAAACAACATGCCCAATTGCCACTTCTTATACATATCTCGTGCCTCTTTCTTAGATGCCATTCACCGTCTACATCTGACTCTTAAGTCAGTCCCAGTGACTCTCAAGTCATGGTTTTAGGCCGAGATATGTATTGTTGCTTTGCAACGCAGCTTCAATTTTCTGATTCTTCTCTGTCGTCTTTTGTCTTCGCATTTTCTTTTTCAGTTTATGTAGGGTGCCGACTCCATTGTGGATGGCTAGCTCCAATGTGGGAATGACTGCTCGTACTGAGTGCACGAGCATCCAAATCAAACTCGCAGTTACAGTTTGAATGTCATGACTGCCTGACACTCCAAGTGGAGCCGTCTCCTTCCCCGTCACGGGAATGACTGCTCGTACTAGAGTATATTTCTTCTGCTTCGCTATGATTAGAACTTTTGATGCTCATACTGGACTTTTTGGTTGCCAGGCGATGTCTTTCACAAATTCTTCAAGACCAACGCTGCTTATCACGACATCCATCATCAACTCCAAAAAGATTAAAAAAAAAATTGATTTAATCTAAATAATAACATACGATCATGGGGCACGACCCCCCGTCCATGTATTCAAACCCCATCGTAAATTACCCCAAGAAGACACAACAAAAGCACCGAGAAAAATAAAAATGCATATAAAATAAAAGTCAAACGAGGACTAAAAATTAAAAAGAAAACAGTATGCCGACTAGAGTAACAACAAACAACCAGCCGTCGAGCCAAAAACAGCCGGCCACAGTCGGCACAACTGACCCCAAGTCAGCCAAAAGAAAATTTCAAAATGGGGAGTTCTAGGTATCTTTTTTAGGTAGGATTTAAAGACTGAATTGGCCTAGTGAAAAATGTGCCTTTTGTTTCCAACGAAAATCAAAACAATTTATTGAATTGTCTTCCTGAAAAAAAAAAGAAAAAAAAGAAGAAATCTTAATTGATCAAGTTTTTGGCTGGAATGTGTGTCGTTGATCTGCAATGCTTTTTTTTTTTTTAAGGCTATGTAATTATTTTAATGTGACTATACATAGATTGGAGGACTTTGAGCTGCATTGAAGCTCGGGATAAGCTGATTAGTTCGTCTCTCGGGGTTCTTGTAAATTCTATCAGCCATGGTCTTCTGGGAAGGTTACGTGAGTGATGAAGTAATGGGGATATTTGCCCCCATTGTGGTTTATTGGCTGTATGCCGGGTTCTATCAGCTGTTGCTGCTGCGGCTGGATAATTACCGGCTACACACTAGAAAAGAAGAGGAAGGGAAGAACTCGGTTACATTATCAAAGGTGGCTAAAGGTGTTTTGCTTCAACAGCTCGTTCAGGCGACTGTTGGCATTGTCCTAGTCAGTTTAGCAATCCCATTCAATTAGTCTATGTTTGTTTGCTGCTGACATTTCCTTGAGCAAAAGCAATATATATCCATATCATCTATAACTTCGTTCTCCTACATTGTTTTTGCAGTTGACTTCAATCTCACCACAGGAATCTGAAATCAGGACCCAACCCTGCATTGCTGTCCAAATTTTGCAGGTTATATTTGCCATGTTCGTGATGGACACATGGCAATACTTCATGCACCGCTACCTGCATCAGAACAAATTTTTGTACCGCCATGTCCACTCCTACCATCATAGACTAGTTGTACCTCAACCAATTGGAGCTATGTACAATCACCCGCTTGAGGGTCTCTTGGTTGACACGATAGGTGGTGCCATCTCTTTCCTTGTCTCAGGAATGACTGCCCGTACCGGAGTGATTTTCTTCTGCCTTGCAGTAATTAAAGGTGTTGACGATCATTGTGGACTTGTATTGCCAGGCAACATCTTCCACATATTCTTCCAAAACAACACTGCATATCATGACGTCCATCATCAACTCCAAGGCACAAAGTACAATTATTCTCAGCCTTTCTTCATCACTTGGGATAAACTTCTAAGGACCCATATGCCTTGTAAACTGATAAAGCGACCTGAAGGTGGTTATGAGGTCAGGCTGGTGAAGGACTAGTTGTGAGATTCCCAATTTGCCTATTAGTAATTGTTTCGAGCTCACTTAACAGACGGATATCTTTCGCTTTGACTTGCATCATTCAAGGGGAGTTTGCAATTGGAGCGGAGTTGTTTCTATGACGTTTTATATTTAAGGCTTCTATCAGTGGTCGATTCCCGTTCCTCCCATTCTTAGCTGTTGCATAGCTTGTTTGTTCGACTTCAATGGCAATGTTACCATCCTGCTGAACGATCAAAATTGTGGAAATGTATCTGGACCTTTTCCTCCAAGTGTCAATTTTTTTCGTTGAACTCCCCTGCCATTAGAAAATTCTCGCTTCATCTTTTTTAATTTTTTGGCTCTTGTTTTTTGCTTTCTTGTGACAATTCGTCAATAAAATGAGTCTGTTAACTGAATCTCATCACTAGTCGCTATAAAAACAAAAATGTCATTTCTCTTAGTTATTTACTATCATTTAGGTTGGAACACTCGCATTTCAGTCTCCGCTTAACCAGGTAGAGAACCTTTCGAAGGCTTCTGACCTTCTGCGGAAGACAAATTGGTTGTGCTCGTGGTACTTTCGTGTATCAAACCCAAACATGTCTTTATTTCCTTTATTGCACTTGTTTTGGCTGAGTAGAAAAGCTCAATAATTTACGAATTTCCACTTTCATCAATTCTATTCTTAGACTTTTTGACCATTCAAAGAACCATTTTAGGATCTCTTGGTAAACCAATCGATGTCACCAGTAATCTCTGCAAGAACAAGCACCTTCTTTAAACTTGTGAAATCTCGCACGATCCCTAACAATAATTTCTCGATTATATATCTTTGATATAATCTTTATCACAGAATGACAATCACCGCAGATTCTTATGTTCTTAATCACTTGAATGGGTGCCTCCCCGCTTGTACTAATCAAACCAAATGCCACAGCCAACTTCTCGCTGTGATGGTATAATACATTCTCCTTCTCCTCCTCCCCTATATCATGTAGGACAAAACCTGTCTCAGCAACATATCCATATTCCTTGATCCTGAACCTAATTTCATCCAGTTTGGCATAAATCTCCCTCCAACGTTCATGGCACTTATCACCATTGTAAAATTTGTGGATTTCACCATTTCCTTCGATGTAGCTAATCCCAGGCTCCTTCTTCACATCCCTGTTCTTCATGGCCTCCCTTACTTTCCCCACATCATCCCACCTCTCATGTGCTGCATAAACATTGGATAACAAAATAAAATCACCATCATGATGAGAACCCATCTCCAAAAGCTTTTGTGATATGATCTCTGCCATTTCCACATTGCGATAAGTCCTGCATGCACCGAGCAAAGTCTGCCAAAGTACCACATCAGGCACCATTGGAGAAGAACTGGTAACATCGTAAGCCTGCTGAAGACACCCAGCTCGGCCTAACAAATCAACCAAAGTTCCATAGTGCTTAACATTGGGCGTCACTCCATGTCTCTCCATTCTCTTAAACAACCAAAACCCTTCCTCCACTAAGCCCCCATGATTACATGCACATAGCACAGCGAGATAGGATACATCATCGGGTCTCACCCCAGCCTGATCCATTTGGTCGAAGAGCTCAATGGCTTTATACCCATCACCATGCATTGCAAATCCCATTATCATTGTATTCCAAGTAATACGATTCTTGCCACAACTCATACTCTCAAAAACCAAATAGGCCTTCTCCACAAATCCACATTTTGCATACATATCAATGACTGCATTACAAACTATGACATTCATATCGAGCTTCTCTTCCATTATATACCCATGAATCTTGTCGCCTTCTTTGGAAGCACCCAGTTGAGAACACGCAGCAAGAGCACCAAGAACTGTGATGTCATTGGGCTTTAAACCCTCAATCTTCATCCTCTTAAACAAAGCCAAAGCCTCATTAGGCTTACTCCCTTGACCAAACCCCGAAATCAGCGCATTCCAAGACGCAACATCTCTCTTGGGCAATTCATCAAATAACTTCTCTGCAGAATCCAAATCTCCAACTTTGGCGTACAAATCCAACAAAGTCGTAGCCAGCAAAGCATCAGCCACGAACCCTCTAAGTACCACATGGGAATGCAGCTGCCGGGACTCGAAACGAGCCAAGACACGCGCGCACGCTTTCAAAACAAAGGAGCACGTGAGCGCGTCGGCCCTATAGGAACCGCGCAGCATGTTTCTGTACCAGACAAAGGCGTCGGAGGGGGCCGGGCTCTGGATGAGGCCGCGGAGGATGGCGTTCCAGTCGTTAGTGGAAGGCTTCCGTATTTGACGGAAGGCGTGGATGGCCGCCGACAGGTCGCCGAGGGACAGGGCGTAGAGCTCGAGGAGCCTGGAGCGGGAAGGGCAGATTGGGAATTGGAACTGGCCGGTGGTTACGAGGTGGGCTTGAAGTTGCCTCGCGTGGGTAAGGCGAGTGCATTTTGGCAGCAACGAGTCCAGCAGCGAGTTCGCCCATGTCATTGAATCATGTGATTGCTATGAAGAAGAAGCCAATGTGTATTCTTTCTTCTTTTAAAATTTGAGCTAACATCTTTTTCTACAAAAATTCTAAATAAAATTAAAAAAAAAAAAATATATATATATATATATATATATATATGCTGAACAATATTTTAAAAAATAGTTATATGAATCAAAAATTCATTTTAATTAATTAATTTTAACTGGACTGAAATTTATGGCAAACTAATTCATAGTAAAAAAATTAAATTTCATAATATTTAAAGTTTTATAAATTAAAAAAAAAAAGAGCATGCGCAAAACGACACCATCTTAGCTAGTTTTCGTTAAAAAATTAATGAAATCCTGACCGAAAATCTCAATTCCAAAAAAATTAAAAATCATAAATAATTTAAGATACTGCGTGGCGATTTGACAGAAATAGCCACAGGACCGCCTTGGAAACGTCTCGACACGATGGGCATTCAAGTCTTTTCAGTGCTCTTTCAGAACCCACACAGTTCACAAGGCCCCACCGGCACCGTTTTAAGCAAATATTTTCTCTCCCTCGGTTTCTCTAACCGTCTGTTACCTGTTTCTCTTTCTCTGCTCTACCCTCTGCACTCTCTGCACTGCAGTGAAGCGTTTGCGAAAATGAGGTACTACTTTTACCTATTTTTCGTTTCCTTTTTGTTCCGTAGAAACCCTAAGTTTTGCTTATGCGAACGCGTAGCTTATTACTATTTATTTTTTTTTTACTTTTTGTCTCATGAGTAGGTGTAGTGTAGCTTTTGCTTGTGTTTGGTTCCAGAGAAAATGGAGGAAAGAAAAGAAAAGAAAAGAAAGCAGGAGTTTTCAGTTTTCTTCACTTTTTCTTTTTTTGGAAGTGGAACATGAAATGCTGGAGTACATTAGGCCTAAATTGCTGTGTTGGAGGTCAGTAGTTGTAACTTTACAGAAAGGAGTTCTAAAGTTTTCGTTTCGAGTCTTTTTTTTTCTTTTTCACTTTTTCTCGTCTGCCAGACAGAGTAGCGTTTGTAGCCGTAGGCTCGTGGTTGAGAAATCTAGATTATTCTTGTTGGTTTTCTTTTTTTTTTTCTTTCACTTTGTCTTGGTAGCCTTTGTAGTAAAAATTTATTAGCGTTTTTGTTTAATTTTTGTCGGTGGTGAAACAGTATACTGTAGGGTTCATTATGTTGTTTGCTTGCCTTCGATAGCTGAGATGACAAACTGTAGCTGCAAGTTTGATTTGGATTCGAGCTTCATGCTTCGATGATGTCAAAATCTTCATTTTAATTCGAATTGGGAGTGGCATTCAAAAGAGTTTGAGTTTTGAATCCGCGGTTAGGATTCTAAGTTTACATTCAGTGTTGCTAGCTTCCAAATCTTTCTTGCAATTAACTACTGGATTTTTTGCACCTATAATTTGTTGCATGCCTTTAGATTTAATGTATTGCTGTTGGCCAGTTCCATGCTTGCTTTCTTTATTGTACTGTACAGTTAGTAAGTTTTTATTTGGCTTCCTTCTTGTGTTCTAACGCTCTGTGTACTGGACACTCAACTTTCAGCTGACACCCTTCGGTGCAATGGGCTCAGAGGCGTGATAAAGTGTTCATCACTCTTAAGCTACCTGATGTGCAGGATGGGAAGCTTAAACTGGAGCCTGAAGGAAAATTGTTCTTCTCTGCTACCAGTGGACCAGACAAGATAGCCTATGAAATTGAGCTCGATCTGTTGGGTGAGGTCAATGTGAATGTAAGTTTTCTTGTCTGTTGCACGCCTGCAGCTTTCGTTTGGCTCCATCTCACTAAATGCTAAACATGTGACCGAAATTTGTAGGAGAGTAAAGCTCGTATTGGCCCCAGGGACATCTGTTACCTTGTGGAGAAGGCAAGCTACAAATGGTGGAACAGATTGCTGAAACAGAAGGGAAAATCTCCTGTCTTTCTGTCAACTGACTGGGATAAATGGATGAATGTTTGAGGAGTTTGCAAGGAAATGTGAATCCCATCTCTTTGTACTAAATTATTTTCAACATATAAGAATTTTTGCTTGACTTATTTTCTCATATATTATTTATTTTCAGGCAAAGCGCCACCTGGATTTGAAGACTTTGATTTTTCTGTAAGTAGCATTGCCAATGCTTAGTTAATGAGAGTTTAGTGTTTAGGGTTCGTACTCCTTTAATTATTCAAGGTTCATACGTGGCTCATCTCCCTCCATCTTATGTGCAGGGTCTGTGTGTAGCAGATGCTGACAGTGAAACAGATGATGGTAAGTTTCATACATATGAATATAAATCATCAAACTATCCTTATTGAAATATAAAATGTGGAATCTCAAGTAGTAAACTGCTCTACTTAATGTAAGGTTTTGTAAATTGCCTTATTGCACTTGCAGATGAAGGCAGTGACACTGAGGAGCAGGAAGAAGCACCACCAACAGAGAAGGAAGAAGCAGCATCATTAGCAGAGAAGAGGGAAGAGGTATCACATGCTACTGATGAACCTGATGATAGGAAAGATTGAGGCCTGAAGTTTTCTTGCTTCAGTTGAATGAATGCCTGGCATGAAATAGGCAGTAAGTGCTTTAACATCACATAGTGCCTAAGTAGCTATAGTATGATTTTGGCAGTGACTTTTTTAATCCAAAATATGGTTTATCTCTAATGATACAGTGATCCGTAGTTAGGGAACAATGCTCCTTGGATGATTTTGCTGGGCATATTTACCATATGTAGCTTCACCTTGCAAATATTTCATAGGTTATCTTGTCTGGTAGATTGCGTGATTTCTTGGATAGTTTTATGCATTGTAGGGTAGATTGTCGATGTCCCGGCAGATTTGTCGTTTGCGCCTTCTGCTCCACACATGACCACGGTTGGTATAAATATGTTATATATCCAAACAACTTTCAAATTTTTTTAACGTATGTCTATTCAGGCTGGGTTTCAATTGACATGAGCTGGTTTCTGGACCAGGGCAATGGTCTTAAGCAGAGACCCTCTGATAAAGGGAGAAGTTCACAAGTGATGGTAAATGATTCCGTGTGATTCTGTGCACTACTTGTGGATTCGTCACGAGGTTGGACTTAAAATTCTTCGCGTAGGAGTTGGGTGGTCTTTTATTTTGTTTTTGTGGAAAATTATATAAAAAATTGCTTGCCGGGAAATATTCGATGCAAGACTCCTACACCCTTTCCGAGCAGTGATTAAGTTGCACGGAATTCAGAAGAGTTGGATTATCCGGGTACTAGGGTGAAAAAAGATTAAATTTTATTGGATCGTGTCACCGGGGTAAACATGTTAACACGGTGAAATTATCTCACTCCTCTAGTAAATCAAATCTAGTCACAAGATAAAATTTGCCCACAAACCAAATAGGCCCGCCCGTATGGTAAATTTTCTTATGAGCGATGTTGATTTGGTAACCTTGTAGGTCAAGACCCTTTTTCAACACAAGACAAAGTAATTTGATGAAACCCTTAGGAACAATTCTTGCCTTTCCATTATGTTGTAATTTTGGTTCCTTATCAAGCCTGATGAAGGGCACAGCTGGGACTTTATTCTGAACAATGCCTTCCAATAAAGAAACTTTGCTTTGTGCTCTTCTTTGAATTAAACGTCAGTGGTTTACTCCTAACATCTAACATATTTGTTTTGCATGCTCTACTAGAAATTACCGACAATCGAGAACTGGACAGGTGATCCTGGCACAAGAAAAATGCTCACCCCCAAGAGTGAAAAAGCAATGCTTGGTATGTTTAAAAAGAGAAAACATGCTTCCCCAAGTTTTCACATGTGTTGATAAAAAAAAAAAAAACAGGTGACAAAGGATTGACCGTAAGAGAAATCTACAATATCATGTGGCACTCACTGTTATGCGAATTTCCAAGACACTAATCATCAGCTTTGTCTGTCCTCGATTTAACAAATCAGCTGTTGGGAAGTCTCATAACGACGTCAGCCGGGGGTCTTAAAGTGCAAACCATCTCTTTTGTCTTTCCAAAATAAACCTGTTATAGGAAGGAGTTAAATGTCGGAATTAGTTAAAAAAAAACAAAACTGCATAGCTGGCATGCAAAGAATTAATCGGCAGCCAACAGCACCACATCAATGCAACAAGTTGGTAGTTGGAAGAAATTACCTGATCCAGTGAGTTCCTGAGCTTACCCTCCATTTCCTCTATCATCCTTCCCATGTTGCAAAGGTGACCATCTGCAACTGAGAGGTCCATATTCATCTACAAAAGGAGAAGGGGGAAAAAGAAATATAAACCACCAGCTCAGATTGAAGGCACATAACACATGCATCTTTGCACAATAGGATATTCTGCATTGCTGTACCAAAACAAAGCATTAACCACCAATTTCTTACACAACAAAGAGAGTTGAAATCCTGGTTTATTTGAGCATTTTACAACATTTAATATTCCATTGCTTGTGCTTCCATGAAGTAAAATACAGTAATGGACCATGAATGGATTTACAATGGAACACATCAGACAGGTTTATAAGCACTCTTTTGGTTTCTTTTATACACATGAATACAAGAAAATATAAGAAAACACATAGTTTTAGTTTTCCTGAACAACAGTCTGCATAGCATGCAGGTATTTCCCAACAGGAAAAAGACAACACATATACTTGCAAGTTGCAACAGCGAGGCAACAGCTTTCATCATGATTCTAAGTTTGGCATAAGGTTTTAGTCTGCACTGCATATACCAATGGCCATCTCATGTGAAACATTTCAGATATAACTAACAGATGCCACATTAAAGTTCTAAGCTTCTAAGCCTCCCCAGAGTAATGATGCAGAGAATTGCTATCAGGAATGCAAAGTTCTTAGAGACTAAGGCTAATTCTCTAGCATATAACCAATTAATTATTATGTACCCAAAAGTAAAAATATATATAGCATCAACAAGGGGGAAAAACAGAAATGTAATATAACCTGCCGTCTGATAGACCCAGATAGGCTGAATGTGCCAGATGACTGATTGTTTGTGGTCAAAGACAGCATAACAGTACTGGTTAAACAATAGTGAGCTGTTCCTTCTTCTTCTGGGCCCACCTACATAACAAATTAAAGTTGCATCATCTCAGGACATATTTAAAGAAAACCAGGGGAAAGAACATAAGAGGAGGGAGGTGGAGATTACAATCATTACATCAGGCTAGAACTCACCTCAATCACATGAATGGCATCCCATGCCCCCTCCTGCAGGTAACCCCTTCGCCCCTGCCCCGTTTTCGAGCCATCTTCATCCTCAACGGTGATAAGACCAGTCAGAGCAATGAATTTTTTTTGACTCAGTTCTACTAAATTGGGTAAAAAAGCTCACCTTTCTTTATCAAAAAGCAAGCTACGAAACCTTCATTATCATCTTCCCACATATAAACAGAGGAAATGCCACCTTCATAGTACCTACCAATTACTTGTTGATCAAATTGCCAAGCCTTTTGAAAGCATAAATAAATGAGAATGAGTAGAAAAAACTCAAATGAAAAAACACATTGAAAAACAATTGAAGGCAATTATGGAACATATTTATAACCTATTCTTACAATACAACAATAGGATAAGTGAGAAGAAAAATGAGACTGTATATAATAAACCTCCTCCACAGTAAAATCATCATTTTGATGAAGGCTTTTTCCTGGTGCTTTGTATCAGGAATTGAAAAATTGGAAATATATATCTATGACTATATAATTACTCTTCTTCAACAAGGGAAGTTGTAGTTTATTTGATGCTAAAAGAAAAAGAAAATGACTTAAGGACGAGGTAAGTAAAGGACCTCACTGGTCACGATATACGGCAAAGATTTCATTTGCTTCAGCTTCAAGCTTCCTCAACTCTGAAGATGGATATGGTGCATCTTCCAGGGCTGGATGATATTTATTTGACCAAGGTGACCTACAAGACAGTATCTGTTAAGGAAGACCAAAAGCTATAATAACTTATAGCTGGTTATTACATGTTATTAAAATAGGCATGCCTCCATGCACACATAAATAACATCATGTCATGTAAACTGAAAACTAAGGCACCATAACTCAACGGGAGAAACACAAACTGTGCACCTGAACACAAAATTAAAAAAAAAAAGAAAAAGAAGAGTAATGGTTCCCATTTGCAGGTGTGCCCACAAACTGGTGTGGATTGAAGCACAGTCAAATGGTGTGTGCCCTCTACCCTCGGTAATGTACTTGAGGCATCTAAGATATAAATATCCTATGTGAAAACGCATGTTTAGGAATTCACAGAGGATTGATAAGATAAAATAAAAAAAAAAAAGACTGAAATCTCAATAAAGCCGAGCAGCTCCATGGTTTCTATGTACAGCAGATTAACTCTCTAGAAAGCTACAAACAACAGATACAATACAGTGGTTACCTGTAAGAGTCAGCATCTCTGTTGTATTCACACAATATGAACTCCTTTCCACAATCCACATCACACAATACCTGTATACTCGATTGAAAAATTTCATGACTTAAGGTAGTGCCTCTGAAATTAAAGAACACCAAATACAAAAATATGTAAAAGAGTACGAAACAATAACCGTCCGCATAGACAGCCTAAATACATGAAACAACAGCACTTTTAAAAGGTAAATTGCAAACAATCCTTGATATCTGTCCTGAATAAACACTTTAAAGTTTGTTTGCCACTTACGAAACCATTCCATCGATTTTTCCTCCATTTCCTTGGGCCTTCCGTACACACATGCATGCATAAGCATTTGCAAATTTCCGGACAAATAGGATAAACTAAAAAGCTCATCGTCAAAATCGAAACCAAACGAGCAACTGCCACTTCCCCCCCCCACACACTCTCTCTCCATTTTCTCGGCAACCAAACATAAGCCAAAAGAAACACACACACACACACACAGTATATATATATTAAACCGCAGTCATAGGTAGCAGTATAATTAGCCAAACAGACGTTCAATCCAAATCCAAAAGAATAAAATACACCGACTCTCCGAGAGAGTTGAAATTGAAATTAAAGGAAGGTGAAAGAGAAAAAAGAGGAGAAGAAAGAGAACCTGGAGGGGGAGATCGACTTGTGAGAGGAGATCGGAGGAGTGATGAGGCAAGAGGCTTAGGAGAGCAGAGAGAGCCGTTTCCGATTGCTTCGGGTGTATTCTCCTCATCAATCCCATCGCTGCCTCCATCTCTCTCTCTCTCTCTCTCTCTCTCTCTCTCTCTCTCTCTCTCTTTCTTCTCGTTTATTTCTCTCTTCCCTTTCCTTCCCTTCCCTCTCTCCTTCTGAACAAATTAAAATCCGAAATACAAACAAACCAATCACAAAGTAAGAGGAAATGAGAAGCTTCCTTTCCCTCGGAATTTTCCCAAACGGTGGAAAGAGAAAGGAATGAGGATTGAACGAGAATCACAAATATGGCGTGTTTGTTTGATCCGAGTTTCCCTCGTGGTGGGCATGGACATAGATCGCTATTCCATAAATCAAATCTTTATTTCGCCCGCTAGTTAATTTGAAAGCAATTTAAACAGTAGAGAGTTGACTTCGTTTAATAACTTTCTTTTTTCTTTCCAACGAATCAATAAAAAAAAAAAAACAAACAAAAACAAAAACACTTTCTTTTCCAATTGTGCGAGGGGCTTACAATTAATTAACTACTTACAAAAATAGACATATTTTAATGCTCCCTTATGTTTATGATTTCGAATTTTGAAAACTCGAATAAACTTTCCTTAGACGTATGTACTTTTTTGTTCGGGGCTTTTTCTTTTTCCTTTTTTCTCTTTTTTTTCAAACAATGACCCGTTTGCGTAAAATATAAGTCTAGCAAGTACAGCCAAATTATCGCCGAATCATTTTTATAATGTGTATAATCTGAATCAATCATGATTTCGAACTTTGAATACTTGAGTAATCTTGTGTCGTTGAATTATTTGAAACGCACTATAAAACTGCAGACATCTTCGAAAAAAAAAAACAAAAATCAATATAGTCCATGGTAGAGCAGTATCTTATTGGCCAGACGGCTGGAGGAAATTCAAATTACTGTCTCTCTGGCAAATTGAGCAAAACTATTTTAACGAGGCATGAAACTCCTTAATGCTTTGTAATCATTGTTGCTAAGCCTTTACCAGAAAAGGTTTTGATGGTGGGTGGGCCATCACACAACACGAATCACATAAACAGCAGATAATTTGTTTCGGTTGTGTGGTGCATTGCATGTTACAATCTGGGGACCGGGGAGGAGAGGGTGAGCTAGGGCTTTCTGCTTTCTAAGCCCAACCTTTAAAGAAGAGTTGATTTGAGGGCACAACAACATGCATGGCCATGCAAAGAACTAGAGAATAGTTGCCGTTGGGTGGTGTGTGTGGATGTTTTGTTTTGTTTTGTTTTTTTTTTTCTTCCTCCTACTTCGGACCCACATGCTTCGCAAAAGAACTAATCAAATGATTCGACCCTTGTGGGTTTTGTACGGTGGAATTTCAACATTGGATAGGTGGCAGCAATTAAAAGTGCGATAAGATTAAAAATCGAAATCAACTGTATAGGTTTAAGGACTCCACTCACACATACACAAATAAAACAAAATTGAGAAGAAGGGAACGGAACAAAATGAAAATGGCTCGCAGATCCTACAATCTATTATTATCAGCGAATGGCGGCAACCAATTCTAGCATCAGGAAGAACAAAATCAACATCGAATGGTTTTCAGTCACGTCAATTGACAATTATTGAGATGTCTCACCAATTATAAAAGCGAGATACTCAAACGAACGTGTCTAGTCCAGAAGTATAAAACACTACCATGAAGTTGAATACGCATTTGAATACGGTGAATCTTACTCTTCGGCCAGCAGTGAAATGGGAGCAAGCTCTTGACTTGCAGTTTTCCAGTTTAGCACGCAGCTCTTCATATGATGCTCAAACAAGATGAAGAATAGCAAGTTAGAAAAGAAAGAACTCCTCCCCCCCCCCACTCTCTCTCTCTTTCTCACACACACACACACACACACACGCAGACACATATGAACCAGTTAATCCACCGGAAAAAACTAAGCAAGTAGACAAAAAAGGAAGAAATTTAATTACAGAAAAAGGCTAATATGAGGATCTAGAGCAGCTCAGTGGCAAATTGCATTGGACATAAAAGTGTGTGAATCACTTTGATTCCCCTACCATGATCAATTGTTTTCAGCAAATCTGCACTGTCTTCCCTGAAATAATGGAGACGAAAACATATATATGTTGCATACAAAAGGTTCAAAAAGCCACTCTGGTGTTTAGTCTTTCCTATCATGGTAATTTAGTTCAAACTCCAACAAGTGAGGAATTCAACTGTTTTTAATCATGAACAGAGGCATTACAATTTCCATCTTATATCTGAAGTCCAATTTTAAGTCTAGCATGAACCCTGAAAAAAAAAAAAGGTTCCAGCCCTATTACAATGTTAGAACATGTGATCACCCTTATGCTCAGTTTGCCTAGACAGCAGAGCAAAGTGAGAAGCCTTATTTTTGAAAGTTTTGACATTTAAGCAGTTCATATCTGAAAAGCAGAAAACAGCATCAACAAGGCAGACCAACACAAGAAAAAAGCTAAGATATTATGGGTTCGAGGCACATTAAGTCAAGGAATATCTTTCTGCACCATTTGATAATTGCAGACAGCTCAGCAAAACCTCATGAAAGATGGCAGCTTGTAACAGGTATAGTCGGCATTTATTGTCAAGAGAAAACATAGAGCTTGCAGAGAATCTAGGAAGCAAGTTCAGCAACAAATCTTTCAAACTTAATTGAAATAGTGCAATTGATGTTGACTGTAAATTCAGTGTGTGCAGGGAGAAAAGAGAATAAACAACATGCATGACTTATATTAGTGTAAAGCAATATGCCAACTATTGTTCTCCTCTGAATAAATTCACTAGCAATGGTTGAGTTCATTGAAGTGTGGAAATACCTGATTAGCATCTAAACTTCAGCTCTTCAACTTTGTAAGAATGGAGAACCAATGGAATTTCTGGAGCCATGGGATATCGAGGTTGCCTTCCTGTCCTGTCGGTGTCCAGCAATGTATCTATCACCTACAAATTTAAGTTACAAAATGTACTTAATATGTGTATCTCATATGTTATATAAATATGAACATATCAGCTAAAGAAACATGGAACAGCCTTTTTGTGAAAATAAAGGTAAAACAACATATATTTAACTCTCCTCCTAGACCTCAAAGCGGGGGAGGCACACACACTGAGAAGCCTTTTTTATATCAGCTAAAGAAAACACTAAATAGATGGAGCATACAATACAACATTTAAGAAATCAATAGACAATATTTTTACTGCAGAAAAAAGACACCTGAATATCCTTTTAATTATTCACTTTTCCATAACTAAATATGCAACAAAGATGGAAAAGTGATTTCAACAATATTCTATGATTCAAGTTACCCAAAACACCACTGGGAGCCTCGTGCAACCCCTTTTTTATCACTGTCAAGAAATCCTCTGCTCATACTAAATTTTGAAAGGTGCTGAATTAGTTCGCAATCAGCCAATGAAAAATTGGCCAAGAACTTATGCTCCATCACTATGTACAACTTACATTTTAAGAAAGCCCACATTATACTAATGTAAGGAATAGAGCTTAAAACTGACCTGTCAAGTTTCTGCTCTCTGCAATCACAAACAATGGAAAGTAAAATTCATACCATGCTTGCATCCTGGAAACAAAGAAACATCAAATGGAATTGATTATAAATAAGCAGACCTCATTACATTGACCGTTCATGATTGTAGAGGATGACTTTGCATTTTCAGCATCCAATTCATGCAAGCAACAAACTGGAAGAGATATAAGAAAAAAGGGTCTGCCTGGCTTGGCATACAGCTTAAGAATAGAAAAAGAAAATCAAGAATTTGTAAGGAGAAGCAAGGAGAAAGGGTCTGCCTGGCTTGGCATACAGCTTAAGAATAGAAAAAGAAAATCAAGAATTTGTAAGGAGAAGCAAAGAGAACACCTTGACTCTGTTCCGGAGAGTGGCTATTTGGATCCTAGAGTTGATTAATACATCTTCTTGCTCCCATCTTGACCGGATTGATTGACTTGCTTTCGTTTTGGAGTCTTCGTTCTGAGCGAAAGTGCCATGGCACGCAAGGGAATAAAAAGAAGCTAACCTTGAAAGGGTTCAGCCTTAAAACAATGTTGCATTCTTTTCAATCACCCGTCAATGAGCTTGGTTTCACTTTCACAATGCCTTGCATGATCAATTTATCCAAAGTTGCACGTTGTCGTTTTATTATCCATTTAAAAGCAATAAAGCACTGGTTTATTTAGTTGACAGTTGAATTTTACAAAAATATTTAAAGCTGTTGTTCTATTATTTATTTATTTTATACCTTCACTTCTTTTCATCATTCTTTTAAACTCAATAATAAAAAGATAAAAAAAACCGTTAACCATATGTCATCATTCTTGTAAACTGTAAGAAAAAAAAATATTAATTATCAAATATGGTTCTTTAATTCTCTCTCCATCTCCCGCATGTTTCTATACCTAACAAAGTTTGTTCTTTAATCTCATTTAAATTTGACCATTTAAAAATTTATTGTGATTTGATTATAGTCATTAACTCCTCAATTAGTTCGAATAAAATTACATGTAATAAGCTTGAAACGAAAAAAGAGTTACGGAAACTTATTGAAGAAATTCATTTTAAGAAGAGATGCATAATAATTATTTGCCCAGCATAGTGCCTCAAAAAGAAAGGAAAGCATTTGGATCAAAAGGAGTTAACAAACTAGCCGAGTCTTACCACCAATGAGAGAATATATTGCATTGTTTCGAGACACTAACCTTTCTTGTCAAATTGTTCTGCAGATTTTCCATCCGCTTGTAACTTTGTGAACACACAAGCCTGCTGTGCTGGAACAATCTCAGAAATCTCCTCCAACAATTTGCTCGGTGCAACCTTCATAATAAAATTAGCATCTTATGCAAATAGGGAAGAAAAAACCTTCATGTATGATCAGAAATGACTCTAAAACGCACAAGACTTACCTATTGTTCTCTTGTAACTTGCATTCAGAGCATAGTTATCAAGACCACAGGCAGCAACCCATACCTGCATAAATGATTTGTAACCCAGTTCTTGGAACATAAAAAACTTGAATTACATATCCATAAAAGCATATTACCGAGCGCCAGTCATACCTGTGATTCAAACTTGTTACATGTGAGACCTCCAGACAAGTTCCAAAACATATTAAAAGCTAGAGTGAGAAGAAATTCATTGTTGACAGGGTCCTAAAGTACCAGAAGCATATTCTATAAAAGCACCACCAGCAAGCAAATGAAACATATTGGGAAGCTTTGTGTTGTGAACTGAACTTATAGAAATGCATGACATGTTGCTCCTTCTGTCAAAAATCACTGGGCAGCTGTTATGGAAGTATAACATCGTATTGTCATTACAGTGATCATCAACTACACAGAGAACATAGGAATCATTAAAAGTGGAAAGAACTTTTTGGTTTAGTAATAACACAGTCAATAAGTTCTTTCAATCAGTATCTGCAGCCTTGCAGAATAGATAAAAATGGGCTCAATGTCAAAATTTAGCTAACATCTGAACTGCTTAGAATGCAAAAGATGAACTTACATGATGGGTGTTAGATGTCTTCTGTGAGGAGAATTGCAATGTGTCAAAGTGAGTCATGCTTACCCAGATGTTAAAATGATGAACAAAGGAATATGAGCGATCTCTTTGAATACACAGACAGATTTACAAACTTACAAACTTAAAGTTTGTGTCAATTCAGTAAGTTCCCTGCAGCTAACACCGAAGCTTTTCAGGGTCATAAGAGAGAACAGAAGCATCCAATTCACGCTATTGGCAATTTTTGCAGCCATAGATAGTTAATATAATTAAATATTATTTTCATTATAATTCATCCATGAAAAAGGTTAACATTAGCTTAAAATGTAGTCTCATTGTAACAGAAATGAAATGCATTTATGGTGTTCACACAAACGCAATGATGTGACCAAAGAGTAACAGATGAAGCACAATTAAAATACTGTCTGGCACTAAAGAACAAATTTTGGCAATGGACATTTTCCCAATCATCTCAATTGTAAAGTAACAACTTTAAGGTTTAGGTGAATTACTACATTCCACGTAGTCCTTCCTACAAAATATCATGATATTAAATAGAAAAACTCTTAAGGAATAATGGTCGGCATATCATCATGGTAAAGCAATTACAATTAATCAAGTATAGAGAACCATAATATGAAAGAGAAAAACAAAAAGAAATGTAACGATACCTAAAAACCGAACCCTAAACTAAAACGCTAAAACCCTAACCTTACTTGAAAGGCGGTGTCTCTGAAATAAGGAAAAGAAACAGCAAAGAAGACAGGAAAACCAGGATTAGCCTCAAATGTCTTTTACTGCAATGTACGGACATTCAAGATCTCAATTTCATTTCAAAAAGAAAAACTGATAGAAATCGAAAGTAACTCAAATAGGCTTCGATCTTTACCACAGAGGCTGTGTTTCTCTGTGCTAAGTCCACGGCAAGAGCCGAACAAGGAAGAGTGATTTTCCGGTAGCCGCAGACGGCTCGAGCGACGCATAAAGCTGGCCGTTTTAAGGGTGAGGATTTGCAGAGATGAAAGACCTCTCCCTGGAAGGAAGGGAAGAGAACATTGCAGCGCGATTTTCTTTGGAGGGAGGCACGTTGGAAACTGGAATGTTAACGTTTGGATTTCTTGGAGAAGTTATATATGCATTTATATGAAAATTTTGGAGTCCCTCTTCCGGAAGGAGAAGCGAATTTACTTGAATACCCCTAATTCTCCCTCCTAAATTTCTGAGTATGAGAGATGAATTTACTTGAATACCCTCAACCGCCGTCCCAGGCCAACGCCTTCCCAAGCCTTTTCCTGCTTGGACAAATCTGACTTTGTGTAAAGAAGTATGGTGAGCCCGCTCTGGAAATTATGTATTTTGAACATGCATACAAGAGTTGACCAGCGTTGTTGACTGTAAGCTTGACGGGGACAAACAACACCTTTGAGGAACCCATTTTTTAAAGTCGAAAAGTCCACAAAAGATTTGTCTGAAAAATTTCATTAGCAAGTTTGTATTCGAAAATATAAATAAAAAATCAGTGTAATTTTTAAGTTGCTTGCACTATAATATGATCAACAATAAAAAATTATACAAATATTTAATATATTTCACAATATTAATTTTCTTTTACCTAACATAAATTATTACTTATATAATATAAAACCTTAATTTTTCTATATAGTATAATTAATATTAACAAATTATTGGAATGATTCAAGTATTCAATGCTTTTTATGACATTGACTCTCTTATTTTAGGTAAGAATATCTCAATATGACTCCTTTTTGTGATATTAGTAAAAACTTTTGCAAAAAACGAAAAAAAAAAGAGTAATTGAGATTTGAGTCCATATAATTAATTCTCTTTTCTAAAACTCCACCGACAGACTCCTCAAAAATTAGGTCAAGATTCATCGAGAATCGCCCATTTCGTTGAATTTCTTTGTATGTACGAATTAGCCAGTACGAATATGGTCTCCAAATAAAAATTTTTGGTCCTATCCCTTATCAAGTTTTTGTTAAGCAAACAGGCCCTGTGCAACCTTCCAACTAACACAGGACAAGTTTAGAAGCCCTTGGGCAAGAAAAGTCCTGCGAAAAGGTACAAATTGTAAGTTGTAAATCACTTGGAAACTCTTGTTGCCGACGTGATAGCATACCCATTGGCCAATTACATTGACTTGGATGGTTAGATCTCATGGGGAAAAAGAAGTGTAGATGACTTAAAAGTTGTATACGCGGGATTTTAAAATTTCTAACCGATGCCAAATTTTGTTGTGGTGCTAGACTGCTAATAGCACCATTACTTTGGGGCACGCCAAGAATAGTGGAAACTCAGGCTTATGATTTGGTAAGAGATCAAAGCCTCAGGTGTTTAAAAGCCCCCACTAACCAGTATGTATATATGCATGCATATATATAAATATATATATGTAATACAGTGCAATTTGAAAACAAGAAATGGCTTTAGAAGATGCCGATACCAAAGTTTTCTAGGCGAAGGTTGTCTTGAGACAGAAAACAGTACTTGCTCTGCTGAACTGAATGCTATCTTCGTTAAAAGACTAGTGACACTCGCGATGGATCGAAGGAACAGGGAGAAAGAAATGGCTACTGTGTTGCTGTCATCATTGTGCTTCCCAGCAGATCATGTCGTGAATGGTTTTGTTACGCTGATAGAATCTGCAGATAACCCGGTTGTTGTTAAGGATACTGCAATGTTCCTGGCTAGGGCGGTGGTGGATGAAGTATTGACTCCATAACAATTATAGGAACTTGAAAACCAGTTTTTGGGAACTAAATCAATTGGGAGCACAGTCATCCAAATGGCTATGTCATTGCTAAGGGCTCGACTTTCCGGGGAGCGGATCCTAAGGCGTTGAGGTGTTGGAGGCAGCAGCAGCAGGCCTGGTTGGGCAGTAGAGGATGTCAAGGATAAAATCGGAAGGCTCCTAGAAGAGGTTAATTCTGAAGGCGACTCTAGGGAAGCTTGTCGTTGCATGAAGGCATTAGGCATGCCATTCTTTCACCACGAGGTTGTCAAGAAAGCTTTGGTGATGGCCATGGAGAAGAAGAATGAAAGGCTGTGGGGCTTACTTTATGAATGTTTTTGCTCGGAGCTGATAGCTCCATACCAGATGATGAAAGGTTGTGGGAGAGTAGCAGAATCTCTTGATGACCTTGCTCTAGATGTGCCTGATGCCGAAAAACAACTATAGCTATACTTGACAACTAATGCTTGGCCTATGGAAGTATGGAACAGAACTAGAAGCAGATAGGTGTTTTGGTATAATTCAAAAAAGGTCTTCTAGCTGGGTCTTACAGTCAGATTTCTCATCTTTAAAACAAGTTCTTAAACGCAGATGATTCCTGGCAAGACTTTTTATATAGACAAGAAACTTTGATCATGACAAAGAAAACTGCAAAATACAACCTGGATATCTCAGGTATCTCCATAAGTCTTTACACACGTGACTGCTGTAATTCTGTAGTAAAATCAAACTGCTTGTACCTGAACCAATGTGTTGTCTTTTCCAGGCTGCTTGCAAATTGTTCTCTTCTGCCATGGAAATTTCCTATTCTCGGGTGTTTTTTTTTTTAGGTTCTGAATATAGCCCCTTGTGGTAAATTTGGATGCGCGTCAAATGCGATGTACCCTGATAATGCAACAGAAGATGGAATCTGCAGAACAGGATGCTCTTCAAAAACCCAAAAAAAAAACAAAAAAAACCTTTTTGGGGTTTCTGATTACAGCCCCTTGTGTTAAACGGGCGTCCATAGTTTATTTCCAAATATCATCCAATAACCTAAATTGTCAACTTTATTAATTTTGTCTTATTTTTTTTCTTTTTGGCTTTCTATTATGTTAGATTATTAGCATAAGAAGCATTCTTCATACAGAGAACCATTAAACTAAAAATTAGGAATTATAGCAAAAACAAAAAGAAATCAAACAATTCTACATATGAAAAGCTAACTTTGAAGAGCCAAAACCGGAGAGTCCATCGTTTATTTCCATGTATCATCCGATAACCATATTAACTGACAAAAGCGAGCGCTTCAAACAAATTAATATGGAAACAGACAAGGAGGAGGGAATCAGAGAAATCGAAGAAACAACCACGGATGCGGATAACCCGAACCCGAATTCCAGAATGGTGAGGACCGAGGTGCCGGTGGTCGAGATCCATCTCTACTGGCGAGGCAAGGGTCCGATCGACGTCTTCAAGTCGAGCCTGGGTCCTCGACAAGTACGGGTTAAAGTCTATCTATGCTTTCAATCCTGGGTCGGGCCGCGGCGTCCCGATCCGGTTCCATGGGAGGAACGGCCGATCCCTGCTCGCATACAGAGATGGATCGATAATTTATGTTGATGGAGAGCCCAAGGTAATTCCATACTTGGCCTATTTCTTATTCTTATTTATAAGAGTTTTTTTGTTCTTCTTTTTTGGATTCTGCTTTCTATTTGAATATTTTGATTTCCGTTTGCACTCTTAATTTAGATTGTTGGGTTGATTACTTCATGGAAATGGAATTGCACACAGAGAATATGTTTTCTGTTTGGTTTGTGAGAAAGTCAAAGAAGTAATGAGATGCTGTTTATTGTCTTTGTTACCATCGGTTCACTAGACTAAAAGCGAAGATTGAATGCCCCCAGTTTCCTAAAGACCATTCCATTCGCATCACAGTCGAATCTCATTTCTGCTTTTCAAATGTAATTAATCTGGGCGGTAGGTCAAGCAGAATAATGCTGAGAGTCTTTCTCTAGATTTAAGATTTTGCAGAAACTGAATTCCCTCTTCCAATCTTCTATGTACAACCTCAGCGGTAGTTTTTGCTAGAATGGGATTGGT
The DNA here is from genome assembly GCA_020883675.1 of Bruguiera gymnorhiza. Taxonomy (NCBI): domain Eukaryota; kingdom Viridiplantae; phylum Streptophyta; class Magnoliopsida; order Malpighiales; family Rhizophoraceae; genus Bruguiera; species Bruguiera gymnorhiza. Next base: position 859,049 of record JAIRCJ010001062.1, on the reverse strand, counting down.
AGATGGTACATGTTGAGATTTTAAATGTAAGTTATGCAGTTAAGGAATTCTACGTTGGAAGTGTGGAGGGGAAATAAATAATATATAAGTGGGAAAAGACCAATGGTTTAGGTTGAAGGGTTGTTAATAAAGTAACTCATAAAGAAATTTTTGCAAAACAGCCATTGAACGTAGAAATATACCTTGGTAATATCTGTTCTGGTGGGATTGAGCAACCAAAAGGTTGTTACATTGATCTTTGTGTGGGGAAGCCAAGTAACATCATCTTTCTGGCCTGAGTTAGCATACATGCAGTGAAAATTATCTAGCCGCCTAGCAAGTTGAGGAAACATAGACTTCCTGTAGGGCCTTACATGATATAATGTTGAGAGGTTTTGATTAGTGATATCTAACATTCTTGAAAACATGTCATCCAAGAAGTGCCTTCCATGGTGGCATTTTTTTTTGAGTATGTCTTAAAAACCTGCATGTTCATTTTCTAATGGAGCTAGTAAGCCTGGTAAGACAGGACACAATTATGGGAATCAGCCAAAAGTGAGGAAGGTTTGTAGGAATGGAGGATGCCCCATATAAAACACCGTTGTTGGAACAAAAGCAAGAAGGGATATAAGAACTATGCTCTTTGTCCCTCTATTTCAGACTTGCGATCACCTTTCAAAGAAGGAATGTCAAGAGACACTGTAGTCTTTAAATGAAATTCTATTGCCAATTTTAATGTTTGATCTATGATTTTGCTATAGCCAATTTTATCTGGAGTTGCATTTAAATTGCTGTACAGAATTTGTGAGCCATTTGCTTTTAAACCAATTGGATGCTACAGAATACATACCATGAATTTTTATGATCCTTTTCCCTCTGCCTTGTAGGGATACATCTATCTGTTTCACAGTATCAAACTTGTTTCTGCATTTTACATTTTTTCCCCATCATTTTGGCTGTATTTGGACGGTTGCTTGCTTATTGATATTGTAAAAAGTATCCGTACAGTTTTTTCCCCTAAATGGTTTACACTTTAAATTAAAAAAAAGTTGTAAAGCCTTTTGAAATTTGTCGCAGATGGTGTGGTAGCAAGTTCTGCCCCTTCAAACATTTACACCTTGTAAGGACCGTCACAAACCTTTTACAAGTTGTGTTTCTCTTACTCTAATGGAAATGGTTCTGGATAATTACCATACAGAAGGCATGTGTCAGGCGCAAATTCCTTTATGGAAATCTCTTTTTCCTCTTAAATTTTTCAAAGAGACGTGATTATTTCACTTCGGTTACTGATGTATTCTGAAATTACAGGATTCCTTGATCCAACCTGTGACCAAGATCTTAGTTGGGGTTGCTGTTATAACCCTATCGATTACATTGGTGTCGAGGGAACCTCTGGAATGGATCAAGAATGTAAATATTTTTGGTGGGAACTTTCCTCCAGGGATCCTTGCTTGCGTTGTCATTGTTTTCACTCGCGCGAGGAAGAGAACCAATGACCTGTTAGAGAAGTAAGGTTCGCAGGTTCCATTTTGCGGGCTGGCGGCCACTAGGAGCCGCAATTTTTTCTACGAAAGCAATGACATTTGGTGACGAGAGGTGCTTGAAGAAAATACTGTCGGCTAGCTATTTCTGATTAGTTGAATTTGATGCCGAAGAAAAACGAAAGGTTTTACTATTTTCAAACGCTGAAAACAAAGGGATGCGACTTTTCGGCAAGTGATTACAATACCTAGTTTTCGAAATTTCGTGTTGAACAAGGAACGAAATATCAATGCAAACGAAGTGGATTAAAAACAATTTTTCTTGACGGACTATGGGATACCATCCCTAATTTTTTATTCTAAAGTCTTCCTTCTTCGTTTTGTTTTGTTTTGTTTTGCTTTTCTGATTAAGAACCTTTTCTATAAGTTGCCAAGGTTCCTGCCGACCATTAATGTAACAAAATCCTGTCGAACAGAACTCAAATCGAAAAGAAAAATCTCAACATAATAATTATACGACCGCATTTCCTTTTAATTGTAGCGCAAATTCTGGGATTACTCCATCTTTCGACAAAATAATTTTATTTTGTCATTCATAAATTGAATAAGTTTCAATTTTCTTGCTTAAAAAAAGGACATCAAATCCAAGCACATAAAATGATGGAGAATGTGTGGTAATTTATAATTAATATAGTGACCTGGTTAGATCATAAAGCAATAATTTTTATATAATAATGTCTATAAAAATAATTAATAATTAATAATTTCATTTTGATATAAATACGATGATGTACTATGATACAGATATTTCAAAAGAGTCATGATACATCTTTTTTTCTTTTCACAAATTTATATGGTTATAAAGTTACACCAAAATTATACTTATCAAGAAAATAAAGTTTGACCCAAATTAATAAATTGCCATACTCTCGTGTTATTACTTTATGTGACACACCATAAAAGTGGATGGGGCTAACATATATGTTGAGACCCAAAAAAAAGTTGTGTAGAGAAGGAAAATTAAATAAAATTATTTTAAATTTTTTATTTTCGAGATTTTGAGTTTAATCCTAAAAATAAAGTATGATTAAATTTTAAACCTGAGAAAGAGTTATGAAGTTTATGATAATGAAGAAAGTTGTTTTTATTATATAATTTATGATTTAAAAGAAAAATAAACTCATCTCTACATGCCTCGTGTGGATGTAAGATGCTGGAGAAATCATAAACATATAATTAAGAGACTGCTGAGGCCAATAATTCAGTCATCTCTACAAGGAAAATCAACACTCTGGGAAATCAACGCCGTTTGATTGGATCAGTCCATTCTATACGAGGACTTAGAATATTTCAATTTATTAGGATAATTGATAAGCGTATTGTTTAAGAAATGTTATTAGAGATATTAGCATAATTTGATGTTCCTACTATTTATGTATATTTTTTAATTATTATTATTATATAACGTGTTTAGATTAAGAAAATCAAGTGTGTTTATATAGTTGTATAATTATAGTTTCATATTTAATTGAATTTTAAGAGATCGGCGTAGCATGCCCGCATAAAAATTCTACCGGGGAAGTGACCATGAAAATTCTCAAAAGGAAAGGGCAATCGTTAAAAGTCAGGCAGCCAGAAAGGTCAAAACAAATTGCATTTCCAAGAACTACTGGTATTTACTTTCCACGCTCTCCATGTCCCTTCCTTGCCCCATCATGCTCAACTCCTCCTTCCCGGAAACAAACTTTCTTGTTGACATTACTGACACTAACTCCAACACCGAGAGTAATTATGTAATGGATAGTACTGTTACTAACCATGTTGAGTTTCCAAACTGTGATGATCTGCCCGATCTGATGCTGCCACGAGGTCTAGTGGGATATTCCTCTCACAGTACCTCTGGAAAATGCGTGTCACAAACCCTAGATCGGAATCAATATGTTGCTGGCGATCGCAGAATCCTAGGCATGGGGGATTTGCCAAGGTACACATGTGAGCAAAGCAATGGATATGCAAGATTTAGCAAATGATAACTTTAGTTTGCTAATAGTTTCTTTTGCTTGTGTTGTAGAACTCATGAGGAAGGAAAAAAGAGAAGGAAGATGGATGCAGTACAAAAGATTGCTTTCCGAACAAAATCTGGGGTTGAGGTCATGGATGACGGGTTTAAATGGAGAAAGTATGGAAAGAAGGTTGTCAAGAACAGCCCTTATCCTAGGCAAGTAAATAAATCAACTTTCTATGCTATGACATATGATGATTTCCTGAAATAGAAGTTTCAATTTGTGTTTTATTTAAATTGATGAAACCTCAATTAGTTCAAGAGTTCGCCAGCATATAGTGTAACTTCAACATCAGTTTCTGCCCCGTATTTTTAACTTAATATTGTTCGATCGATCTTAGCCGCAATAACACACGATCTTTGATTTCTCATTGCATCACTGTCTGGCTGAACAAACTATATTGTTAATGCATGCCCTGGTTAATTGGCGGTACTACTGGTACCATATTGATCGTCTGATCTAGACATGCTTTCAGAAGCTTGTAAGCATAGCTTGAGCTATGCTAAACTGATGGGAGGCAAGATCGAAGATGTGGAATGGTTGAAGAAGTACAGAAGGCCCAGGTCCCAAAACTTAGAAACTTCCATTATTCGCTGAATACTTGTGTTCTCGAATTGTGTGTATTTTATAAGCGATTTTAGCCTATAGTGGTCCCTCGTACCTTTGTTTGTCATTCAAGAGTTTCCTCATAAATTTCTTTCTTTCTTTTTTTTTTTTTTCATTAAGGGACCATTAGATTGTAATTTATATAATATAAGATTTTTTTTTATACTTTTTTGACAAATTCAACACTCTCCTATTATTTGGACTTAAGAGGTTCATAATAAGTATATATTCATAATCACTAGAATTTAATAATTAAGTAAATTTCATGATAATTAGTATTTATAATTCCCACACTAATAATTTTATATTTAAATAGATATGCATTAATATTTGACTTAATTACTTTATGAGATTATGGTTTTTATTACTTTAATTGATTCTCAACTATCTATCGGTGCTCCATTTTTCTTATTAAAGTTTCATATGTTACTCTCCCCCCAATCGTATAAAACATAATCTTGCTGTGCCTTCCCCTTTTCTTTTTTTAATAATTCATTGTTTCTTGTAATAATTTTCATCAATGAAGGTTAATTCGATCGAACACACATTCTTTTACCACATAAAACTATAGCATCAATCAAGCTATATCATAGGGTATTTAGTTTGTTCTAATTATCGTTGTTGAAAAAGGGAAAATTCCGCCTGGCTCTCCCCTTAACCCATTTCCCACCATACAAAGAAACAAGTGCTCTACTATAGTTTTCCGCAAGCCACATGAAGGGCCATCTTTCTTCTCGATTTTGGCAGTTTTAGAGCCATGCATTCCCGGCTAATATTTGTATGGTGTGCATTTATAAATTCTGCTATAAGTTTCCTAAATAAACAATCTCCTATCTGTGTTTGTGAGGAGCAGAAACTATTATAAGTGCGTAATTGAAGGATGCAATGTGAAGAAAAGAGTCGAAAGAGATGGAGAAGATTCAAGCTATGTATTAACCAAGTACGAAGGGGTGCACAACCATGCATGCAATTAGCTCCAACAAAGAGTGATGATTAGGTGTTGCCGTGTTGGTATGCAGAGGTGTTCTTTTTTATCTTCTGGTCTGTGACATGCCTTTTAAAGGTGATGACTCCGTTGATGCTTTTATGTGACTTATAACAAAAAAAAGAAAAAAAAAAGCAGAAGAGTTGACGGATAGCAACAAGGAAATTACTGGAGGTGCTCTTGATGGCGGGGGGGGGGGGAAGAAGACAGGTAATTATAAATCTGAAGTGATGATTTTCGGATGTGGACATTCCATTGCTTGCTCTAAACTCTTCATCAATATTGTAATCTAGCTAAGGCTTTATGTAAGTATATGCGGTGTGAGCATATGTGATTTGTACGATAAACCGTTATTGTTTATAAGAAGAGGAGCTTACTTTTATTGTAACTCATAATCTATTAAAATTTTTAATAAGTTAAAAAAAAAACAGAAAAAATTAGAGAATGAAGGATCTACCTTATGGTAAGGAAATTATAAGTCCTTCAATCTTGAACTTTTTTCAAAAATTAAAGAAAAAAAAAAACCAAAAACAAAAGGAAGAGAGGAAGAAAGAAAGGCAGCAAGAGGGAGCTTCCGGCTCGGTATGAGGGAGCCCTTCGCCCTCTGAGTCTACATTCCCATCCAAGGGGACCCACGCTTCCATAGAAGTACAAATATAGCTTTATATTTAGATTCTCCAAATTAAATAAAGATTTTTTTTTCCCTCTCGTCAACACTGGCATGTCGTGTCAAAGGCGCCGGGGCGGTGATGTGATTTAACAATTAATCACTTTCCCCAAGCTATCAATATGTGAAATTCTTAATAGCCTTCGGCTTTAATTCAAGCTTTTGTTTGTTTCTTTGTTTTTTTTTTTTAATTTTTATTTATAATATTCTTTTACACGCAAAGATGGGTTGTCATCTTGTGCTGTCCTTGTTTCTGCCAACCTTCATTGGAACATGCACATTTCTATCGCTTTCTCGGAGGGACGGAAAAATAAGGCAAATTCACCTTATATTGTTTGTCAGCATCAGCATGGATCTCCACTTTAGTTATAATTAGGTGCATTTAGTTTTGTATTAATTTAAATTTAATTTTTTTATTAATATTTACTTAAAAAATGTTAAATTTATGTTAAAATAAAATATTTAATTTTAAATTTATTAATACTAAAAAATTCACTTAAATTTAATTATATTAAAATAATAAATTATTTTTATAAAATAAATTAAATAAAAATATCAACAGATAATTTATGATATAAATAAAATAAAGAAACGACAAATCTCTATTTTTTTATGAACCTCACACTAGAAAAAAATTAGAATCTACAATTTTAACAATAAAAATTTAAATTTTTAATTCTCTGAAAAATACAAATCTCTCTTTTTTTTTTGTTTGTTTGTTAAATTTCTCTGAGTATATTTCAAACGCGAGACTTTTCAGTATCTCCGAATCTCAATTCCTTCGTGTCACAGTCATATGATGCAACCGAACAATTTATTACAAAAGGTAACGTCATCCCAATTATAGGCCCATTGATTCCAAACCAATGTGCGGTACACCATCGTCAAAGCCGGCTAAGACAGAACCCGACCCGAATTAAATCCTGGCAAACTCACGTCAAATGAATCATACGTGTAATTGACCACACTGCCCACTTCGTCGTCGGTTAGGATGAGACGATCGACGTGATTCGCTCGTCACGGCAATGGATGACCAATGAGGAGAGGGCATCCACCTGTCATGCGAGAGAAGGAAACGGATTGCTAATGAGTTAGTCAGTCTTTTTTAAAATTTAAAATTTTGAATTCAAATTCTTATTAGGATTAAGTAAAAAATAAAAAACAAAACTTAAAAAAACGAACGGTCCCCGTATCGCTGGGACAGAATTCCCGTGTCGCCGTTCTTCTGCAAGCAACAGAGAATATAGATGAAAAAAAGATTGGGTTTAAATTTTTATAATTAAATATTAAGATTTTTAATATTTTTATTTAAATTTTATATTTTTTAAATTTTCTTTAAATACATATTTTTTAGACAAAAAAACATTTAAAAATATTAAAAATTATATATTAATTAAATAAAATTATTAATAATTTAATTATTTTTTTCATAAAATAGTAATTTAAAATAAATTTAAAAAATATATAATTTAAATAAAAATTGAAAAATTTTAAATTAAATTATATAATTTCATAAAAATTTAAAATTAATTTTTTTTTTTACATATCTCACCACCCGTTAACTACGGCATTTTACGTCTACTTGTGGATTCGTGTTTATCATTAATGACGTTGCAATTTACAACACTGACTCCAGATCAATGGAGAGAATGGAACAAAGAAAAGGCACCGTTTTTGCTTTTTCAAAATCAAGAATTAAAAAAAAAAAAAAAGAATCAATGGAAGTAAAATGGCAAAGCAAACTCGGAAAGAAAAAATCAATTAGCATTAAAAGTTTTCTGTTTTCTTAGGCAGCAATTGGAATGAAGAAAAAAGTTTTTTTTTTTATTTTCATAGAAGACACTGAAAAACAAGAAAATCATATAATTATAATCTGGGATTTAATGAAATTGCCTTGAGAAAAAAAGAAAAAACGAAAACGAATAAAGACTAAAGAAGAAAAAAAAAAAAAAGAGAAGAATAATTGTGGAGATCCCTCTTGCTGTGGAATAAATAAATCTCCAAAATCCAATTCAAGTGTTTTTGTTTTTGTTTTTGTTTTTTTTTTCCTCTCTCAGAAAGAAAGCAAAAGTAATCTAAGAGAAACAGGAACAGAGGCAAAGATGCAGATCTTCGTTAAGACGCTCACCGGCAAGACCATCACGCTCGAGGTCGAGAGCAGCGACACCATCGACAACGTTAAAGCCAAGATTCAGGTTCTTACTTCGCTACTTTCAATTATTCTTTTTTTGTTTGTTTGTTTTGTTTTCTCCTTTTTATTCGCTTCTACTCTGAACTCTTGTGGGTATGTGTGTCTTGATGGCCAAATTGTTGCGTTAAGGGCTTTTTGGTATTTGGGTTTGTTTTGCTTTTTTTTTTTTATTCTTCCCTATTTGATTGCTAAGAAAGCTGACCTGAGGCTAATTGATTGTTATTATGGAATTTCCTCACCTTCTTGCTATAATTCTTCTGGGATTTTAGTAAAAGCCTTACGCGTGTGCTTTTAGAGATCTTGGGCTTGTCGACTGTAACTGAGAGAAGGAATATGAACTACAAATTTCAAAAACTCTGTTTGGACAAAGAATTCAAGAAGAAAATTGGCCCTCAGTTGTTTCGTGTTGTTTTAGATCAATATGATCATTGTCATCGTTGGTGGTGATAGGTGGAAAGGATAAGGAAATTGTTTGGGCATTCAAGCAGTAGTTAATTGGGTCAAATACTTCTTTGCACTCCCTTATTACAACATGCGATTCCTGACGTTAATGGTTAAGTCTTAAGGGGTAGGGATTGATACGTGGAAAAATTAAAATCTGAAATTAGCAATGGTTGAAGACCATTAATTAAGTTAATTTAGTTGGTTTGTTAGTTACTGGGTTGCTGTAGGTTCAACACTCTATCTTACCTACAGTAGTTATGGCACTAAAAAAACTGGAGAGACATGAAGTTGAAGCCTTGAAGATATATGATGGAAGAAAGAATCTTTTAACCCTGCAAGTTGTATAACCTTTCTTTACATAATATGTTTACTTTGGAAGTCACGAACTTGCTTGGTCCATCCCTTTTAGGACAAGGAAGGCATTCCTCCTGATCAGCAGAGGTTGATTTTTGCTGGTAAACAATTGGAAGATGGCCGAACTCTTGCTGACTACAACATCCAGAAGGAGTCAACTCTTCACTTGGTCTTGAGACTCAGGGGTGGAACTATGATCAAAGTAAAGACCCTTACTGGAAAAGAAATCGAAATTGACATTGAACCAACTGATACCATTGACCGAATCAAGGAACGAGTTGAGGAGAAAGAAGGAATTCCCCCTGTGCAGCAAAGGTAATAATTTGAGTTCTTCAGATTGGACCCACTTATATGTATTAAGTATGTGTGTATTTCTCCATATGTCAGTCGTCTTTGGTGTTCCATGTACGTGCTTAGGGCACAGTAAACTAGCTACAGTGGCAGCCATGCAGGCTATAGACCTTAAATATGCCAAAGCAATTTATCATTGCCTGTGTATCTTTTTTTTTCTTTTGGTTAAATCACAGCATACAACAATAACAATAAAACTTTAGTCCCAAATATAATTGAAGTCAGTTACAGAAATCTTTTCTCGTTATTTCATTTTTACTTACACTTATAATCTTTTTCTTGACTTGTGCTTCTGGTTGCAGGCTTATTTATGCTGGCAAACAACTTGGAGATGACAAGACAGCTAGGGACTACAATATCGAGGGTGGCTCTGTGCTTCATCTTGTGCTTGCTCTTAGGGGTGGCAGTTCTTAGATGGGTGGCGTAAACAATACCACAGTATCGAAGAGTTGTGTTAATAGACGCATGTTTTGGCTTGCGATAATGGCTGTACACGAGGGTGTGACAGGCAATGCCTGGCTGATTTTTCTACACAAAGATTGCCCGTTTGTTTTAACGCAACCATTTTAGAACATCTTTTTCTGATATCTCGTATTTTTCATTTTCTCTCTTTTTTGGTTTTGTGTCGGGAATCGTAGATTATAGATATGCTTTCAGGTTTTTTATTTTTTTTGAACATCAATATGCTTTTAGTTTTGGGTGGATAATTTTACATCAATCAGATATTCAGAAACTTGGATAATCTTTTTTGAAAGAATTTGGTGGCAATACCGTGTGTTGATGGCGCGTAATATGAGTAACTAGTTTCCTAAATTTCTTGTTCAACATTTAGGTTTGAAACTAAAGGCATTCTCTACATCTTTACTCCATTCGCCTTTGGAAGGTGACGTCGTAGAAGTCAAAGTGACTCGTATTAAGATAATACTACAATAGTCAAACTAATGACAAGTAGCTCGAGTCTAAGCTATTCAGGAAACTTGGGGTTGTGACATATATAGAAATGTATTGAGCATCAGATCACATGATAGATTTTTATATGAAGTCTGGACGGATGTCATCTTCTACCTTCTGATCATCAAATTGGGTCTGCCAAACATCATTGCTCACTTGATTCATAAGATCTGCAAAGTTTACACTGCTTCTGCTTTTTGAATCTCTGCTGTCTGGGGTTATTCAATCTTTCCATTTGGCAGCCTTGACAGCTGCAGATGGGGAAGAAATCCCTGGCTCTTGTTCATCTGTGGTCATGTAACCAATCCACTTGGAAGGTCTAATGGCATCTGTAGGCTGCTTTCTTCTGGCCTCTATATCTGCAATTTAAGACGTGAGCACATTACACCAAAAACTTGCTGCTAATTGCGAGATTCCTCATAATAGGAGAAAAATGGCCATGGGGACTCATACACTGAGAAACGAAGTATAACTACTTTAATCTAATCGTAAACTGTGAAATTCTTTTCAAATAAATGCTAAATTCTGCGATCAATAGCAATCAAACTAACAATGAATTGCATTAAAAGAATCTGAGCAGCATTATAAAGAACCAGAAAACCACAACTGCTACAACATTTTCTCTAACAAGTACAAGTTTTCATTAGCTTTGATATCAGTCCAGCCTCAACGGCTCTTCCCAATTTGTTGCTTTGGCTAAGAGGCTGGTTGACTATTCTGATTTTTCTTGCTCAAGTTGCTAACAGTCATTGTTCAACCAAGAATCGGCCTTCCTTGATACAATATTTCTGGTAGCAACATGTGTACCACAACGGAGTGGAATCACTGCAGAAAAAGAACCTAATTATATAAACATAAAGGCCAGTTACCGTTAGGCAGAACTACTTGGTCGGCTCTCTTTTTCTTTGCAAAAACTGGTTTGTAGAGACTACTGCCGCCTCCCACATTTCTGCCACCGGATCCAGAAGCATGGTCCTTCAATTTGGGTCTTTTAAACATGGATTTTGGCAATTCTGCCACAATCTTTGGCCCCAATTCATCTCCTGCATCAATTCCACCAGAAATTCACATTCTCCGACTCAAATCTAATTCACAAGCGATAAAATTATCCATGGTTATCGTAGCAGCAAGGACGCAATGGAATTATGTGACTTGACATACAGTGTTATAGGTGCATGTCATATTTTAAGTAAGAGTACTGAACGCGATGCTAGCAATCAGGGTTTGCTCGAAAAGATTTCTCATCATCAAAAAAATTAAATCACCAAAAAAAAAGCTACCCACAATTAGTCTAGTAGCAAGGATGAACATGAGATTCTGTGAGTTGAAGTACAGTATTGTAGGTGCATTTCACGTTTTAAGCGAGAGGACACAGTGCTAACAATTAAGATTTACTTGAAAGGATTTCTCGTCATAAAAATAAAATAAATCAGCAAGGAAATAAAAGAAAAGAAAAGAAAAGAAAACCCAGTCGGTTGATTTGCTGTAAATAAACCAATTACCTTCGTCTTCTTGTTGTGGTGCTATATTCTCCTTATGGCAATCCTCCTCAGCATCGAGTTCCAGGTACTCGCTCCAATCAGTGCGGCGGCTTTTCCTGGGCCGATCATCCTCCATATGGCTTGGCATTGGCGATAATGGATTGGCTAGGCATGCAGTGTTAGGAAGCGGGTCTTGCCCATCGGCGGACTTGCGGGACATGTTGAAGGATTGAACGAAGAGACGGATGTCTTTTGCCATGGGGCCCTTGGCGAAGACTTTCCTCACCGACTGCTTCTCGTTGCACACCACGCACCTCCATTTGTTGCTGCTCTTCCTCTGCTGCCTCACCTGTTACATAAATTCATCGGTACCCCAATATGTGTCTTTTGCGAGTAAATTCTGAAATTTTTGGGACAGAGAGACAGAGATTTTGCCTGCATGGTGGAGCACTGGAAACACTGAACGGCGATGAAAGCGGTGGTTGACATTTTTCCCGTTTTCCCCCTGGGATCGATTTTTTTTTATTTTTAATTTATTGGTTTTGTGTTTAAGAAGGATGGTCCCTTGCGCGATCTGACCGCGTGCAACGGTGACGTTTTTGGTCGGTCAATATAAAAGCCGTCTAGCGCAAAGCAAGATGCCTATCGAGTTTAGACGCCGAAACCAAAAATCATCAAACGAGAGCCAGAAGGCCATGAAAAGAGCCAGCAAATCATTGATCATCAGCCTCTCATTGTCCCAAAACCTCCTCTCTCAATCCAAATCATCAACACCCAACAAAAGCCTTCCAATTTTCAGGCCTCTTTCTAGCACAACTAAATCCACCAACGCCACCAGAACCCAAAGTGCAAAAGACCAATCTCCAGGAGAACCCAGCAAAGAATCGCTCATACTCGAGAAGTTTAGGCAGAGAAAACTTCAGGGTTCTTCAAAACCCGCCACCCAAAAACAACGAGCAACGCCTCCCAGTCCTACTAGTGCTGTACTGGAAGAGACTGCAAGCAAAGGCCCGGCCTTTTCGGAGAATCATGAAGGAAGAAGCGAACCCACAACGGTGGTGTCTTGTTTCGCCGAGTTGGGGCTGCGAGAAGAGGTGATAGTGGCCGCTGGAGAAATGGGTGTTTGGGTTCCTAGTGAAATTCAGTGCGTTGGAATTCCTGCCGTTTTGGAAGGAAAGAGTGTCGTTCTGAGTTCTGATTCTGGGTCCGGTAGGACTCTGGCTTACTTACTGCCTCTAATTCAGGTTCCTCCTTGTATTGTTTACTTTTGAATATGGCGTTTTAGAAATATCTGAAGCTCATACTTGAGATAGAGAATCAAAATGTTGAAAAATTAAGTTCTCTACGAGCTTTTGATTCTACTGAAATATATACAAGTGTAACAGTTGATTTCGTTATTTACAATCAAGAATAATATCATGCCTATACACAGTCAACTAATAACAAGGAGCGGTCCAAAATATCTGCATAATTTGATCATTGACCGCGATTTTGGCTCCCATCATGTGCTAATCCGATGGTATCGGGTTAATCCCATTGTTCCTTGATTTTGTTTGTCGAGATATTGCTTGAGAGACAGACGGAACCATTGAGCCAAGATTTGATCCTTGGGCCTTGGTTTTGGTTTCCATGATATGCTAATCTCGTGATATCCTGCTATTTCAAAATGCCCTGCTACTGTATTATACTGTTTTAGTTTAAATTCCCACTACACGTTCTATTTGCTTCAATATTTTTATCCCATGAACTTTGGTTCAAAATTTTTTTGCACCTTCTTGTATATGGAGATGTTGTGATACTGCATATCTGGCATTTACTCTTGTATGCATTGGATTGCAAAGTGGATATAATTTAGATTTCAGTTTCTCTTAGCATCTGAGACCACACAAATCCTGTGCCGTGGTCTCAGATAAAACAGATATTTTGACTGCCATGTCCCCAGTAGTCTTTTAAAAGTTTAGAAATTTTCTTATTTTTTACTTGTAAATTATTGAATATCTATCTTTAATTATTTAGTGGCTCTGTTTGTTCAGCTGTTGCGATGTGATGGAGAATTGTCCGGTATGAAGCCTGATCATCCCCGAGCAATTGTCCTATGCACCACAGAGGAACAATCTGAGGAGGTACCTGGAACCCTCATTTTTTTTAACTTTTATGTCATGATTAGGATATCAACTCAGACATGTATTTTGGATGGACATGGAAGGGTTTTCGCATTGCAAAGTTTATCAGTGATTTTGCAAGCAAAAGTCGTTCTGGCCAGTTGCATCCTCAGAATGTGTGTGAAACTCCAATCGGCTTGCTAGTAGGAACCCCTGGTGAGGTTCATCAACAAATGGAGGAGAGAAGCATCTTTACTGATGATGTCAAATACTTGGTCAAGATCCCACTCTTTACCCTGTTTATTTTAATGGAAGAATATAAAACACTAGGCCCGCCAATTAAATCATAGACATTTTTTTCCTCATTGCATGAGAAATTGATGCTTTCTGCTATTGTTTAAGATGGAAGCCCACAGTATCTTGAACATAAAGCACATTTGTGTGTTTAATGGTTGGAATATTTCCTCTACAGGTGCTGGATGAGGCAGATGGCATGTTTGATCGTGGCTTTGGTCCTGAAATCAGCAAGATTATAAGCCCCTCGGAAAATCATGAATTGAAAATGATCAATTGTGGATTACAAACTGTTATGGTCACATCAACAATAACAAAGGTATTAGCCTGATCCACTATCTATCTAATCAAGGACAAAACAAATCCTTTTCCAGTAAGGCTATGAACCACCCCTTGTCTTGTATGGCTCCAGCGTGTCAGTTATCAATGTTTGGCTTGGCATTTGTCCAAGCCAATGCCATCATCAAGATGGTCATGTTGCGTGAGCCTTTCCAGTGCCTAAACTGGTAATGGCCAAAATTTGTTTATGGTAGTTGATGTGAGGCCATTGGGCTATCTATGTAAATTTCTGAGAATTTTTGCCTTCTAATTGTGGGGTTCTGTTTCTGAGGTGTCGTGCTTGTTCAAAGTTTACAGATACTGGGCAAAAAGTCTTCTCCCATTATGGAGAGTCTGGAGCATGACAATGCAGGTAAAGTGACTGCAACGCTGTTGGAGTTGGACCAGACTGATGTATTTGACATTCTTGAGTGTCCAGATGCTCTTAAGAAGAAAGTGGCTGAGGCTTTGGGTTCCCTGGCATCAGGATCTTGAACTCAAATCCCTGTATACTACAACTGTCAAACCTAAATCCCATACCAAATCGTTGTTTTTTATTTTATTTTATTGTTGAAGCCAACTTCTAAAGACCATAAACGTTTTTTTGAGTTAAAAAAAAAAAAATACAGACAGGAGGAAAATGGATCATTACTTTTGGTCTTGTGATGACACGATCTTAATTCTTGATCATTGCTTTTATTACTATGGTGATCTGTATCTCGATTCTTGATTCACCTGTTTCAATTAGATCTTGATAAATTGAAAGAATTCACTTGTTTCGTTGGAAAAATTTTTACCGTTGGAACCAAATGACTATGACACGCAGCATGATCTCACATTAAAAAGAATTACGTAGAGACTGCGGATTGGAGAAAGTTTAAGAGCTTTGGATCCCAAACGCATCACGCCCAAAGGATATTTGCCTTCGGAGGGCAATAAGAACCTGGATGACATCTTCCTACCCGCGCCCAATTTTTCTTCCATGGACGATGGCACGAAACATATAGATTAGCAAAACCAGGTTGAAACAAAAAGGGATTGAAAAAAAAAAAGCAGCTTTCTGGAGGGAGGTTTGGAATGTGAACTGGGTCCCATGGAACCAAGCTGCCTGAAGTGTATCAAAAATTGGCACTTCAACCCTGGATTCTTGAGACAATCTTGGATGCCGTTTCCAGAAGTAAGATCAGCCCACTCAACCGCAGAAGCCCTAGAACAAAAGGCCTCTGCCTTAAATTCAGCTATTGGATTTTGGACCCAAAAAAAAAAAAAGAGGAATTCAAGACAATAAAGATCCAGAGTCTAACCCGAGTGTTTGCTAAACGACGTGTCGTATGGGGCGTGGGCTAAAAGCGTCTCTTGAGCCCTTGTCAAGCTATCAGCCAGCCACAATTCCAATCTTCCAGTAGAGCATGTAAAACCCCTCAAAAGCAGAACAGAGTGCAAAATCCAAAACATTTGGAGAAAGATGCATAGGGCCATGGCAGGCACTGCAAGAACTGTCCAAATCCTTTCTCTCACCACCCCACCAACAAAACACTATGCATTTCTCAAACTCCTGGGACCCACTAGAGTTTTGGTAGGGTTTAACTTCAGACCTCTTTGCACGGCCACAGCCACAACCACTGAACCAGACCAATTGAAGCACTCAATCCTTTTGGAAAGACTGAGACTTAGGCACCTTAAGGTCTCCACAAAAACCCAGCAAGTTAAGACCACCCAAAACCCATCAAAATTAAAAGCAGCAGCTGCTGTTGAGAATGAAGGAGATGATGAGTTTAAGAAGTCAAGGAAGGCGAAAAAGTTGGCAAAGAGTTTTGAGGTGTTGGGGTTGAGTGAGGAGGTGATGGGGACAGTGAAAGAGATGGGAATTGAGGTTCCTACTGAGATTCAAAGCATTGGAATCCCTGCTGTCTTAGATGGCAAAAGTGTTGTCTTGGGTTCTCACACTGGCTCTGGCAAGACTTTGGCCTATATGTTACCTCTTGTTCAGGTGAACTTTACTTCCTTTATTAATACCATTGGTTTTCTTGGCTCAGATTATGGGTTCAATTGCATTTTGTCTTCTGGATCCAATAAATTTTTTGTGGGTTTGATGGTTTGAGGGATTATCTCAATCGGCTTAAATTTGTATTTATTAGTTTAAGAAAAATCCTAATGCCCTTTATTTGTTGGTAGAGATTCCAATGAAAAATAACTCATTGAAATTGAAGGTAAATTTCGTATATAAGCGATTGCTTGCATGATATTTGACAATGGCAAGTTCTTTCACATCCATAAAGTGCATTATAATGCTCCAGAATATGTAGAAATTTGAAATGTTCTAAGTGGGCATTTATTTGGTCAGTCTATGGATGTAATCCACTCGCACATGATTTAGTGAGAATGAGATTATGTCATTATATTTGTGCCGACAGACTATTATTGTAACATCGAGAGTTTGTAACATAGAGAGTTTAGAAAGAGAACATTGCCTTTAATTTATTGATTTTGCAGCTACTGAGAAGGGATGAGACATTGTTGGGGATGCCTATGAAGCCCAGGCGTCCTCGAGCTGTTATTCTATGCCCTACAAGAGAACTATCAGAGCAGGTGTTTTGTGATCTCCTATTGAATTTGAGGCTCTTTTTTTTTTCTTCCTCTGTTCTAGTGGCTTTACCATTGTATTGATGCATAATGTGGGCTTCATAGGTTTTCCGTGTGGCTAAGTCCATTGGTCACCATGCACGGTTCAGGTCTACTATGGTGAGTGGTGGTGGCCGGTTGAGACCCCAGGAAGATTCATTGAATAACCCAATTGATGTGGTAGTTGGGACCCCAGGCAGGATTCTTCAGCATATTGAGCAGGGGAATATGGTGTATGGTGACATAAGATACTTGGTGAGCATCCGATATGTTTATTTTTCATCCTTTTGTTGTGCAAGCAGCTTTGTATCTTGATTGTTGATACATAAATTTAAAAAGCAATGTTCAAAAACTTTGTGAAGGACTTGCCTGTGGCTGCTCTGACTTTCTGCTTTAGCTTTCTTTAACTCTATGATGATGTTTATCTTTTAATAGGTGTTGGATGAGGCCGACACCATGTTTGATCGTGGCTTTGGTCCTGACATTCGCAAGTTTCTTGGGCCTTTGAAAAATCGTGCATCAAAACCTGATGGCCAAGGGTTTCAAACTATTTTAGTCACCGCAACAATGACAAAGGTATATGAATTTGGACTAACATCTTTTACTGAAAAAAAAAAGCAAGTTTTATCATCTTGTCCGCATTGTGGATGGCAAAACTTAATCTTTCCTTTGCAGAATGAATCCAGTTTTTCCATCCATAGATTATGAATGAGTCTTTCTATTTGTGTTTTTCAAAACTTATCATGACTAGGCCACATAAGCATGTGAACAAATGAGTGTTCCACATTTTTCTTAAGAAAATAGTTTAGTACTTATTTTGGCTATTTATGGTTTGCTACCACAGGCATCTCATCAGTATTATTACATTGGGCGATTTAGTGTCTAGATGGCATATTAGCATGCCAAGTGACTTAACTCCACCGCTTTGTCAATTTGTGCATGTGCTTTAAAATACTGTGAGTGAGGCATGTGACATGGTAAGGCTGATTTTTTGCATCTTTTTTATGCAAAAGATTATCGGCTTTTAGAGAGGTCAATCTTTTGAGGCCACATCTGGATCAAATCCTGGAATTTCCCAATACTGCTTCTAGTTTTGATCAGTAATATTTTGCTTTAATCAGAATCTTATGAGGGCAGGCCTTGTGCTTTTTTATAAAAAATGGTGAGGTAGGTTAATGGGACCTCAATAGGTTCATGGAATTTGTCCCTTTTCAGCATTATCTGGTATTTGGAAATACTCACAAAAGTGAGATTGTGTATTTGAGCTTTTAGAGGTTGTGCAGGCAGTTCAAAAGCTGGTTGATGAGGAGTTTGAAGGAATAGAGCATTTGCGCACAGCAACACTGCATAAAAAAATAGCATCTGCCCGCCATGATTTTATAAAACTTTCAGGTGCTGAAAACAAGCTGGAAGCATTATTACAGGTAAACTACTTTTGCTACTACTATTTTTTCACAATTGCTATGTATGCCAAATCAATATCTGAAGTGGTTTAGAACACAATTCAGCCCTTACAAGCATTTTTTACGTGCAAGATGCTAGCATATTCACCATGTCATTAATAAAACCAGGATCTTTTATTCAAGGCAAATCATCTAAACTTGCAATTTCTGGTAATACAGTATTTCATATATTTCCATGTTTATCTAACTCTTGATGTTAAACTTTTGGGGGTTGCTTTTATGTTGAGGCAGAGATAGCTTTGTGGCCCAATTGGTAAAATATGGACTCAAATAAAAAAAAAACCTTTGAAATGTATATAATCATTGCCACTTCTTTTATGAAAAAGAAGGAAAATAAACCCTTGATATACCTGCTACCAACTTAGGGGAAACTGATCAAACTTTTATAATTCACTATATGTCTAGTTCTTTGCACAATATGATAAGGAAATGATTTGTTAGGATTAAGTCTTCCTTTCATACTCCATGAACTTTGTAGCTGGTGTATGGAGTGGGGATGGGATTGAATCAAACATGTTGATAGAGAACCATCCTGCAATCTTCCCATTGAAGGTGGGATTGGTTACTGGGCACTCTGCAAATTGCAATGCATCATGCAAAGACACAGCAGTATATGTCTCGTCCAAAGTATAGAGACTTTTTAGAAAAGTCTAAGGAGCCACGTGATCTCATCTTAAGCATTTTGACAAAATTGATTTTCAGTTAAAAGAACTACCTCAAATGAAAAATTTTCCCCTTAAAAAAAGGAAGTGAATTTTAACCAATACAATACAATACAAGCATTTTCAACATCAGAGACATTAACAGAGGTTATTAATGAGAAGGCAGGTTCTTGAGCCAAGCTTGGCAAAGGGAAACAGAGTGATGGTGTTCTGTAACACTTTGAATTCCAGCCGGGCTGCGGATCACTTTCTTGCTGAAAATCAGATTTCCACAGTCAATTATCACGGGGAGGTGCCAGCTGAGCAGAGGTGAGAGTATGGACACCAGTCTCTCCTTTCCATGATATAACAATGTTAATGTACATAATGTGATAAACAGTCTAATTTTTGTTGAAGTACCTGACTTGCACTGATTCCCAAATGTGGGTTTCATGCAGTTTGATGTTTGTAATTGTGTGCATGGATGTCCATTTGTGGTACTGAGCTAATAGTTTCTTCATTAAAAATCCAGGGTTGAAAATCTCAAAAAGTTTAAGAGTGACGATGGGGATTGTCCCACATTAGTCTGTACAGACTTAGCTGCCAGAGGACTTGACTTGGATGTAGATCATGTCATTATGTTTGATTTTCCCATGAACTCTGTAAGTGACTCCTTCCCCCCCTCCCCCCAAACAACAATTGGGCAACGATACATATAAACTGATATCTTGTTTATCTTTTGAACCTATAGATTGATTACCTTCATCGCACAGGAAGAACGGCTCGAATGGGTGCAAAAGGTATGCATTGTGGACATCTGATGAAACCACGTAGTTCCCCATAGCATATTATCAGTTTCAAATTATACGCTGTGATATCCATTTCTACTTCTGCGATATATACAGAGCATGGTTTGAAGATCAACAGATCAATTAAAATATAAGTTTGATTCAATTAATTGCTTCCTCAGTAAAATTATTTGAAGTTGGCAAAATAAATCCTGCTGTGCAGTTTTCTGCCTGTAAATCCTTGTCTTCACCTTTCTACAATTTTGGATGCCAAGAGGATTTGGTTTTGTGTAAAGGCATTATCAAGGCTGCAATAATTTCCTTTTTATGATTTTGGAGCTTTACATTAGAGCATCCTCTTATTTCTGTCTATAGGGAAAGTAACAAGCTTGGTGGCCAAAAAGGACACTCTCCTAGCAGCCCGAATCGAGGAGGCAATAAGGAAGAATGAGAGCTTGGAATCCCTCACCACAGATAATGTTAAAAGGGATATTGCCAGGGCTCGAATTACCGAACAGAAGGGAAAGAGTGTGAAACTGATCAAGGCATCCAATCAGAAAAAGGCTGCTACAGTGAAATCTCCCAGTGTCCGCACAAAGGTTGCGTCTTCAGGAGCTAAATCTGGGAAAGTGTCTGCTCCAACAAAATCTGCAAAGCCCATCAAGGTTGCAAAGACAGTAAAGTTCTCCAGTACAAGTGGGTCAAAAAAGTCGTCTACAACTTCGAAGCTAAGTGTTGTGACATTTAGGGGCCGGTCTTCTTCATCCGACAAGAAAGAATCATTAAGACGCACTTGATATAGTACAACATTCTGCACTATTCTCATTCTAAAATCCTTTTCTTTCTCTAAGACCCTATCTACTGCATTCCTATATTGAGCCTTTTCTAAAGGGGAATGCATGTATGTTAGGAGATGTACTACTCCTTGCAAGTTGTATAAATAGTTGTTTTTTCTAGCCCGACAAATCTTCAAATGCTATTACCTATTGATTGCCGCCCCATTGTGGCTGTTCTGTCAGGAAATGCATTTGTATGATGTACTTAAATCTTATTAACAGAGATCTCGCCATCAAGACGAGGGATTCAATCAATATTTCTTTACCACCAAGGTTAATTATACAATATCACAAACATTACAACGACGTGAAGCGTCGTGAAAACGCGAAGCGTCCTCCTCAATACGCAACGTCACGGGGTCTTGCAAGACGCCTGACTGATCACTTCCAGGTGAGCAATGGAGGGGGTTTCTTTACGGGGTTGATTATTTTTCCATCCGAGTCGTAGATGATGACACCTGAAAAATCAGGTAGCTGGCACTTTCCACCCATCAGTATGTTCTTCTGCCAAACTGAAACTCCTTCTTGTTTGCCGCTAAACATGCTTTCATCGCGATCGGTAAGATGAGTGCCATGAAAGCCAGGGCTCAGAACCGTAGCTCCAGTACTGAGTTGTATGACTGGATCATAGTCATAAGATCCGTGGCAAGCACTCCAGCGACGCCGTTTACGAGAGTGTGAAGCACACATGAATAAGGCAAAGGCACACAAGAAGAGTGTCACTGCAGCGAGTCCAACTTGCGATGTGCTTAGTGGCATTGGTGTACGGTGAAGTTGTCTGGCCATGTGATTTCTATTCGATGCTTTTGGTGTTTGCTGAGATTGTGAGAAGAGTCCATTTATGCAGTAGTAGCCCCATGTTAGCCAAAATGGGGTCGTTGGAATTTTCGAGGATTTGGTATTACCATAAATTGAGATAATCCAAACTAGCAGGTCTCCGTGGTTCTGGTGACCCGTCGAAGTCCGCGTTTGGATTCTGTGCACCCTTGCCCCCTGAGTGGTTCAGTTTACAGCTTCGGCCTTTGACTTTGCCAAAATGTGCATTTAAGGGCCGTAATAATACATGTGGATTCGCATCTGAAAGTGACAGTAAAATATGGATTCGAGTCTGTAATACGTCAAATCAATTCCTTCTAAGGGGCAAATTTATTTGGTTTTCTTCTTTTAGTCAGTAATTATCCGTGGCCCATGTAAACGTTACATGGGCCTGATTATTCGAGCCCTGAAAAAGGCCCACGATTATTGATTGCTGTTGTTCCGCATCGGCCTAGCTTCAAATCCAGCCCACAAAAATCTTTAGAAAGCTGCTTTCGGGACACCCATTCCCATGTTCCGCGCAGCCCACAAGTCCATTTCCTCTCGACTCGGTCGCTCTCGCGCACCACTTCGGCTCGCCTCCTCCCCGGCTTCCTTCCATCACCAGGCTCCAAATTTCTCTACAAAACCCCATCAAATATCCCCAAAACTCCCCGATTGGGCCCTCTAGTTGGGAAATTCGGAGAAGTTACGGCACTGAGTCTTGGGGCGACTCGGTGGCCGATTTTGATGTGAACAAAAGAGGTGGACTTGATAAACCTCAAGTTTACTGATGCAAGAGAGGAGATAGAATCTCGGCTTTGGACTCGAAAGAGACCGTCTATTTTGACGAGGAGGCTGAATGTGCGAGGGCTGCCGTGAAGGAAGTTCTTGACTTGTTTGATGGGCTATTGGGGAAGCTGCCTGAGAGCGTAAAGACGGCTTTGCAGCGGTCAGTGGGGCTCAAGATGGATCAGTTGAACGCTGAGCTCCTGCAGTTGGAGGATTGACGAGGTTGGTGGTAATGGGTTCTGGCTTTAATTTCTTTTGGCTAATCCCTTTTTATTTTATTTGTCCGGGTCTACATCATCCTCGTTTCTCTTAAATGGGCTTGTGATGTATGATCTCGGCGTTCAAGATGTTTAATAGGCGGTTAATGGTATGTTCTTCCAGTTTATTTTTGTTTGCTCCTTCTCTTGAAGAAGTAGACGATCTGTCTTGTAACCGTTTGACATCTGCAATCAGATTCATGTGATAAATCGCTTTGCCCTTTCTGGTTTTTCTTGCTTCACTGGAGCATTGATGGTGGATATAGATTGGTGCTTAGTTTTATTTAATATGGAAGCTATGTAGCAAATGATATGATATGGCTTGTGGGAACGAGATGAGTACCCTCAAAAGATCTAAAAAAATTCCGCCGGCCCAACGGGGCTCATATATTGGGGCCGAGGGGAAGCAGTTAGATATCAATTTATATATTTTTTTACAGTTTTTTTTTTATAAGATTGACATGTTTAAATTTAAATTTTAATTATTAATAATAATAAAAGGGGGTTCAGATTTATTTCTTTTTGTTTAATAAAACTAGTAAAATGGAACCCAACATGTTATTGACCTGAGAATAGACAAAAGGAGGCTAAGAAAAGAGTGTAGCTGTGTAGGGCACCAACGGCCGCAAATCTGATGTCCAAAATGGATCTAGAGAAGACGACATAGATTCTCAATGTTGGTGGGCATGGGCTGTCTGGATTTTTTTCTCTTTGGATCTGCTCTCTTTGCAAGATTTTCTGCGTTCATATTCTTTCTTTTGGGCTTTTTATTTTTTTGGCCCCCCTCTATTTTGATTGTACTGAGGCATGATATCTTGGTTTCTAAAGATTTTCCTGAGTACCAAAAAAAGAAAAAAAGTTCATTGCATTAATCACAGGTCTTTAATTTCTTTATTCATTTTCCATCAAGGTGTCAACTATGTTCAGGCACTGCAATTGAGTTTAATATGAAAATGTTTTGGCTTTCTTGATCGGAAAACGGAAATGAAAAAGAAAAGGAGCTGGTGGGGTGTTGGAGTAATGAGTTTCTGATTATTCTCTTGTTAGATCTCCTGTGACCAGTACCCACGAGACATTGAAAAGGGATGTGGCCCAAGTCAAGAAAAACAAGATAGTGGAGACAAATCTATTGTCTGTTAAGGGCATGGGGGAGGAGGAGAGTGAGGGAGGCGTGGGCGGTTTAAATCTGTCTGCTGTCATCCTACATCCCAGGCCCTGCATGCCATACGTGCAATGGGGAGTTCCATTGTTCCTACACGCAGAGTGTGGATAAGGTTGCATTTTAGTTGAGTTGAAGTTAAACAGTACTACCACATATGTTAATGGGTTTAAAGGGTAAAAGGTCCCTTGTGCACTCAGTTGGACAGCAGAATCACAAGCCATAAAGGGGCTGAAGTTTGGGATATTTTAGTTAGTTTGCTATCAGAATAACCTTCTCTTTTTTAAGTGGGCAATAACTCTCGGGTCTAGATTGCAATTCACGGAACTGCTGCCTAGAATTCAGGAATTGGATTTGGAGCAATATAAAAAACAAAATCAAGGCAAAATGGAAATGCAGAGAGACTCGCACGTTGAAAAAACTATCCTGACAATGAAAAAGCAAGGCATAAAGCAATTCAATTACGTTGCTATTTCTACAATTGTACAACAAGCCCATCTGCAGGACTATTTAAATCTCTTCTCATTCTTCTTGGGAGGGAAAGAAAGGCTTGAAACATTATTTCAACTTTGATTTGATGACTGTTTTATTAGAGGTTGAGAAGTCTTTCCCCATTCTTCGGGCGGGCTCTTCACCTCCATTAGCAATGCCACTACTTCCTTCATGGTAGGCCTTTCTGTAGGCGAGGAATTCACGCAGAACATTGCGATTCCTAGCGTTTGAAGCATTTCTTGCACCATTTGGTCCGGTAAACCTTGAAGCTTTGTGTCCAGTATTGATACTGCTGGTTCAAAGCTTCCCATCTTCTTCTTCACCCACTCAACAATGTGTAACCCATCTCCAACCTGGGGCTCAATAGCACTGCGGCCACTTAGTATCTCTAGTAGTACTACCCCATAACTGTAGACATCACTCTTTTCTGTTATGTTCATTGTGTATCCGTACTCTGAAATCATCACAATGACTTATCAGGACAAAGAAATAGCTGACAAATCAAGCATGGAGTCCAAAGTGTCCAACTTGAAATAATTTTTAACGAAAGACACTAAGCAAACAATCCGTGAAAGCTAAATAAATGGAAACATAAATGAGAAATAAGAATAATAGGAAGTCAAAAGCACTTGCCTGGGGCAATATAACCATAAGAACCAGCTACCCTAGAGATTGCTTGATGATAATTCGGAGAATTCATCAGTTTGGCCAGGCCAAAATCTGCCAAATAGGCCTCAAACCTGGAATCCAGAAGTATGTTGTTACACTTGACATCCCGGTGAAGAATTGCTGGAACGCAATCATGATGAAGATAAGCTAGGCCCTGGGCTGATCCAACTGCAATCTTGTACCTTGTTTCCCAATCTAAATTCCTATTCGCTTGCAACAGCTGCTGCAGATTACCATTTGAAATGTAGTTGTAGAGAAGGAGCTTGACACTCTTATTAGAGCAATAACCTAGTAGCTTAACAATGTTCCTGTGTCGAATGTGTCCCAAAATTTGAATTTCTGCTGCAAAGGAATCGATTGGCTCTTCATCTTGTTTTGTCTTCCAAAGCTTTTTCACTGCAATCAACTCACCATTAGGCATTTCAGCCTTGTACACAATCCCAGAACAGCCTTTCCCAATCACATTTTCGGCTTTTAGACAATCCAGAATGTTATCGACGGTGAAGGCGAGCTTTTGGAAGGGGATGAAAGTCCATGGATAAGAAAAATCTTCAGCCCCAGATGAAGAGGTTGATGTTCCTGAAGATTTTTCCACAGTGTACCTATGGTTCCGTGTTACTAAAATCCACAAAGCAAGAATCACTACGGTCACCGAGGCCAGAATCACTGAAATCAATGCCACAGTTTTGGTGGACTTCAATCCTTTTCCTTTAAAAAGTCTTGATGAACAAGTAGACCCATCCATGGATTCACAAAGATTTGGATTTTGAAGGTAGGAATTTGAAGACAGAGTTCTGAAGAAAGGAGTTATTGGAATAGGACCTGAGAAGTTGTTGCAGGAGATGTTAAGAGAAGTCAGGCTTGTCAGGGAAGCAAGAACTTTAATCTTTCCATATAGCATGTTGTGGGAAAGATCAAGTGCCTGTAGCTGTGTCAAACTGGACATTGTCTCAGGGAGTTCTCCAATGAATCCATTTGAGCTCAAGTCCAAGTTGATTGTTAAGCTTGTTACGCGACCAATTTCAGCTGGGACTGGACCAGCAAGGCTGTTGTAGCTCAAATCAAGCAACGTTAGCTTCTGCAAGTTTTGGATGGATCTTGGGATAGACCCTGCAAGGAGATTGCTGTTGAGAATGAGCTTGTTCAAGTAGCTTAAGTTCCCAAAACTCCAGGGAATTTCGCCTGTGAAGCTGTTTCTGCTAAGGTCAAGCTGCTCCAGATTCACAAGCTCCCCCAGTTGAGATGGTATTTCTCCAGTAAGGTAGTTGTTGTGCACATCCAGCAGCTCAAGAACAGAGATGTTGGCAATCTCAACCGGCAGTCCACCAGAGAAATGGTTCGTGTTCAAGTCAAGGAAGACCAAATTCGGAAATTGGCCTATCTCCTTTGGAATCTGACCAGAAAGCTGGTTTTCTCCAAGTCTCAACCTCACTAAGGATTCACAATTTGCAACACTTCGAGGCAATCCTCCAGACAATGAGTTCCCTAGAAGCAGAAGCTTGCTCAGTTTCTTCAAACTGAAAATCTCCTCTGGGATTGACCCTGTAAGTTTGTTTCTTGAAAGATCGAGCGCATACAACACAGAGCAGTTACCAAAAGAGGCTGGTATGGTGCCAGACACTGAATTACCCCATAAAAAGAAACTCTGCAGAGAATTCAATTTTCCAATTTGCCATGGAATGGTACCTGATAATTGGTTTTTATCAAGTTGAAGAGTTGTTAGACTTGTGCAGTTACTCAACTGCCAAGGAATCAAACCAGTTATTGAATTATCAGACAAGTGGAGCTGCTCAAGAATACCCAACTTTCCTAAATCACCAGGTATCTCCCCAGAAAGATCATTAGCAGAAGCATCTAGCACAACCAGTGAAGAACAATTCGAGAGCTCGGATGGAATGGGTCCGGAGAGGGCATTGCCCCAGAGCAGCAAGCTAGTAAGTTTTTCTAACTTACCCAGTTGAGGAGGTATTGAGCCAGTAAACTTGTTCATGTGCAGATACAAGTTCCTTAACTCAGAACACAAACCAAGTTCTGGTGGTATAGAATCAAATATGTCGGTATCATAAAGAGCTAAAGTTTGGAGATTGACCAAGCCCCCAAATGTAGGTGGTATCGCACCTGAGAGCCCAGTTGCTGCACCACCAAATGTTGTGAGGTTGGTTAATTGTCCTAACTGTGGGGGTAACTCTCCTGTTAGATATGGATTGCCACCAATTCTTAATTGTTGGAGAGAGACTAGAGAACCCAATTGAGATGGTATGGAGCCATTAATAAGATTATCTTGCAGACAAAGAACTTGCAAAGAAGTAAGGTTTGCTAGTTGTGGAGGTATCCTACCAGATAATCTATTAGAGTTCACATAAAGAATCTGAAGTGAGTAAAGATGGCCAAGTTCTTGAGGTATAGGACCTGAGAGGGAGTTAGAGGATAAGTCTAAAAGCCTAAGATGGGTGAGCTGGCCGAAGGAAGGAGGTATTGTGCCAGAAATATTAGCTGAGGAGAGATTGAGAAGCTGTAGAGATGAGAGAGAAGACAGTTGAGAGGGCAATGAAGATAGATTGAGAAATGCGTTCGGAAGAGAGAGGGAGATGACTCTGTTTTGTGGAGAGCAAGTGATGCCTTCCCATGAACAAGGAGTTGCGCTTGAAGGATTCCATGAAGAGAGGATTGATGAGGATGCCTTTGCAGCAGCAGGGTCTGCTGCAGAGACAAGAGAAAGAAGGGCTTGCCCATCAGGAGACAAAGAGGTAACAAAAAGTGTTCTGGTCATGATCAACATTGCCAGGAATGTGCAGAACAATAGAGAATAATGAGTTGGTTTCTCCATTTGGGTGCCGAGGCAATAGAACTTAGGCTACTAACACAAAGGAAATAGAGGTGGTTGTGGTGAAAAGTCTATCGGAGACAACGTGCATGTGGGAGAAGATCTGATGGAGATACAAGGATGCTTAAGTTTTACACTAAAGAGTTGAACATTGCATGTGAACAGTACACAAAGATTTAAGTGACATTGCAATCTTTAATGGGAGGTCAAAGGCTGATCCAAGCTCACGGATAAACTAACATTACCGTTCATGGTGGTGCTTTTAGTTTCACTCTGCCGCTTGTGGTGGTGGCGATGATACAATGGGATATACAAAGATTGCAAAAAGCTGTTGATTTCAAGCTCCACTGAACTATATTTTATTGATGATGGCTGAGTGTATGCTTGAACGGTTTCTTGATTTTGATAATGCTGTGGCGGCGGCGGCGCCAGTGTGGTGGTGAGGGAACTGGACGGAGGCCGAGTCTTGAGTTCGGTACACTCTTTTGCTCGTTGCTAATTATAGACTCTTGACACCAGTTTGCTTTTAAATAGTCTGTAGATAACAATTTATTTGAACGCTTTCTGATGTCCTTTATTGTCAGAAATAACGAGGTATTTTGATATTCGAAAATAGTAGAAAACAGAGTGTTGGTGAAATGGGGTATAATCTAAATAGTTAATTATAGTTAACAATCATGAATTTTTAATTTTTATAACTACAATTAATGTTTTATATTTTATTTTATTTATTATTAATCATGAAATTTTTATTTTTATAATTACAACGGACACTCTAAATTTTGTATCATCTGTTTCCACTAATTCCGCGTCATTAATTGTTTTTTTTTTAATTTTATTTTATTTTTATGTTCATGGAACTCTTTGATACTGGATCGTTCAAGATGGGACAGTCTTGAGAGTCGAGCCCAACACATGCCAACATCACCTTATGGTATGTATCCAAATTACAAGTCTCAATAATCAACAGTCCGTTTGAATCGGGTGGGACCACCAATCAATCTGGCTGGCGAAGGCAGAATTGTTGCACATTAACGCCTATGGAGCACGAGTCCACTATAATCTCTCTCACCCAATATGTATATATAGTAATTACCGATTTCTTTTTTTTTTTTTTAAACAACCGATACACATTATGCGAAAAGCCTTCTTGCTAGGTTGGAGTTTAGATTTAATAGTTGGAGAAATATCATTTTGTCCGAATCGAGGCATCTCGAAAACATTTGAGATGTCAACACCCCGCTCCTAATAAATCCGGACATATCCGAATCCAGACGAGAAAGTATTTTCCATGTAATAAATAGTTTCTTAAATTTAATAGCATATTATCTCCGCCTACAATGCATCAAAATTTCGAAAAAAAAAAAGAAAAAAGGAGAAGAAAAGCTCAAAACCCACAAAAATGCAGATGGGTTAAATTCAGACATCGCCCCTGGGGGCTCGGGTGGGCCACGAAGATGCACAATCTGCGGTCATCTTGTCCACAAAAAGAAAAAAGAAAAAGAGCTAGAAAATGAGCAGAAGAGTGCGATGTGCGTGCCTCGGGAAGGCAAGACTTTGATGATAATACGAGTGAGGCAGCTTAGGAGATTGTGAAAGGCAAAAGTGTTTAGAGCAAGCAACCAATTTCAATGTCCTTTTGCTTTACATTACTAGTTTATTGCCACGCAAAATGTCAGGAGTTGGATAAACTATATGGTCTTAAACGTGGCCAGTGTTATCATAAATGGTTGGAATTTAAGAACGGCGTGGACATAGAGGAAGGTGTATTGGAGCGTCTGGCTGTCAAGGGGAAAAAAGAAATGTTTTCTTCTTACGGTGTCATTACTGTAGCGTCGTGAAACTGAGTAGAGGAAGGCAGGGCTACTTGGTTACCGAGGAAAGGGTTGGTGGGTTTGTTTTGGGAGTGGGGCTAAAAGATAATAACGTGCAAAGACAATCACATGAGAGGTAAAGGGGTTTGGATTTTGGATTATAGTATGGCACGTTTCACGATTAGGGTTTTTATTAGGGTTTTAGGTTTTGACCGTGTCTCTAACAATTCAGCCGCGCGAGACCCTCCTTCTCCCATTAGTTTTTCAAGCAAGTGAATCTTGTAGGACCGTCGAGAAATCGGAGGTTAAGGGGTGTTTCTGAAAATCCAGCTGCATTTATACAAGGGCCGCCTTGGAAGACAAGATTGCACATAACATGGGCACTCAATTCAGGGTTTTTACAGGTTAGGACAAAAATGAGTAGACCCTAGTTACTGTACTTGTTTCTTTCTTGGCTCCTTCAAATCAAAGCAGTTAATAATTGGGTGCAAAATCCAATTATCTAGAAAGCCTAAATGGTTTCTCTATAATCTCTACTTCAACAGATGTTAATACTATAGGAATTAATCACCATTTTGTGCAGATATCGAATGCCATTTTTCCACTGAGCGGTACGAAATCGCAAGATTTTGCGAAGAATCTCGGTAGAAAATAATGGGTAGTATCGCATGTTGCAACACAATTCGGCTTATAACTCTAAATTATATTGTAACTCTCTTTTCAGATCAAAAAATATCTAAATAAACAAACTTAAACTTAATTCATTGAAGCAATTAATTATCATAATTATTTGACTTTCTATCAAAACAATTTATTACTAATACAGCTTATTTTGATTAAGCTTGTTCATAAGAGCTCTGCAATCCTTTTTTCTCAAAAAAACTAATTATCATTTCTTTGAAACTCTTTCTTTTATTTTCTTTTTTTTTTTAACTTTAATTTGCATGCAGTAAAGATCGAAAATTCAATCCTTCAATAAAAACACTAGTTGTTTTCAAAGTAACATTATGATAAACTAACGGAGACTTTTAGACTATCTTGGCTCCTCTGTCCTCACTATTTATGGAGCCCCAAACCCTCCAGCGGAGGGCCTCCACTGGTAGGAGGTGTCCACATAGACCTTAATTTATTTGCTAAAGAAAACTCGGAAGAGACAAAATTAGCTTAGACTGGGGTTGATAAGGCTACATACATCACTTCGAGGGTTTTTAAAAAAAAAAAAAAAAAAGCCAAAAAGAAAAAAAAAAGTGATGGTGATACGTCTTCATGAACTATGAGTGGAAATTTGATTGGATACAAGTAAATTATTCCACGACTTACTTTATGTCAATATTGTTTTTTTTTTTTTTAGTAAGTGAGATTTTATCTCAAAGCCTCTCCCCTCCGAGCAGGGCTAGCCTGACAAGTTGATCTTCTTGAATTAGACTTAATTTACCTAAATAATTTTTATAAGAACTAAGGTTAGCATAGCATGAGAGAGAGGAGGAAAATAAATAAATAAAAGACAAAATATCATGTGAACACCAATTCTGGTATCTACTGATATGATGTTAACTTGTCGGCAACCTTCTCCATCTCCATATGCCTGGATGGAGTCGTGTGAAGTTACTGAAAGTATTCAAACCTACGTTTTTCCATAATTTCAAGGTGCAAGATTGAAATGGTTTTAATTTCTTAAGGTGTTCTACCCCGTTCAAGTTGCAACAAACCCAAATAACATTATTCAAACGGCATCTCGGCACAGGATAGAATCACAGCCACGATTAATGCAGATGAAATTGGAGATATTCGTTTCGACATCCGACGGTTAAGTTGGTAGCTTGAAGAAACACAAAATCAAAGAAAGAGGGAATCCAGCAGGAAAATAAGGTCTTCTGTTTGGTTACCAAGGTTTTACGGGGAGATCGAATAAAAGGGATGTCATGCAAACCAAACCTGATTTGATTATTATTAATGAAGTTTACGGAATAGGGAGGAAAACGCTCCATGTGGAGCAAGGTGACGGGAAGGGGAAGGGTTGCGGATAATCGTTACCTGCCGGTGACAGAGTGCCTGTTAGGTATATTTATATATCTGTGTGTTTGTGTGTGTCCAATTTTTTTTGTTTTTTTTCGAAATAGACCCTAACTTTACATTCATTACCCAAAATTGGCCCACAGAGGCATGTGACTGCTGCGTCGACGGCTTATTTCAATTAAAAACAAAAATCGGTGAGCACCGAGCCAAAAATCATAAAATAAAACTGGTGAATTTATAATTTTTTATAACTTAAAATGGTAATTTAGTTGTAATATGATGTGTTTTCTTTCGTATTAACTTGTGTTTAATTTTTTTTAACTATTATTCACCTTCGAATAAAAGAAAATTTATAAAGTACACAATTTTAAATTTAAATTTATTAATATTAAAATTAAATATAATTAAAGTTAAATAACATTTAAGTGGTTGATTTTTTTTATAAAAAAATAATAAATAAAAACGTTTATGTATAATTTTAATTTTAATTTATGAATATGATGGTTGACGTAAAATTTTTTTAATTAAGAAAAAAAAGAATTCATAATTTTTGCGTCTGTACACACCCGGATAAAATATGTAGCTCTCGCAACTGTTGTACTCGGGAGTGGGCACGGGCCGGAAGGCCCATAGGCTGGCCTAAAAGTCTCGGCCGGGGCCTATGTTTTAGGTCTCATAAATTTCGGACCGGGGTCAGGACAACCCATAGTAGCCGCACCCTGGCCTAGCCCCGTTGATATTGGATATTTATTTTCTTACATATTTGTATATCTAATAAATATATTTTTCTAGTTTTATTTAGATAATTTGAATTCTCATGAGTATAAACATGTGATCTGTTTAAATTATTTAAAAGTACATAACACATTATGATGAAATTTTATTATTTTATTATGCATATTATACACAAAATAGATGGGCTTTAAGGGTGGGCTCCCCTATATCGTTGGCTTCTATCAAACAAAAAAGATAAAAAAAAAAAAAAACTCAATATCATAGGCTTGCGGTTTCATTCTTAAGTTGTCAATTCTTCAAGCTGAAACATTATACTTAAAAAAATTTATATATATATATGTCCATCTTAATTATTTAGTTCACTTAAAAGGTCGTTAGTAGGCGAAATCGATCAAAATTTTTAATTAAACAGAAATTGAACCAAACCAAAAATTTTAATTCTAATTTAATTTTGATTTCTTACCAGGGACAACCTTATCTATGGCAAGTGCACAAGAGGCCAGCTAAGTGGGTGTCGATTTCATTACAATTTACAACACATCAAGTCATCACCTATTTCTATACATTATTGGCTAAAGTCTTCACCTATTTCTCTTCTATATATAATTGACTAGATTCTTGGCAGGCAGTAACAAAAGAAAACAATTAGCAGCTTTCCAATAGGGTTTGTCTTCATATATGATAACGCCGTGCTAAATTTCACTTCTATGGTATGAGGACTGATAATTCATATTGGAGATAACAAGACTTTTACTATATTTTTGTTAACCAAATAATGTGTACATCTTCAAACAGTACGTGCCATATTACAAAGGAATTAAGACAATGAAATGATTCTGCATTGTTATATATATATATATATATATATATGGAAACTAAAACTCATATTTTCTAATAATTTGAAAGAGTTAGAATTTGAAACTCAAAACCCTCTACTAAAAATATAACCTATTGAATTTTAAACTAGACCTTCATTATTCTTCTTCTCAATCTAGTTGGCCATAGGATAAAGGGGGCAAGTGCACAGAACAGACTATAAATTGCGTGTGCTTGCTTGTTATTTTGGTGTAGACACGGCGGCCATGTGCAAGCCGAAGACACCAGCGAGCTAAGACCCGAAAAAAATATTATCTTGCTTATGCAATTAAAGTTCTTCGTGTCAGTCTTTATATTGTTTATGATTTGCCGAGCCATTCTGTATTCTAGAGTTAGATGGATCTGAGATTCAAAATTAAGATTTACCGTTTTAAAAACGACAACAGTACTATAAAACTGAAATTCATTAGTAGATATACCTGTAGGCTAGTGCAAATAGAACGACGCCAATGCAAGAATTGAAATCTTTAAATTAATTGAGTCCGTAAATTGAACAATAAACCCAGATAACGCGACCTCGCTAAGTGTCAAAACAGTAGTCCCCATTAGAAAAATTTCTGATTTATATGTATATTTTACGTGATGTCATCTGATGGGTAGTGTTGTGAGCCTGCTTCTATTTTATTTTATTTTATTATTTTGTCCTAGCTAGCTAGTAGCTACCACGTAGCGCTGCAAATTATGCAGCGACCGCACACTTGTCCAATACCTCGGTTTTGATATGGGAACTCGCAGTTCTACCTACTAAAAAAATTGTGTTTTTCATTGCCGTTCCGAGTCTGACTTGATCACGCTCGAACAATTTCTTAATGGTTAATTTTGACAAAAGGCTTGGTGTTTTGTCTTTTCCGACCTATAATTAATTACACGTTTGAGTCGGCAACTGTTTCTGTTGTTTCATTAAGATATACAGGTGGTCATTGTCGGTACAACTGCGAACAATCCGGTGTCAAAGTCAACTTCTCGATACCAAAGTTCTCATAAATTCGAAATTCACTTATCAAAAATAGGATTTCTCTTCAGTAAAAGGAAATCTACAATTGAATTCAGGTAGTTGGCGTAGTACCCGAGTTATTCACATATCCGCATTGGTAGATATCGCAAAACCCTTGTAGACTCTAATGTCACAGTAAATAAGAGCTACAGCCGAGAAGTATGAACTTGCATACTTCTAACGAGGGCGAGAGCGAGAGAGAGAGAGAGAGAGAGAGAGAGAGACCGCTGGTATACCACGACAGATTGAATGGGACAGGCAAACAACGCATACAAAAAAGAAAAAAAAAAGATTGTTGTTAATGAACAAAGCCATGCACGTGGCACAACTATGGTGGATCGTATGATGTGTAGAGAGAGCGGCAGGGCCGCTTGCTTGCATATTATAAGAACATGGGCAACCCATTCTTTCCTCCCATCTCAGGAAGCACTAGCTAGAGCAGGAAAATCACATCCATTCACAGGAAAATAAAAGAAAAGAAGATCATACCAACCACAAAACCTTTCTTCTTCTTCTTCTTCTTCTTCTTCTTCCCGTGGCATGGATGCTGAGAAGAGAAAGGAAACATAAATGTACCGTGAAGAGAAATTAACTTAAAAGTCTGATCTATATCCACTTGAAGAACCGAGGCATAATTGAGAGGTATGAATCCATATGATCTCTTACGTGTATATGTGTATATCTGCTAGCCACTTAGCATTTATCCCTGTTCTTCATTTCTTACAAGCTTTCTAGAGACTATAAAAAATTTCGTATATCATTGATTTGGTTCACAATTTGAACAGAAGATTTACACCAGTTTCTCGTTGTTTTTGTTTCCTCTACATCCGTAATTCCAAGAAACACAGAATAATTCTATTCTGCAGAACTACGCCCAATGTTCGTTTTGGTTAATTTTAAATACATTTTCAAATCTATCATTTGTTTTTTTTTTTTCCTTTTAAAATCATCTTTGACCTCAGATCAAATGTCAAAGAAAACGAAAAACTCAATAATTGACTAATATAAAGTGCCAATAGCAAGGAGACATGGCCCCATTTACGAGGTCGCGATACCCATAACTTAGTGTACTCGAGCATTCCAACATGCTAGCACTATTACAGAATCCATTTTTCATCGTTGGTTTTGATATAAATGAGTGGGGTTCATGTATGCATGCGTTGTGTACTGATAAGTACAATGTTTCTCGCTGGGTGCTGGGTGTGAGACAATCTATATCTTTTCCATTTTCTATAAGCAAGGAATTTCGCCAGTTGATCAATATTAAACAAATTTATTGTAACCCAAGTAAAAAAGACTTGGGGCACATTGCCATAAATTGTCGTTGTGTTACACAAATTAATAACGGTGTCTTTTAAGGTAACTTTGTTCTATAACAACATAAATTTCTCTTGCTTTCTTTCACGCTACTTGATTTACCGAACGTTAATGTGTGTTTTTTTTTCGGTGGTTAAAAGGAAAGAGAAAAAATAAATTGAAAAAAAGAGAGAGTGAGAGGGACAAACACAAAATATTCATTCAGCAACTTAAACTAGCCCCCCACAACACCATACTGTAACCTTCCAGCATGCGCGGCAGATATATGCATATATATATATATATATATATATATATATAGCGTGTTGTCTCTGGAAAAATACCAAATGTATAAAAGGAACAAAAAATGAACCGGAAAGGAAAATCGTTATCCTCAAATCTGTCTCTGTGGGCGTACTGCGCCAATGTTGGGACTTAGGGTTCATCTTTTTGGCTGGAAGCATGAGTGCATGACCCACAGTAGTTAGCTCTGTGAACCCTTTTTAAAGATGCTATTCGTTCTTAAAGCTTGTAAAGTTGAGATTCTTCAAAACTCACGTTCTTGCCAGCTCTTTCGGTTGTTGATCTCTCAATATCAAGTCTTATATCTTTATCGATGACGATTTTAAACCTTGAACCCAACCCACCACGTATTGACGAATAGGGTTGAACTGAAGGGAATCATTTGAAGCATTAGCTACTCATTGGTAGTGGTCATACAGTAAAATTTAGTTTGTGTAGATAAAATATATAAAAAAAAATGTGATTAACGTGACAAGTGAACAATGTTAAGTTAAAGTTCATCAATTGTTCGGATTTCAAATCTGTCGGAAAGTGAATTGTATTGGAAGCTTTTATGGAATGGGGCAACACCAACAATTTTGAAGCCTCCTCCGCCAACCACACTCAAATTGGATTAACTTGGGTGGGTGGGTGTGGTTTGAACTGAAATAGTCCGTCACATATAGCCACTTGTCCTGCAATATTGAATAAGACATGAGAAATTGTCCTGCTCAATAACTCTTATCACCTGTCCTAAATCAGCCAAATCATTTAAAACCAGATTAAACCCTCTTGCTCAATTACTCTTTGATAATACCATTAGATAATTATATAAATATATCAAATTTTATTAATTTAAAAATACCATATAATCAAAACTAAAAAATACATTTAAATAATATAAATATCAAATAATACTAATATTTCTAAATCAATTATACTCAACAATAATTATAATAAATTAATATATTGAAAAGTTTATATAATAATAAATATCTAACTCAACTCAATTATTAAAAATATATTTAATTTAATTTAATCAATTGTAAATATTAAATTATTAATTATTTAAAATAATATAAATTTAATTATTATTTAAATATTAATTTTCAATATATAATAAATTAAAATTAACTTTAACATTTCCTTAATCTTGATTGGTTTTTTGAGTTTCGATGTCCATGTCATGCTTTACTTTCACTTTATTTGCTGATAATGATTGAGCTGCCCACGAGGATTATCAATTATTTAACCCTCCATAGATAAATAATGACCCCGGCTGTTAATTAATTAATTTTACAAATTAACTTGCTTAGGCCTAATCCAACCAATCAATATCTTTTCTCGATCTATTAGTGAAGCTCAAAACCGTTATCGTGCACACCATATATGGGTGGTTGGGTTCTCCAGAAGGTTTAACCTGCGCACCCTCCCTCCCCCCCGCTCTCTCCATTTCTCACTGCAGCACTCTATCTCGCTCGCTTGCTCTCTTTCTTTCCCTCCATTGTCTGTCATACAACAAAAAGGCGTACTATGAAGTCTGGCTCCAAGAACCATCGCCAACAGCCAGAGGTATCTCTCTCTCTCTCTCTCTCTCTCTCTCTCTCTTGCTCTCACATCTGTGTGTGTGTGTGTGTGTGTGTGGAGATTTTGGTGTTTGTTGTTTGGTTTAAGTGAATATTGGATGACAGAGAGAGAATTTGGGCAGAGAAGTAGGGCTGAAACCTGTTGTTGTTTGGGTTCTTGGTGCGTACAGTTCTTCTGGCCAAGAGTTGTCATGCGTAAATGGTTTAACATCAGCACCAGAGACTCCGATTACAGCGCTGACACCGACTCCGGGTCTGACTATGACTCGGATTCCGCTTCTGAGACCGAAGGTACCCTAGTGCATACTTATTCGCAATATTTATTGATACACACGGCTCTATGAAACTGGAAGTCAACTTTAAAATCAATTTTCTGAAAGAGATTTTCGGTAATTTTGTGCAGGGTGCGGACAATGGGGAAGAAAATCACAGTTTCAAGGCGAGGCTGATCGCGTTGATCCCAATGGTACTGTTTCAATTTCACAGTTTATACTTTTTCTTCTTCTTCCTTTTTTTTTTTTTTTTGTTTTTTTGGAAGCATTTTTAATCCTTCGATTTCAATTGTGATTGCTTGGAATGTAGAAACCTTCGTGTACTTATAGTGTTCAAACTAAGTATTAAGGCTGAGTCATTTCGGAGATTATGGAATCTAAAATCAATGCGTGCAAAAGTTAAAATAAACCGTAATCCCATCGACCAGCATTTCCTCGGCGACTATCTCAGATCTTTTAAGCAAGAGTTTTGACCAAATGATTAGTTATGTAGTCTTCTTTGAATAAGGGCTGTCACATTTTTTATTGTAAAAACGCTTGGTTAGGGCTGCTATATGGTAATTATTGGTTAGTGGAGTTTGGCGCTACTGGTCACCTACTAATGGCCACCCTTAACTTTTTCTTTCGTGATAGAGAATTCTTTGTAACATGGATATGAATTTTCTTGTAGGTTTTTTATGGCTATCAAAGACTCCTGCGTTTCTTTTCAATTTGTTTATTGAAATGTTTTGCTTAAGGTTTGGTAGATACTCAGTCTCGGGTTTGAAATAAAATGATACATAACTCATTCAACTAGATTGATTAAGCAGAATAATTTTCTTTTTTTATTTTTGTTTCTGCTGATGGCTCCAATTTAATGAATCAGATTTGATTCCCTAATTGCTGTTAAAGAAGGAGGAAATACAATATTAGAGGTCAAGTGTTCTCCTAATTCAAAATTTAACTGTGTGGATGTTTCAAAACTTGATTGCCTTATTAAGAATCGTTGCGGTCCACTGCTTCTTTTTGATTGAATTATTTCCTCGGTCAATATTTTGGATTCAGATGCTTTTCAAAAGATAAGGAGATGCAAGTCAGAAACTTTTAGGGCACAGTACATTAACACGAAGGAAATCAGGTTCAATGATTCACATTCCTCAATAATATAGAATAATCTCTGTTATTGACGATGGTCTCTTGTGTCATATCATAGTTGTGCTAAATGCATGTAACTTTTTCAATCTCTTTCCTTTAGGATATGTGTTGGTACATGGAATGTTGGAGGGAAACTCCCACCAGATGACCTAGTAATTGATGATTGGATCGATACTGATGAACCTGCTGACATCTATGTACTTGGGTAAGTGTTTCATTTTGTCTTTGAGGCATTCTCTTGGACTCAATTTGCGTACTAATCTAAGCATCAATCTTATCAAATACACAATGCAGATGAAATTTTTGGTGTCAAACACTCTTGATGAACTTCAGTTTTATGCGCTTGATATTACCTGAATTAATATTTATCACATCATCTGTTGCCATCAGCATATTCTGTCTTTTCTGTCTTGCTTGTCTTTGTTCTGTTTGTTGGACTGATTCTTCATATTCTAATCTGGTATATGTAGCTGAGTTCATTTGAGAAACATGATGAATGCTTCCCTTATACAGTCTTCAGGAGATTGTGCCCTTAAATGCCGGGAACATATTTGGAGCTGAAGATAGCCGCCCGGTTCCAAAGTGGGAGAATATTATTCGTGAAACACTTAATAGAGTTCGACCAGCGAGGACCAAGGTCAAATGCTACAGTGATCCTCCATCTCCTTCAAAGTTTAAACCATCAGATGGTGTGTCAGATATAGAAGAGGAAATTGTACTTGAAAGTGACAGTGATGTTGGAGAGGAGATTCATCCCTTGGATGAAGAATCCAGTGGTTTTGATGAATTCAAAAATAGTCAAATGGTAGGTGACACATTCACAGATTCTGGAGCTCCAGAGAATTCTGAAAGTCACAAATTAGGTGTCCCAGGAGAGAAAGATTTACAGGGGCAATTTTCTTCTCCCAGGAGATTAGAAAGATTAAATTGTCTTCGCACAGAAGATCCTGTAGATGATGTAGAGGCACAAGCAGTTCTGCAGAAGGGCAAATTAATCAAAATGCTGAGTGGCACTGAAAGGATTGGTTTGTCCTGGCCAGAGCCTCCATTAGACTTGCTATCCCAGCATGTCTTACAAAGACCAAATTCCTCAAAGTCAATCAAATCTTTTAAAGCTAACAAGTCTTTTAGAGCATATAGTTCTTTTAAGTCCATGAATGATGTTCAATCAGGATTAGCTTGGCTTGCTGTAGTTGACCTTGAATCTCTAATGAAGCGGAAAAGAAGGACGTCATATGTACGGATAGTGAGTAAGCAGATGGTTGGAATTTTGCTCACAATTTGGGTTCGTAGGAGCTTGCGCAAGCATATTCAAAACTTGAAGGTGTCCGCTGTTGGTGTTGGTGTCATGGGCTACATTGGTAACAAGGTTCATTTCATCACTTGATGTTTTGTGATAATTTTCAAAATTTCTTATTGTGACTACCATTTTGGGAATTTTCAACTTCTAAAATTTTCTTGTTATTTTTACCACAGTAGCAACTTCATTCTGCAGTCTCCCTTCTGGTGCTTGATATTTAATTTTGTGCATGGAGATACTTGTAACAAAATTTCTACTAGTTCATCCTATATTTGTAACAAGTCTTGCTTTTATGGACATTTTTCAAATACTATGACAGTTCTTTAAACTTTCAGGGATCAATATCAGTCAGAATGTCCATATATCAGACACTTTTCTGTTTTATATGTACCCACCTGACATCAGGTGAAAAAGATGGAGATGAACTGAAAAGAAATGCTGATGTGCGTGAAATACTTCGAAGAACTCGATTTCGTTCGTTCTCTGGCTCTGGGCTTCCTAAAAGCATTGCTGATCATGAGTGAGTATATGTTGTATAAGATATTTTTTTAGGCATATAAAATGTAAGCACTAAATCATCAAAAATAGTACTTTTTTCATACTCTTCAAAATAAGAGGCGCATAGGGTGTTTATTTTTGGCTGTTTACAGCATGTTAACATATCATATAGTCTAGCACTTGTAGTGCAATGGTGGGGACACTCTGTTAGGAACTAAGAGGTTCCAGGTTCAAGTTCCAGTGGCTCCAAATATCGGCCTTTAGGCCTCCATTGTACTCAGCAAACACACCATATATCATTGAAACTTGTTCTATCTAGCTTTAAAATTTCTCTTAGATTGTTTCCTGCATGACACTCCTCTAATAGCTAAATAAACTAAATATGAGAAGAAATGAAGCTCTATGTTACTAAAGTTGCCTGGAGCGGCCACTGCTTGTCATTGATGACAATGTGAAGCACAGGGAGGTTCATCTGCTACTGTGTCATGTATTCTATGCCTGCCATGGTCTTTTTCAGGATTTTCTTAGATTATGTGACTATAATTTTTGTATTTAAGGAAAGCATTAACATATGTGTCAGGAGAGGCTGAATTTGGATGCTTTTGGCATCTCCACAAGGGATCTTAATCTTCAAGATTTAGCATAAGATGGAACCTTTAAAGAACTTTGGGGATTTTTTGAGAAGCCAAAAACTGATTTTCGTGTACCTGTTAGGCTATTTCTGTGATGGAGAATTGAAAATCAAATTGTTTGGTAAATCTAGTCTTCTATTATATATTTACCTTTAAAATGCAATGGTTATTTTTAAATTTAAATGTTAATCTTTATATTTGAGATTTAAAAATGGCTTTTTTAAGCATACATGCTTCTGCTTCCCCGTGTAAATTTTTCCTTTATTTTCTGTTGATTACTCAAAATATGCATTCTCTGCTGCAAATATTATGTCAACCTGCTTGATAAAGAACATAGATTTCAAGATACTTGCAAGCTGGATTTCTGGTTATTTTGTGTTTACACTCAGAGATTATTTATTATTATAATGTTTTGTCATTGTGCAGGAGAATCATCTGGCTGGGTGATTTGAATTATCGCATCAACTTGTCATATGAGAAAACACGTGAACTTATCTCCAAACAGAACTGGACTGAGTTACTGGAGAGGGACCAGGTAGGTTTGCTAGAAATTAAGAAAGATACTAGAGCATTGAAGTGGTCGCAGATTAGAGGATATGTCTGTGTGTACATACATGACCGAGTGGTGTGGGTGGACATTTTGTGTTCCTGCCCTGGTGGGATGCTCGGAAAAATTTGTGGGATCAAGTTTTTTTGGGGGTCACTCTGGTTGCAATTATCTTCTCCTATTGAATCATAAGCCTTGATGTACATTAAATTGATAGGATGGCTGAATAGTTCAATTCATTTGCATCTTTGTATGGCACAGCTTGTACAAGAATTCAGAAAAGGCCGCACTTTTGATGGATGGTCTGAGGGTAGATTGAATTTTCCTCCAACATATAAATATGAGATTAATTCAGATAAATACTCTGGAGAGGACCCAAAAGCTGGAAGGCGCATACCTGCATGGTATGTTCTTTAGGAATTTTAGTAATATAGTGCACCACTTATCTTCTAATTTTCTTTTTCTATCTGTGTTTTCACATTCCTGCAACTACATTCTCTTTGATTCTATAGTGTTTCCAAGACCAAGAGCATACTTTTGAAATAATCCCGTCACATGAAATGTAGTTTGTTCTGTTTCTTGATTGGGATTCTTCCTTTACTGCTTGTCTTCATGCGGGTTCACACCTATGAGCATGTTCTGTATACTTGTTTTAAACAACAATATGCTTCTTAACTGTAGTTTGGTTCTGTCTCTGCAAATTCTTCTTATATTCGTAGGCTTCTTGTTTATGAAGCTTGAGGCTATCATGTCACTTTTTTTCTCCCTCTTCGCAGATCATGTTATTTCTATTGAGAGCCTGTATTTTTTATTCCATTTCTTGGTTATCGATGTCTTGTAATGATTTATGAGCACATATGCCTATTTCTTGGTTATTAATGTCTTGTGTGTGAAGTCTGCACTAATTATATCCCCATAGGTGTGACCGCATCCTTTCATATGGGAGAGGAATGAGGCAACTGAATTACAGGAGAACAGAGCTTAGACTTTCTGATCATCGACCTGTCACAGCCACATATGCGGCTGTGGTCGAGGTGTTCTGTCCCAGAAAACTCCAGCGGGCACTCACATTTACGGATGCAGAGATAGAAAACGAGGAAGTTGCGGCAGAAATGGGCATTGATGTCGTTAATTAATCCTTGGATGGCCATTTGGATTGACATATTTTGATCATCATTTGCCTGTGGCAGTGGAATTACTGATTAGACTTGGTCTGAGATTTCATGCAGCTACCCGCAAGTTATCTTCCGTGTGATTCTGATTATAATAATCTGATAATCATGGTCAGCGGCATTATGAATAGTAACCAATTTTACAGCCGTAAGTTGCTGAGAGGAAACCGCAATGCTTGAAGTAATGGGGTAAAGCTACGTATTAAACTCGCTAGCTCTTTTTTTTTTTTTTAGTATTTGTCACGGTGTTGTATTTTGTAATTTCTCCATGATTTGGGGTGGAGGTCTTTTAGGCACGGGTTTCATAGAAAATTTGGTATGATGAAAGGAAGTTTTGTACACGTGTATTGATGTATATAAGATTAAAGCTTATTCATCGTATAAATGGGCATCTTTCCCAGTCCCATTGTTCAGTGATATTGTAAAATAACAGCGTAACCATGAATACATGTTTCAGACAGTGGGTGCATATGACAACGTATATTTCTCTACTTCCCTTGAATCCACATTTGTAATTGTAGCTGTGGTAGAATAAATATGCAAGGTCATGATGTAGCATCTCTCTGTAGACACGGTCAAACATGGGGGGTCACTGGGTCCCCTCCCCTTGTAAAAGCTAGGATGGAAGGATGTGCTGTGATAACAAGCAAGTTCGGGAAGAGAGAAAGAAAGGCCTCTAAGCTCCAAGTAAGATCGAGGGGTAAAATCGTCTATAAATGGGACAGCGTACGTTGAACGCCTGTTAAGAATCTTGTTCTTCTTGGAGGGTATTATGGGGTTAAAGCCTTCTATCCTCGTTCAGTGAGGATAGATAAGCATTAAATGTGCGTAGATCTTTGACCGTTGGAAATCTTTAGTTTCTAAAACAGAAAAAAAAAAAAAAAAAAGGGATTGTGGCAGATCTTTAACCACACAGAATCTTGATTTTGCAAGAAGGGAAAACATTCCTTTTATATCTGTTTTCCTTTTTTTTTTTCTAGTGCAATATCTTAGAAACATCAGAAATTTTTGTTCTTAAATTTAAAAATTAAAAAAAAAAGGTGACATGCAACACGGAAATGTTGTAAAAGGATCTCCGATAACAAGACACAGAGAACGCGGCCGGTGGTCCTTGCGAAGTGGGCCCAAAGGCGGAAATAGGACAGTGCTGGGCAATTGTGAAGGGGAAAATGCTTTTGTTGCACTGTTCTCAATTATGATGAACCAGAAGCACCAAACAAAGGGTATCGCGGCCTCAACGAAGCTCTTTTATTACATTAAATTACATTTCCTCCTTCCAAA
The DNA here is from genome assembly GCA_020883675.1 of Bruguiera gymnorhiza. Taxonomy (NCBI): domain Eukaryota; kingdom Viridiplantae; phylum Streptophyta; class Magnoliopsida; order Malpighiales; family Rhizophoraceae; genus Bruguiera; species Bruguiera gymnorhiza. The sequence continues at coordinate 815,009 of JAIRCJ010001062.1, read as the reverse complement.
GGAAGAAATATTGTAATTTCCCGTGTACAATTTTCGAATTCCCTGCAAAGCCCCATCCCCTGGTTAGCTTCTTAGGCACTAAGCGTCCTGACGTCGCAGAGTGTCCCGTCTTGGGGGGGGGGGACGCTTTACCTAAATTAGACCACTATCATGCAACACAAATTATACTACACAAAGCCACTCACAAGATTATTATAGGGGAATTGATATTTGTACTCAGAAAACACATTTCGTACACACAGACACAAAGAGTAACAATGGGATCCGCGTAACTGTTTTTGCTTGTATAAAGTTTTTTCTACATGTAAATATCACCTCCCTTATTACAGGAAAGAGCACGGGCATATTCCAACAGCTTTGGCTTGTTCAACCAGTATTGCTGAAACCTCTGCCTTGCGTACTCCACGTAGTCAAAGTCAATTTTGTTCACATAGCCCTGCAAACAAACCGGTAGAAGTTCATCAGACGAAACAACTCTCTTATTCATGCTTGTGCATCTATGGTATTGTGAAATATAAAATGCAGACCGCCTACCGATATTATTCCCCATAAACCCCACAAAAGGTGGCTGGCAAGAGTGTACATTTCCACATCGTGGAGTAACTGCTCTATCTCATCTTCACTGGTTTGGTTCCCTGTGAAAGAGATTTTATGTTAGGTACAAAAAAGACTAAGAATGCAATATAATTTGGAAAATCGGTGCCACAAAACAAGACTAACCTGCCGAACTCAGATATGCATGGACGAATCTGCGGCGCTCCTGTGGATCTGTTAGAATTGATACGAGGAAATTGGCTATTACGAGCCCCAATAATCAAGCCTCATGTTATTTGAAATATATTCGAGTGAATGTGGAGGCAGTGAGGCAGCAGATGATCGATTATGTATCAGAAGCAGAGGTCAACAAAAGGAAAGTCAAAAAGGATCTGGTGTATCAATAGTAAAAGTACCTGGGTATTTGCTATAGTCAGGAATATGTGGTGTGTCACAATGATAATCGGATGTCATCTCACAGAAGTGGTTTGCAAGGTCATATGCGACAGGGTTGTAACTTGCAAACTCGTAGTCCTGTTTAAGTGAGCATTAGGGAAAAAAAAAAGAAACAAGGGTCAGTACATTTCGTTGTCTCAAAACTGAGAAGAGGACCAACACCCTGGAAAACTAGGAAACGAAAATAAGAACAGCAATGCACTGAGTGGCTTGCAACATACCGCTTCAGGTTAACAGGTAACTTTCATAGGCAGAAACCAAGAACTCAAGGCAATTTTAGAATTCCTCCAAATATCTTTTTCTGGTTCCAAATTACAAAACATGAATCACTATTCATTAGAAGAAGAAAAGAGACTCACAATTATAGTGATCCCTCTTGTTTCGTCATCCATCATAATGTTACCGTATTGCAGGTCATTGTGACAAAAACCAATTTCTTGATGGTCTTGAGACAGCTGCTTCTCCAGCATATTGGTCTCTCCTTCTAGAACGCTCAAGCGAAAGTCCTTTGCATCTCCTGGGGAGCAAAGACTTTTGGCCACGCTAATCCAGTCCCTAGAAAATAACAAAATAGGAGCATAAAGGCATTAGATATTTTATTATCTCCAGAGGGAACCAAAAAAGAAATTACTTCCTTTTTACCATGTCTACCTTATTCTGCTCCAGAGAAGTATATTCTTAGGACCAGGCACATCAAGATTGTGGAACTCTCTCATTTTTGCTGCTATCAGAACAGATATTTCAGGGTTATGAAGGTCAGCAGCTGATAATGTCTGGAAATCCAACCAAGGAAATTTGAAGCATTAGTTTTATTATCAATGATTGGTAGCATGCATAATATCTATTATCATTATTGGCTCCTATCAGCTCTCAATTAGGCTCTTTTTTTTTTTTTTCCATCATGAATTGCAACAATTAGAAAAGCACATGTCACCACTTGATCATCAAGAACTTTGGAAAGAATTACTCAACAACTTGAAAAATTTGGGAATCATAGGCAGGTTAAATCTGAGCATAATTAACATTACTTAAAACTGCAAAGAAAACAAAATGGAAACTGTTAATCTGCTTACTCTAGCATGAATGAACTCTTCAAGCCTTCCATGCGAGAATCGGCCGAGAAGCTTGGGCCCTTGTCCATGTTTTGACATGCACTCAAATGTCCTAATTTCTTCATCCCTATTGAAAAACACCTCAACACCATCACCATAAACTCGAAGCAAAATTTTTCGACTAGGATCACCATTCTTTGTAGGCCAATTGATCTGGTAAACCTCATTAGTGAAAGCCCCTTTCAGTCGAATCAGTTGCAGTGCACTCATGTCATCCACCACATCCCCCAAGTCCGACGCCACTGACTGAAGCACTTCCATTAGCTCATCTGGGAGGCTGCCTTCAATGAACCCTTTACTTGGAATTGTCATCCGTACAAGGAGGTCTAGTGACAAGAGTATTGAACTGCATCAAACAACAAAAAAAAAAACAAAATAAGGACAACAAAATCTTCAAAATGTTATAATTATTTTTATTATAACTCATATGGTTAGAGTTCAATATTAAATATTTATTTTTAAAATAATGATTATTTTTATTATAATTTAAATAATTATAAATAAATATTAAATATTTATTTTTAAGTAATAATTAAAAAGATAATTAAGATTTATTTATATCTTTAAAATTTTGACACCACCCTAAGAAGCCTGCTTATGAAAAGCATCAACTGAGAGACTTAGTACCAAAAAAAATCTTTATCTTTATAATTGTAGAACAGATAATTATTAGTTAATGTGACTGGAAGTACATATTTCACTTGATTTAATTACAGGCTAATACCAAGAAGAACAAAAAAATGATGGAAATTCAAAGAATAAACATGTAGTCTGCTTGGGCTACGATCAACAAATAAATTAAAGTTCAAGTACCAAAACAAAGAAACCAATTGAAACAAAGAGAGAATCTGAAAAACCCATTTTCAGGACGGCGCAGAAGAATTGAAAAGACAGAAACTTTATTCCAAACAAGAACAGGAACCAGCAAAGGGCGTACATAGCCCCAAAGTTGAAAACAAAACAGAAAATGGATGCAGAGAAGAGAAGAAGATGCACCAAAGAAGCAGGGGAAGGAAAATACTCTTAAGAAGTCAAAGAGGGAGACGGAAAAAAGCTCCAGGAAAGCAGAGAACAAAAATGAATTGCAAAGCAATGATTTCTTTCCTTTTTTTTGTTCTTTTTCTGATGGGTATAAATGCAAGTTTGAACAGAGAATCTGGTTATAGCAGATAAGAAAAAACTCGACGGAACCCATTTTGTTGTTATAACGCGTAGATTCACCTCAGATTCCGTGTGGGACACACGATGGGAAAAGTCTCCGAGTTCGATTATTCACCGTGATCAAGAAACCAACCAATCATCATCAGACAAGTGCAACGGTTTGGTCGGCTAACCCATCTTGATTTGACACGCACGAACATCACGCGAGTGCCGATGACTAACGAACCGTTAGACGAACGAAACGGAGACCAGACCATGTCGGAACACCCAGTGTCAAAGTCAACATCCCATGCGTACGGGACACGTTTTTACTCTCCTTTTTTCTTGATTGCGGCTGTTGAAATTGTGGACCGACGACCGTACCAATCTTATTTTTATATACATGTATTATAAAATATTTTATATAAGATATAAAAGTTAATTATATTTATTTAAAAATATTAATGAGATTTCTTTTTCACAAATTATAAAGGTGAGTATAGAATTTAAAACTAAGATGATAAATAAAATTTCCGTAGTTACTTATAGATATTATTAGAAATCAAAGTTCACGAAGCAAAAGAAGATATTTGGACATTTTTGTTCAAGTTGCTGGTCGCTTTCGGGTTGATAACGATGGGTTTTGGAATGGCTTGATATTTGTTGACGTGCAAACTTACAACTTCTACCACAAAGGATCCATTTTGGTTCGTTTACCGAGCTTGTTCCCCACAAAGGAAAAAAGATAAAAGGGAAATTCCATTTTTGGCTCATATTGGATCACGTCCACCCACGTCGCTGTCTCCCTCTCTCTCTCTAATCCTCTCTCATTCTCTCTCTCTCTCCTTTCGCTTTAGCATTTCGGCTTGAACCTTTCTTGTTGTCTTCAAACAAACGGAAGGTTTAGAGTTAAAAGCGATTAAAGCCCTCTCGAGTTTTTTAAGGCATGTTTTAATTCGTAAATTTGTAAGGAAGGTTTGCCTTCGAGAGATGAAAATATGTCTGTCTACATGCTAACAAGGGCCAAACTTAAAACTTGATCTATCGACTGTCGGTAACGCTTTCGGTTTTTGTTGAGGATTTTTTTTTTTTTTTTTTAGTTTGTCGAGCTTTAACTACACAAAACACATACCTCCCTTTTATTTAATAAATTCTTTTCTCATTTTATCTCAGAGTTTGAATTTAATTCTACAGATTTAGATATTCACAAAGTCTATATTTTTCCTCCTTTTTGTTTTTGAATATCAAAGGAGCATTTTTCTCTTAATTGGTACTTGTACAATTCAATATTTCATTCGAAAAGCCCCAAGATTCTAAGAAACACCTATCTTGAAGACTTTATATTCAGTAGATAAAAAGTTGTGAGACTTACAAGAAAAAATATAATTATTCCGTTATATCATATATGGTAATCGAAAATTTCATTTTAGAGATTTTATATTTAACTTTTAAGAAAAATTGTCTAATTTATATAAAAAGAATAAAATTAATTGATAATTTAATAAATCTCTTGATTAATAGAAAATTCTATCCAAGAATCTAGATAAAAGAAATTATTAATCTATACAAAACAAAATTATTCGAGAATTTAGAACTTGGTTAACCAAAAAGAGTAAGGGAGAATATTGATTAGGATTGGAATAGGGTACTCTTCCAACTTTGATGAGATTATTCGCCTTTTATGAGACGCATATGAAAGGTCATTAATTAGCATATATTTTCTCTGAATAAAGATAACATATCCACGACGTCACGCTGGTCAAAAATATCCTTTCACAATATCCAACAATTAATAAGCAGTTAAGATGGTTCCCAACGCCCTGGACCCTACCACTGGACAAGGTCACCACCAAGAATCTTTCATAATAAATTTTGTGGTGATATCGTCCGTCAGTCAATGCATGAGGCTTACAATTTTTTGTTTTATTTATTTATTTATTTTTTGGGGGGTAAAACTGGGCCTTACAAATATCTTGATGCTATGTATCGCATATGTGCCTTTTGTTATACGCCTTTTGGATGAAGACTCTCAAGCTCCAACGATCAAAGGGCATCATCCCCTTTACAGAATGTAATGGTCGAAGGAAAAAATCAGGGGAATGTACATTCCGTAAACGACACCCCCAAGAAGTTTATCAAAAAGGGGGAAAGGCCAGCTAATGAGGAATAGAAATATAGAATAATGTAGAAATATAGAATAATGTTTCCGTCCCTCAGAGGAAAAATGCATCCCTTTCATTGACTTGGTAATGGATGGCTGTTTGAAGGTGCGACAGAAATAAACGTCCAACTTTTTTTTTTTTTTTTGGTTTTTCAAATTAATTATTAGTAATAAATTAACTACGTATTTTGCGCAATTACCTAAACAATATGTTCAAGTGTGAGTTCTACATAAATTAATTGATCTGTCAGTATATATAATGTGGTAAACGCGTTGAGAAACAACAACAACAGCAATAATAATAATAATTTTCCGAGCTTTCAAGTTTTCAACATTATGAGTCATGCTACGTTAATGTCAACGAAATTATGAACAACGAGTTGACTACTTATTTTGCACAATTACCTAAATAACGGGTTCAAGTGTGAGTTCTACATAAATTAATTGATTTGGCAGTATATATATATATATAATGCGGTAAACGCGTTGAGAAACCCAATAAAAAAAAAAAACAAACTTTTCCCAGCTTCCAGGGCCTGTGGTCATAACATAGCATTGATACCTTCAAAGAGTGTTGCTATTGTTTTCTTCACGAACCAACTTCACCATCCTCCAAAGTAACAAATCAAAGTCATCTTGGCTCTTGACAAGGCTGAGACGCACAAATCGGCCTTCTGCACCCAACTAGCCACCTTCCCGGCCAATAATTTTGGCACCTTTCAGTACTTTGAGAACAATCTTTATCATCTTCTCTTTCACATTTCAGCCAGGCAAAAGCTGCACCAATTGACACCCAGCTCAAGCAAGTTAAAAATTTTAATAAAATTAATGATGACAAAATTCACTAAAAGGGTTGTCTTAGTGGTTAACATACCAGGAGTTGCTCCTCTGATTTTTTTTTGGAAAAAGAGCAGTATTGAGGCTCGAGCTGTTGAACAGAAAACCTTTTCGATGTCGACATAATGTTGGTCAACCTTTTCCACCGATTTCTCGTAGTATTGGATCCAATTGCCCTTCCTTTCTCCTCCAGGACTACTTTCAGAAACTTCCAGGCCCTTAACTGAGTTTCTCGCGGGATGCCATGGCTACTCAGGCTCATGTATGTTGCCATTCTTTGGTATACAGCCTCATCCCTTTCCATTGCCCACCTACAAATTGAAAGCAAAGTTAGCAGTTGATCACCCAAAAGTTGTAAATTTTTATGATTACTATTTACGTAGACACAACTGTGTAGACACCGAAGCAAAGTCATTTTTTTATTGTATTTTCCTTAAGCTTCGAAGTTTCGAGCTCTTACAAGGATATTTGTGGGGTATGTCATACGTGCACGTCTATAATAGTTAGCAAAAGACACACTTTTCCTTGTTGGGTATGTGCCCTGTCTATACTTTCAGCCGAATGAGCTTGCATGAGGGATGTATTAGAGTTTAATGTGTGATCCATTTTTGAGCTTCATCCAACCGTTTGAGTTTTTAGATTGATTAATTTCTTGACAGAATTAATAGTTAGTTAATAAGTGGCTGCAGCTTATGGCTAGGTGTTGTCCATGAAGGAATCGGACGCATTACCCATATCTGCTACCAGCATGACCAGTAAGCTCGGAAATGGTAAATATCATGAGGTCTTCATCGGCTGGAGCTGGGATAGCAGTAAAATGAGGCCAATAATAGGCAAGGTCATGAATTGTCTTCACTGATGGTCCTCGAAGAATTGCCTTCTTCAGTTGACCATCAGGATTATTTGGTGAAGTCACAAATTCAATGTAATTGCTTGATGTGTTTCTATTCCACTTCAAAGACGTCGTGTCTCCACTGAACTTGTAATCCTCAGATCGGAAAAACTCTGTTTGCTCTTTATAAACCTCTTAACAGGAAACTTAAAACGTCATTTTGTCTTCGGTTTCTTGGAATAACATGCTAAACTCTATGGAGAAGGTTGATAATAAGATTTACTGGGTAGTTAGGGGCTGAAGCTACAACCTTTGAAGGTGAATGTGGATCATCATCAAAGGAAAGGGCAAGGACTACCGCATTTAGGAGTTGGGTAGCCCCCGCACCAAAAATGATGTCTCTTCCACTTGTATTTGCATTGCCAATAACATCGTGCAGTTTGATTATGTGAGTCTTGAGCTCTTCGGATGCAAGAGAGCCATCACAGAATTCAGCTCGTGCGATGCCAACCCGGCATAATAATTGTACTACTCTCCACGTGTTTCACCCAGAAGGGCTCCCAGAACATGGGATCTCCACTGCAAGCAAGACAGCAAGAATTGGCTAGGAATATTGATATTCAAATAAAAATTTAATGACGAGAAAAGATTTATTTAACCTATCTCAATTAAATTTGAGTTTAAGACATTACTGTTTTTGTTGTTGTAAAAGATTACAGCACTAGCAGATAGTGCTAATAGCCAAATTATAAAGAATATTGGTATGTGCTTTCGTGCTGGTGATTTTGTTACCTGTCTGTATCTACCGCGCAATCTGGCATGAACTCTGAGCAATTGGAGCCACCAAAGCAAGCATTACACTCACACACTGGTTTACCATCAACAATCAAACCATCCAAAAAAAGCCCTACCATGCCCTGACCACGAAATGGATGCCACAGCATCAGCTTCTTCAGCAGCTTTACTTATCCAATTATTACTTTGCCGCCATCTGCCACTCATAAAGGATAAAAGATTCAATGTTAATGAACTGCAAAGGACGAGTGCAAACATGATGCTCTGAAGCTTAGCCATCTTTTCTTATTCTTGTTAGTCCCTTGGTTGCTTCCCAGCCTCTCATGATCTTTTTGCATCTCCAGGAGGCTGGAATTATATAACACTGGTCTACTAAACAGGACAGTCAGCGTTTGTTGAGTAGATTATAAATTTATAATATAATTAACAGTCGTATTATTGCTATTGGATATTTAATGTCCGCTTCCAAGAGTCTGAGGATTTATACGCAGGTCACAGTCGAAGAGTTTCGTTGATAGAATCCAAAATTTTGAAAATATATATTTGAATTCTTAATTATTTAGATATATCTTAAAATACTAATATTATTTATATTATGATACATATATTTATATATTATGAGAATATAATTCTATTGTATACACATAATATCTATTTTAGGTATAGCCTTGTATTTTCTCCTTTTATAACACCAAAACAGTCAATCACGCCAAACCAAACCGTAATTTATTAGTTTATTTCGAGATTTCTTTTTTTTTTTTTCCAAATCGCACCAAACTAAACTGCCCATAACTAGTCCATGTCATATTCCTCATACACTATTATTTTATCACATATAGACTATAGTGAAATTTTGCAAACCTAGTTCTTCTAATCATTTCACAATTTGTTTCTTTTACTTTAATTCGTCCATGGCCATATTTCTTGTGCCAACTACAGACCACATACCGTAGATTTAATTGCCATGTAAAAAGTAAAACTATATGCTATAGTCGCATCTGCATGCCATTTCTTATGATACCCTCCAGACCTAGCAAACGTTAAATGGAAAAAATATATATACAATAATAATAATTTTTTCATTGAGGCTTGATCCAGACCCTATAATTAAATTTACCTCCCATAAATTTTTCTTTTTTTTTTTTAAGAAAAAAAAAAAAAAACAAAGTAGTGCATAGCACAAGGGTTAATTCGTCATTCAAACTGTCAAAATACAAAAATGGTTAAATAGACTCGGAGCTACTTGCATAACCTCTGTAAACTACCGGACTATGAATGTAATCGCAAAAACATTGTCATCGAATGTAATAAATAATATTATTTTCGAGGACCCAAATATAATTTAACAAGAAATTTAGAATTAGAAGAAGAACAAGAGCAGGACCAAAACCTAAACGGCTATAAACCCGCGGCTGGGGGCTCCGTGTTTGTGTGTGGTGAGGGTAACGATGGGAATCGGAACCGCCCCGGTCCAAGCTGTACCTCTGGGTAATTCTTTCTCCCGGTTTTTATTTTCTTAGAAGACCTTACGCACATTTTGTTCGTGAAATTCTGAGCACATTTTTCGTTGATTTATGTGTTTTCTTTTTTTTTTTCCCTTTTGTGTTCTTTGTTTTTTCTTCCTGAATTTGAAATCGCAAAAAAAAATTTGTTGTTTGCAGATGCAAAGGAGCATAAGAGGTTTAGTTCCCAAAAGGAGCCACAAAAATTTTTTGCTTCAATCAATGCAGAACAGGATAAGCCTTTCAATTTTGTACGTGCTTTATGTGGTAGGGCATAGGCATGGTTCGTAGGTTGAGTCGGATTTGGATTAAACGTGCTGTATTGGCGCAAAGTCCCACATAGTTTTTGTTATGGATTTTTTGCAGTAGGCATCATTGCTGGAGGTACTGCTGGTGTTGTTGCAGAAGCAGCTTTATACCCGATTGATACGATAAAAACTCGGCTACAGGCAAGTTCGCTTATGCTGTCTCATTGTGCCCTATTGTTGCATTATATTGCATTGAACAGGTTAATGGCGTTGTTGCGTTATATTGTTTTGCGTATTTATGTTGCACCAACTTTGGTTCAGATTGTTAACACAGTCTTTCGTCTTTCCCAATAATTGCATGAGCGTGCTGTTCTTTTCTGGATGCAATTATAGGTGCTGTAACTGCCATGACTGGTGTGATTCTTCTTCTGAATCTAATTCTTTGGTGAAAACAGGGGAAAAAAACTAATACTCTAAAGTTAATGTATTCATATTTTTGTATTTTGACAGTCTGATTAAAATAGGGTTTGATATTATTCCAACTTATTGACGATTGATGATACCATTAAACTATTAAAAACAAATGAGGAAAAATCATTGAAAAGGGCTGCAAGAATGGACTAGCTGCTTCCATGCAGAATACCCAAATTGACCTTCTTGTTGCTTAATATAACACCAATCACTTTATACAAGTTATGAAATTTATCCTTTTCATAACATGGTATCCGTGCTTCTGATGGTAGGCTGCTCATGGAGATGGGAAAGTTATTTTGAGGGGCCTGTACTCTGGATTGGCAGGAAACATTGCTGGTGTGTTACCGTGAGTATTTGGTCAGCATGCACCTCTCATTTCTAGTATATTTAAGCAAGCATCTTGATAGATCATTCAATTGTATGCTTATTAGGTTGACTTCTATCAATCATTCTTGGTACCAACATGGCTGAGAGTGAATATAAGGGTCATAAATTAGACATTCATTTAGAAACTTTTCCATGCATCAGGACTTCTGGTGGAACCAAAAGACGAGCAATTTTTTAAGTGATTGCTCTAATTCCTTGGGTACTTAACCATCATTGTCAAACCCATGCACAACATGGGATTTGAATTAGTGATTTTTTTTTTTTTTAATTTTCATTCTCACAGTGATGCTTGTATAGTAAGGTTGGAAGAGGGTGTTAAAGTTTGAAATGCATGATGTGGCATTGAGATGAAATTTGTTGTCTTTTATCCTCTGTGCTCTGTAATTTTAATCTGTTGCTTTTATTAGTTCAGAAATTTATTTGTGTTTATAACATTTAATTTGCAATTGTAGCTACACACAGTTCATAAAGTGATTTTTTTTCTTTTTTCTAAACTGCATGCAATTTTTGTGTTTCTTGTTTATATGCAGGGCATCTGCTATATATGTTGGTGTATACGAACCCATAAAACTGAAACTGCTTAAAACTGTTCCGGAAAACCTTAGTGCTCTTGCACATTTGGTAAGACAGCTCACTTATATGATCTGAGTTGAGGTAGTTCTTTGTGAATCTGCTTCCCCTATCCGGCTATAATTCTCATCGATTCTTTTGTGTCACTGTTTTTCCTGTTCTAGCTGATGCAGGATCAGAATGATTATTTTAACCACTTCTTAATTGTTCACCTCAATGGCCTGTCATTCTGACTTGAATATGTTCACTTGGATACACTTCTGGGAGTAGTCTGAGTCCTTTTTATAGTGGCTAAAGTAATGTCCCATTTCTAAGAAAAATAACTGACTGATAAGTAAAAGATGTCCATCTTTGTCTACCGTATACCTTTTGTCTGAACAGAGAGAATCTTCACATTCAATTTACTGCATAGAACCTTCTTATTTTACTAGGTTTCCTGACTTCATTCAGACTGCAGGTGCCATTGGTGGCGCTGCTGCTTCTCTTGTTCGTGTGCCAACAGAGGTAATTAATTTTACTACATTATTATTTGTCTTGTCTTCAGCAAGGCCTTTGATCACTGAAGATTTTTTCAGGTTGTTAAGCAAAGGATGCAAACTGGGCAATTTAGTTCAGCCCCTGATGCTGTCCGTCTTATTGTTAAGAAGGAGGGTTTAAAAGGTCTTTATGCGGTACGCAGCACTTTTTTCTTAGATTATATTTACACTCCTCAAGGATAGCTTCTTAGGTTGCTTGACGGTTCACCAGAAAATATTTTGGGCATCTAGTCATTGCAAAGATCTGACTCTTGGTACTGAATTTTCACCTTAAACAGTCCTGCATGCGAGTATATCTGTCATTGCTTCCTGTTGCTGCTACATTGTCACTGTGTATTCTACTTCTGCTTGGTGAACTTGTATCAACTCCTTGTAAAAATTGCAGGGTTATGGATCGTTCTTGTTGCGAGATTTGCCATTTGATGCTATCCAGTTCTGTGTCTTTGAGCAACTTCTATTGGGATATAAGATGGCAGTAAGTTTCTTATTCTGCCATTAACATGTAAATGTGAAGCATGTAAAGATGGATTGACCTTGCAATTTATCAGGGTGAGGACCATATCAATTGAACCAAAGAGACCAAACAGACAACAAATGAAGACAAATAGTCCTTTCACTGGTCAAAGCCTAGTTACTTGATGAATTCGGCCAAGAATTACCTTCAATAACTTTCTTGGGCAAATTGATTATGAAGTTCATGAATTATATTTTGGCACAGTTTCTGTTTGTATGGTTTGCCGGATAAATATTTTACTGGGAAAGTGTGTAAAAACTTTATTTTTTTAATCATGTAGATGATAGAACAAGTAAATCTCCTAGTATTTGTTCTACATCCGCCCAGTTTCTCAATAAAGGGATGTGACAGATATGACTTATTTCTTGTATTTGTTTTCAGGCACGAAGAGAACTAAAGGATCCAGAGATTGCGATAATTGGTGCCTTTTCCGGTACTGTAATCTTGCTAGATGTGGATTTGTGGTTTTCTTTTCTTGTTCCTTAGCTGAGTTAGGGAAAGTGGGGTTAAACCATGCAGCAGGTCTGTGGATGTGCTCCCTTGTCACATTTCAAGGTCATGTTACAATAATAGGCAACTTCATGATAGAAGCGGCAGAGATGCCTTGATGTTTACTTTTATCCCCTGCTCTAGTCTGCGTGCTTTTTGAATTGTGGTTATATGAATTTGTTGCCTACCCAGGTGCATTAACTGGAGCTGTAACTACTCCTCTGGATGTGGTAAAAACCAGATTAATGATTCAGGTATAGGAAAGTATGTGTTACTCATCGTCCGGTGGATTCATGTATTCCCTGAATTATCTTCTATTTCATTTCTGACATCTGCAGAAAGCTTTCTGTTTCTTCTTTTGGCGGAAATCCATTAACCTGCTTTCTTTTTTCTTCCAATTTTTTTCCCAGGGATCAGCAAACCAATACAAAGGCATTTTTGATTGTGTCAGTGCTACAGTGAAAGAAGAGGGAGCTCATGCACTTCTCAAGGCTTGTTTTCATCTTGTCTAAGTTTCTGCTAGTTAATTGAGTCTATTGATTTGTGTAGCCGTTCTTTCTTTCTGCTTCTGCTTTAATGGATATGTTGCTCACGTGAAGTTGCCTTACCCTGTATAAGATCAAAAGAAGCGATAAGTGTAATGTGTTACATTTAATCAATAGTCAGATTGACTTACCTTTGGCAATTTGTTGCAGGGTATTGGGCCGAGGATAATATGGCTAGGCGTCGGAGGATCAATTTTCTTCGGGGTCCTTGAAAAGACGAAACAAATACTCCGTAAAAAGTACCCAGAGCCACCTAAGAAGCCATCACCACCCTCTTTCAAACAAGTTTAGCTTCCGCGTACCCCGGGATTAAATGTTGTTTCTTCTCCCATTGGCCATATGATAGTCTTCTTCACTTGGTCCCTTGAAACGTTTGTAACAAGTGACCTCAGATTTTTTAGGTTGCTACATTGGACTGCGATTTCGCTTTAATTTAACGGGATAAAAATACCTTTCCCCTCGATGATTAAAACCCATCTCGCGGTCTCCTAATTTAAACGATGATGTTAGGTGGAAATCTGATTCGCTTTATATCACGCGGTCCGGGTGCCAAAAGCGGCCGTCCGGTCACAGAAGAAATAAATGTAAAGCTTATGCAACTTACACAAATTAAGTAAAAGATGAACTTCTCTTGCTGGGTTAATGGCGGTCGGTCAAATCAATGACACCCCCCCACCCCCCAACCCTTATAAACCTAAAAAACGGCAATCGATGATCCAATGCGCCGGCTTCCTAGTCGAGACTGAAGGTTTTTCTGCAACCCATAACAATTTTACATAGAGTACGACAATGGGTTAGCCCATATGCTGTAACATTTGGGATTTGCCCGCCTATCATGTCCCATTATTATTGGTAAATAAATAACACCATTCACGCACCGGCCGGTCGGCCATTTCCACCATGGCTGATGCCCCCAGCAAATAATGTAACTGGAAAATTGACTCTTTATGCAAAAGATTGAAGACGCCAATCCAAGATATCTGCCAGAGTTAAACTTGCCATAATGTACAATATATATCTTTCTGGCAGATATGTTACATACGTCTACAAAATTATGTGCCATTAGCTACATAAATTTGAACAAGTCATGAAACTTCGGTCTTCTTCAAGTCCACCGTAAGGGGTACCTTAGTTCTCTAGGCTTTTCAATCGGCTCGTTCTTCTGGAATGTTTAAAGCGTGGACGGTCCGAAACAATAGAACAAATAGATGAAATTGTATAATATTACATTTGAGATTCATTAAAGATTTAATCATGTGAGCAGCATAAGATGAAAGATCATTCTTTGTCTCGTGTAGGGAAGAAAACGGCTTTTATTTTGTATCATAGCTAAATGCCGTGTTAAGTAAAAATAGCTATAGGTTGAAAGTCGACCTCCTTGAATTGGACCGTAAACATCAAAGTCTTAATAGGTGAAATTTCTAAGCGACATAGAGTAGTAAAATATCTCCCATATATTTAATTTAGTAATTATGTAATTTAACTCACTTTTTACTAGAGGTAACTCAAGTGAGATTGGTTGAAAAAAATTCAATTAGAACTGGAACATAAAACCATACTCCCAAATAAAATGTGTAAACGTAGTTCCAGTAACCTCTTTTTTTTGGGGGGGGGGGACAGCAGTCAAGTTCGCCCGTAAGCCGCAGCGGGAATCATGGCAGAAGAGGACGATTCTTTGTCACCGATGCATTTTATGAATTGTGCAGGGAAAATGACGCTAGGAGGCCCCACACCATGGAAGAGACGTAGGCTCGAAAAGGAAATTCCCAAGCATCGATTCCAAAGGCATGTTTAGGGTACTGTCCTCCTTATATCATCTGGTGAAAAAACAAAAGGAATCGCAGAAATAAAAAAATAAACAGGAGGAGGATTGGAGATGATGGAGTCTTGTAGCTCCGTACATTAAACCAGTTTTTCTTTTTATTTTTATTTTTTGCCTAAAAATATGCACCGCACAACCAAATTGAGAAGTTATATAATAAATATGACAATATATATATATATATATATATATATACCGAGTTATTACAAAATAAAATTTAAACTGGTTATATATTATTTTATATTTATTACATATTACATATTTATAAATGAAAATTTTAAAATTTTAAAATAATAATAATTTGTTAAAAGGTAAGACTCGTGTGTCTTGTCAGCCTCCTGTCCTTTATTCATTAGTTTCGGTTGCTCACCTAACGGACGTAGAAAAAATGGAAAGAAAAAAAAAAAAGCTTGAAAATTTATTTGCCCTTTTGAATTTCCCAAAGAGAGAGAGAGAGGAGTCGCACTCCAAAGAGGACCATTCCAATACGAAATGAATCTTCTTACTCTGCTTTTTGCGGTCCAACGAGTAGCGCCCACAGGGGAATCTCCGGCTGCTAACTCTTTACTACAGCGGAGCAGCTTTCTTTTTTATTGCTTTTGCTCTCCACTCAAAACAATCCAACTCCAAGGATCCGGAGAGATCCTGGAATAATATTAGAACCAGAAGGAAATATTTCAATGGCCAAGAAAATAGACATCAGCTCGAATCATGTGCTCTGTTTGTTAGCATCTTCATCTATAATTCTTAATCTTTTCTTCATATGGAATTGGTATGAGGGTGCAGGCGGTGAGTGGGATGATTATTATCTGAGTTGGAGCAAAAGAGCAGCAGCTGAAGCTGAGGCTGTGGCAGCCATCCCTTGTTCAGGCCACGGAACAGCCTATTTGGACGGTTTGGTTCCTGAGGGGAGTAAAGTGCCTGTTTGTGAGTGTAACACCTGCTATGGAGGCCCTGACTGCTCTCAGTTTGACCCTTATTGTGTTGCGAATGCTGAGAGGCAATCTCTCTCTCTCTCTCTCTCTCTCCCTTCCCCCGTGTGTGTTCCCTTCACACAAACAGCCAAGAGCCAACTGTTGGTTTTTTCTAGTTAATTTTAAGTAAGGCTATGTTTGTGAAATTTTGAGGGATTTTTGTTCTTTGTGGCCAACTATTATACTTAAGAATGATTGGATGAAACACAATCAATTAACAAAAAGAAAAAGAAAGCCAACCTTTTTCGCGGCCAGGTTGTTTCGAATAAAATAAATATCACCACAGAAATCATTTTACGATGTTACTTCATCCCTGGATCCCAGTTTAGTCATCAGGTTTCAAGGCCAATTATCTAGCAGCAATGGTCTGGCAACAAATCTTGAGATAATAGAGTAGTTATATATTCCGCAATTTTTGTTTTTTTAACACAGTAGTTTTACTTTGTATTTTGAGACCCTTAGACAATGTCCTTATTTAAAAAAATGTTAAATTATTTATTAAATCATGTCATAAAAGATAGATAAATTTCGTTTTTGTTTTTTTTTTTTGTTTTTTCCTAATAGCACTATCTTTGATGCAAGCAGTGGGGATCCGGTATTCTTGGAGCCCTTCTGGATGCAACATGCAGCAAGCAGTGCACTCCTAGTAGCTGGGTGGCATCGGATGAGCTACTCATACAGTGATCATTCTTCTATCTCGAACGAGCTCGTGAAGCAAATCAGAAAACTACATTCCATTGTAGGAAACGCAGCAACAGACGGAAGATTTGTAGCTCTTGGTGTCGGCTCTACGCAGCTCCTCAATGCAGCAGTCTACGCTTTGTCCCCCGATAACAGCTCGTCCCCTGCTTCTAGTGTTGTTGCCTCAATCCCTTTTTACCCGGTTTGTGTCGATCTATTAGTCAAATTTAACACTTGGGGTTTGATTGAATGATTTATTGAACTTAGAATTGATCCAAGTTGTTACAGGTATATCAAATGCAAACAGACCTTTTACAGTCAGATTATTTTAGGTTCCAAGGCGACGCGTCGTTGTGGAAGAACAATTCAGAAGATGGTAAGAAAATTATTGAGTTTGTAACTTCGCCCAACAATCCTGATGGACAGCTGAACAAGGCGGTTCTTCATGGATCAAACGTCAAACAAATTTACGATCATGCCTATTTCTGGCCTCATTATACGGCAATTCCAGCCCCAGCAGACGGTGATTTAATGATATTCACACTTTCCAAGCTCACTGGTCATGCTGGCTCCAGATTCGGGTATACCCCTGAACAATAGCAATAGTTTCACTAACCATAGTTTCTGGTAAAACCAGCCTGACATCGATGATTAGCCAAAAATTCCCAGGATTCAATTTATGATAGAACTAGTTTTGGCATATTGATTTACTCACACTGCCTTTCCTGGAAAATTACCGTCTTTCTGTTGTATTGCCAAAGGCTCATGGGAGCCCAGTTACAATAGTGATATTTCCTGTGCTTTTACATAGGTGGGCGCTGATAAAGGATGAGGAGATATATGAAAGGGTGCTAACGTATTTGTCATTAAACACCATGGGAGTTTCTCGGGAAACTCAGTTAAGGGCTTTCAAGCTCCTCAAAGTAGTCCTTGAAGGGAGAACGATGGACATGTTTGAATTTGGACATAAAACAATGAGGAATCGCTGGGAGAAATTAAGCAAGATTGTATCCGAATCCAATCGCTTCTCTCTCCAGAAAATTGTACCCCACCACTGCTCATTTTTCCAGAAAATCAGACAAGCTTCGCCAGGTATAACTCTGATGCAGAGATCATGAACAACCTTCTAGCTTATTTTTTGATGTCTTCTGATTATAAAGGCTCAATACTACTTCTCGGTCATAAAGGCTCTGATGCCTCAATTCAGAAACTTAGGCTGTCGGCCGAGGCTCATGAATGATATATATAGTAAATTCTGGCATAGCACATTCAATAGAAATTTAAATGTATAAGGCACCTTAAGTGGAATAACGCAACATGAATGAAACACGGTATATGATTTTTGCCTTCATTCTAATCCTTGATTTCAGAGAAAATTTAGTTCCGATGTACCAAGTATAGGTTTGATTATGAAGTAGGAACAGGAAAACACATATATATTACCGTTAGTTTCATGTAGCTGATCCCAGATTCGTTGTCAGCTTATGCATGGCTGAAGTGCGAGAAAGAGGAGGACAAAGACTGTTATGCCGTCCTTCGAGCTGCTAACATCACCAGCCGTCGGGGTAGCATGTACTTCGCTGAAGATCGCTACGTGCGTCTCAGCCTCATCAAGAGCCAAGATGATTTTGATCTTTTGTTTCAGAAATTAAGCAAACTAGTCTGTGAGGAAAATGGTCCCAAAACAATGTGAAATAGACACGATGTGTATATCTTTACTAAACAGGCCATTTATATTGGGATGCTTTATTTCTGTGTGGATAATTTCGTGTCTTAGTATCTGAAGTTTGTTAATGTTAATTTAAATTCTGTTGTCAGTTAAGCCTAGTAAAATATTGTTCTTATATTTTTTATTTTATATGCTATCAACAATTGCTTTAAGATTAATTGTTTCTTATCATAAAAGAATTTGTGTGTTTCTTTAATTGCGTAACTTTGATTAATGCTACTCATAAGTAAAATTTCTTCTTCCTCCTGTATTGCTCTGATAATTTGCCAACGAAGTTGCAATGACTGCCTTATGCCTTAAGTGAACTTTTTTTGTTAACTGTCTACATTTCTCTCTTAAATAAAACACAGGCAAATGCTCTGTTGACACCCAAGATAATATAAATTAAGGAGAGGAAGTCCCAAAATTTTGTAGCATGTGGAGTTCGCACCACATAAGTCAACAAGTTACCTCTAAAATTTTTTCTAAAAAATCCCACCTTGGAGTGTTAAAATTCTATACCCGTATTTTTCAAATTCAGCCATTTTATTTAAATTAATTAGTTTTTAAGCATTGAGAGAAATGGAGGGTGACAAAAATAGAAGAGAATATTGTACACCCCTATTTCTAATATATGTATTACCAACAATAACAACAACAATAATAAAATTTTAGTTCTAAAGTTGATTGATAAGTCCTGATGAATATCTTGAAGCGCTCAAGCCTCTTAATTATAGATATCACACAATCGAAAACATAAAAAGAACCTCTTTAGAAGTTTATGAGCATTTTGTTAATATTTTTAACGATTATTTGTAGAATTAATATTTTTATTTTAAAAAAGGTAAAAAAAAAAAAGAGTAAATGTCCTATAAATAATTTTTATTTTTGTCTGCAGAATTGGTTGGTATACTGTTAATCTTTTTGAAAATTAAGATGAATGTAATTATTTTCTTATAAAATTAAATTACTTTTATTGTATAATTTAGATTCGAATATCCACATGGAATCCAAGTCAGACAAACAGACGATAGCGTGTAATTATCTCGAGCCGACCAAATCTCTTCATAATAACATGTGCTTGGCTTAAGCAGCGACGGCAGTTCATGGTCCCAGCTTAAGTGGACCCGAGAAAACGAGCTCGAGACACGTGTACGGCTACAAGCGAACACATAGGTTATCTCCATCGAGGCTTGGAAACGTTCAAGGAGCTTAAAAGTAATTGTCGTGTCATCCTTCGTTGCCTTGCTAAATGAATGTATTTTAACCCGTGTTTTTGGATATTAGTGCCGACAATTGAAGACCCACTTGTTTTTTTTTTCGGTTATTTTAAGGTCAATGCGTAACCGACATTTATCTCATAACGGAGTTTTTATGCAATTGTTTTTTTCTTTTTTGTTTTTGGCATTCTAGATTGTCCCATTTGGTCATCAAGTCTCGAGTTTTGAATCTTGATGATGCTAACTTTGAGTTAAATGTGAACCTGTGGTTTACTTGTCTCGTTTAAATGGAGTGTTCCTAATTTGTAGAGAGAGAAAAAAAAAAAAACCTCAATATGAAAAGCTTATAGATCTAAAAAAAAAAAATGTTTATAAAGAGCCAAATAGGAATTTGGCACGTCCAAACCATTGTTTCTTAGAATAATTCTCCGGAAATGATCAATTTAAACCCTCTAATTATTTCTACTAGACCCACATATTTTCCTGGAAACCTGGTAAATACTTCTGTTACGAAAAAGGGTTGTGATAGGAAATGCTCAATTTTTCGCGCTCTTGCTACAGTGAAGCAATCCGCTTCGGATGATTCGTCCGAGGCAAGGATTAGCTATAATGTCCTGAAGCTCCTGGTAACGTTGTTAAGTTTGCTTAACCCTTTGTGCAGTTTCTTAATGCAGTTTCTTAATGTTCCTCGCTAACGATCTGAGGTTGCCGCATAGTTGACGTTGAATGTAAAGGATCTACTGCTAAACAGATACCTTTAGCAGCTAATCCCCTCGATGGTACGGTAATAGCATCTAAATGGGCAAATGTCGTAGCAGGCGCAGGACCGGTCAAATCGCTCGCAGGTACATAAACTGCTTGAATAGAAGTTATGGTTTATTTCCAATTTTCTTATTTTTATTTACTTTATCTATAATGTCATTGAAAATCATATAAAGAATGAGCTATTTGTGCAAGTATTTTACGATTAAGAAGCAACTATCTCTTGTACAAATTGTTTATTAATGATACGTAATTCGATAATTCTAAATTAAATTTATATATTAAAATTTGTGGTATTGCATAATTGTTTATTTAAAAAGATAAAAATTTAAATTTTAACATTAAAATTTATAATTCTTATTAGTACAATTTTTATTAATTAAGATCATGTTTTTTTTCTTTTGATATATGATGTAAAGTTAATAATTTTAGATATATTCTTTTTTTTTTAGTTTGAAATTAAAACTTATATTTTAAAAAATTTGAAATCTGTAAAATTTGAATCTCTAATTTTTTCAAGAATTTTATTTTTGCAATCAACCAAATTGAACATGATTGATCAAGTATGTTCAAATTTATTTACTTTTTTTTTAGAAGTCAATTAACCAACATATTTTCTTAAAAGGTTACCGTTTGTGTACCCAATAATATTAAAAAAATAAAATAAAATTATTGATCACAGTAATATACCAACGTCAGCTAATCAGCTTGGTGTTGGTCAAAATTGATCACTCTGACTGTGGTACATAATTTGATCCATGCTTTTAATTGTCGAGCACAACTATGGAATAATCATAATACTACTAATAATAAGAATATACGTATATACATACATACATAGATGCAAACATTGCACAAACGTCATGTTCCCGCGAAATGTGTTTGCGCGTCATGTATGTATATAGATACGTATGCATGTGTTATGAAAGAGAGACATGACGTGGACCTCTAGGGTGAGAGGAAAATATCGTTACCACGTCAGCTAGGAACTCTAAGAGGAGAGGCCGCATAAAGTTGTTCCCTCTCCGTGTCTGGTAAGAGACGAACCTTCCCGTAATTCCATTTCCGAGCTAAGAAAGAACAATAAAAGAAAATAACGGTAATATACGCAAACAAAAAGAGAGAAACAAAAAAAAAAAAGATAGTCACGGCCGGGCAAAGAAACCAGAGAAACTAATATCCAGGACAAATCAGCAAAATCAGACAAATTTTCAGGTACATGGGAATCTCAAAGACATGTACCTCCTTTGTTTTGGTCAGAACACTTACCTGTTTTCTATCTTTATCAGTTCTTGGGTTTCTTTCTTTCTTTCTTTCTTTCTTTCCTCCGTTTTTGAAGAAGAAAATCAATAAATTTGATTAATAATGACTCTCTCTTTCTCTCTCTTAATTGTACAGTAGTGCTCTTTTTCTGGGGTATTGGATTTTAAAAAAGTATTATTTTTTTCTGGGTTCTTGGATTTTGATTCAATTGTTGTTGGTCCCCAAGATTCTGGTTAGTTTTTACTTTTGTTGTTGTTTGATTTTGTACCCTTCTCTTTAAAGATATATTCTTTATTAGTGGCGAGTTATTCCATCTGAGGTGAAGTGCTAATCAATTATTTTGTAGAAATTTTCAAATGTGTTATGTTCTTGTTCTGCTTCTGTCCTCATGAATCTTTATAATTTCCATGCATTTTCGTTTTTAATGTTTGTTTTAATTTTCTTGGAAAATTATATTTCAAATTTCCTGCAAGGTACCTGAACAGCACTCTAAACTACTTTTTCCATTTTCTTGCAGAGCAGTAGATTCCAATGACAAATTGCATCTAAACTCTCAGATTTTGATTTGAGACCAAGAAGCATAAACTTGAAGTTTTTGGAACTAAAATTCCCAGATAAGTTTTCCACTAAGAGGGGTGTGATTACCCTTTTTTTTTCACAATCTATAGAACGAAGTCAAGCTCAGTTCTGTGTTTTCCATTGAGAATTCTAGGGTTCTCTAGCAGCAAGCAGGGTGGGATGTTGAATTGCGATATATTGATTCTTGATTGGTAGCCGTTGGAGGGGAAGATCCCCGTTTCTCTTGTTGGTTTCAGGTGTTTCTTGGTTTATGGCCAGTTCTTCTGAGAGATGGACTGATGGTCTCCAGTTCTCATCTTTTTTCTGGCCTCCCCCACAAGATGCCCAACAAAGAAATGTTAGATAATTCTTTTACACTTTTGTGCGTGATTTTGATTACCTTTTATACTTGAACTTGGTGGTAACTATTTACTTCAATTATATGAGGTTCTTGAAAAAGTAATTGAAAGAAGATGGCACTTATTATTGCAGTATATTTGTTCTAAAGGTGTACAGGGATATATCAGATGTGGCATTTAATGTACAGAATCAACGATTTTTTATTTTCTTAGTAGAAATGAAGTGATAGATGTTTGATCAGTTCTTATGTGTGATTGCGTATCTTGGAAATCAAGTTTAGCTCCTCTGTTTGGGTTGAATAGTAGGGGCCAATTTTGTCTATGGTATATGTGAATGCTTGCTGCAAACTTTATGTCAGAAATGTTTCTTCTCTTTTCATATTTCAAATTTCCATAGCCACAAGCTGCAAGTTTGAGAAATTTGATGAAAAGTATCATAGTTATTTTGTTGGGACTTTTCCTCAATCCTTTGCCTTACAGCCTTAATTTTCAGATTTTACACAAGGAAAAAGAAAAAGGACCAAGGAATTTGTGCATGACTTCACATAATCGGAATATGTAGTTCAACTCTGTGTAGGATTACTTGAATTTTTTCCTGTGCATGTTACCATTGATTAGTTGTTGCAAGAGATCTTGATAAATAATATTAATTGGCATCAAGGAACTTTCTGTAATGTCGCCTCACAAAGCAGGAGATATCCAAACATCCTTGTATGAATTTCTCCCCTACATCTTAACTATAAAGAAATTAAATATGACTTAAAAATAAACTCAATTTGTGAATATTTTCAACATCACTCCTCATTCTTCAGAGGAGAAGGGCTCATCTAATTAATAACCATGGTAGAAAAATAACAAGAGCAGATATAAGAACACTATGGTTTGGTTTGCATAACCATATCCATTTGTTGGGACAGTGCGGAAATTTCATGCAAAGCATTATAGTACAAGCGGTTGGGTAGTCTCTCTATCTCTAAGCACCATTACACACAAAACTTTAATGGAGTGCTCACAACACCACTTTATATGACAAGTGGTTCTAAAAGTAGGACTACAACAAACTATGCTTGTATAGACTAAAACCTCTGCCATGCCTATTAGTCATTTATATAATGCTTTACTGCTTGGGAATGACCCCTTTGCTTTGTCTACCTTATGAAATTCATGACATAATTCTTTTGTTTCCGAAGTTTCTTTAATTGTAGCAGCCATTACATTGTGATTATTCATTTTACCTAAAATTGTCTTGGGAAATGAACTTTTATTCTTTGTGCGCAATTATAACATTGGTATCTTCTTTTTCTTTTTTAATCCTCTTTGTGCAGTCAGATTTTTTTACACTGAAATCCAGTTGTTTTGTGTTTTAACACACACACACACACACATATATATATATATTGCATGTATGTATGCAAGTGGTTTAATGTTTGCCCTACTGCACAGGCCCAAATTACTGCCTATGTTGAGTACTTTGGGCAGTTCAAATCAGAGCAATTGCCTGATGACATTGCTGAGGTCTGCCACATTTCCTAGTATAACAATAGCTTAGATTTCACAGAGAGCTCCGTAATGTTATACTGATATGCATATTATCTGGACAGCTGATTCGTAATCACTATCCATTGAATGAGAAATACCTTTTCGATGATGTTTTGGGTATGCTAGCTAATCTGCAGAGCAATTACAACTGTAGAGTATTAAAAATATATATTCTTGTAGCTTTATAACAACTGCTTCATGTATTGTGACCAATTGCCAGCTACTTTCATCCTTTACCATCCGGAGCATGGCCATGGTGTTATTCTTCCCATTATTTCATACATTATAGATGGTACCCTGGTGTTTGGCAAGAGTAGTCCTCCATTTGCTTCTTTCATATCCTTGGCCTGCCCAAGTGACGAGGTATGCTACCTGAACTGAAAACTTAGCTTCTAAAACCCTCTTTGTCCACCTCTCTTACTTGACTAAAACTATATGGTTCTTTATCAGCTAAGAGTACTTCGCTTTAAATTTTTTAACTTTATATAGACACTTTTTAGAAAGGCAAGTCTTGGTTTAACTATAAGGTTACTCCTTTGTGATTCAGAGATGGCCTCTCCATAAAAACAAAGCTTATGCTATATAAATCTGATCATTCTTCAGATTCCACAGTATGAAAGCCTTGTGTACTGGGACATGCTTTTTCATATGGATACTTTGTGATTTTATTGTTGTGTCATGTCATTACTTCATGAGTTAAAAAAAAAAAAACTCAGCACCAATGATAAGTCTTGCTACCTTTTACAGAATGAATATTCTGAACAATGGGTCCAGGCATGTGGTGAGGTTTTGCGAATTTAACCCATTACAATCGACCAATATACAAGGTGGAACAGCAAAATGGTGAAATAGATAGAAGCGTGGCAGTAGCCACACTACGAGTGGTGGCTCAATGGTTGTGGAATCTGACAACATACCTTTTGCATCACTGGATAGAAAACCTTGAAGACTTTTGTCTCCTCGGATTACTGACATATTGTGTGCTGCACCTCTGGGCATTAGGAGTGACTACTTCCATTGGTGAGTGTATTGCTTTTTTCAGATACTTTTTCTATGATTGGATGATGATGTCTAGTCTATCTGATTCTACATTACAAAGTTCTAATATATTTTGTTTCCATAAACAGCTGAAATGGGTACATTTTTTATCAGGTCAATGATAACAATATATATTGCATTTTGTGATCCACTTACAGCAATGTAATAATTGCCTGCTGATGTCTGAAAAATCTTATCATCAGTGATTGACTGTTTTGAGAATCTTGCAATCTGGAATTTAAGATATTGTAATTCTGCCTATGTTGAAAAGTTGACTTTATAGTGTGTGTTGTAAGTATGCACAATTACTCGATGATTATGAAAATTTTACCCTTACATTCCTCTCAAAAGGCATCCATGCTTGAGAACCATTATCTGTGGAGTTAATGGGATATGTCTTTGGCTGTTGTCATGTAGAGTAGTATTGATTCCCTTCTGGGCCAGAATGTGCAGTTTTAATATAGCCTACTGGAGTTTGCACTGGAACTTTTGTTGGTTCTGCTAGATTGTTTTTTAATCATGAAGGCTGAAGCTTTAAACCCAGTTCATGTGTCTCAAGTGCAGTGGCGTTATCAGTAAATATGCAGCTGGAGAGCTCAAGCCTCCCTGCTACCATTCAATGTCTCTCTCATCCAAGCGCTCATGTTTGTGCTCTGAGCACATCAGTTCTTCATGGTATCTTGCATGCTGGCTCTATAAGACCTACGTCTAAACAGGCAGACAAAAATAGCACCCACGGTCCTTCTTATCAGTACTTCAACATGGATGTGATCAACTGGCAAGCTGATATAGAAAAGTGCTTAAACTGGGAAGCTCAAAGCCGACTTGGAAGAGGAATGCCTGTACAATTTCTCAATACTGCTGCCAAAGAGTTGGGTTTACCATTTCCACCTAAAATCAACCAGCTTCTGGCAGGCTTTTCGGGTTTATGGGTGTTGTTCTTTTTTAAAGTGAGACATACAGATTGCTAAAAGATATTAATATTTGGATTCAGCGATGTGTTCCCGAGAGAAGGAAC
This sequence comes from Bruguiera gymnorhiza, assembly GCA_020883675.1. Classification (NCBI taxonomy): domain Eukaryota; kingdom Viridiplantae; phylum Streptophyta; class Magnoliopsida; order Malpighiales; family Rhizophoraceae; genus Bruguiera; species Bruguiera gymnorhiza. Next base: position 788,935 of record JAIRCJ010001062.1, on the reverse strand, counting down.
TGAAGTCTGAAGGGTGACAGTGTAATTGTAAAAGAGTCAGCAGGGCCACAATCTCATTTCACATTTGCACGAGTTTCATCCAGCTCAAGTTAAGAGTTGTATGGAACAGGCCCTAATTCTAACTCTGTTGGCTTAGATTATTGGATGTATTTTCCTCTTAAGAGATTGGAACAGCAGTTGGCATTGGCTTACACTGTTTCTGCATCACGTGCTATAATTTGGTTCATTCCCTTCGTTTCACTGCTCTCGTCGACTAGTGGCCTGGAGGAGCATTTTAGTCGAATTCAGTGGGAGGGGAATTGTGTTGCTGAGTTCACACATTACATTTTAATCGTTTATTTTTAATTTTTTAATATATAATTATAATAATTAATAAAAATTATAAACATGTATTTAATTATCACGCACTTTTACGTAATAAAGTTCGGAAATGAAAAAGTGTAAGATTAGCTCTGGTCTCTCTTTTTCCTTTTTTCGTTTTTTGGATTCTTTCGTCGGGGATGTTTTGACTGCGAACAAGATGGAATTAATGTGGTTTTTTCAAAAAAGAATTCAATTATTTTTATAATCCGAAAACTAAATTATAAAACATCAAAGAAAAATAAAAAATACTAGTCGTTTTTCGAAAAAAAGAACGTGTAAAATTAACTTTATGTAATATTTAAATAAAAAATTACTTATTTAATCTCTTTCAAAAAATTTATTATTTAATATTAATAAATTTAAAATTTATTACTAAACCTATTTTATAAATAAAGGCATAACAGTTGAACAACTCGAAATCGTGCCCAAGTGACCACTTCTGGTGGGGCTTTAGCTTATTTCTTTGACGAGCCTTTCATTGCCCGACAGCTCTCTCTTTGTCTCTCTCTATCTCTCCAAATCTGGAGTACTAAGTGCGCAGAAGCACTAAACTACAACAACAACAACAACAGCAACCAGCAAACATGTCTTATCTTCAACAATAAAAACCTCCAAAAAAAAAAGAGAAGAAGAAAAAGAGGAAAATAAAAGAAAACTGGACAATTGACATCTCTGAAGTGTATGAACTGCACTGCAAGCCAATCCCAGTTTAGAACTTCACAATCTCTTCTTCTTCAAATTCCTTCCTTTTAATCTGCGGTACTCACTTTTACAATTATCTCCTTTTAATTTTTTTTTCCTTTTAAATCTTCCTTTCTCGCTTTCGTGGTTATTATCAGGATAACGAACCAGGTGGCTTGTCAAGATCTTGCTCGTGCAGATAGATCTGTTATTATTTATTTTTTTGGGGGGGGGGGTAGTTTTAGTTCTACAATGTCGATCTGTTTATTTCCATTTTGTCAATTGTTTAAAATTTTCGAAGTTATTAATCATCTTTTTGGGTGATCCGAGATCAGTTCTACGATTTGATTGGAATATCTCTGTGTTTTGTTTGGATCTCTGTAATGCGAATTTGACAGTCAATTGAATAGTTGAATTCTGCGGTTTGGGAGAGATTGATTTGGCTGTTGAAATTTGATTTACCAGATGGACTTAATTTTGGAGGGTGAAGGATAAAGACTTCCATTTCTGATCTGTTTTCAAAAGAGTTGATTTATTTAACAATGGCTCCGACCAGCAAGGCTGATAAGAAGGCAGCCGTCGATGCGGCTGCCTGGATGTTCAATGTCGTCACTTCGGTCGGGATCATCATCGTCAATAAAGCGTTGATGGCCACTTATGGATTTAGTTATGGTGAGTGTGGCTCTTTTTTTTTGTTTTTTTGTCTTTTTTTTTAGCTTTACCATTTTGTAGTTAATTCTCTTTGCATTTAAGATCATTCTTCGTCAACAATGATGTTTGTCACTTGCATGTCAAAAATTTGACCAGCTGTATTTCCTGCAGCTACGACACTGACCGGTATGCATTTTCTTACCACAACGTTGATGACTTCTGTTCTAAGATGGCTGGGTTACATTCAAGCCTCTCATCTGCCATTCTCAGAGCTCGTGAAATTTGTCGTCTTTGCCAACTTTTCAATTGTTGGAATGAATGTTAGTCTAATGTGGAATTCGGTGGGATTTTACCAGGTAAACCTCTGTTATGTTGAGTTTTGGCTATTGCTTCAGTGCAAGTAATTTCATTAGCATATTTGACTCAAATGTCAGATTGCAAAGCTCAGTATGATTCCTGTATCCTGCCTTTTGGAAGTGTTGTTTGACAAGATTCGGTACTCCAGAGACACAAAGCTGAGCATTGCAGTTGTTCTCTTGGGTGTTGGTGTTTGCACTGTTACTGATGTAAGTGTTAATGCCAGAGGTTTTATTGCTGCCTTCATTGCAGTTTGGAGCACTTCTCTACAACAATACGTAAGTTGCCAAAGATTTATGGTGCACGCATGAATGTCTATGTGCATGCATATATTACTATGTGTCTGCTACATAAATCACTTTGAAAACAAAACAAATCTTTAGTATGCTAATTGCAACAATTGACTAATCCAATTATTTTAAATTTTGCCTATGCCATCCAGAAGCAGTTCATGGTATAACTGTTGAGTTGATTATTTGCAGTATGTTCACTACCTTCAGAGGATGTATTCGCTTAGCTCATTCAATCTATTGGGTCACACTGCCCCTGCTCAGGCTGCAACCCTGCTACTACTAGGCCCATTTTTGGACTACTGGTTGACTAACAATCAAATTTATGCATATGACTATAACGTAGCCTCTGTGGTAAGTTATTCAGTAAAATTTTCTATCCTTTTAGTTACCATTTTAGTTTCATCTATTTAGCTGTAATCTGAGTGTCTTTGACCATATTCTTGCATTGTTGCATGCTATAGATCAGATTAGAGGATGATTACATAATTACATGCTCCTAGGAATCACATCATATTGATACATACATACACATAAATATATGTGTGTGTGTGTGTGTGTGTGTGTGTGTGTGTGTGTACGGTTACCTTGGATGTGGTCTCCATGTCTTCATGCTTATGATCTGCAGTTTTGTATGGCCACTTGTCCCTGATTGTAATTGCCCTTGCATTGCTTTTTACTTGGAAATTCTAATTTGCATATGCATTGACACTGGACTGTTTTGGCTCTCTTGGTATTCTAGATTTTAGCAGCCACTTTAGTTAGTTTGTTTTTGGTACATTCACAGTCACTTTAGTTGTATTCACTCTATGCATTTGAACTTGAGCATAGGAACATATTGAATTAACTTAGCCATGTTGGAATCTGGGATTTAGGCAGCTTCACTGGCTTTGTTCACGAGTTTAGTTTCCCTGCTATAAGTCAATCAGGCTTTGATGCCGTTGTTGTTTTGCAACAAGGCACGTTATATGTGTTTTAGGGGTTTTTAGGGACTTGGAATTTGAACTCTAGACCTAAAACTAAGAGCCCAGTCAACCACTTACATCTGTCTACTCCGCGAACTACAAGGATGATTAGATGGGGAAAAGGCTGAGCCCTCCTACATGCTGAAGTCTATTAGTTATCAGCAGCAGACATAACGAGATGAATGTAGGACTAGTGGATGCAATGAGGTAAATGTAGTCCCTTTTTGTTTTTTTGTCCACCCCAAACACAGGCGTTATTAGTTTAGAAGTGCCCTTTTGTGCCTAATTATCACTCATGTTCCATTTGTTATGGGTTGTCAAACAGCCCAAGTAATGTGAACTAAAATTTCATTTCTGTTTCAAATATCCCATACACACAATTACCATTTGGGGCCTAACTGATTCCTTTCAGTCTTGTGTCATACCTTAGGAGAGTTCAACATTGGTGATGACTGTGCTCCGGGACAAAAAATTTGAGAACGTCTAAATTGGTCAATAAATTACAAAGAACTCGGTACATGTGTTCCTTTTTTTAATTTTTTTAAATTTCACATGTATGGAAGGAATAATTGTCTCGAGAATACAGCTGGCTTCTGTTGTCATGTTTGTGCTGTTCTTTTGCATTGAATTGCTAGAGTCCTCACGGTTTTCTCTGCTTCTGTCTGCTCCCTTCAGACGTTCATTATCCTATCATGCACCATTGCAGTGGGGACCAATCTCAGCCAATTCATCTGCATCGGTAGATTCACGGCAGTTTCATTTCAAGTACTCGGTCACATGAAGACGATCCTTGTATTGATCATGGGATTCTTATTCTTTGGGAACGAGGGTCTCAATCTACATGTGGTTCTCGGCATGATCATAGCTGTGGTTGGAATGATTTGGTATGGCAATGCCTCGTCGAAGCCTGGAGGAAAGGAACGGCGAAGCCTTTCGCTACCTACCAGCAGACAACAAAGATATGGTAGCTTGTCGGAATCCAATGAACATGAGGGGAAAGTCTGAGATTTCACGTAGGATAGGATAAACATACAAGGGTAGCTGAGTCCTTAAACCAACGAGATCATTTGAGGTTAGAAACCCATGATCGTTCCGATTATTTTCATCATTCTTTTTTATTCCAATTTGAGGGGCAGCGCATTGTGAGATAGAGGGAGGCTCCCTTCTAGGATTTTTATTTTTCGAATTTCATTTATGGTAATTATTTTCTAAGTTCCATTTTTTGCATACTTCTCCTCTGAAGTAATCATAATTTAAAAAAGGAAAATAACAAAATGTTGCTAACAATCTTTATACTTGTTGTGATTTTTACCTTTTTTTGGTTTTTTAGAATTCCTCCACTACATTTGTTCTGATACCAGTTTTCACCTTTTGCCTGTAGTCCTCCATTGTGTGCTTTACTCGACGGTCCAGCCAACTTCACGTAACCACAATTAAATGTCACGTCAAACACTTGTTATTAAAAATTTGAAAAAGATGAAAAAAGAAGTTTAAAAATATCATAACAAATTTATAAATTCAAAAAAAAATCTAAAAATTTAAAAACAAATTTGAAAATTATTTTTAAAAAGTGAAATTTTTAAGAAAATTTTAAATCAAAAAAATTCCAAAATGAATTTATGAAAGTCCGGAAATTAAAAACCGAATCCAATCTTTTTTCTTTTTATTTTTTTTAAGATAGAGACGTGGTGGTGAGATTGAATGTTTCGAAAGTATTTTCACAAGTTTTTAAAATAATATTCTGGAAATTTTTTTCAAATTTTGCAAAAATATTCAAGCTTTTTAAAAAATGTTTTTTAATTTTTTAAAAATTTAAATTATTTTATAATTTGTACAATTTTGATAATATTCTTTGAATTTTTTATTTTTTTAAAATATTGCATCAACAATAATTTGTTAATATAACATCCGACCGCCAAATGATGGGTAAATTTGTTTTTTTTTTTATAGCCTAAAACAATGCTGCTGAAAAGGTTGGACGTCGGTGGCGGTAAATTCCGGGGCCTCATACGCGGCACAAGCTGAGTGGATAGGTCACTTTCTCTCGTACCAAAACGACTGCACTGGCGTTTACGTGTCCCCAACCTCTCACACGGAAAGACAAAGGAAACCCGATTGGTTTGCAACCCGGAAAAACAGTAAACCCATGCACCCAATCGGGCGCCAACCTTGTTCTAAAATTATATTAACAAAGCTACGATCAAACACAATTCTCAAGAAAAAGCTACATCATATGAGTTAAAAATTTTAGGTATAGTTTTTTATTTTTTTTCGTAATTTGTGTGCAAGTAGTAATAATTAGGGGCTTTTTAAAAAAAAAAAAATCCATGGATAGTTGGGATCGTCATCCCCGACCCGGCACAGTTTCCACCGTACTTAGCCACCCCACACGCCACGGACACCCACCCCCTCTCTCCTTCTCTGTCTCTGTCTGCGTATAAAAAGTCAAAAGAAACCTGGAAACGAAGCACCGAAACCACCACCAACGTTGTCTTCTCTTTTCTCTCTCTCTCTCTACAGAGGGACTTAATTATGTCAATTTCTACAGTGAAAATGAACCCCAAAACAAGCGCGTAATTGATCGACCAGTCTATCGATTAAAGCGTTGAGCTTGAACATTGGTATTACATATTTCTATTTATTATTTATCTGTATTATATATTTCAGAGGAAAAAAAAAATAAAAGGAAAAGAAAAGAGGAAGTGTTATAGATTGTAGGGGATGGGGAAGAAGAGGAAATCGATAGCGACGAGCCTCGACGAGGTGGATCGGACCATGTACGCTTCTTTTTGCAGCGCCGCCAATTCCCTCTCTCAGCTCTATACCCAGGCGATGAACCACCAGAAACTCTCCTTCCAAGCCGGTGAACGCCATGGACTTGTAAGATTAAGATTCCCCCCTTCTCTCTCTCTCTTCGATTTTTTCTATCTTTTATTTTTCAATATTCTGCTTTATTCTGTCTTCGTTTTATCTGCTGTATGTGTGTGTTTGTATCTGCTTTTGTTGCTGATGTTGTTTGTTCATGAATTAAGCGACTTTGTTTTTTTCTTTTTTATACTCTTTTGGGTGTGTCTAATTGATGGGTTTTTGTCCTTTGGATTCATAATTGAGGATAAATAATCAACCTTTCCTCATTTTTGTCTCTGATTATCCATGGGTTTGTTGGTTCTAGAGTGTCTTAGCGTTTTGCATGGTAAATCGATGCATAGATATATGCATTTGGTGCTTCTGTAGTTGGATTCTGATGATTTTTACTTCGTTTTGGCTTAGTGCGGCTAATGATATCTACCATTTATTAACATTTCTTTTTTTCTACTTCGCATCTTCTTCCCTGGCTTGTGCTTGCTGTAGAGATAATGCATTTGATTGTGTTTGTTGGTGGATTGATAAAAAGCTCCAAATTTTCCTGCATTCCAATTTTATTTAAGCAATTTCAAATTGATTATTGAGGTATTTGGATACTTATTGTGGCAGATTAGCACCCAAGCCTTGACCTTGAAGGTGTACATGGGACAATTTTTGTTTTAAGGGATGTAATTGGAATTTAATGTGTTTTGATTGTTTTTGCTGTTTAAATCACAGATTCAATTTGTGCTTACGAGAATTTTTGTTTAACAGACTTGGTATAAACCTATGAAACTTTTTCAATGACAAAACTAAATTATCGTCAATCTCTGACCATTTCTTTTTTTCACGTTTAGCATGGACAGAGTCTAGAAGGGCTTTTTGAAGGAGAGGAGAAGCCTCTCTTCAGTCTTATTGACTGTTGGTTTACAATCTCAATATTTCTCATAGTGGCCATCTAATTTGCTTTCTTTTTATTTTAGTGCTGCTGAAGCAGTAAACTTTGCTGATACTTGTTCTTTGTTTTTCGAATACTTGGCTCACACTTCAGTTTGCTATACTTTTAGCAGTAAGCAAGTTGAGTTTCTTTTTTCTCTTATGCTATTTTGGTTGCTGGGGTTGGTTTTGGTGAGGTAAGGGGGGTGGCGGGGGAATGGGTTTGCAAAGCACAGTACCAAAGAAAGATAATTATATAAACTGAAACAACTTTCATTATACCTTTTCTTCTAGTTATATGTTGGCTTCTGAAACTTAAGATTTTTCAGTACAATCTGTATAGTATTTCAGTGGAAATTAAATCTCTTTTCATTTATTGAAGGGTAAGTTGCTTTTTTTTTTTATCAGGTCCAAACAGTTTACTTTATGCACGGGTTATCTGTTTTACTCTGCTCTCCATTTGTAATTTTGTTCTCCCTGTATTCCTTTTCATCATGGCATAAATTTTTTGTGCCATGGAAATGAAAAGAGTGGGAACCCTTGAGTTTTAGCCATTAATACTGAAGCTTGTCAAAGACAATCAATTAGCTATCCGATAAACTCTGCGTGTAGACTAAAGAACTTTTGATAGCTTAATTGGAACCCTTTGCATGTGTGTTCAATCAATGTTCCTACCCAACCTATCTTTAAAAAAATCCAACCCCTCCCCCCCCCCAAAAAAAAGCCCAAAAAACAAAGGAAAAAAAGCATCAAAGCACTTGCAAAAGTAATGTTGAGGATCTTCAAACACCTTTCATTTGTTAGAGTTATGAGATTAACTTAGTCATCATGTTGTCCTTTTGACCTTTTTGGATTCCAAATTAAGTTATTCATGCAGAGTTCAGACAGCGGTAATGATATCTTGTGCTGTCAAATGCTGTAGACTCTCCCATACTTTTGTAGTGCTCTACACTAGATTGTGGCGAGCTTCCTTTTTTGGAGTGAGTTTGATATATTGCTCTTATAGCATGATCATATTGTTTTCAGGAGAAACTTTATCAGTGGATTTTGAGACAGCAAGAAGAGGGGTCAAGGGTGGCAACAGTTGATATCCTCAATTATGTTCAGGTTTGTTTATGTTGCTGGATATTCTTGTCTGATTTGTTCATGAACCATTATATCTACTTCTCCTCAATCTGTGCAAGATATTCTTCCTTTATTTGTTCACAAACTATGGTTTCTGCTCCCCCTCTTATCATGTTTGTACCAGTAGTAATGTTGCTATGCTCCAGCTTTGACACAAGAGTTGGCACCATAAAATAAGATTATATTATACCTTTGGCACAATCATGAGTGGCCCTTTCATTTGAAACATGGAATTCTACTCTTCTTGCTGAATCTGTATCATTCATTCACTTGAGATGAGTGCTGTGTAGCTGTTGTATGTTGATGAGGATTAATTGTGACTTCTGGAGTACTTGAAACACCAAAATATTTTGTTCTTGATGCAGAACGAACTGGAGTATAGCATAGACGAGCCATCAATGTCCCCTAGAGCACCACATCAACATCAGAATTCCCAACAAGTTCCTTTGTCAAATTCTGGCTTTCTGGCAACTTCAGGCTCATCCATTCCAACAACTGCTGTCCAGCACTGTGAACAACAGACCAAGAATACAGTTTTCTCAAATGCGTTGTCAAGCCCCATCCGCAGGAGCCTTCAAAACTATCACATTGCTCAGGGAGGCTACTGTCCAACTGCTGCTCCACCATCAGGAAACATGAACAGGGATCCAAACTCTCTCAGCTCCAATGATTCCTCGATGGACATCTGAGATATCAGTCACGAACTTCTTGCTGTTTAGCGTTTGAAATATTTTGGAAGTTGTTAAAGTACATTGGGGAAGACGTAGATTAAACAGTTGGGTCATACAAGTATAATCACTTGATGTTGAGTTGTTGGAGTTTGTGAAGAATAGTTTGGTGCGTGAGTTCGCATGGAGCAGAATGCTACGTGATGAGCACCATAACCTATCAGTTTACCTTCTGCTGTCTCTTGAATTGGTTAATTTGTGTCCTTTATGTCATTGTAAAGAACCTGAATGAAATGATCAAGTGACCTGCAAAAACGGTACTGCTTGTTGCATTTTATGTGTGTTTTTCAGGATTTGTTTCTAACCATGTAAATTTTTTTGAACCCTGTATATCCGCTTCTTGTGGCTATTGCAGACTTGGTTGTAATGAATTTCTTGGTTTATACATATCAGGATTTTGATGAATTTGCTTTCAGTTCTTGATATCCTGAAGGAAAAAGGTTGGGTGCCTTTTTCTAGGAGGTTGAACTTTCCAAGCAGGCAGAGACCGAGGTATGGGGCCCTGGAGTGGGTTGAGCTTTGCCAGGCACTTGGGCCAACCCAAATTGCATATTGAGTTGGATGCTCAATTTCTAGTCTCCCTAACCCAAGTTCCACTGTTGAATCCGTCTACTAACACTCAACTTTGCCACAATGGATTCTTGCAGGACACTTTTAGATTAAGGTGGAGGAATATTCAATTGGCAACTCTCTCTGGGGACCTATTTTGTCTCAGCTTCGAGCCTTTAACCAGCTCAGGTACAAGTGCCACTTGCCATGTACCCCTGCTAAACATTCCCAATACTTGTTTTAAATTGGAGATCTCTGCACTAGCAGTACCTTGTTTCTATTTTTTCACACGTTGTCCCCTAACTTCACCAGGCATGAAATCAACCAGTTTTCCTACCAGCAACCATAACTTCCCTAGGTTGTCTTCCCTCTCACCTCACCAATAAAATTTACAATATCCCAGTTATAAGAATGTGCATTCTGTGCACGCGTTGGCAGGTCCAAAATGGTCCATGAGCCATGACTCGGTTCTAGGATCTATAAGAAAGCAGAACCAAAATTGTAGGCCTACATGACAAAGGGTTATGAAAGGAAAACGAGTAATATAGAGTTGAAGACACAACATCCGAATGGCTGATTGTTTCCAATGCAAAGGTGAATACAAACATCTCAATGGGGTCCGGACCATTACAAAACCACATGCATCAGTCTCAATCTCTTTGCAGTGGTCCCACAAGAAACGAACATGCAACTCACCTGCTAGTATGGCTATCATAATCACTTGCTACGGATAGGGAATCCCATGCAAATTGGTGAGCCTCTACATAGATAGGGTCTTAGGACCAGGAAGTGATTGGTTATTCTTTCTATCTATTTTTCTTAGTGGGTGTTTTGTTTCTGCTGTTCGGGTAATGTTACTGTTCATTTTTTAAAAAGTATGATGTAGGATGTTTGATTAAATTTTTGGAGGAGTCGTTTGTTTTTAGCAGTAACTGATAGAAAAAGAAAAGGAGTTCAAAGCTACCTTTTGAGAGAAATAACAGCTTCTTTTTTTCTTTTTTTTCTTTTTTATGACTGAAGTACCTCTCACACTATTTTTTGATTTATTCTCCTTTCTTAAACAAAAAAATAAAAAAAATAAAAATTAGTCCTTCTCTCTCCTAGTTTTCTTTACTTTTCCATTTATTTTAGGCTCCTGGCTTTTCGCGGGACAAAAAAAAGGGTCTTTTCTTTACATCGTGCCAATTTGGTTCTTTTCTAATTTTCTTGTTTTTATTTTTTTCTTTTTTAGGTTCATGTAGCTAGACGAAATCGTTACTAAATGACAAATATACGAAGGATCACTTAATTTTAGATTATTTATCACATAAGAAAGAATACAGAGTAACTTAACAAAAAAAACATATATTATAATAAAATAAAAATAAAATAATTAAAATAATCATTTTATTATTCTAATAGTAATTTGTACTATCAATTTAACTAAATATTATAATTTTATTTAATTAATTAATAATAATAATCAGTAATAATAACGAACAATCAGTGGTTAGTAACAATAACAATAATCCTAAACAGATAGACCAAAACATGCCTTTAATCGGTAAATTTTGTTTTGGCATGCAGTAGGTTAAAGCGCTTTGATGAAGCTAATATTCTAAGACCCCACAACTCCTTTTTCGGGGATTAATATCATATGCATGTTTCTTTAACTTTAAAGAGACGCCAAATGTGATAGAATAAAATGTGAAGGATTAAGAAAGGGCAATACTCAAAGCTTTTTGACCACTCAATCATTGATCCAACGAGATTGGTTTTGCGAAACAATCAAATTAAAGCGTGCATATGCTTGTCGGGAGTGGGTCAGGATCCATCTTAGGTTAACAGAGGTCTTAAATGTTAGCACTGAATGTTATTGCATTGATATTTTCCTCCTAAAGCTTCCTCTTTCTTATGGGTCAATATTGAAGGCTACGCCCGTGCTCCCCCAACAGCCCATTGTAACCGAATTACCTGTCCAATAAAGAACGAGGAGACAGGTAAAAATATTGATGATGTAACCAGAACCGCGGAACGGTTCACAATCAAGCATGCCTTTAGAACGTTTAACTGTGTCGGGTGACAATGATGTTTGGGTGTGAGACAATGATTTGGTTAATTTACTGGACCAGACTGATCACTGAAAAAGAAAATTCGACTCTTGATCGCTCGACTGCCCATTCCCTCTCTCTCTACCCATCGTGCCTTTTTTGTCCAAATTCTACGAAATGTTTGCTTAGCAATAGCTTCTATAAACCAGCTCTGACTGACGCGACATGGGGGGTTTTTTTTTTTAACATGACGTTATCTGAATCCATATGACAAGTGGTTTCTGCGAATGTGACTTCAATGAATTATTTTCAGGATTTACTTGTGTAGCAATTTAGCATTAATAATATAACCTTATTGAGATCTATTAATTCTTCTAATCAAAATGTATCGCAAAATTGGATGTATTTTTCTTTCATGAGAATGATGGGTCATGCCCCTATCTGCTAGCTACTAGTTAGAATATTTTTTTCTTTAAAAAGCTCTGTGAAGAATTCACAACTATTGTCACCGAATTGCATACTTGGGTTATTACTCTCGAGCTTCTAGGGAAACATAAGATCACAACAAATTAAAATTGTTTTACCAAAGTACAACTAAAGAGATTAAAAAAAGAAAAAGGTGGCCATAGTTGCTAGCAATATATTAAACAAATTAATTAATTAATTAATCAAAAATTGGATTTAAAAAGCTGCCAGAGGCAAGCAAACAAAAGCAAGCTTTGAAGCTTTTTCCTTTTTCTGAATAAATGACCAGTCACACCTCCCCGGCACCCTCCAATCCATTTCATTCCTTTCGCAATAAAAGAGCGAGAGAGAGAGAGAGAGAGAGAGAGAGAGAGAGAGAGAGAGAGAGGAGAAAAAAAAAAGTGAAAATAAATCAATTAGAAAAAAGGCAAAACAAAAACATTTAAAAAAAAAAGACAAGGGGCCCACCGCTATCATAGTCGAGTCACTGTCTCTCAGCCACCCTTTCTTCTGGCCATAAATGATAACTAAACTCATTATAAATTAAATAATTGCTAACATAAGTAAATGCGGAACTTTTTATTCTTTTGTTTTTTTTTTTAATTTTTAAATCTTTTTGTTTTTGCATTTTTTATTCTATTTCGGGGCTGCTTATTATTATTATTTTTTTCCCGTTGGAGTCATTACAAGTTTCCGCACCAATTCCTCGCCGATTTATTTGATCCGACAAGCGGGCGCCGCCGATTGGGACTCCGAGAATTCCTCTCAGATCCGTTGCGTGGCTTTCAGGTACGTGACTTTCTGTTTGTTTCCCGAGAAGATGGTAATTCCTCCAAATTCTTTCTCCAATTTTTTCTTTCAAAGAGAAATTCTGAATCTTGAACTTTAGTTGCTGTTTCTCAATGAAGCTGAGGCGGTGAGAGCTGTGAAGTTTTGGTTTGTGCTGTCTGTTCTGTTTTGTTGCGTTTTCTATGTAGTGTAGCCAAACAGAGCACTTATTGCTGAGCACTGTGCTTTTGAGGAGTATGTTGTGAAGTAAAGCGAGGACGATGCATGTTACTGGCTTCGATTTTCTTGTTTATCTTAGCTCTTCGTTGCTTCTTTGAAGCAGGCAGATCTTGAAATTTATATGATTGTATTTCTTCGAAACTAGTAAATCCAGTTTTTTGGCCAATTTTTGTCAATATTTTTGGATCAGCTTCCCGAAATATTTTTATTTTGGCTGTCGTTCTAAGTATCACAATCGGGGATAAACGTTCGTTGCAGCAAATATTTGTGATTCTTGGCGATCCTTATATTATTTTATTTTTTTATTTTTTATTTTTTTGTTTCCGATAAGTAATCTTTTTATTTAGTTCCGGTCCCTCCATAACTTTATCAATTTTATTCTGGTCAATTTAGGTCCTCAAACATTTGAATTATAGTATGAACAGATTGATTGCCTACCCTTGTGGTTTCAAGTTGAATTTTTTTTTTTGTTTTCTTTTTATTTTTTGGGAGGATTTAGAGTTTCAGGCAGTAATGTGTTTACCGACATGTTACTATTCTGGCCTTGTGAGATTCAATAACTTGTCTAGCTGTTGGTGAATGAAGGGCCGGTGTATTTCTAATTGCCAAGAGCTGAAGGAGCTATACAGAAACATATTTTTGTGCTCAGATGATTAGAACTGATGTTATTGGCAGTTGAAGGAGGAGGGTTCTTCTCTTCTTCAGCTTCTGGATATAGCAAGGGGCTGACCCTTCTACTCTTGGGTCAGAAACACGAAGACAGGCCCATGAGAGTTTTGCCGTGGAATCAGTACCAGTTGGTGGACCAAGAACCAGACCCTGACCTTCAGCTGGCTTCTGTGAAGAACCGGCTTTCGCGCGGATGCGCTTCGTTTGTCTGCTTTGGTCGTGCTTCTGCAGGACTTGATTCTCCGTCACATCTGAAAGTAGGCCCTGCCCAACAACAGGACCTGTTGCCAGATCCTCTAGTTTCTGACAAGGGAAAAGATTGTGTGACAGAATTTGAAGATGATAATAATGTTCACAATGTTACTCTAAAGAGCAGCTTAAAGAAGCAACCAAAAAATATTCCAGTTCCTGTTGGGGACACTAGTCAACGTGATGCATTAGTTGAGAAAGGTGATGATATTGCCGGTCATACAGAAGGGAGAAAAGTGCAGTGGACGGATGTTTGTGGAAGTGAGCTTGCTCAAATCAGGGAATTTGAGCCAAGGTATACAAATGTCTTCTTCCAATTTTACATAGTTTGTGCTTTGTATGCGAGTTCGCCTCATATTTCTGGTATATCAAGGAGGACTATTCTGATATCCATGTTATGTGTGAACTCTTGTGCATGTGTCACTAATCATACGCACACACAAAGCTGTACATCTATGCTATACTAAATTTTGAATTGAATGTGCTTTAGATTTCCATTTGGAGATACAAATTCTGGCTGCTCTTTAGCTTTTGTATGTTCTTCCTCTCTCTAATGGATAGCCTTACATGGGTTTGGTTTATTTTGGGTTCTTATATTTGTAAAACGTCACAAATTCGTATATCTTGAGGTGAAGTACAATCTTGCAAGGATCACATTACTCCTGTATCCTGGAAAGGTAATGCTAGGGGTATTGATGCTTTAACTGACACTTAAACTGATTATTAATGTGAACCAGTAATTTTCCTTTCTATGCGGGGCTCTGTCCAGAAATTTCGTAGGTGATGTAATAGTACAGCAATGCAACTTTGTAAAATAAGCCATGTTAGTTAAATAAAGGTAGTAGAAGTATCAGTACTCGGAGCTTCATTCTTCCCAAATTAGTCATTTTATATTCTTTGATGGCATGGCTTCATGTTTCCAATATGTTTTCTCAAAGCACCACTATTTTGTAGAAGGTGACTGTCTGGACACCAAATCTTTTCTTCCTTTGCATTAAACATGCCTAATAAAAATATTTATTTAAATATCAGCCTTTTATAGCATGCAGTAAAATTTCAAAGAGATTTTTCAATCTAAGAATATATCACTGGTTTCTTAATTCATTGGAACCTTGCTATGTTTGAATTTTCAGCTATTTGAATCTTCTTTTCTGTTTTCAAGAGGATCTTCGGGTTAATTTCTAGTGGGTTTATACCATTGGCTCTTCTGAACTAAAGTGTTGTGGATGTCAATTATATTAGTGTGAGATGCCGATGTCCTAGAAAAGAAAAACAAAACCTACTAGATTACCACAGCTGAATTATCTTTGTGTGTGTGTGTCTAGTTTGGGAATGAAAACTCTTGGGAATTAACAGTCAAACATAGAAGTACCTCTTCAAGTCTAAAATTTTAATCCTTTTCCATGCTAGGTCTGGACTAATGCTTTTTCTTCATACGGTCCCAGACCAAATTAAATGGTAGCCATGGTTTAATGTCAGGCATCATCTGTTTCATGATCCCTATCTGGGCAATGGAATTTTGTGTGCAATTCTGGTTATTCTTTTTTAATTTTGGAAATGCACTGTGTGTTTTCAATTTTAGGATGATAAGGTTCCCATTTCTGGCATTCATAGCTTCCATTTCCTGAATATGTTATAGAAATGAAACGAGGCAGTGAATATTGAACAGTATATGTGCCTTCTCTTCCACCGTGGTTGCCAAATTTTCTGAGCTTACTGGTGAAGATTGCTCCGCCCATTTCATTTGCTAAACATTCTTGTTCAACGTGCATCACGCACTCATGCGCTCATGCGCTCATTCAATGGGGATGCACTTTTCCACGGAGAACTCTGGTGTCTTTTTTAGTTCTTTTTTTCTCTTCTTTCCTAATTGTTCCCATTTTTGTTTCATTTTAACCAAATTTCATAATTGATCCACCATTATAATCATGTTACTGATGCGAAAACCCATGAAATGACAGTGAAAGAGGTGTATCGGATGATGAGTTCGAAAATGGAAATGAGCAAAGTTGTGCGTGTGTGATTATGTGATCCGTCCATCCATATGGGAGCTCAATTTCCTTGAGGTTCAATGATGGATTATGCAAGTTTATGCAAACGAGGTGCTGCCACGGCGAGGAATTCTGTCCAGCCACGCCCTATTGGATCGGCCATCCATGTCTAGATTTAATTCGAGGAGGATTTCAATTTTGTTACTCTGATCTTGAGTCCACCCTAGTTTGTCACTTGGGTAATTGTGAGCTTTACCTATCGTTGTTTTTTTAATCTTAATTAATGTGCTATATTAATTTTTGGCCCGTGATTTTTTTTTTTTATACAATTTTTGGTGTGTTGGTTGCCTTTCTTGGCCGCTGCTCTTGTCAGAACTAATCCCGTGCGTTGGTTTGGACTCCTTATTAGCGTTCGATGGGACTTATGCTGTTTCTTCTGTTCTCAACACCGGGAAATATTTCCCCAGGTGTAACTCACAGCAAAGCTTAGAGGCAGGGTTATTAGAATTTTTGAAACATTTTTTTTGTCTGGGGGTATTGTGGAAGGCCTAAGCCCAGTTACATATTACATCGGAAGGCCTCGTGGCCATTGAACATCTACGGCGTCCTGCTGTGATAATTGATGATTGGTTAGGAGTAAAGCTGCTCAAGCCGCTCCCAAGTCCTTAAGCCTCAGCCTCATTTGGTGGTTACCCAAAAATCTTTGTTCATCGACTGCGGTCTACTCATGTTATTTTGGTACCAAAAACTGAAGGGAATGGAGCTGTTAGGCGCCAAGCGCAATCAGCTGCTCTCAGGCGCCAAGCTCAATCAGCTGATTCAAAATTGACCAACTGACTTGGTACAATAGCATCCTCTGTTTTATTTCTCTCTCCTTGGAGACTTGGACACTTCATATCCACACACGCCTCTTCTGATTTTGATGAAGACCCCCACAAACCCATAAATGGAAAACACCCCCCAAAAAAACCAAGAAATGAATTAAAAAAAAAAAAGGAAAAAGTTGCAGGAATTGATAGGATTATAGAGAGAGAGAGACGGAAGGATTGGACTTGAAGAGAGGGAGAGTAAAGAGAAAAATGTCTGTAGCATCCTCAATTCCATGTATCAAAATCCCAAACCCAACAGCATCTTGCTCCTCTCCATCCTCCTCTTCGTCAACAATCTCAACTCCTTCTTGTTTCAGACTGTCCGGTGCAGCAATAAAGCCTTTTGCTGTCACCATAAGGAGCTCTCAAGCGGAGGGGCCTAGTAGAAGACCCGCAGCACCCCCACTTAGAGAACCCTCTCCACCAGCGCCTCCGACTCCCTTGAAGCCCATCCCTCCTTCTTCACCATCTTCTCCGGTGGCGCCGCTGTCTCCTCCAAAGCCCGCCGCTCAGGTGGCTCCGGACAACACGAATATCATCACTTTGGAATTTCAGAGGCAAAAAGCCAAGGAGCTTCAGGACTACTTTAAGCAGAAGAAGCTTGAGGAAGCAAATCAGGGTCCATTCTTTGGGTTCATTGGCAAGAATGAGATCATCAACGGAAGGTAAATGACTCTCTGTTAAACTATTGAGAAGATTTGAAACTAACCTTGCTCAATTCTGTCATTCTAAAATTATCTGTATGGGATAGATTCTTGATCGTACATTTCTTTATGCATGGCGAACAACATAGAAAAAAGAGAGAAATCATAACTTGAATTCTCCATTGTTGCTTAATGGTACTAGAGTCAGGGTCAAGGCTCTCGGAGCTAATTAACCCAAAAAAAAAAAAGCTGTTTCGGGGGGAATTAACTTCTAACAGATCAGCTTTTTCATCTTCATGGTAGAAGGTGCGAATTAGAGTTCTATGGATAACACGTAGCCTACCTCAACTAATGTCAGAAAGTAATGTACAAGCAAAACCTGAAATGATTGTAGAAAGTTGTCTATAGACCTATTCTTATTTTGCCTTGGAAAAGCAGAAATACCTTGCTGTGTACTATAATGCCTGTACACCTGTAATGGTCATTGCCTACACGATTTTGAGTTCTTCCCTCGGTGTAACTCAAAGGGGAAGGGCAAAGCAATGTCATCACTTATTGAGCTCCCAGCAATAGGAACTCTAGTTGTTAGGAACTGCAGTGATCCAACTAATTTAATTCAATTCATGACGATTGCTTGCTATTCTTTTCAATACCTGTTTTTGTTTCTGAAAAAGAAACTTGAAAAGGGCAGAACTTCAATGCTGCCGATCTCTTTCCTTCATTAAGTGATAAATCAATCCTTCTAAGATTTATGTGCAAATATGTATGAATTTAACGTGACTTGCATTTAGGCGAAACTGGATTTATACATAAAACCCTGCCATAGATTCTTGGGTTGAGTTACACGTAGTTTCCCACAATTGAATCAAGTGGTCTTGTGTTAAAGCTAGAATTTTCCATGTATGTTGTGGCTTTCCACTCTGATATGTCCTTTAATTTTGTATTCTTGGGATGTTTGTTAAACAGATGGGCAATGTTTGGTTTTGCTGTTGGTTTGCTAACGGAATATGCAACAGGCTCTGACTTTGTCGATCAAGTAAAGATTCTTATGTCAAATTTCGGTATCATTGATATCGAGTGACTTAATTCTCGATACTTCCCGCCGTGGATCTTTTCAATTTTTGTAATTGCCCACTTCATCTTCAATGTTTTCAGTACTTCTTGATTTCTGTAATTGCCGTAGCATACCCGATCTTCTGCAACTTCTACGGTGATGTGTCTTACACTTTCTTGATCAATTACTTGTCGCAAACTGTATCTCTTCTGTTCCTTTGATATGCAAAAACGCTACTTCCGTTGACCATTACGTTAACCACTAGCAAGAGCTGCCGAATGAGCTCTACGGCAATTGAATTGTAAACATATTGTTATCAAACAACTTCAGAACACGCGATCCATTTGGATGCAATCATGGATAGCTAACTTCATCCCACCCAGTGTGGTAGCTTCTATTGAATGGGAATTGGGTTCCAATGCTCCACGTTTAATCGTATGGAGAGAGTAGAAAAAGAAGATAATTGTCAGATGGGATTGTCATGAAATGGAGCCGTTCGGAAGAAGATAAAATGATAAGCCCTTTAATTTTCCTGGTTGGCACAAAAATGAAGATGAAACTATGATGGCAAGCTAGATTGGGAAGAAAGGAGTGGTGTCGAAAGGGTGGAGTTAGCACAAATGAAGCCGAAGAAAGGACACCAACAAATGCCATAGCAGATAGGATTACTATTGACTACGGCTGCTCTCTAAATTTGCATCAAGTGTATAAAATAACTTGCTTCTGAGGGATGTACCGAAGCCATTACAACCCAAGCGAAACAAGACATTTCCATGGATGTGGGCTCCACGATAAGATTGAAAATTTGTTACCAGTCGTTCATTGCATCACTTGCATGGCATATGTCAAGTTAGATTAAAGCCATTCCAGTGTTCCTTTCTCGTAGGGTAATCTGGAGAACGTTTCCAACTGAACTCTGTCTCTACCTACTCAGCATCACCATTAGTCCCACCACATAGATACCTCTACCTCAACATCGGCGACCCCACTTAAAACCAGGCTAATATCATGACAAAAAATGGAGATCCCAGATCTTGCAAACCAATAGCTAAACCGCTTCAATACGTGCAAAACAGTAGAAACAGAGAAGCATTATAACTGGTGCTTTCCATTAATTGAAGTTAGGGATTGAAGGAGGATCATAATTCTCTCGACTAGACTTTGCCAATCCAGCGCCTAACTCGACATTGGAGATGAGGGCATAAAAAAAGTAGTCATCTTTCTTTCTTTGCATTGTTTCTTCTTCTTCCCGGTCTTTACTTTTCCATTTCTTCTTCTTCTTCTTCTTATTCCTTTTCTGTTGCCTCCTCCTTGTTCTTCTAACAATGAGGAAAAGGAATGCAAAGGAGAAAACGAAACAAAGAAGTCCGAGCCCCGCCATGACTGGGCCTCTGGAAGCATGCTAACCCCACCAGTGAATCCACCGTTCTAGATGAAGCAGAACCACTACAACCCTCAAATGAGTCATCTCAGACACTCATTTGTAAACAGCATAGGCGAGAGTAACCAAAAACGATACACATATTACACGCATTCCTTTTTGTAGACGCTGCGTCCTTGCTTCCGGCCTTTCCACTCGAGCCTCCACATTTGAGATCCGCACCTCCAGCATCGCAATTTGGGTTAGCCCATTCTGCACCTAAATGTTCTATGTGCGTAATCCTCATCTTGAGGAGAACCATCCTCCCATTGTTGATAGTGGCACATTTCTATTCATGCCGTCTACTGCAATGACAGGTGAAATTTTTCTAAGCCATAATCGGACATCTAAAGTCAAAATTTGATTATGCAGATGCAGGGGACACTAGTATGCTATTAAGAACAAAAGACCCAGTCCAGTGTCCAAAATTTGTATGACTAAGAGCAACTCCACTTGGTGTTTCGAAAAAGACTGGGAAAAAGGGTCAAAAACCCCAAGTAAACAAGATAGAAGCTGCATCATTCAATGACCACACAAACATAACCTATTTCTCAAAAAAAAAAAAAAAAAACCTGAAACACACAGAAAATTATGGCAGAGCGTACCCGAAAGAGAAGGCGAGGCAGAGACGGAGAAAGGGTTTCTGGGTGTTTGGGTAGACAGCTCGGTTCAGTAGTAGTCAAAACCCTGGTTGAGATGAGGGAGAGACAAAGAGGAGAAGAAAATGGGGCCTCGGCTCCTCCATTTTCATTTTGTCGAGAGGTACCCTAGTAATTAACTTCCAGTTGCCACGTCAGGCTGGCCCGGGTCCTCCTCGTCTTATTTGCCGACGTGGCAATGTTCTAGTGGGAAATGCTTCGCTAAGCCGCACGTGGTAGCGTACCGTTGGTTCTGTTGTCATGTTTCTTTGGTCCAAAACGATACCCATTGTCACGCACCGCGTAGGTCTGCCCCAAATTCGTGCTATTTAAAGAGGCTTATTGCAGCCACCACTCCCAAAGTCTAGAACATGGTGGAAGCCTCTAGAATCTTGTAGAACATTGTAGATAATTCTCTTACCTTCTTGTAGGATGTAGAGTTTGCTAGAATACTCTAGAAGGAAGATAGAGACCGTTAGATCAAATAGATCTTAGCCCTCCGTTGAGGAGGTGAACAACTATAAATAACCTTAGGGATTTCATTTGTAGATACCAAGCAATCAAGCATCAATATATTCTCCAAGTTCTCCATCTCTCTCTTGTGTGCTTCTCTCTACTTTTCGCTAGTAGCATTCTAGCTATCGAAGAAGGCTGAACTAGCATTCGAGTCCAGCGAATTGCTAGTGCCGCACGGGTCGTTGGGTGATCGAGACCAAGTCCGTGACAAGTGGTATCAGAGCAAGGTTTCTACGAGCAGCAAGCACACTCGGTTGAGAAGGATGGCTGGTCCACACAGTGAGACTACCCACGTGGTTGACGAAGCAAAGAAGCAGCCAAGGAGAGGGAGATCAAGGTCGAGGGACATCTTGGAAGACACCAACGCAAGGCTCGCAAAGGTGGAGCTTGCCATGGCTGATGAGCAGGAGAAGTTTGAGGCGGTAGACCAACGCATCGACGAGCTCGAGAGGGAGAATGAAGAGCTTCGTGAGGAGTTGCAAGGTGCCTTAAACCAGGCCATGTCAAGGTGTCTAGGCCAAGTGAAGACCTTGGAGGAATCCCTCCAACGTGATGTTGGAATGCTGAAGGAAGAGCTTGAGAGAGTCTCCAACGAGTTGAAGGAGACCAAGGATGAGCTAGTCCTTTGCAAAAGGGCAATTGCTCAAAGTGGGAGTATTGCCGTGCCAACGATAGTCGCAGCTCCTTCAAAGGTGGACGTCCCGCGGCCCAAGGCGTATAATGGGTCGAGGAACGCGAAGGAGGTCGATAATTTTCTGTGGAGCTTGGAGCAATACTTCAAAGCACTTGGCGTCACGGAGGATGCCAAGAAGATTGATAATGCTGCCTTATACCTCGTGGATACCGCAATGGTATGGTGGAGAAGGAGGTATGGCGACATTGAAAGAGGTACTTGTGTCATCAACACATGGGACGAGTTCAAGAAAGAGCTCAAGCGGCAATTCTATCCGGAGAACGCCGAGGAAGAGGCGAGAGCAAAGCTAAGGCGTCTCCAACAAAGGGGAAGCATACGTGAGTACGTGAAGGAATTCTCCGAAGTGTTGCTGGAAATTCCTGGCTATCCCGACAAGGAGGCGTTCTTTGCCTTCAAAGATGGCTTACAAAATTGGGCAAAGATGGAGATCCAAAGACATGGTGTTCAAGATCTCGCGACCTCAATTTCCATTGCTGAATCACTAATCGAGTTCCGGAAGTCCGAAAAGCCCAAGTCTCAAAAGGACAAGGCCGGCAAAGGAAAGAGTGGGGAAGAGAGTTCCTCGAACAAAGGGCGTTTTCACAAGTTTAACGCGCCTAGGGAAGGGAGGAACACCAAGGAGGGTCAAAGCAGCGACAGGCTTCCTCTCAAATGTTACTTCTGCGACGGACCGCACAAAGCAAGGGATTGCCACAAGAAAGGCAAGCTTTCTGCCCTTGTTGAAGAAAGAGAGGAGCAGCAGCAACGTGAGGAGACGAGGATGGGATCCCTGCAAATCCTCAATGCCATCAAAGCCAAGGTCGAGGTACCCAAAGCCGAGAAGAAAGGACGATTATACGTGGAGACCAAGGTGAGTAACCAAGTGGTTAAAGCCTTAGTAGATACCGGAGCTTCCAACAACTTCCTTCAAGAAGAGGAAGCAAGGCGGTTGGGCATCAAGTACAGCAAGGGGCAAGGATGGCTCAAGGCCGTAAATTCGGAGCCGAAGTCGATTTTTGGCGTTGCTCATGGCGTAGAGGTACGTATGGGTGAATGGTGTGGTCTTGTAGACTTTTCTATTGTGCCAATGGATGATTATCCAATTGTGCTTGGTATGGAGTTTATGGACCGCGTTAAGGCCGTGCCTATTCCCTTTGCCAACACAATGTGTATCTTGGAGGAGGGCAATACATGCATGGTGCCTTTGGCTAGGGAGACTAGCCTTCAATCTAGACAAATTTCGACTATGCAACTCTCGAAAGGTGTCAAGAAGTCGCAGCCCACCTTTCTTGTATCCTTGAAGGATGGAAAGGATACGTCCTCATCGAATGTCCTACCAAAGCAAGTCTCTCACGTCCTGGAGGAGTTTAAGGACGTGATGCCTCCGGAATTGCCAAATAAGCTCCCACCTAAGCGTGAGGTGGATCACAAGATTGAATTGGTCCCTGGTGCAAGACCACCTGCTGCAGTGCCTTACCGTATGGCACCCCCGGAGTTGGAGGAACTCAGGAGGCAGCTAAAGGAGCTGTTGGATGCGGGCTACATTCAACCGTCAAAGGCTCCTTATGGTGCACCCGTGCTTTTCCAAAAGAAGCACGACGGGTCACTTCGGTTGTGCGTCGACTATCGGGCGCTCAACAAGATAACCGTGAAGAACAAATATCCCATCCCATTGATAGCTGATTTGTTCGATCAGCTAGGTGAAGCGCGGTGGTTCACGAAGTTGGACTTGAGATCGGGATATTACCAAGTGAGGATTGCAGAAGGAGACGAGCCAAAGACCGCTTGTGTTACGAGGTATGGCTCCTTTGAGTTCTTAGTGATGCCTTTTGGACTTACTAATGCTCCTGCCACGTTCTGCACTCTTATGAATCGAGTATTCGAGCCGTTTTTGGATAAATTTGTTGTAGTATATTTGGATGATATCGTTGTCTATAGTAAGACGTTGGACGAGCATATTGAACATCTACGACAAGTTTTCCAAGTATTAAGAGAGCACGAGCTGTACGTGAAAAGGGAGAAATGTGCCTTTGCTCAACGAGAGGTCACATTCCTAGGGCACATCATCGGCAGAGGCAAACTATGGATGGATAAGTCCAAGGTGCAAGCCATCCACGACTGGGAGCCACCAAAGAAGGTGACTGAGGTACGATCCTTCTTAGGCCTCGTTAATTATTACCGAAGATTTATAAAAGGCTACTCCTCTATTGCAACTCCGCTCACTGACTTGTTGAAGAAGAATAGAACATGGAGTTGGGATGTTAAATGCCAAAGAGCATTTGAGGTGCTCAAACAGGCAGTAGCCGACGAGCCAGTGTTGGCTCTCCCCGATCACACCAAACCATACGAGGTACAGACCGATACTTCGGATTTTGCCATCGGTGGTGTGTTGATGCAAGAAGGACATCCCATCGCGTACGAGAGTCGCAAGTTGAACGAAACCGAGCGCCGCTATACAGTCCAGGAAAAGGAGATGACTGCAGTGGTGCATTGCCTACGAACGTGGAGGCATTATCTGTTGGGGTCCAAGTTCGTCGTGAAGACGGACAACATTGCCACAAGTTACTTCCTCAATCAAAAGAAGTTGTCGCCAAAGCAAGTGAGGTGGCAAGCGTTCTTGGCGGAATTCGACTTTGTGATGGAGTATAAGCCGGGCAAGGCTAACTTGGTGGCCGATGCATTGAGTAGAAAGGCCGAACTAGCTGCCATCACAAGTCCAGACTTCCCGTTGGTCGAACAAGTAAAAGAGGGATTGGAGCACGACCCACAAGCCAAGAGTTTGAAGGAGTTGGCGAGTAATGGGAAGACACGCCGGTTCTGGCTTGCAGATGGATTGCTCACTACCAAGGGCAATAGAGTTTATGTGCCAAAGTGGCAAGGATTGAGGAAGGCGATCATTAAGGAGTGCCATGACTCGAAATGGGCAGGACATCCAGGTATACGGCGCACGTTGGCACTTGTAGAGCGAGCATATTACTGGCCACAGATGCGAGACGACATTGAGCTCTACGTAAAGACATGTCTAGTATGCCAACAAGACAAGGTGGAGCAACGCCAACCGTCGGGATTGTTGGAACCCCTACCTATTCCGGAGAAGCCATGGGAGAGTGTTTCAATGGATTTCATCACCTGTCTACCGAAGTCAGATGGATGTGCCAACATCATGGTGGTGGTAGACAGATTCAGCAAGTATGGTGTGTTCATCCCCGTACCCTCAAAATTTACAGCTGAGGATGCAGCACGCTTATTTTTCAAGTATGTGGTGAAATATTGGGGTATCCCCAAAACGATTGTTAGCGACCGAGACACTCGCTTCACCGGGAGATTCTGGATGGAGTTATTCAAGTTGATGGGGTCCGAGCTCAACTTCTCCACAAGCTTTCATCCCCAAACTGACGGCCAAACGGAGAGGGTGAATGCCTTGCTGGAGCTATTCTTAAGGCATTACGTAAGTGCCAACCAGAGTGATTGGGCTAAGTTGCTTGACATAGCCCAATTTTCATACAATCTACAAAAGAGCGAGTCAACTGGAGCTAGTCCGTTCGAAGTTGCTACGGGACTACAACCATCGACTCCTCACACTTTGGCGGTTGGCTACAAAGGGCCTAGTCCTGCTGCATTCAAGTTTGCCAAGGGTTGGCATGAGAAGTCCGACATGGCACGGGCACACTTGGCCAAGGCTTCCAAGCGGATGAAGAAATGGGCCGATACCAAGAGGAGACACTTGGAGTTTGAGGAAGGAGATTTGGTGATGGTGAAACTCCTTCCCCATCAAAGCCGAAGGTTTGCCAAGGTGCATAAGGGTCTAGTAAGGCGTTACGAGGGACCCTTTCCAGTGGAGAAAAGGATTGGCAAGCTAGCTTACCGGTTAACTCTACCGTCCCACCTGGAGATGCATCCAGTTTTCCATGTTAGCTTGCTAAAACCTTACCATCCGGATAAGGAGGAGCCGAACAGGGGCAAGTCGAAGAGAGCCCCTACAGCCATAACGGCAATGCCCGATCGCGACGTGGAAGAAATATTGGCGCATCGTGTCATTCCAAGGAGAGGCAACCATCCAAGTTATGTCGAGTACTTTGTGAAATGGAAAGGGTTGCCTGATAGCGAGGCAAGTTGGGAACACGAGCTGACCTTATGGAGCAACGTCGATGTGATCGAGGCTTACAAGAAGGATGCGACGAGGGCGTCGCCAGATTGAGTGGGGGAGAATGTCACGCACCGCGTAGGTCTGCCCCAAATTCGTGCTATTTAAAGAGGCTTATTGCAGCCACCACTCCCAAAGTCTAGAACATGGTGGAAGCCTCTAGAATCTTGTAGAACATTGTAGATAATTCTCTTACCTTCTTGTAGGATGTAGAGTTTGCTAGAATACTCTAGAAGGAAGATAGAGACCGTTAGATCAAATAGATCTTAGCCCTCCGTTGAGGAGGTGAACAACTATAAATAACCTTAGGGATTTCATTTGTAGATACCAAGCAATCAAGCATCAATATATTCTCCAAGTTCTCCATCTCTCTCTTGTGTGCTTCTCTCTACTTTTCGCTAGTAGCATTCTAGCTATCGAAGAAGGCTGAACTAGCATTCGAGTCCAGCGAATTGCTAGTGCCGCACGGGTCGTTGGGTGATCGAGACCAAGTCCGTGACACCATGCATGGGAGAGGCTCCAGTGCGGATGACGCGGCGCGTGGAGTGCCTGCAGGCTGCGCACTTTTTTCTTTTTCTCTCTCTCTCTCTCTCTCTTTTTTATATATAAACATGTAATGTTTAATTTATGTTAATATGTATCAACAATAAATTTATAATATTTTTTAATAAATGTATGTACACTTTTTTTATTTTTTCTTATCCTATTTTAACTATTTATATATTATATATATTTTTAAGAAATAAAAAATTTTTGGAACCAACACACAAAAAGTATGTGGAACTCACATTTGTCCCTTTCATTCCACTCCTCTTTGGCTATGCAACTTTTTCCACATCAGTTCTGTCGTGATGATTCTAATTATATAGGGAGTTAATTTTTTTGGACTAAATTTATGGATGAATAAATTTCATTATTTTCAATTATGATCATTAATGACTCTTAAAATTGTACAAAAATTTAAATATATAACTTATGAATTAATAGTAGGTCGCACATCGTTTTTATTAAATTTATTCCATATAGAAAGTTTGAATCGTACTTTGGATTTAAATTATATACGTTTTGTTTTTACAAGGTAGAGTTTAATTCGTAATTGACCTTAAACTTTGAGAGTTTTAAGTAACGTGATTAATTAACCTAAAAACATGGGTAAATTGCAAAAAAAAAAGAAAGAAAAGAAAAAGCTAGCTAAGAAAAATAAGGGAAATACGTATTTTTACAAAATAGTGGAAATTTGGCTTTTATTTAGTTAAAAATGATTTGGAAAGACAACTTTCCAATCCGAAAAACCAAAACCCATCACATAGAATATAGGAAAATGTCGGACAGGGGAAGTTGGGGTGGCGGCGACGTCTATGGACGGTGGAATTGAACCTGGCGTGGGGCCTGCGATTAGTGAGAGGTCGAGCAATGGTGGGTGTGTGACGACGATTTTGGGTTCACAGTGTTTAAAAGGTTATCAAACGGTGGTGATTACCTCGATCGACAGTGACCGTTGGGGTGGAGTGGTGGTGGTTGTTTAGAGCTATCTGTAGTTATGTGGACTTGGCTTTCTTATGATGCTTTCTAGAGAGGGGCGGTAGTTGAAGTTGGGGCTTGGCGCGACGGTGGATTTGAGATTTTAACGTGTTATTGAATATAATTTTTTTTTTTTTTTTAAAAAGAAATCTAAAGGTGTTATCGTCTTTTCTGTTGGGTAATTGGATTGAAGGGCCATAAGCGCATCCCACAACGCATGAATTTGAATTCTTTCAAGTTAGAGCAATTAGTTTATACTTTTTGTATTAAGAGAAAGGATATAAATTTGAATTATATATATATATATATATATATAAGATTTTTTTTTTTAAAAAAAAGAAGAATTGGTGAACAATTCTCCCGCCAGAGAAATGAGCAGGGAACCTCAGACGCCCAACGGTTCGAGAATTGTGACTGACAAATGAATCTTCATTCTCCGCTCTGTTTTTATGTTTTGTCGTTAAAAATGTTTTGTAGTCGGAGATACCAAAGATGCCATATGATACATCAGTTTTGCCATTTTTTTGTCCCCTGTTTTTTGTTTTTTTTTTTTTTAAATTATGATAACGCTCCAAGGATCCAAATATGCCATTGCCTGCCGGCCATAGACGGCAAAAATGCATGGATCGCATCTGCTCCAATGTCTTTCTCCGCTCTTCCTCTTTGTTTTCTCGCTGACCCTCTCAAATTCCACCACATGGGCCCTTTTCGCCTTCTTTGATATTGTCCTTCTTTCTTCTATTTACCATGTCAATCAAATTCAACGATATTTCTGTCTGGGAAAACAACAGAGTGAAGCTGGGCAAGATAAACGCCATGGGCTGTACACAGGGGAAGTATCGGGGAGATTCAGCATCAAGAAGCCTGGAGAAGATGAAAATGGATAGTGGGTATTCTGCCAAAGGACAGCTTCCGCCTCATCGGCGGTCCACGGGGCAGAGATACTCTGGCAGGCTATATCAGGAACCTGACCGGCGGCCTAGGAGAGAAAACAGTGGCTTTAGTAGTGGGGAAAGCGGTGGTAGCAGCAAAGACAGGAAACAGTTGAGCGACAGAGTTGGGAAAAGTGGCGGCGGGGGCAGTGGCGTCCAGGGCAGTGGTGAGAGGGCTGATAAGAGGGAGTCCCAAAAAGTCGAGTTTGGTGAGGAGGAGCTTGTAGATGGATGGCCTAAATGGCTCATTGACAATGTTCCTAGTGAAGTTCTGGCTGGTTTGGTTCCAAAAAGTGCTGAGAATTATGATAAGCTTGATAAGGTCATTATTTATCTACTTTTGTTCATAGCAATTTACAATTAATGGATCTATGTGATAGTTAGCATTTAATATTTCGCTGAGATTGATGGCTCGTTCATTTTGCACTCCTTCCTTTGGAGACATGGGAGTTAAAATAGGGGAATTGATAGGAAAGGATAGGCTTATGGGCATGATTTTTCTTGTTTAATACAAGACTCTTTTACGTTGAAATTGGGCAACTTTGTGTGTTAACCTGATAACTATAGGTCAATCCTCATTTCCCTTCTAAGAAGTTTGGAGAAGAAAAAACTACATGTTTCAAAAGTTTTATACACGAAGACGAATACAAAGAAATATAATAAACTTTCATGTGTTTGGTGACATAGGTAGGTCAAGGTACCTACAGCAATGTTTACAAAGCCCGAGATAAAGACACCGGAAAAATTGTTGCCCTGAAGAAGGTCCGTTTGGACACATCAGAACCTGAGAGTGTGAAGTTCATGGCTCGAGAGATAATAATTTTACAGAAGCTGGATCACCCCAATGTGGTAAAGCTTGAAGGCCTGGCCACGTCCAGATTCCAGTACAGTCTCTACCTTGTTTTCGATTTCATGCAGACAGATTTAGCTACAATTATCACTCGTCCTGGACCAAGACTTACCGAACCCCAGGTACAGATCCTTTCATTTGGTATATTGCATCCCTGAGCTATGCTTGTATTTTTTTATTTTGGTTCCTCATTATCTTTGGTAAATGCAGGTCAAGTGTTACATGAATCAACTACTTTCAGGTCTGCAGCACTGCCATGATAGGGGAATATTACATAGAGATATTAAAGGATCAAATTTGTTGATCAATAAAAATGGGATGCTAAAGATTGCTGATTTTGGGCTGGCAAATTATTATTCTTCAAAGCACAAGCATCCTCTCACAAGCCGGGTCGTGACACTTTGGTATAGAGCCCCTGAGCTACTGTTGGGTGCTACAGACTATGGAGTTGGTATTGATCTCTGGAGTGCTGGATGCTTCTTGGCAGAGATGTTCTTAGGCAGGCCATTCCTGCCTGGAAGAACTGAGGTAATCACAGAGTTTAATTGATTGCTGCAAATCATTTGACACTTCAGATGGAGAAGATTAAGCGATGTGACAAGGGTCACCATTGTTTTTTGTCTGTTACGCTAATTGTGTCCCCAGGCATAATTGCCTATCAACAATCATAAATTTTAATCCTTCAGGTAGAGCAGCTACATAGGATTTTCAAGTTATGCGGCACACCGTCGGATGATTACTGGAAAAAACTCAAGCTTTCCACGACATTTCGATTGCCACGAGTATATAGACCTAGTCTTTTTGAAGCTTGCAGTGAGCTCCCTGAATCATCTTTGGGTCTGTTAACCACACTTCTTGCTTTGGACCCTGCTCGTCGTGGCAGTGCATCATCAGCTCTCCAGAATGATGTGAGTAACAAAAGAGCAGAAATGTAGTAGCATTGAGAGAAATGACCCTCATGATAGGATCCATATGCGTTGTGAAAGCTTAGGAAGCTCATCGTTTAGCTGTATTCATCCTTTACTTTATAATAGTAATTCCATATATCAGCAAGATATTTAATGGTGTATAGCTGCGAATGCAGATCTCTCCATTCTCATGTTCTAATGCATCCAGTTTATCCTAAAATCTATGCATATCATTGTGAATATAAGCGGGAGACATATCAAGAAATTAGTTACATTTAGACCCTATTCTCACATGATAATCTGATTGCAGTTCTTTCACACGAAGCCTTTAGCATGTGATTTGCCAGGTCTACCTGTAATTTGGAAAGAGGAGGATGAGTTGGCTCAAGCTAGTGAACAGAGAAAGTAAGTTTTCTGAGCATAGCTTCCGCTCCATTTGCCTTTGAAGCAAGCTACTAGGATGATAGCCTTTTCTGATCAATTGGCTTCGGTTGGGACTTCTCAAAACCTTCTACTCTAGTGTCAATTAGCGTTTTGAGAATATTGATACGTGACTTAAAAACATATCTTTTGTTGAACTCTTAATTAATATCTCTTTTTAGGAATATGGTACCCAAAGATTTGCTCCTTCTCTGATTTAACTATTCATCATTGTGCTGTGTGGTCTTCACTGCATCTTTCCTTGTTGTTCCAAGAAATTCAGAAGCATTTCCGCAAATTCTTTCACGGAGATATTGTCATCTTTTGCTTTGTAGGCCCAAGAATTTAAAAATGGCAAGGCGATCTCGAACATATCGGGAGCATGGAAGAAGAGACCTACCAGCTGAAAAACCAAAAGAAAATTCCGGGCATTCCAATGCCGAGGTAAAAAAGTTTAGGCTTAAACACATGATTGTCGGAGTAACTACAGTGCACATCAGCAAGGTTAATTGACCTTTGAGAGTGTGCTGTCCCGATATTATTTTATCTTGTTCTTAACCATTTGGCATTTATGCATATGCATGTTTCTGACCTTTTTCCTGACCCTACAGTGTCAGTGTTCGTGCATGCTTATACTGCTAATCTAGAGTTCAATTTGAAGCCTTATATTAAATTACATTATCATGCATTTTATATATGTTGTCTCAGGACATGAAGAACCAACTTACAATGAAACCAAGAGAAGATTCGAGGTATTCCACTGCCGAGCTAGAAGGCCTAAACACGATCGTTAAGGTAACCAAAATGCACATCAGAAGTTTAGTTAGCCCCCTTAACTAAGCCATATTCTGATGAGAAATATGTATAGTCTCAGGAGAAGAGGAAGATAGCCAAGACAAAGATCCAGACCCAAGAGGCAGGGAGCAGCAGTAGCAGCAGCTCCTCTGGAAGGAAGCTGAATCGCCAGGCAGATAGTCCAACTGCATCTCCCAGGCAGAAGATGTCACCCATGAGACATGGCATTCCTAATGGTGGAAAGAATCCCAATAACCTGCCCCCATTACCCCTCACTAAATCAGGCAAGCTCAAGTACGATGAGAGCAAAATATACAGATTAAACCAAGTTCATAGGTCTGCTTCCACAAGAGAATCCAGGAAATCGTCAACTCAAAGGAAATATATAGAACTATTTTCAAGAGAAGGCTAGGCCTTTTTGGCATGACCGCTGTCAGGCTGCAAGTCTAATTGACTTTTCAGTTCAGGATTGTTTTTCTAACCTTCCCCTTTTGTCGCCAAAACGATAATTGCTTGCATGCTGTCAAGTGTGACGCCCTTGATGTTAGCCCATTAACCGAATTTTGTGATGCTTGTTAATTGTAATTCGCTTTATCTATACATTGATTGTGTTTGCGTTTGAAGATTAATGCAACCATTTAGATGGGCGTAACCGTGTATTGGCCCTTCTCTCTTCTAGACTGCTGCTTCAATCAAGTTTTGACTGCTAATTTATGAGCAATTGTACAAATTTATCCCCTGAAAGTTGCAAAATTCGATAAGCTGATGATGAATTACGTTTGATTGCTTTTCATAGGCGGGGTTTACACGAAAGGGATTTTTTTTTTTTTTTAAATATATGATCAATCTGGGCATCAAAAACATTGGCAACCATGTGAGACAGGAAAGAAAATCTAGTTGTGCAAAATACTCATTCTGGCGAGATATTAATTGTTCAATTTCTTTGACAAGAGGGGTACTTTTCATTCCTTTGTGAAGAAATACGCAAATCACGGAAAGAGACTTGTGTAGGTCTTGATAATCGATTTTAACGAGTAAAATAGGTATGACTGATAGCTTCTGAATGATATAAACATCAATTGGTACGTCAATGTCCAATTGTCGTATACACCAAAACAATTTCTATACCTTAAATAAATTAAGGCAATTTGAGATACATTATTAAAGGGGTTTTTTTGATCCACATTATTAAAGGGTTTTAGAGATTAAAAATATAAAAAAAAAAGGCCGATGATTGTTTAAACGAGGACGGGGGAAAGTAGACCTCGAAATATTAATCCATTATAAGCACCAATACATGATAAGACAATCATTTTCCCAATTGTTATGGTCTATCGGTTAACTTAACACAACCCAAATTGCTTCCAGATGTCAATCATAAATACAAATACATACCCGACGTCAATCATGTTCGTGCTTAGGATTATTTAATTGCGGCACTGACCCACAATGATTGTGATCTTAGACTCTGTTTATTTGTATTCTTCAAAGCTCTGTGAGCTTTTTGTCAATTCAAATTATTAATAAAATTTAGCCGTTCAAAACAGAAAACGTGAAAAAGTGAGGGAAAAGCCGAAGATGGTAACTTTGAAGTTAACGGATTCCAGATGGATCCTTCATTTACTCTAGCAATATGCTTTGAACAATAATGAATTTCTCAAACAAATTTCATGAATGTAAGTGAATATTAGTGAGAGAAAAATTAAATAGTAATATTTAAAAAATAATACAATAATAAAAATATAAAATAATTATATTTTACTTACTTTTATAAATAAATAAGATTAAATATAAAAAATATTATATTATTTTTTATATTTTATAACGTTGTTATAGTCTATTAATAATTTCTAAAATTAATATGCGGGGCGTGATTGCCTGGACGAGGCCCATGGATTGACGCGCTGAGTTGTGGGTATAGGGTCTTTCGCGGGATCTCTACGCTCACTTTGGTTTTTTTTTTTTTTTTCATAAACAATGTGTAATAAACAAAGTAAAACATTCAATAAATATACACACGTAAAAAAAAAAATTTATAATGATTTGTACATTTTATCATTTTATTTATTTTTTTACACATTTATATTTTTTAAAAAATAATAAAAAAAATATAAAATTATTGTAAAAATTATATAGATTTCATTATCTCATTAAATCATATTCATTTATTTTTTCAAAATAAATCAATTAAATTATAGGATAAACAAGAATTTTATTAATTTTTAGAATATTGGTTGACGACCACTCATTCTCCTATCTACTAAAAAACTTTTAAACATAAACATGGATGTGCTTGCTTGAGGTAATCAGATACGTAATTTAGACAATCAAATGCAAAATAATTATAAATACCAATTTCTAATTATTTCGGTGTTGATTATGAAATTTTTTCGGTGGACAGATGGATGGTAGTCATTTAACAATTTCTAACGTCTTATGATTTGCTTCCAAATTAAGGTTAACTTTGTCCTTTATTCAATTCCAGTTCACCCTATGCTACTGTTTCTTACTTTGATTTTTTTTTTTTTCTGTTTTTCAAAACTTCTTTTTTTTTTTTATTTTAATTTTTCGCCCAATGCGAGAACTCGTACAGAAACTATTCCACAATTCCGATTTCCGAGCAAACCGTGGACGTTAAGTCAAAAAAAAAAAAAGTTTCAAGAATTAGACAGAGAAACTTGAGCTTCGAAATGCCTGATTCATTCAATTGTTCTCTCAATCATATCACACGCCCTAGAACTTGATACGCGAGGTTAATTGGCAAGCACGCATGTTCCATTATGCAAGAAACTTCTTTTTGCGAGGGAAATTAAGGATTACAAAACAACTCAATATCATGGCAAGCGTCATGTGCTTTTAATTCCCATTGTGAGGAAATTCCCTCCTCCTCGTCCCCAAGTAAAGCCAAAAACGTCATGATTCAACAATACACATATCTATGTGTACTTTCCCGGGTAATGTAATACTCACATGCCATAGCGAACATCAGTAAACTTGCCCTTGATCCACTTGAAGCTGTTTCTCAAGCTGGACTTAAGTTTACCCTCCACGGTCAACACGTTATATGATGCAATCCGCCTCCTCCTTTTTAGCTCTGGATCGTTGGATGATGCAAAGCCATTTCCCTTTTGGCATGGACCGTTGAAGGTGTACGAATTCGACCGATCTGGGAACCCGAACTCGCCGGGGAACGATGAAGAGTGCTGAGTGAAGGACTTGCTCTTCTCCATGGCTAGAAGCACGGGCGATCTTGTATGGTTTAAGACGTGTAGTTAGTGGACACACATTTTTCTGTTTCCTTTACGGGGAATTTATAGTGGAGATCAGAGAAACAAGTCGTGTTGGTTTCACAAGCAAGTTCAATCAAATTGCATTCGGACAAAGAATGGAGGGTGGTGATTAGGCGTGCATCCTGATCCAGTGTGGTGGCAGACAATGCGTTGATGTTGGGAGGCCTTGCATTTGTTATCAATGGTAGAATTTGTGCTTCGAGGGGAATCATGAGCGCCAGTGCTGCTGATGGCGGGTGGGGGCCAGCTGCAATTGATGCCCAATTCGTGATGGAATGCTTTCGGTTCAACGGGAGCTGGGGGCCCACAAAACAAGCTGTTTGGGGTCGGGAAGCGGGGTCCAGACGAGGGTGTTTAGGCTTTATTATGGATACGGAAAGCGTCCACTCCACATGTTTGGCAAGAAAGAGAAATTGGCCGATTTGGCCTGAATCGCCTGTGTCGTCTAGTCAGTTCAATAGCCGACAATTGTTACTCTGCATCCAACCCTGCCTTTCCGCAAAGCGTGAAGGCAATGAGAGTCGAATTTCACGCTTATGCTAAATTTTGGGAGCCCAGTGCATTGTGGGCCTTTCGTGTTTTATGGAATATTTTTCTCTAAACCTTCGAATAAGCACAGTACATTATATTCTGCGAAACATTGTACCGGGATCCAGAACTGAAGGTCATGCAAACAATTCACACGAAAGGAAAAAGCGAAGCTTCCCCCTTCTGCGAGAGAATCAAGCAAGATGCTTGAACTCAGTTGGACAAATCGGAAGATTCGGATTGGCTCAAATATGGATTACACAAGCTAAGCCCAACATGCACAATTGGAGGCTCGGTATCCAACGAAGCCATCCATATCTGGACCCCTTTCCAATTTTTAATATTATGCTATGATCTTTTGGGCTCTCTCTCTCTCTGTCTTGCGCTCCGCTAATGCAGGCCTTTTTGAATTTTAGGCCAGAAAATAGAAAGAAAGGCCCAATAAACTAACCCAGAATGAGGACTGCACGTAGAAGAACTTTTTGAGTAAATTTAAACCTAAAACCTTTAATTTAGAAACTCAAACTCTGACTCAAAAATTAAGAATTCGTTCCGAAGGATTTCTAGGATTAACAGAGAATATTTTTCTTATATATATATCATAAGCTGAGTTACCCAAAGTGAAGAAAAGTATATATCTCGAAAATTAAGTAACATGTGACTCTCTTTTTTGGGGGGCTAACAGTTTCTACACACTTAAGATTAATTCAATTGTCGAAATCGGTCACCAATTTGATAAACCACATAACTTACCAAAAATGGATAAACCAACTATGACAATCACTTCTACATCGATATAGGTTTAAGATCCAACACTGTCAACAGAGTCACACACAAAAAAGAACCCCCACAATTACAATAAAATCTACGTTAGTCAACACGGTGGAAACACACTTTATTTTTTGGGTCCATAATACGAAACTCATAGAATGGAGGTACCGCATAAACCTGCCCCCGCCGGAACAACCGGACCGCCATAACAAGGTGACAATAGTAAAACCCGTCAGCCAACTTACTTATCGCAGCTCGGCACGTGACTCCAAATCCTCTTCGACAGCAGCCACATAATCGATATTGTCGGAATTCCTGACGGAGCAATTGGCACGGATTTCACCATGCGTCCCAGTCAAGACACTCAACTGCCCCATTTTAAGCATGGAGAGCACAAACTTCTCAAAGAAGAGCGACTCATCAGCAGCAAAGCTGGTCACAATGTCCCGTGTCCTGTCGTCCACGTACAAGTCCTGGTCCGAGGTAAAGAGGCCTTCGCGGTTCACGAGATCAACGTAGTACTTGTTGTCAAACAAGTTAGGGGACCGAATGTCCAGCACAGTGGTGTTGGTGGAGTTGGCTGTTGGGCAAATTCCCTTGAGATTGTCCGCAAATGTCTCGTCCATTGTGGGATCTTGGGTTGGATATAGGCGGCCGGTGAAGGAGGAGCAATGACCCCGGCCAATGGTGTGGCCGCCGGAGAGGGCTACGACGTCGGTGGCGTCTAAGTTCTTGGTGGCAAGAGAAGTGAGAAGGGAGGTAGTGTTTGAAGTTGGGGGTGGCAAGTTGGCCAATGTCGCGTTCTGTGTAGCAAACACTAATCCATCTCGCCGTCCCAACGGTACTTCGTAATCGGGGCCACCCGACTGCAATAATAGTAATAACAAAATGATGCACGGTTTGTTTTGAATATGCAGACGAAAAATATTTTAAAAGAAGTTAAAAAAATAGACATTAATCCCATTGATATGGTGGACATATTTTTCAATAATTATAATATATTATTAATATTTATTTTATATTTATATCATTTATCCCTATAATAAACTCAAAATATTATTAGTTTCCACCTTGTAAATTGTGTAAGCGAGAGCAGTTGGCCGCCTCCGGCCTAATAGACTTATTTTATTTGTTGAGTCAGAGTCCCGTCTGGCTCAGATAAAAGCAAAGCTTATGTCCAATTGTGCATCAGCACACGTCATCGGAGCGAAGACTTTCTCGCTCTTATTTTAATTACCTCCCCCAGTGGACGAGGAGGATCAACACGACTGTATAAACCAATATTGTTTCTTAATATTGATTTATTTATCCTTAATCCAGTACTACCCACCGTCGAAAAACGATTTCAGCCAAAATTAATTGCTCTGCATGTATAGCGAACATAACGAAGATCAAACAACACCCATATAGAAGTCAACTAGTCATGTGTATAGCTACTATATATCGTCATACTATCTTAGATCCAAGGACCACGCTAGCTCATGCTTTTAATTAAGCATTCAGTGCGCATTTTTCTCCTGAGCTATGAAGTCTCCTTTAGAAATTTGCCTCTTCCTAATATTTTTCCTTGCACGATCATAGCGTAAAATGTACAGCTGAGGATCTGATCATATTGATGAATTACTTTGGCGAGACATAAGCCATGGCAGATGGTATTTAATTTGGAGATCCGTTGGAACATTTCCACGCTGAGAGCGAGTAACATGTAGGACAAAAATTTAAAATTAACAAAAAAAAAAAAAAAAAACAATGACACCTGATATGTAGCATCCATTTCTGTCACGGTAAGAGAAACATATTTTAGGGATAGCTAACTACTAAGGAAACACTTGGTTTTACCGACCAAAAAAAGAACAGAAAGTCTCGAATCAGAATGAAATTCACGTAGTTTAACCGTAGTCTAAAATTTTAAAATTTATTGCACAGAAATTCCGTGTATTTCCCATATGGGGGGAAGGTGGGAGGGTTTGTACTTCCCCCTTCTTTTTTATATTTTGCCCTTTACTGAGTAACATTTCATTCTCCATTGACGCTAAGGCATTTGTCATCGTAAACGACCTATTGTACTCCAAAAAAAAAAAAAAAAAGACTTTTTCCCTATTGACTTGTGTGAGTAGTTGAGGAGCTAACAACGAATATTGAAGTCCAATTCGTAAGCGAACATAATATAAACTATGACATACGCAAGGTATTATTGTGAGAATAAAAGTAGGAATAAAAAAAAAGCTTTTTGCAACGTGGTTTGAAATTTGAATGGAGGGTTAAGAAAAAGGGAATCCGAATTTACCAAGAAAACAGCATCACGAGCGGCGAGGGCAACGATGTCCGCGCAAGAGACCACGCGTCCGCATTCCTTGTGAATGAGTTCCCGAAGATCATTGACGATCTCAAATGCCTTCTTCCTCAACGATAAGTTGGGGGGAGCTTGCTGCTCGCTCGGCCCACTAGCTGATCCATCCAGCAACACTGACCCGTCACACCCCTGCATCCATTAACCATTCAAACAAATGGTTACCTAATCGATGCTCCTTACTCATAGTCGTGGCACCAATCTCAATTAAGACACAATCTTAATTAATTTAATTAGTACCCACTTGGGGATAAGTTTTGAATTGGAAGAGCACAGACTTATTGCAGCACAGGACGAGTGTTTGACTCATTGGTCATTTTAACAGCCTTTCACTACTGGCCATGTGAAAGGGTTCACCGTGTCTAAAATTGAAGTGATGAAGACATAACAAATCAATTATCGAATTACGATGACTTGGCCCTTACCTGAACGAAGCAATCGTGAAAGTGGAGACGGAGTAAGCCAGCAGCTTGGCCGATATCCTCTTTAAAGACCTTCCTGAGATGCTTTCTAACGATGTATTCAACTTTTGGGCAGCTGTACTTGTAGAAAGTCCATGAGAGCCCGTGCTTGATAGGCACAGAGGGGTGTGCCTCAGAGACCCAAAACAAGGGAGAGACTAAGAGGGACGAAAACAAGAGGAAAGTGCTGAAAGACGCAACTGCTGTCGACATGGTTTGTTTTTTCTTGTGTCCCAGGCAGACATGAAGTGTGGTCAATTTATAGGCAAGCTCAATTTCTTTCTTTATGCTCAAAAGAATATAGCAAAAACCTGCAAAAGAAAAGGTCTTTCTTTTCTTGCCGTCATTATAATTTGAATAGTCCGACGCCGTGTTCCACTCGTAAATAATTTAAAGAAAGGTACCTACCTCCCCAAATAAAAAAAAAAGTAAATAATCTAAAGAAGAAACCTGATCTGTGATTGGAAGAGTGGAATTCAGAAAGCGAGATGCGTGGAAACACCGTTCTACAGCAGTTGACATTTATTATGCTACAACGTGTGATTGATGAAATTAAGTTGGCGAATGGCGCACGGAGGAAGTCTTATCCGTTGGAGTACCGAAAGGGAAGTGGGAACAGGGTAATCTAATTCAAAGTGTTTGACTAAAAAAAAGCATTCTGAATTGACGAACAAAACCATCCCCAGCTGTACATATACACCTACTGCATCGTAGACTTTCTGGGTCTAATTAATTTTTCACAAATTTGTGATAAATAGTCACATTCAACAGAAGTGATTAGTCACCATTATATGGGAGTTATTAAGTAAAATATGAATTTATGTCACCATTATTAAAAACATGATTATTCGCATAAATATCAAAATTATAATAGGACCGCATGTGGTTTTCAACGCGGACTTTCTGGTGAAGGGCGCGTGCTCGTTTGGTAGACCAAGAGCTCAGCAACAAACATCCGATCAACTACCGGTATTACCCCCCCAGCCTCCAAACTTTCCTTCGTTTTATAAGGGTCAAGGCGGTGCCTTGGTTTGAATTTCCTTCGTGAGTTACAAGCAGGTGTTTTAACCCATAAAACCAAGCTGGGCTTGTGTAGGGACGAAGTTGGGCCTAGGTTTGAGTTTCCCGGCGTAGGGCTGCAATATTTTTTTTGGTGGGCTCGAGCCCAACCTATCGGAGTTTGGGCCTACCATACATTATATCCGATCCACCCCTTCTTTCCCTAGACATTTTCGAGGAGGAAGAAAGAAGTTGCGAAGGACGGAACCTCTGGAGCACCGACACGGCAAAAAGGAATGGTATCCGTGTCCGAGTCGGACATGGACAAGCGTATTGAACACACCGAAACGTATTTGATAAAGAGAAATTAAAGAATAATTAGACATGCGTGTCCGACGTGCAATAGTGGGTGTCTGACACACCGTGCACACAACGGCAACATGTCTCTATTGTTTCATGACTGTGATGTTGAGATCCGGCACAAGCCCCTCGGCGACGATGGTGGCGGCACCGGTGATCAAAGTTTGGCTGCTTAAAAATCGAATTTTTGGTCATCGGTGTTGGATTGCATTTAAAGAGTTCTTTCTCAACAAACTAAAATCAACGCCAAGCACCAACAGAAATCGGCTAAAACCCAAAAAGAATGGAGCCACAAAGAGCCAGAAATCATGAGAAGGGGCCTGAAGACCGAGAGTTCGAGAAACATGGAGGCGGCTGGCGAGGTCAACAGTTTGAAGGGGACTTAACAATGCCGTTTTTTAATGAAAGGGAAAGTGGGTCTTTTATATCTAGACTCAACGCGAGCCCAAAATTCAAAACACGTTGCCAGGGAATGATTTTAATTTGGGTCTTTTATATCTAGACCGTGCTTCGTAAGACCGAAACTTCAAAAAAGTCCCGAAGGCTAAATACAATCAGAGCAGAACCAGCGGAAATTACGGAAGATACAATAATTTAGACACGCTGTTGTAAAATAAACAAGAACAAGACACAATGTTCTTTTGACTAGTAAAGCCCCAAGCCCACTGGGTCTTCTACTTATTTTCCCACATCCCACCTCTCTAGTAATCCTTATTATCATTGGGCCTATTTTCAAGCCTCTTTCATATCATCATCTCAGAGAGAATCCCCGCACCTTCCTCCACCATAGAGGCCAAGTAATTGTTATTAGAATTCCTGGCAGAGCAGTTGGCCCGAATCTCGCCTTGGTTGCCCGTTAACACGCTCAATTGCCCCATCTTGGTCATGGCAAGCACGAATTTCTCGAAGAAGAGCGACTGATTAATAGCAAAGCTAGTGACAATGCTTCTTGTCCTGCTGTCCGTGTACAAGTCTTGGTCCGAGGTAAACAGGCCTTGGCGGTTCATGAGATCAACGTAGTACTTGTTGTCGAATGTGTTGGGGGACCTGATGTCCAGCACGGTTGTGTTGTCTGTTGTTGCTGTAGGGCATGTCAATTTGAGTCTGTTGGCAAAGGTCTTGTCCATGACGGAATCTTGGGTCGGATAGAGACGACCGGTGAAGGAGGTGCAGTGTCCAATGCCAATGGTGTGGCCACCGGAGAGGGCTACGACATCGGTGGCGTCGAAGCTTTTGTTGGCTAGAGAAGAGAGAAGTATACTGGCGTTTGAAGAGGGCGCTGGCAAGTTGGCTAGGGTCGCGTTCTGTGTTGCAAAATTAAGTCCGTCTCTTCTTCCCAGTGGGACGTCATAGTCCGGCCCACCTGACTGCAAAGTTGAAATCGCACAGATTAAACAATGGTTTAGCAACTTTTAACGTGACCTATGACAAACAGAGCAAAATTAAGCAAAACTGCTAGCATGCTTCGCCTTAAAGATTGGAACCAAGTCTATAGAAATTTCCAATCATCGTAAGATTCCACCCCCAAAGCATATAATAGAAGTAGAAGGGGATAGCTGTTTACCAAGAAAACCGAATCACGCGCTGCAACTGCGAGAATATCAGAGCAAGAGACGACAAGGCCACACGCCTCGTCCACGAGGGCGCGCAGGTCGTTGATGATCTCAAAGGCCTTTGCCCTCAAAGTCAGGTTCGGGGGAGCGTCTTGTTCGCTTGGCCCACTTGCTGACCCATCAAGCAGCACCGAACCATCACATCCCTGCAAGTGTTATGTTTACCCTCGCATTATTGTCACAAGGCAAGAAATTAACCTATATGCCCTTGGAATGATTATTAATTATAAAGACGCCAAACATAAGCGACGGAATTAGGTGGATTTTCTTCTTCTTGCAGATATATATATATTATACACACACTTAATTAATCTGAGCTGAGTCGGTCATGAGGACAACCGAGTCAAAAATTCAATCGATTTTCTTTTAGATCCAAACCAGTTTGGGGTCGGATTCCCAGCTCATCGGTTCGACTAACCTTACGACTATGAGATTTTTCCTTTTTTTTTTTTTAATATGGATGGGTAAAGATTTTTGGGTCCATGTAACTATTTTAGTGGGGAAAAAAAATTAGCCTTCAGTTCACCGTCTTTTTGGCTATCTGCAAGAAAACAAGTGGCCGGATAGAGTTTTATGATTTTCATCTCTTCAGTTTTTACTATTAGTTCATTTTTCCTTAGTTTGGACGGTCATTTGGAGTGTTGAACTTCCAAAATGTCCAGAGCACGGAACAATCAATAGTACGATGGATGTTTGAGTTCAGGAACGAGGGAGGGGAGGAATAAGGATGCAAATGCTCACCTGAACAAAGCAGTCATGGAAGTGGAGTCGAAGCAAGCCAGCAGCTTGACCAATGTCATCCTCGAACACTTCCTTGAGATGCTCTCTGATTATAGACTCAACGTTAGGGCAGCTGGACTTGTAGAATGTCCATGAGAGACCATTCACTATAGGAGGAGACCTTAGGGCCTTTGTGGCACAAAAGCAAGAAGCCAAGAAGAGAGAAGATACTAATAGTAGCAGACAGGTGAAAGAGTAATTAGCACTTGCCATGGCTCTGCTTGTAAATCTTGTGTTCCCAGGGTGCTCATTTATAGGCATACAAAATTTCTATTTTAAGTTTCTAGTGGGAATTCTTTGTGTAATGTGCGCTGCTCGTAATAATTCCACAGAGTCTAAAAAGGTGGCCTGTGCATTTTCAAGTTTCTAGTGGGCTCGTAAGGTCACGTGCCGAACACATCCTCAGCGGTCACGTCTCCATCAAATTCGCAACTTGGGGATATGGACGGTCGAAGGTCAGAGACTCGCATGGCTGAAATCTTATCCAAAGGGCACAGTTTCGTAGACAAAGAAATAGAGCTGAAGAGAGAATCAGAAGTCGATTGGCGTGTGAATTTTATATATTAAAAAATTGCATAATTGTTAAATTTTATTTTATTTTTATATATAATCTACATGTAAACTCATTTTAATTTTTTTCTAATTTATTTTTTCTACCCACCAACTTCTTCCCTTATCAAAAGAGCGGGAGAAATGAACAAGCAAAGCATACGACGATGAATTGATTGAAAGTGGGAAAAGAGTAGTGCTAGAGAAATGATTAAAGCCAAAAATGAGACAATGATGTTCCCACGATTATGGTCTGCCCATTTATCTCCGTAAGATATAATAATCATATGTAATATATAATTAAATGAAAATTATCGCCCACGTACCATGATATCACAGTTTATGTAGAGTTGATTCTACCATTGCTGACAAGACGAGAACAACTCGCTGTACA
The DNA here is from genome assembly GCA_020883675.1 of Bruguiera gymnorhiza. NCBI lineage: Eukaryota > Viridiplantae > Streptophyta > Magnoliopsida > Malpighiales > Rhizophoraceae > Bruguiera > Bruguiera gymnorhiza. Next base: position 745,555 of record JAIRCJ010001062.1, on the reverse strand, counting down.
GCACACCATGGCTCTGCCGGTTTGATTTGGATCAATTTTCTTTATACGATGAAGATCGGTTACATTTTGGATAAATCAGTTGGACAATTTTGAATAGTTTGGTTCCATACTCGAAAAGAGAAACTAGGAATGATATATGTGCAACCAGAAATCTTATTACGATTATTTTAAATACTCAAAATAACATGACATTTCATAAGGAAAAGCCAAGTAAGAACATTAAAATATATAAAAATAGTAAAATATATGAATTAATCATATTTTACTTTATTTCATTTTACATAATGTTAAGAATAAATATAAAAAATTATTGTATTACTTTTTATATTCATTATATTATTTGATAGACGTTATTACGTGGTGTGTTTCCATTTCATATTCATAAGAAGGTAAAAATAATGACTCGTTGTCACCTTGTCAATTAGAGCTCTTTAATTCAAGTCTTGATATCGATGCGGACAAAAATATTTCACGTCAACCTTTGGCACCCCGACACCGTTCCCCGAAAGTATTTCATTGCTTACTCTGAAAATCCACCACGTCAGTCGTCGCATGGAAATTCATCACCCCATGATGGTAACAAGAAATTTATAATCGAAAACGATGGACGGAGTCAATAAATTGTGGCGATCAACGGAAGAGGAGAGATGCAAAGGCTGTGATTATGAAAAGTCAGTAACAGTAAGCTTAGCCGCGGGGGAAAGCTTTTTCTCATATCTTCTGTTTCTAGATGGAAGTAAGATACTTGATCTATCTATTTTTTTAATATAATTTATTTATAAATTTATATCATATAAATTTATTTTATTATTCTTATTTAAATAAATTTTGTATATTATATATTATAAAATTATAAATAAATTATCTTTTAAAAAAATAAAAATAAAAATAAAAATAAAAATTCCCTTAATGTGAAGCTACTTCATGTGTTCTATTTTTGTCTATGAAGTAGAATTGAAAATTGCCGCCATCCACGTTTTCCAGTGGTAAAAGTAGCGAACTCTTCAGACCAAATGCTGGCGCCGACAAGAAAAAGTGAAGCCAACAATTATTTCCTCGAGAATTCACACCCGAGAGGGGAATATTCCCAACGCATCCCGCCCAATTGTCCACACTGAAGTTTTGTTGTGGCCGAAAGTGCCCTTAGCATGTTGGTCTCCGACATTGTCAAAGCTGCCATTTGATGGGTTGCAATTGAAGTGGGCATCCTAAGCTTCCACTTTCCCAGTGTCAAATTTCCTTTTCATGCCTAAGATATGGCCTTTTAAAATACACAGTTGATATCGTCACCCAGTAGATGATGAGCCAAAAACAAGATGATGTTAATCCTGATTTCTTGGCTTGGATTGGGTCTCAATCTAAACAAGAACGAAAAGAGCACGAAGATGAGATTAGAGAGGGGAAGAGATCCTGCAAATTCTCAGGGATTCAAACACCAATCCAAAATGTACCAAAACAAATGCCAACTAAAAAGCAGCTGCCAAACCAAAGAGCTACTAATCACCAAAATCGTTTTAAAACTCAAAGACTTGGAATTTAAATTTCAATCCAAATAATTCAAAAAAGAAAAAGCTACTGTTTGGGTTTAATAAACTTCCATGTGGGTATTTGTTTTTTTTTTTTTTTTCGTTTTTTGAACTGTAAAGAATTTTGACCGTGTGGGTATTTAAAAGAAACTAAACTTCCTGGATTTTATGTCCGCGTAGAATACAAGGAGAGTGAAGACTGAAGATAAAAGACAGCATATGAAAATTGGCTGGGTTTGAATAAGATTAAGAGGGATTAGAATTTAGGAGAAGTTTAAGCCACAAAACAAAATCGCCGCAGAAAATAAGAAAGAGAAATACGTCCACAGTGTACGTGACAGAACTTCCACAAAAAATGGCACTATAATTGGGCATTAACAACTACACTTCCCCCACCAAATCAGCTCATCACCATTAAATATCTATTTATCCAACGGTAATGAGGGGTACAACTGCGTTGAAATTGAATTCCAGCACGGTAACTTCGTATCTGTCGATTTTTCACCGGGCACAGTTCGGATTCGAATTTAAAAGGACTGGTCCAAAGTAAGTAGGTATTCTTCTTTCCCGTTAAAGATAGTTGCTTTATTTCACTGGTGCAATTTGCCATTTTAAAATCGAGTTCTTGAAGTTTCATACTGAAAAAATATGGTGCAGTCCATAGAGGGAATTCTGAATGCTTCTTTCACTCAATACAATGGAATTTCGGATCACTGATTTTCTACAACGCGTAACTGCTAATATATATATAGATCAAAATTGATATGCTAATTAATTGAATTATTATATCACTATGAAATCAATGAAAGATGTTTGGTGTGTTAATACACTTTGATTGGGAGTAGAACAAATAATCATTTTATGTCTCAAGTCTCATTTAATTTTATTAAGTGAATATGAGTTACAATTTTTTCTTCTTCCACATTTGATATTGACTTGTAATTAAAGCAGAGTCAAATTACAAATATCTCTCTCATCATATTCATTTCTCTTTCATTATACAAGACACAAGAAAACAAGCCACAATATTCTTTTGACGAAGAAAGCCCCCAGTTCATGGGGTATCTTCGTCAACTTTTATTTTCCGATGGAGCATCTTCTGCTTATTTTACAGGGCACAATTTAGACAAAAAGAAAAAGGACAAGAAAAACAGGTGAAGAAGGGGGGGGGGGGAGAGTACACAGATTCATATCCACTCAGACAAAACATCCACACCCTCTTCCACCGCAGACAGCAAGTATTTGTTGTCAGAATTCCTGACAGAGCAATTGGCCCGAATCTCGCCTTGGTTGCCCGTCAACACGCTCAACTGCCCCATCTTGGTCATGGCAAGCACGAACTTCTCGAAGAAGAGCGACTCCGTAATAGCAAAGCTAGTGACAATCTCCCTCGTCCTCTTGTTCGTGTACAAATCCTGGTCCGAGGTAAACAGGCCTTGGCGGTTCATGAGATCGACGTAGTACTTGTTGTCGAATTTGTTAGGGGACCTGATATCGAGAACAGTTGTGCTGTCGGTGTTTGCTGTGGGGCATGTCCTTTTGAGTCTGTTGGCAAAGGTTTTGTCCATGACGGGATCTTGGGTCGGATACAGGCGGTCGGTGAAAGAGGTGCAGTGTCCAATGCCAATGGTGTGGCCGCCGGAGAGGGCTACGACGTCCGTGGGATCGAAGTTTTTGGTGGCAAGAGAGGAGAGAATTGTATCGGCATCTGCAAATGGCGGTGGCAAGTTGGCTAAGGTTTCGCTCTGTGTGGCAAAGTTTAGTCCGTCTCTCCTTCCTAATGGTACAAAATAATCCGGCCCACCTGACTGCGAAATTAAATAACAAGGAATGGATTAGCTAAATCCAGATGAAATTGATAACCGTATTAAATGCCCTCATTCAATTCGATGCATGGCCGATATCGGGACATGAATTATGAAGCTAATTAACTAAATCATAATACAACAGATGTGGGAGGGGGACAGAGTTTTGTACCAAGCGAACAGAATCACGTGCTGCAATTGCGAGAATATCGGAGCAAGAGACGACGCGGCCACACCGCTTGTGGATGCGGGCGCGGAGGTCGTTGATGATCTCGAAGGCCTTTGCTCTCAAGCTCAGGTTGGGAGGAGCGTCCTGCTCGCTTGGTCCACTTGCTGACCCATCAAGCAACACTGAGCCGTCGCATCCCTGCAAAATGTGCTATTCTTATATTAGCACTAACCCAAGCTAATCTTCGTTTTTTTTGGTCATCATGCAAGTAATCTAATTAGCATGTCCATCTATATCATAAGAATGTACTCATGTTGGCACCAGGCGATCGAAAGTCCTTAACTACTGATTGACCTCCAACCGAAAATGGGGGTAAACAGTAGCTCTTTAAAATAAGTTTTCAAGTGATAACTTTCCGTCTTTTGGGAATGTCTAAAGCATGGAACAACCGAATACCACAATAATCAATATGATGAGAAAAAGGAAAGCACAAAACAGGTTAATATATATCCAAAGTCTGCACAAGCTTATTTTCAACACCTGAACAAAGCAGTCGTGGAAGTGGAGTCGTAGCAAGCCAGCAGCTTGGCCAATGTCTTTCTTGAACACTTTCTTGAGCTGCTTTCGGATTATAGACTCAACGTCGGGGCAGCTGGACTTGTAGAATGTCCATGAAAGACCGTTCACTATAGGAGGAGGAGAGCTTAGGGCCTGTGTGGCACTAAAGCAAGAGGCCAGGAAGAGAGAAGATACTAACAGTAGGAGACAAGTGAAACAGTAATTAGCACTTGCCATGGTTTTGCTTGTAAATCTCATGTTGCCAGACAGAGAAAGTGGGGTGCTCATTTATAGACATGCAAAATTTCCATTTTAAGTTTCTAGCATGAATTGTTTTTGTGATGTGTGACATATTGTAATAATCCGACAAATTCAAGAAAATTTACCTGTGCTTTCGGAGTTTAGAGGATCACGTGCCGAACACATCGTCAACGTTAACGTCTCCATCAAATCCGCAACTTGGGACATAGACTGTCACGTGGCGGGCACATCCTAAAAGTTCACATTGCCACCAAACTGACGACTTGGGATACAGACGGTGAAGCTTCGTACAATTGAAATCTTATCAAAATAAACAAGCATGATATGATAGAAATTTCTACCTTTTTTTTTTTTTTTTAAATTTGTGGTTCTGATTCGGTTCAAGTTGAATACCCATTCATGACATATGACGAAAAATTTTTTAGAGGTGGGGAACGAATAAAGCAATAGAAATAATAAAAATTAAAAACGACATATTCTTCTCCCGATGATTGTGGCTCCTTCGCGGTTGTGTCGTGTGGGTCTCCGTAAGATAGCTGTAGCCCTAAGTAATAGCAATTATTGTGACATTATCTGGCAGGACACCGTAATTTTATTGTAATTATAAGATCAATTATAACATTTTTTTAAACTAAAAAAATTATCAAAAAATATTAATTATTTTTTATACAAGTTTAAATTAAAAATCACTCATTGATATTTTTAATTTATTTTTTATTAAAAAATTTATTATTTGAGTAATAATTATTTTAAATAAATATCTCTATAATTAAATATAATATATTAAATTTAAAATTTGTTAATAAAATTATTTATAAATTTTTATCTATTTAAAAAATTAAAATATTAATTAATAAAAAATTACATTAAATTATTATTAAATTCATACATTGGTCAATTATAACAATTTAATTCATAGATTTTTGTACACGTGCACGCAAACAGCTAGCACCACTCAAAAGATAATTGCGAAGTGAGAATAAGAGGAAAAAAGAGACGAATGTTCCGTGCCAAGCTTAATTGGCGGTTGCTTATTCGGGATGGAGACCGATCCAGGAGTCCTACAGAAATCTGTCACGGGCCCCTTCACGATGGTAACAGGAAATTTCCCGAAGTACAACAGCGCAAGAAGTCAATAAATGGTGGATATATATCGAAAACTAAAAGAAGGGACACTATTTTGGACTTTCAATAATCATAATCTCTGGGAGATTCGGAGAGAGGGTTGAAACTTGCTAGCCATGCCCTGTAGACCAACTTGCTAACTTGAAATGACTCGTGGTTTCTTATTATTTATAAAAAAGATTTAGGTGGATATAAAGATGGTGAATTTAAGTGATTATAAATATTTTTCATATTATTTATAAAATAATTTATTTTATATTAATGTTTTATATATAATATAAAATATTTTTATATAAGAAATATTATTTTTGTGTGTATGTCGTCCTGACGCTTATTTGCACGCATTGAAGCCTGTGCAGATGTCTGGCAGCCCGGAATCATTGGACATTTCAATTCAAAACGAGATTTAAAAAAAAAAAGGTGTGTCAAGGACGCCATGGGTCAATGTTCTGAAAAGTTGGGGGCCGTAATCGACACATGCGAGCCCCACATTTATGTCTTCCAGCAAGAACCTGTCTTATAGTCATTATGGCACTTTTATTTAGATCATGTACAAACTCCATTGTGCACACGTTACACTGCCAACCACCACCTCTAGCTATGCTTTTTTCTAATGCAAACTATCTTTCATCACACAGCTACCTCATCTTTAGCTGGGTCCCATGCAACAACTCCAATTTCTGCCTTTTTTTTTTTTTTTTTAACTTTTGTTATATATTAATTTTTTCTCACCTTTGAGCAGCCCACGTGCGAATCTCTTCGCCCACAGAGATTAAAAAGATGGTGGTTTGGTTTGACTGTAGTTCATGGCACATAGGATGGCAAGTCAGCTGGCATTTTGCTTTCTCAATATTTTCGAACCTTTTTTTTTTTTTTTTTGCGTTACCCAAAGGCAAAAAAATTACATTTGTTTGTTATAAAATAAATAAGTAGAGTACTTTCTACCGTTTCTTTTGCTTGATAAAAAGTTATGTGCCTAACGAGCCATCAACTGACGGGATTGATCGCGAAACGGCTAGGCTCTTTCCTAATTATATTAACTTTTATTTACATAATATATAATTATAATTTTCGTTATACGACATTGACATTTGATCTACTGCCAGCAAATATCAAAAACAAAACTATAAAAAGGAATATAGATTTAATTTTCTTTTTCTATGTACCCAACGGTCCAGCTTCGTAGAAAGGGGAAGGAACGAAAATTACTCTTGAACATGTTACGAATGAGTGACGGCGACCTTCTTCTCAGCCAAGTCACTGGAACACTTGCCGACAAAAACATTTATGGACCTCTTAATTGTAGCATGTCTAGGTGCTTATCCAAACCAGAAAATTTGGGATTCTCCTTATCGCATTTGGATTAAAGTAAAGATAATGTAAAAATATCTCTGATTATTTGGACATAAAAATAATATACTCACCTTAATACAAAAAAATTTATATTATAAATAAATTATTTTATATTATTATTATATATACAATATTATTTATATTTATTTGAATTTATTATTTTTGTGTTCACTAAGATTTTTCCCTAATATTAATTATTTTTTGTTATTTTTGATACAGTATGAAAGCTATATTATTAATTCATATGTTTAAGATCAACAGTTCACACAAATGTAACTTAATATTATATAGTTTCTTTTTCGCCCAATTTTTTAAGCTTATATATAGGAGCACAAATGTTTATTTTTTTTTAAATAATTCACTGTTTTTACCATTATGATAATAACTATCTTGTTTTATCACTTACGGCTACTGGTGTCGTGTGGCTAACATATATTTTTCATATTTTTATTCACGCATGCATAATAAAAAATTTGTTTCCTTTTGTGTTTCCCTAAAACTTTACATTTTTTTTTTTGGAAAATATGTCACGCCAACAAGTTTTGCTGGCATGACATCCATGTCGATTGGCATTCGGTCACGTGGCGCCCACATAGATAGACTTAACGAAAAAAGTAGTTTGTGGACGTAAGGTTGATAATCAATTTGTTTTTTAAAAAAAACAAAGGGATACAGATTCGAACATTAGTGTAGCTTTTTCATTTGTGGGTACATCTCCATCAGGTCTCCAAAGATGCGCTCCGGACATTATATATAAAAAAAAAACGGCCAGGTTCTGCCGACTCAAAAGTCATATATAATCCAATTTGCATAAGGATTCGATGACGTATTGAACAGCGCACCAAGTGAGACTCGATAATAAGAGTAATACCGACTGTGCCACAAAGATGGGCTGCTTGGGCTGCCAGCTTATAGCGGGGCAAGACTTAGCCGAGATTCTATCTAACGGGTCCAACCCAATTGCTTCAAATGGTCCATTATTTTTTACTTGGGCCCCCTAAAAGGGGGAAGGAAACTGATATCCACGCTGCGGAGTCACATGATCCGTAGATTTATTTTCTGGGGTGCTCATTCGGCTGTTGGGTATTTTGATATGGGAGGGTAGGGAATATCAATACCGATGAAATAAGTTTGCTTTGTCTTCTGTGCCATAACAACTCCCCCGATTAATTTTCTGCAAATGTGAATCTTTATGTATGCATTGCTCCACAGTCAACCGTGTCTTGTTCAACGATCTCTTGGTGAAGAGGTTCTGACTTTTGGCAAAAGATCAACTTGAATGCGTCTCACATTTCAAGGACTAAAATCTTTGCAGTCCGCATTACATTCGCAACATTTATATATATATCTTTCAATGCCCCTTTTTTCCCTTTATCTTATGAAATAACAGACGCCAATGTTCGTAAGTATACATTGGCCACCATCTGAAAACCATATCTCACGGGTTTACATTTCAATCAAGTATATGTATATAGACTCCATACATGTAGACGGCGAAAAGATTACATTTATTTCAAGCAGTGAAGCAGTTGAAACCGAAAAACGAAATGCAGCAAACTGTGGAAAAGGGAAAAATTGCAGAGGGGCAAGATTTAAATGTTACTGGTAATGCCCGCGTGTATAATTAATGCAAGTAGTGAAAGTACAAGGGAACTTCTTTTCTACATCTCAACTACCCCTGTGCCCCAGCTATTAAAGTTCCTTTCAGAGCACAAAGCCCCACTAACGACTCTTGGACGCTTCTAGTGATTTCTTCTCTTAGTTCTGATGGCTACATTGAGATTATCTTTCTTGCTTGTGTCTTTCATGGTGGCAACTATAGGTTTAGGCCAAAATCTAGGTCCTTCCGGGCCAGAAAGTGGGAGTAGAAGAGAGATGGTGCCTGCTATGTTTATATTTGGAGACTCCCTCGTCGACAATGGCAATAACAACAATCTTGCTACGCTTGCCAAGGCCAATTACTTCCCCTACGGTATTGACTTCAATGGTGGCCCTACTGGTCGTTTCTCCAATGGCTATACTATGGTCGACGAGATAGGTAAGCTTCCCTTTTCCCCACCATGGTATAGAATTATATTTCTTCCCACCATTGAAAAAAGTCACCAAGTTCACTAAGAGTCTGAGACGGGCGATTTGTGGGTTTGACATGCAACCCACAAATAAGTGTTCTCCACAAGTAAATGTAAATTTTATAAAAATTTAATGGGAAAGAATTGTCTTCCTGTTTCGGATGAACGACATAATTTGTCAGAGATTTTAAAATTTTATAATGCAATCCAATATTTCGAACGGGACGGTGCTCGTAGAATTGGAATCATCGGCATATTGTATCTTTTCCCCCCCTTTATTCATCGATATTAAAAATCAGAGGAATATTTAATCTGGGATTATGAATGTATGTGCATGCAGCTGAATTGCTAGGACTTCCTCTGATTCCTCCACACGCAGAGGCGTCTGGCGATCAAGTGCTTCATGGAGTCAACTATGCTTCTGCAGCTGCCGGGATCCTTGACATCACAGGCGGAAACTTTGTAGGCATATCGATCCTCACATTATATTTTCGCACACATATTAACAATAAATGCACATAGGTGTGGACATCAATTCCTATTGCATTTTTTTTTATTAAAAAAATGGATAAATGGGAGTATTTATTTGAATGCTTTTGGGAATACGAACATAAGAAGAAGAATACATGAAAAACAGGTAACTCTTACAAGAACCAATACTATGAGATATTGTAAAGAGCCTGTAAAGGATTTATATGCATGCTTCTTGAATCTTTGGTCGTGCCGGACCACATATGGTACAAGTTCGTGTTCTCTGAAAACCATAGGTAGCTCTTAAACGGTCGGCGTGCATTCTCTCATTCCATCAGTTTCATAGTTTAGGTCCATATCCACACCGAAACAATGAATCATTTTTAAGATTGCCTCGTAAAGGTCATTAAATGACCCAATTTGCCTTCTCAAGAGTTTGTCCTGTATAAATGACTAGAATATACACTGCAGAAATATGAGGCTGCACGGGCTCTCTAATATCTTGCTTTTAAATTTTAATCAGGTGAGTCGCATACCATTCAATCAGCAGATAAGGAACTTTCAGGGCACACTTGACCAAATTAAAAATAATCTTAGGGATGTAGATGTTGCTCAGGCAATTGGTCGGAGCATATTCTTCGTCGGCATGGGCAGCAATGACTACCTTAATAACTATCTCATGCCCAATTACGATACCCGAAATCAATATAATGGCCAGCAATATGCCGATTTCTTGGCTCAACAATACAACTTGCAACTCACGGTATGACTATGTTTGACCATTGGCCATCTAGCTGTCCTTATTGAATCTGCTTAATCTTTATCCTAACTACTTGGTGTTGTATAGACAAATTAACCGCCTCATGCCAAATTTATATGTTTATCGCGGCATACAAGTGCAGACCCTTTACAATCTAGGTGCACGAAAATTTGTAATAGCAGGGCTGGGAACGATGGGTTGCATTCCTAGCATATTGGCTCAGAACCTGGCCGGACTCTGCTCTGAAGAGGTTAACCAGCTAATCCAGCCTTTCAATGACAACGTGAAGACCATGGTCAATAACTTCAATGTAAATCTGCCTGATGCTAGATTCATTTACATTGATATAGCCCTCATGTTCCAGGACCTCCTCAACAACTCTCCAGCTTATGGTATGTACCTCTCTTGTTGTACTGATTCTCTTATTCAGATTCACAGCACGAATAATCAAGACATTTGATGAAGGCAATTAATCTTGGTTGCAATACTATCGTGTCGCAGGGTTTAGCGTCGTGAATCGCGGATGCTGTGGCGTCGGCCGGAACAGTGGTCAAATCACATGTCTTCCATTCCAAAGACCGTGTGACAACCGAGGGCAGTACATATTCTGGGACGCATTCCACCCGACAGAAGCCGTGAACATCTTAATGGGGAGAAAGGCTTTTAATGGGGACACAGGCATTGTCTATCCCATGAAACATAGAGCAGCTTGCAAATCTTGAGATTTAGTTCAAATAAGAAAGCATAGACTTGTAGCTTATGCACTGCTACTGTTATTTTGATCAGATGTGTGGCGGGAGCAAAAAGGATTCTACTTTTATAGGGTTTTAAGAACAGACGCTGCATTTTATTGCTACCGTTTTCAGATCCCTCCAACTATAAATCTTTTAGTTACAATAACGTGCGTCCCAAAATAAGTACCTTCTGCGAAGTTCCTCGCACTGTTATTGTCATTCTACCATTCTTGTCTTTCACTTTATTTCTCACCATTTTTGAGGTTTATCTTTCACGTTTTGCGACTGGCTCTTCACCAATCTGTGTCCTGACTCCTGAACCCAACTGACTGCCTTTCTGCGCGTTTCCTTTCTTGCTTTTGTTTTGAATCCTTCTCCCGATTACTTTATTTCCTTTGTTCTGAATCTTTCTTCCAATTGAAGGAACGTTTTGTAAAATCAATGATTCTGCCGCTGATGGCACTGAAGTTGCCGATCCCTGCCCATGCACTAATGAAGCTCATTACACCGAAATCCGTTCCTTGTCTGTCTATAACTACGACTGATAAATCTCAACTCTGAAACAATATTGCCTCAAAATTTTCAGTTGTTACTATTTAACTGTCTTTGATGTTTGTTGTTCACTTTATATATATAAAAATATCTAACCAATTATAATAATTTGGAAGTTACCGAAGGCATTTCCAGAACTTTAATACGCTATACAAGAAATTATGGAAAACTTTATTTTCATCCATCAACGAATACAAATGAAACAAATGCTAAAATAAATATTCCAGACAAGCAAATTCAGATATTCAGGAACATCATGAATAATAACTGGTCAGCATAACATACTAATCCCGAATGCTAAGCATATGATATGATCCATCAAAGCATGGCCAACTGCTGTATGCTGGTAGGATACGAGTAGTTTTGTGAGCTATAAGTCGACTTGGCTAGTAGGATGTTCGCTTGTTCAGTTAGATGGAAAGCGTCCCAGAATAAGTACTTCCTGCGATCTTGACAGGGCTGTTGAAGAGGAAGGCAAGTTATCTGCCCACTGTTTCTTCCCACGCCACAACATCCCTTGTCGATAACTTCAAATCCTGTTCCATTTATTCTCATGGTTCAATAAAATTGTTCGAATTTCCCAAAGCCTGAACCCAGTAGCTAGCATTATGTGACATATAATGTAACAAGCTGTAGTACTCCGAGACCAAAAAAATCTTTAGTTCGAGTCTCTAATTTTTAAAGAATAATAATAATAATAATAATAATAATAATGTAACAAGATATGCAGAGGTAAATTTTGGACGCACCATATCTGGGTCCATTAAGAGCGAGATCATCGATGCTTGTATACGAATCAAGGTAAACAATTTTGGCTCCCGGCAGCTGACCATTGTTGAAGAGCTGAACCAGCTTCAAGAGGCCTGAATTGAAGATTAAAATCGCCTTGTTTATATTTTCATTGCAGCGGCTGCCGTTACCATTAGAATTATACCGTGCCAGCTCATAAGGGATGCAACCAATTTTCCCAACTGCTGTTACAATCACCTTACGAGCTCCCAAGCCATACAATCGCTGAAAATTGAAGAACATGCATATCACTATTTTCTCGGCCAAGGAAAGCAATAAATTGACCAATCAACTTACCGTTAACTGGCGAGTGTAATCCTGAAGAAGCACAGCAGCATACTCTTCTGGAGTGTAATTTGAACCAGTGGCATAGAAGGTGGGCATAAAGTAGTTGTTCAGATAATCGTTGCTTCCCATCCCAGAAAAAAAGATACATTTGCCTAAATAGGTTGCGAGTGCATTGTCATCTCCTCTAAATAACCTCCTCATTTCTTGCACTGCCTTACCAAAGTTGACTACCTGTTGGTTCATCGACATGTGATCCCCCTGGGAATACATATTATATCAATTATTAAAGATCGAAAAAATAATATTTAGGGAAGTTTTCTTCTCCCATTGGTTTGAACTTTGAACAGCTTATGCACCATGTTATGTTATAAAAGTGGCGTTATATGTTGTCTAATTTATTAGACATAACAAAAAGTACCCCAAATATGGATGAAAATTAAAATAAGGAAATGCTATTTATACATGTACATACAGTATACATACATATTTTTACTTATCTTTTTGGTATTTAGAAACACCTTGAATTTTGAACTATAAAATAGCCAGGGATAGATCTCCCTCTTTTTTTCTAATAATTCCCTTTCCCTTCGTCAACTGGATTGAAAAAGACTTTACAGATAAATATTCAAACTCTTAATTAATTAGTGATCACATATATTTCTAAGAACTTATAAATACCTATACCTCATGCCCGGTCATGAATGCAGTCATCGAAAGAAACGAGATATCTTCTAATTATGGTAGGTTGTAATGATATTACCAAGTTTTTCCCAGTTTCGTCTCTAATCCCAGCCGCTCCCGACGCAAAATTCACTCCTCTCAACAACTCACTACTCATAGCTCTTGCATAAGGGGGCATGTATCTTGGAAAGCCTAGAAGTTGAGCTGCAAGACATTGAATAAATTTGTACGTTATATATATATATGTATGTGTGTGTGTGTGTGTGTGTGTATGTATGTATGTATATAGAGCAGACAGTTTTCATATAAGGGTGCACTATCCTAATAAATGTAGATATTTCTACCTAGTGCATCAACATATGTTCGACCATTGGTGAACCGGCCAGTGGCTCCCTGCGGGAAGTCAATGCCATAAGGTCTATAATTGGCCTTTGCAAGTGTAAGCATTCCGTTGTTGTTCCCATTATCTGCCAACGAGTCGCCAAATATGAAGAAACATGGCACCTGTGGCTCCTGCGGCTCCTGCGCATGTGTGTAAGCCCTCGTAGTTAACAAAAACAACAAAAGAGATACGAAAATCAACCCAACCAAGTTTCTCAGGTTTGACATGTCTCAAGTGCTTGTATTGTGACCTCGATACTGAGAACACATATCAAATGGTGATGCATTCTTATAGACGTACTTTTTCCATGTGTTGGTCTTGTTATTTATTGGATTCATGTGCCGTAAATTGAAGCCTTTGTGTGTTTGGGAGATAATGAAAGTAAAATGGGAATGTAACTTTTAGTTGCGAGTCATGTTTTGTCAGGAGTATATACAATAGATTTAGCGGTGATAGGAAAAAGATTTTCGTGATAGTATTTATTAACACCGTCAACGGCTAGTCTACCATCTTAAAACCCCCTCAAACAGAAAAAAAAAAAAATGAAGGAAAATAACTTGCCGATTCGAAATTATTTACCTTATTCTTTAAGAAGGAATCAAAAATTACATAATTATAATTATAATTATATATATGACGGATGGAGTTATTTCGAATGTGTAGGAGTCATGTACAGTGTATGCTTGGCCCATTTATAAGCTGGTTCGGCTCGGGAAGTTGCTTACTGTATTCGCACATCCCACTTCATTAGGTTGCGTTTTTGTTAAGCAGGTTACCAAAAAAAAAAAAAAAAGTGGAAACCCCCATTAAAAATACAAACCCAATTCACTACAAGACTCTTCGAGCCAAGGCCACTTGTTATGTTTTATGCAACCGGAGAAGTGTCACTCTGTGCAATTTGCGTTGCCAGCCGGATTGTTGTTGGAAGCCCTAAAAGATATCGTATCAGGACCAATGGATTTGTTTTTTTCGTCTCCCTAAATCCTCCGAAGATGTCCATCACGTGTTTCTTGGAGTTCTCCAGCTTCATTCTCCTCCTTTATTATCATTCTTTTTTTTTGCTTTGGTCTAGTTGAAATAAAGAGGGAAGTTTTAATTATAAATGAAGTCTGAAGTTTGACTCTCAACTCTTTTTAAGTTGGTAGTTTTTAGACTACACTACGTTGCTATTGGGCTTTATTCATCTCGCTGTGTCGTGTATGTGCCTAAGGAGAGCTTTCGGGCATTGCTTGAATAGGTCTATTCGCAATATTCATGCATCGTGTTGGGTCCTGCTTAACACAGGGGTTGAGCTTTTTGTTTTCTCAGGCTCAAATCAAATGTGGTCACCCGCGGCCCAAACAAGCGGTGCTTGTTCTCTTTTTTCAAGTCTGGCTCACAGGATACTGAGATAATTGATGGGCCAAACCCAAACGTAGCATTGTTGTTGTTGTTGTTTCTTTTTTTTTTTTTGCCTTGGACGGAAACAAAGTTCTACATATTAAATTCAATTGTACCCATTTTCCCTTCTATGCGAAAGAAAATAGGCGTGCGGGTCACGTGTGTATTGACAAGGCAAGCGTGGCACAATTGGGTGCCACAAAATCAAGCAAAGGTACAATGGGCACCAATAGGCACCCCAAAAGATGGTCGTTTCCATCGTGTCCACCCGTATTGCATTGGCGATCAAAGCCAAGCCGATTAGCCGAAAAGGCCAAACATAATAATCCCAGAAAGTAACAAACACGAAACTTAACATGGGCAGGCAAACGCCAACTCTCCGCTTCCGTTACCCCAACAGCAGTCGCAACAGCCGGCGCCGCTGCTAGTGGCCTCCATACACCCTAAAAACGCTACAACATTAACTGCTTTTAAATAAAAATGCCAACCATTGTGGACGGCTTAAGGCCACTTCCGTGCCTGAATTCCAGCGTCCCGTTCTTTCCTCCACCACCCACTTCGTGCCCCATCAACGGCTACAGACCCAACAGCAGGCGTTTTCACTTCCTAACTCCTTGCTCTTCTCTCAAACAAACCAAGAAACAACAGACTCTTCGAAAGAGCAGTGCCCCGCAGAGCCTTGGGTGGTTCTTGAATCCAAAAGGTGCCGGGGACGATGATGACAAGATTAAGAGAGATGGTGAAGCTGAAGGTGGGGGATTGGCGGAAGGGGACACAGCAATTAAAGGCACCCTTTTGGCTGGAGTCTTGCTGGTCGGTGTTGTTGGTGGGTTCGGCGCTGTTGGCTATGTCTACAAGGACCAGATCAATTCTTTCTTGAACCAGTTTTCAGGGTTTATCGAAGGTAATTTTCTTGCATTTGGCGCTCTTGTTTCATTTCAGTGTTCGTTCCTTTTGCGATTTCTTTGACGAGCGTCAGAATTTCCGACTCCAGATGCTTTTCTTTTTTCTTTCGCATTTTTTTATTCCCAAGAAAGGAAGACCCACCTGAGATTTGGGGGGAATTGCTGTTTCTACTAGCTGTTTCCACTTTTCATCTGCTACAACTTTGTTCTGTGAATCCTTTTGTGAACAATAATGAGTCGTCTTTAGAAATTAAGACTCCTTTGAAATTTGATCCTGTGATGGACTGAATATGTTTTTCAATTGCACTGAGGCCTTTCTAATAATTTGAACTTGCACATATGGCATTGCTTAGTTTATTTTTGGATCTAATTGCAACAAAATATGCCACTTTTGCTTCAACTGGTTCCTTGAATCATTGTACCTCAAGAACACTAAAGCTTCGATTCCTCTTCTCCTCTGTGAGATGCAGCGGACGATTGAGGATATATAAATACAGTCTCTGTTAATATTCATTTGTCGAAGAGTTGGCTTCTTCAAACCTGACATAAATGCTTTGTGAATAGGTTATGGACCAGCTGGATATGCTTTATTCGTGGCAGTTTATGCAGGACTGGAAGTATGCTCTTTTTTTCTTTTCTGATCTTGAATTTAATATCAATTCTTTTGTTGCTAAATCAATTAGCCTCATATTGGATTTTTACTGCATTCTGTGTTGATGATAGGAAAATTTCTTTTGCTACTATTATCTATTTGGAAGGAGGAATAGTTGATAGGAAAAAGTGATCTTTGTGTGTGGTGCAACACAATTCGCAAACTTGAAGGATTTAGTAGTTTAAGTTGCTCATTCTGATCTGTTTTGTTTTAAGATCTTGTGTTCTATGTCAGCTTCTGAGTATCTTTTTTATATAAAAAATGCTTTACTGCACTTGTTAGAACTATGCTGAGACTGACTTCATGTAACATATGCTTTGCCAGATCCTTGCAATTCCTGCAATTCCATTAACCATGTCAGCAGGTCTTCTTTTTGGCTCAGTAATTGGCACCATTATAGTCTCTATGAGTGGAATGGTGAGTTGAGTTTATGTTACGCTTGAATTTGAACTTCATTAATAAACCACCATGTTTGACTCAAGTGGTAAAGGATTGGACTTGGATGTTGGGCTTAGCTCACAATTCGAATCCTGCCATTGTCAAGCAAACAATTCCTGTTTGGGGCCACACATCCACCCTTGGAGTCACGTTTTACTCAGCACATGGGAGCAAGACGGTTAGCATGTACCCAGAGGATTAGTTAGGCCTAGATATCTCTATTATCAACAAATAAAGTTCAAGAAGAAAACAAAGACCTTCGATGATTCTGAAAGCTATATCTGATTGTCTTTCATCCTTTTCAGGTCGCAGCTAGTGTTGCCTTTCTCATTGCTAGATATTTTGCTCGTGAGCGTATTCTCAAACTGGTTGAGGGAAACAAAAAGTTTCTTGCAATTGACAAAGCAATTGGAGAAGATGGCTTTAGAGTAGTTACTCTACTTCGTTTGAGTCCTTTGCTTCCGTTTTCTCTTGGGAATTACTTGTATGGATTGACATCTGTTAAATTCGTCCCATATGTTCTGGGAAGGTGCGCTTATCCTGTGCCTTGTTAAATGTTGCGGTACTTGCATATATAGGTGATTGTCACAGTATCATCACCATCTTAATCTGATGATTGATTGCCATGTTCTTGTATGTTGTCATCTTTGGGAAAACCCATGATTGCACTCCTTCATGTAGCCTAACTTTAGATTATTGTTGCAAGATTCTGACAGGTGAGAATATTATGGTGGCCACTGCTAATCTCTTCACTCACTACCATGGTGGGTTTGATTTGGTCATGCCCTTATGTCGCTTAAAGCAATGATCTGAGAAACATTCTGAGGCAAAACATGATAAATCTCTCTGCCAGTGTAGCTCATTTCAATAGGGCTTTAGTTATAGTAATAAATTCTTGTCTCCTTTCTGAATTGAATTAGGCAGAGATATTAAATTGAACCCATTTTATTTTTAGCATGATATGAAGTCAATCAAGTGTTCAGCTATCTTACATCTCCAACTTAGTATTCCATGTCTTAAACAGTGTATGAGAATTGAAACTATTTGATGGGTTTTTGTTTATGACATCAGTTATAAACTACCTTCAAGGACATTCAAAACCTTGATGATGCATGTCTTGCTTTCTAATTTAGATTTATTTACGATGCAGTTGGTTGGGGATGCTTCCAGGAACATGGGCTTATGTGAGTGCTGGCGCATTTGGCCGTGCAATCATTGTAAGTTAGTCATCTTTTCCTTGCTACACACCTATCCAAGAATCCCAAGCATTGTCTTCACTGTTGAGAATAGTGAAGAGTAAATTGGTTCATTGATGACAACTTTGAAAGTGAGGTTGAGAGAAGAGTTGGGGCCAGGAAGGGAGGGATTAGTATTTTGATTGTTAAAGAAACTGTGCAAACTCAATTTGCTAGGATGGTTGATTATCTTGTGTGATATGATATCCAATAAAACACCTCTATATATCTCTGTCTCCTAAATGCGGTTTTTTTTTCTATTTTTATGTTGTTTCAGCAAGAAGAATCTGAGGTTGGATTAAGTGGAGGAAATGGCCAGCTATTGACCCTAGGGCTGGGATTGTTGGCCACAGCAGTGGCTGCAACTTATGTAACACGGCTTGCTAAGGTAACGACATGTTGCTGGCATGGCCAGCATATACAATTAAGGCATTTATGTATAAAATTTTAACTCGCCAAAGCAGGTCATAGATAACACAATTAAGTTATCTGTTTGGAGTTACTTGAAAGTGTATGGATCTTCCTTTATCTTTGGTTGATCTACTGCGTAGCATTTTAACCCTTTAGGTCCGTCTGATTTGTTTTCCTGTTTGTTGCTTGTGATGCAGGATGCAATAAAAGATATTGAGTAGAAACAAAAACATTTGCTCTTCCTGAAAAGATTTTCACAGCATTAGCAGTTACTCGAAAATGTAAAGCTTTGTGGTCCATCTTCATCATGTAAATTGAAGTGAATAAATTAACGCAATCACATAGGATTTTTCCATTTCCTTGTGGTTCTGCCCCTCCATCTATTTGTTGACTGAATATAGTAGTAACTAGTAAGCATAGTTCGGACTCCTTTCTGGCTGTTTTTTTTTTTTCTTTGTTTTTTGTTTCTTTCTTCCCTTCTCCAGGTCTCTCAGCATTCCAGAAAGGTTCCTGTATCCCTTTCGAAAGGGATGAGACCTGTATGGCTCGTATGCCTTACGCATTAGTCAGTTTACATGGCTCGTGAGAAATTAGATTGCTGTTCTCTCACCACTGGGCCTATACAAGAGGGGCTGTCTGCATCGGTTCTTCCTTTTCAAGGCCCGTTACATACCCAACTTTCATGGTTGTCAAACTGCTCAACTGGGGTTTAGAGAAACGGTAGCAGTTTTTGATGAAGCGGCCAAGCCCCTACCGGGGGACGGGGATGACTTGTCATCTCCTCTAAAGATAAACGAAATAAATAAATAAATAAACAGTAAAAGTTTTTAAAGTCCTATAAAAAAAGCATTTTTAGAAAATTATTAGCAATAAAATTTACGGAAACAAATAGGAAGCAACTCTTAATAAAACATAATTGCAACGACCTACGCTAGCGCAGCTGTCTCTTGACAGTCGAAACAACTGTTTATCAGGACTGCCAAAATTAAAAAAAAAAAAAAAAACCATTGTTTATCATAGGAAAAATCGGGAGAATCACAATAAATATTCAAGACACTTCAACTACCCCACCCGTGACGAACATAATACCAATAAATGAAAGAACAAAATATTGAATCACCACTGGACCAATCCAACAGATCTACCAACTATATTAACAGTGCCGAGATTCGCTATCTTGTCTACATCAAGCCTCCAAATTTCCTACCTGCCATGCTTTATTTCTAAGATATAGTTAGATATTAACATAACAATAATCAAAAGATTACCATTATCAATCATCTTCATTCCTTATAACCTTTATTCATAAATTTACTGTCTTCATCGTAGGGTCAAGGACGTGTCGTTAGCAACGCGCCAAGCCCTTCTTACCCCAGATGAAAACAAACCGAAAATGAGGCGTTGTGCCTCCTCCAAAGGTCCCCACCTTCTTTAATAATGCAAGACTTGATTCAACCATCATCATCACGTCAGAGCACCCCCAAACTAAAGAACGCCCTTTTTCTTCCCTGACCCCCCCTCTCTTTCTCTCTCCTTCTGTCTCAGCTCATTGGAATCGATATGAGATCGAAGGCTCAGTCTTCCATTAACGTCAAGAACGCAGTCCTCTGCTTTTTCTTTCTTTTACTCGTTTTCTTGATAGTTTGGTCAACTTTCTTGTCTAGTTCCCAACCGAGTTATGCGCCCCCTATATCAAAAGAGGCACAAGCAATCTCAAATTCAACATCCTCCCAAAATGAAGAACCAGAATCTTCAACACCGGTAGCCTGTCCATCTCTTCCTCTAACGCCAATTTGCACAAAAACCCCACCTTCCCTGGCAAACGCTCTCGTCCACTACGCAACAACAAACATCACCCCACAGCAGACCCTGAAAGAGATCTCAGTCACGCTAAGAGTCCTGGAGAAAAAATCGCCTTGCAACTTCTTGGTCTTCGGCCTCGGACACGACAGCCTGATGTGGGCGTCTCTGAACCTCGGAGGCCGCACGCTCTTCCTTGAAGAAGACAAGAACTGGATCGATCAAATCAAGCGGAAAGTCCCCAGTTTGGAGTCCTACCACGTGACGTACGACACCAAAGTACACCAGGCCGACAGCCTCATGGAAGAATATGGAAATGGAAGCGAATGCAAGAAGGTGAGCGATCCAAGATCCTCAGAGTGTCCGCTTTCGCTCAAGGGGTTCCCTGCCGACGTTTACGACACGGAATGGGACTTGATCATGGTGGACGCGCCTACTGGGTATCACGACGAGGCGCCCGGTCGCATGACGGCGATATACACTGCTGGGTTGATGGCTAGGAACAGAGAAGCCGGAGAGACGCACGTGTTTGTGCACGACGTGGACAGGGCTGTAGAGGATAAATTCTCCGCGGCTTTTCTGTGCCAAGGGTATTTGACGGAACAAGAAGGGAGATTGAGGCACTTCACTGTTCCTAGCCATAGAACTCGCTTGGGCAGACCGTTCTGTCCTTAAACCGCTCTCTCTCTTTGTCCGGCCCTCCTGTCGGTTCCCTTTCATGTTTATTGCTCACTTCTTTGCTTTTTTTAATGTATTATTACCGGGTTAAAAGGGGATTTTGAGTTCGCTTTTCTAATTGTTTGTATCTCGGCATATTGACTGCATCTTTTATTATTCAATTTGATACTGTTATGAATAATTACTTTCTCAATCTTTTCTGCTTTATTAAGCACTTAGTCCCATAATTATAATTATTGAGAGAAGAGTCATTCTGAGGACATTTGAGAGAGAGAGAGAGAGAGAGAGAGAGAGAGAGAGAGAGAGACAGATTTGAATTTCAACCCTCTTCTTGGAAAAAGTGCTGTGATATTTCAGCAAATAAAAATTGGGTTTATCATGTATATTGATTGAAATATACAAAAGGGCTAAAATTTTAACTTTAAATATCATTTACAGTGATAATTGAATAATAGTTTAATGTATTTTTATATTAATTTAAAAATTATTTAAATGTAATAATATTTTAATATTAAAATTTTTATAATAATTAATTAAATAAAAATATAAATTTATAAATATAGTAATTAATGTATTTATGATATATTTTTTTATAACTTAAAAAAAAAAAAGTCCTGACTTTTGCTTCAAAATTTATGGCTGATTGGCTGCCCAAGTATCCCTGTCCTGTCCATGGATCTGATCTGTCGAGGTCTCCACCAGTAGTGGGCCAGTTTGCGGGTTGGCTAGACCCGCGCGGTCCCTGGCTCACAGTCATTTTGTATTTCGGGCTTGGGTAAAGCGAAAAATTGAATGGAGAAAGCCCCTCGAATCTTTGACCTGTTGACCGCTCTTCGTCCTTTCCCGCTTCTCCAAACTCTCAGAAATCCTCTTAAAATATCTAAAAAGCTGAAAAACAAAACAAAAAAAATCATCATCTTTCTCTTCAATTTTTAACGCTTCGTATCTCTGCCGCACGGTCTTACCGAAGGCTTTGAATCTTGAAATGATGTCAAATTCAAAATCAAGTAATTTTCATCCAAATTCGTCACTATTTTCAGTCGCTTCATGTCGATCCATTTCGATTCTGCTTTGTTTGGTTGCCGAGAAAACTTCTTAGTTTTCTCCGACAGGCGGCGGTAGCAGCGGAGGCGGCAGCGGCAGTGGAGTTTGTATGATGAATAGACAATGGAGAGACGAGCAGAATCCATCTTTCATCAATTTCGTATCCGCCTTCCTGACCGCGAACTCTTTCCGTCTCAACTTCGTTCCGATTTCTCCTGTAAGCAAAAGTCGATTTACTCACATTTCCCGCTCGTTTTCTAGTTATCTAATAATGCAATTAAGAACAGAGAAAATAGGAACAACAAACAAAAAGGAAAAACAAAAACAAAAAACTATTTGTGGATATGTATGTAGGATTTCATTTTCAACTGCGGAGGCTTGTCGGTGGCATTCATCTTTGTCACAAAATGGGATTGCAACAATCCGACACCAATCCTCAGCAGGTAACGACGAAATTCAATTCAATCTGACAATCTCTATGTGTTTTGTGGTCCTTTCATTTTGAATAATAATAATAATAATAATAAATTGTAGAGTTGAGAAGCTGAAGGGGCAGTTTGCAAACCTTTATGCGGTTGTCTGCTTGCCAAACAACGAACTAAATGATTCATTTGTTCGTTCTTATTTCAAGTGAGTGATTCTATTCAATTGTTCCTTTGGTATTACTTAACAATATAAAACAACTTTAGTAATTTTCACCCAAAAAAAAAGAAAAAAGACTTCATAATTGTATCTGTTTGTGTGAATTTAGGCATGGATTGGAGCTTGGCAGGCCAACATTTGTGCCTGTTCTGGACATGGAGATGGGGTTTGAAAAGATTGTTAAAATAGCTCATTCTCGTGGGGGTAACTGTTTAACATCTTTTTCTTTTCATTCATGCATTGGTGGTGATGCCTACGATTGTAACATAGGAGTAGCATTTTTTTTTTGGGGTACCAATTATTTGCATAACCACAGCTTGCAAGCGTCTGGGTGTTGTATCAAAGCTGAAGGCTGAGGTTAGTTAATGTTATTTTCTTGGTAATTTAGTGTTAGTAGAGGGTGATCTTGGCTATAACCTTGCTTTTATCTATTTGAATGTGAAGAGGAGGCAAGCAGTGCAAGACATGGATGCTTTCCTTAGAGTGGTTACTTCCATTCCTGGCATTGATAAACATGATGCTAATGCGGTAACTCAGTTTTAGTTATCCAACTGCAGTTCAATTTTTTGATTGTGTATCTCTGCATCAGAAGCTAATTAATTGGCTCATTTTGATTAAAATTTGCATTATAAGCACTGTTTCTACCTGTTTGTGCAGAACCAGGTTTCATTGTATACAATCTAGACTGGTTGTTAACTAAATATTTGCACGTTCCTACCTTGACAATACCATACTAATGCCCGTGGCTTGAGGGACAAAGCATATTATACATTCAAAAGATAAATATCAGAAGCCATTATTATATGTGTTGACAATCTGCATCACGTATGGACTTCAAAATGATCAGTTTCACTCTGTTGCTTCTGTTCTTTTCATGCTAATATTGGTGTGTGAAATGATTTTTTATATAATGTTTATGAATGTCTTTTAAAGCATGATAAATCTTGTCTGCAAAAGCAGCCGGATTAGCCTGATTCCAGATTGACAGGTTCCTTTTATGAAAAATCTGCCTGAAACCGATATAGTGGCTTTACCCCAGCTGGGAATATTTTGGATAGCATTCCTGTTCAACTAACACTGTTTTCTTCTGTTAGCTTAATCAAGCTATTGGATCAATTGAAGCTATAGCCAAGGCATCCATGGAGAGCATTCTGGAGAACACAGACCTTTCAGCTGGGAAGGCTGGCAGGATTACAAGGTTTTTCAGGGACCCAAATTTTTACCTCAGTCCCAAAATCAGTTGACATAAAAATTGGTCATTCATTCAAATGAATCATGGGATGATAGGATTTTAGTGCTTCGAATCATGTTGACTTGACTCCGCGCTATTCTCTTCACATATGTGAAAAAGCTGTGATAGTGCAAGCCAGTGTCGGAAGCAGTAGACAAGTTTTATGCTTCTGAAACTTTGGCAATGGTTTCTGAGATCTGCAACCTTAATTGCCCACTTAAATCCATGGATGGAGCTTTCAATTGCAAACATGGACAAATTTTCATTAGTCGGCCGTTTTGGCAGAACTTGTATTGAATGCAGCGGTAGTAGAAACATTTTATGGCATTAAGCTATAATATTCACATTGAATAGAATACCGTAAAAGTGATAAGGGTTATCAAATAAGAGGTTTCTTTTTTCTATTCAATTTCGTCGCATCTTCAATTTCCTCAACAAGATTGCTCCGTGCTACTTGAAATTTACTGCGATCCGCAATATTTGATATAAAAAGCGTCTTTACATCTTATTTTAGGTGCTCTCCTCTCTCAGATAATTTAGTGTCTCCAACTTCATACTCTTACATCTGTGGGCCAACAGGAAATGTTTTGTCCACGGAATCATCAGTATAAAAATCACTAATGAGCTGGAGACAGAATTAAATTGCATCATCTGCAAGGAATTCCTAAGTATTGCGGCCCACATTCCATTTATTTTATGCTCGGAAATTCTTTACATAAAGAAAAGAACGTATCCTTGCCTTGCCTCGAGACGAAATGGTAGGTACAGAAGAAATCCAAGTGGGAGCTGCTCCAATGTATCCATGCAGACCGCAACTCAAAATGTTTTTATTACGTGTCACGAATCAATTTTTGTACAATAGGACCCATCAGATATAATCACGTGATGAGGTTGAGGTAGACCATGAGTGTATGTGGTCCACTTAGAAAATGCCCAACTAACACCATACTTTTTACCTAGAGACTAGAGCTCGGGTTACCGGCTAAAACTAACTTTTTCCTGTCTCTCGGCATTCTCATTCCTATTAGCTACCTTCTGGCATCGGGGGTCCGTGTCAGAGTTAGGGTTCTTTATTGCCAAAAACAAGAAACGTTTTAACATTTAACAACATGGCCAACGTGGAAGGAGACGCTGCGGCTGCCGAATTTCAAGACTGGGAGGTCCTGGTTAACTCCGATTCCGAACCGGTGAACTCGCCCAACTCGGTTGATAACACCAGAAACTTTGAAGAAATCGATGCCGATTCAGAGGGTGTGATCAGGTTAGATTACTTCTCTCTTGATAATGATAACAGATATGCTAAATCTTCTGTTGCTGTTGTTGATGCGAGTGAGGAGGATTCCGTTGAGTCTGATAATCCTAGTTGGATCGATCCTGGGTCTGACTCTCGCTATCAGAGGAGGAATTCTGGTGAGTTCTGGTCTGATTCCGGTAGCGACCGGCTGGATGAGAGAAAGATTGGCGATGTTGATGTGAAAAATGAATTGGGTGTTGCGGATTACGGGAAAATCCCGTTGGGTTCTGAAGGGATTGGAGGAATTGAAGATAATTGTGCCGGTGAGGGGAAATTTGTGGGGAAAAGTGAGGTCGGTTTTGAAGATGGCGTGAAAAGGCACGTGTGTTCTGAAGGATTTGGAGAATCTCAAGGTAAGGATAACGATTTGGCTAAGTTCTGGGCTGATTCGGGCCCTGATGGTTTGATTTTTGGTGATGCTGGGAAGGTTGATGGTGGTTCTGAGATTTCAGGTGAATTGGGCAACGGAAATGCCTTGGAGGAAGGAAATTCGAGCATAGTGCCAACTGAAGAGAAGGAACCTCGTGGCGAGGAGGAGAAGGGGAAGGTGGTCTGGTGGAAGGTCCCTTTTGAGGTGTTGAAGCTTTGTGTTTTCAGAGTTAGTCCTGTTTGGTCTTTCTCCATGGCTGCAGCTTTGATGGGGCTTGTTATCTTGGGACGGAGATTGTACAAGATGAAGCACAAGACGCAGAGCTTGCAGCTTAAGGTTGCCACGGATGATAAGGTCAGTTACCATATTTATTTAATTTGGGTATCTGAAATGTTGATGACATTATTAGTTGCATCAATTGTTTTATTGGATGAATCGGACCTTCCCCTCGTAGGAGTAGTGTCTTTTGCATGTTAGTGACTCTACATTTCTTTGATTTGGCAGAATCTGTTGTTGCAGTTAGATCCTTTTCTCTAAGAGATTGCCCTTTGGGATTATCTTTTTGCATGTTGGATCCTTATGTTGTTTATGTTGGGGGCATAAAGTGCCTCCAAATTGTTCCCTTCGTCTTGTTTGTAGTAGTTGTTAAATGTTAACAAATTGTGATATTACCACAGTTTTATGTATAGTTGGTCGAGGTTTGTGAAGTCATGATTGATAGCAAAAATTTACCCTTTTTTGGAAGAATCTCTTTTTAGATAATTAGCGGAGGTATAATGACAAGGGATTAGAAGAGGAACTTAAAAATTTGAGCACTTGACCAAATTGTTGAGCTTATGGTAACTTACCTAGTTAAGTTGTTTGATGTACCTTCAACAGGGAGTCCAATTTCCTTGCATTCTCTATTTAGATTTCACTCTATATTTCATCACCATCTCTGACACAAACGGCTTATCTGGACATCATACAGTGACAGCCTTTTCATATAGTTTTCTATTTGCTGGCTATTTTGGTTTTTCTTCCTGTCTCTAAAATTTGATCATTCTTTACTCTGGTCAATTTTAAATTGCTGCTTGTCCCTCGTCCATCAGCATTCTATCCCTTTCTTGCCATATGAGGCTCAATGATGGATGCAAATTGTGTTTGTTGATAGCCAGGACTGTTTATTTTGGTTTTAGTCAACCTGGCATTGTGTTTGGAGGTGTGTAAGGGTATTCAAAATTTTAGTGTTATGCATGGATTCAAGTAGGCCTGTCTTCTACAACCAAAAAAAAGACAGAACATGAAGAAGGCTTGTCTTCTTCCTTGCAGATTTAAAATTTTTTACTGGCAACAATCTTGTATTGGAGTTGCAGACTCTCCTCATTTTCCAATTTTGAGCTTATTTTCTGATTTGTTCTGCAGAAGGTATCTCAGGTTATGAGTCGTGCTGCTCGTCTTAATGAAGCTTTTTCAGTGGTGAGACGGGTCCCTATCGTACGGCCATTATTGCCGGCAGCTGGGTTCAATCCATGGCCTGTGGTGAGCTTGAGATGATTATATTATTGGAGAAGGCTAAATTAGGGAAGCATTGTGTCTAATGGCTAAACGTCTCCTGGCATATCTGCCTTCGATTGTAGGTAGGTCCACTGCCCAAGATATTTCTCCATGAACATAAGTGTGTTTAAATATGTTTATAAACTCTAGACAAAATTTCTTAAAGGTCTTGTATTAGATATGTGCAACAGTTTCCCTAGATTTGTTCCCCCTGTTCATTCCACATGTTGCATGTTGGGGATTTCTTTTGAGGCTTCGAGAGCATGCAAGCATGTGCACTTGCATGCGCTTTGCATATTTAAGTGGTCGTCCACAGAATATCTTGGGGGCAGATTGGCGTTCAAACTTCAGTTCTCTCAAATTCTTCCCCTCAAGTATAGGAGCCCTTTGACGCTGTTTATGTGGGCTTTATTTCTGATGAATTAATAAAAATAGACTTATATGATCTATCCCATTCTTTTCCTCTCCCCCCTTATGTTACATTTCATATTCTAGTCCATGGCTAACCTAAAAATGAGATTGAATCTTTTCAAAAGCTCCGGAGTTAGGCAAGCATTTAGATATAGAAAAGATTAAAAATACACGTCATTGCCCAACAGAATGAAGTATGCCGGCTCATAGTTGAGAAGCCAATGGGTACTGAATCCGGCTTCTCAGGGCAACCAAAAAAAGAGGAAGAAAGAAAAAGGACTTCTGGTGACTTCTCCCACCAGAAGGGGCCATGGCCCCTTATTTTGATGGAAAAAAAAAAAAAGAATCCTCTAAAACCAAGGGAGACTCACCCCCTCTACCAAGGAGTCGGTCTCCCTAATTGAACTCAAAAAGCAGAGAGAACGAAGCAAATTGGTTCATATCAAAAGGGGCGGCCGTATGCAAAGCAATCCCTTTATTCTTGAGTTACAAAAAAAAAAAAAAGCCTTGGATAGGAGAATTATACAGATTTAAGTTTTTGAGTTGAATGAAGTCGCCCACATGAATCCCACTTCGCTTTTTCATTTTATCATTACAAGCCAATCGAGTAGATTATGCAACGAACAAATGTATTAGGCCATGAAAGCATAAAATAATTTGGATGGGTAATTAATCAACACCAAGATGGACAAAATGCTTGTACTAAGTCAAATTAAGCAACTAATGATCAACACCAAAAGGCAAAACCACAATGCAACTCTTAGTAATTTATTAAGAAAAAGCATTTATTTTTGTTGATCCTTTGCTGGAAGCCTGGAAACAAACAGAAACGTGGTCTTAAGCGCCTTTAAGAAGCTTGATAATGGAAGCAGCGACAATGGAGGTGTGGTGCACAACTGTGTTCGTTTCGGCAAGTG
Organism: Bruguiera gymnorhiza; assembly: GCA_020883675.1. Taxonomy (NCBI): domain Eukaryota; kingdom Viridiplantae; phylum Streptophyta; class Magnoliopsida; order Malpighiales; family Rhizophoraceae; genus Bruguiera; species Bruguiera gymnorhiza. The sequence continues at coordinate 717,088 of JAIRCJ010001062.1, read as the reverse complement.
GCGATTTCCCAGTTGTGAAATCTTTCTCACACGACTTGGCCTCTGTGGCAGCATCATTCGCGCCTTCTTCTGCAAACTTAAAGTTACCCGATTGCAAAGCCTTGATGACTTGTGGGACATCTGCTTTTATGATCGTACTGTAATGGTGAGCACAAGATTGCAAGGCCTTTTTCTCTCTTGAGTCAAGGTGGCCGTGCTCCTGCAGCCTGTTAATGCGATGAGCTGCGCGGGTTGCCTTTGCTTCGACGGTGTAAACCATGATCCTGGCTAGGCCTTCTTGGTCCGCGTCATAGCTCTGAGGATTTGAGAGAAGAGCCCGGACGCAGATATCGTAGTAAGGTGTCTGCTTGCATGTCTGCTCTACCAAGTTCCTGCCAAAAATGCTTGAAAGTGCAGCATTTGCAACAGGGAAGAGGAACAGTAGAAATACAATGAGATTCCTCATTTTCACAGGACGTGAAGAGCAGAGAAAATTTTGATGATACTTCCTTTATGTTAATGCCTCTTCTGCATTTGGGGCTTTGTCACTCGGCCTCCCTCCCTATTTCTATATGATAGTGAATTCGGTTAGATTTTTTTGGTACATAATTCGGTTAAAGTTTGTTGTGCTACTCTTACTCCTTAAATGTTGAAGGACCGTTTTAAGATAGAATAAAAAGTCAAGGAAATTTTGCTGTGAAATAAGAGGATCTGAAATCTATTTTAACTCAGATCAATGGAATAGAAAATAATGCTTTTTCAATACCCACCTCTTGACTTGCCTCAAGAATAGGATCCTGTAACAGCTTTGAAAGGAATTTTTGTTTAAATAAAGTAAAGGGGTTATCTCTTCTTCCATCATTCTTTCTTTCTTTTTTTTTTTTAAATTTTCATTTTCCATTCCGGTTCTATTACTGTACAGCGAAACTCACATAACTAATTTGCCGCAATTTTTTTGGTTTAGTAGTAAAATTACAGAACCCTTTCAGTCTTATAAAATAGGGAGAGATAGACAAAAAAAAAAAGTCAAACAATAATAATACAATGATGGCCGTATTGTAGATCTTATTATCTTGAAATTAAATATTACATAAAGCTTTTTATGGAGGGCGTAACAACCTTATTTTATATTAGATGAGCTTCATAACAAAATTTTCTCCGGATCAGCCATCCCTGTCGATTTACAAAATGCGAGGCAATTAGGCAAAATGCTTGATAAACGAGTGATACAACAATGTTAACTAACGGTAGTCCAAGTCGCAGCGTGGCAGGCTTCGCCTCCAATTTCTCCACTCGCCAATTATTTCTTTCTTTCTTTGTTTTGTTTTGCTTTTTTTTTTTTTTTTCCTTCCATTTTGGTAGTACTGTAAGTGGCACAGCACTACCAAAGTCTGTACTAAACTTTGCAAGGGGTTAGTGGAGGTCCACAGAGGCAAGCATTACCAACGAATGCACTGGCAGAGAAATTGGTTGCCGGAATCTGTCCGCAGAGATGATTGTAACTTACGTTCAAACTTTCCAACCCAGAAACTGCGTTAGGCAATTTCCCATATACTGAATTCCTCGACAAATCCAAGTATTTCAAAGTACTCACGATCCTCAGGCTCCCCATGTCAAACTTTAACTTGTTTCCTGAAGCCCAAAAGCCAACCAAATAATCTGTCTTGTTCAATAACCAAACCGGACTGCCAGATACTTCATTGTCGGAAAGGTCAATGTAATCATAGAAATATGTCTCCATGGGCTTCCATTTGCTTAGATCCATTTTGATGCCACATCTTGCTAGCTTGAGAGAGTAAATAATTGGAGACGAAGTGACCCATTCCGGTATTTTCGTAAGATGGAAACCATTGTAGGACAGATCCAGCGACTCAATGCCTTTGACCTTCATTACAGGAAATGGGTCGATGAGAGAATTATGGGAGAGGTCGAGATTGAATATCTTAGTGAGATTTCCAAAGCTTTTTGGCACAACCCCAGTTAACTTGTTCCATGAAAGATCAAGCGTGTCCAGAGCCTTAAATTTTCCAAGAAAATCTGGGATTTGCCCTGTTATCCCATTGTGACCTAGCTCAAGATAAACCAATGTTGGTGCTAGTGAAGCCAATGAAGCCGGTAATTTCCCATGCAATTTGTTGTGAGAAAGCCTAAGAATTGTAAGACTGGTGAGGGATGGCCAAAACTCAGGTACTGTGCCATTGAGCTGATTATGCTCGAGACTCAAAAAAGTCAGGTTCTTTAGCTTGCTAATTCCTTCTGGTATTGCACCAGTGAGGAAATTGTTGCCCAGTTTCAATTGAGTCAGCTGAGTTAACTTGGATACTGCACTCGGTATTGACCCACCGAGTCGGTTCCCAGCTAAACTCAGTGCCTCCAGTTGAGTTAACTTGCCTATTTTCTCGGGTATCTGACCCGAAAGCTTGTTGTTCTCTATGTAAATGAATTTGAGGTTAGGTAACCCGAATAACATATCCGGGAATTTTCCCGTAATATTTCTCAAATCTATAAGGTAGATGCCATCAAGATATTGGAGTTTAACTAGCAATGGTGAGATTGTACCAGACAAGAAGCTATCCGGTTTGTCAAGCTGCCCGACAAGGTATATAGAAGTGACCCGGTTGTCGACCCGGCAAGTGATACTGTTCCAAGTGCAGCAATCCGTACCCGGTTTCCACGAGCCTAGAATCCCGGACGGGTCGTCGGTGATACCAGATTTGAAAGCCAGGAGACCCGTCTGATCATCCACGTGGCAGGCAGCTGATGTTAACTTGACGAAATGAAGGCTGAAGATTGCAAGGCGACAGAGAAAAGAAAAGAGAGGGAGTGGGAGAATAGAAACCTTCTTCACAGTAAGAAGCATTATTTCAGCGTTAACGAGAAGAGATATGGTAATGGAAAGGGACTAAGGGAGTTCGGAGAGGGAGGTTTGCTTTTATACTTGTAGGTTTCAATGGGATTCGTGAAGTCAAAGAACGTGTGCTTACGCCCATCTTGATGGCTGCACCGGCCTTAGAGATTGAGCGTTTGTTTCCAAAAATTCCCCTGTTTTACGGAAACTAACAATGTTCAAGGAAAATATAATTCAGGCGAGGCTTGTCTCAAGAAAATAAATTATTTTCTTTCTTCAGGTCAACGCAAGATGAGAAAACAAAATTGGTATTCACAATGAATAATTGTAGTAAAAATAAAGAAAGAAAGAAAATCATAATCGTACATTGAACCCAATTAAACATTTTAATAGGAATTGAATCATCAAATGTATAACCCTTACCTTTATTTTTCTAGACAACATGAAATATACCCTTTTGGGGTCCAGTTCGTGGTCTCAGTATATTATGTAACGTGAGTGATAATAAATACCATCCATATCTTCTTTTTTTTTCAGGAAAGAAATTATTTTTTTAGTAATAAAATAGCACAATATATATTTGATGAATATATATATAGATATATAAAGACAGTTGAACCACGCGTGCGTGACGGGGTAATTTTACAGGAGAAAGTAAAAACTCCAATTAGAGAGAAGCAGAAAGGTCAAATTCAAGATATTAACTACGCGGACCAAGCGACGAGTGACCGACAAGATCTTTTTTAATTAATTGTAGTCCAGTCCGCAGACGAGCAAGAATGGTTTTGAGAGAGAGAGCGAGAGAGCGCAAGAGAGGAGGAGAAAAATCGAAAGCAAGAGAACGGAAGTTGAAGGAGAGAGAGAGATAGAGAGAGAGCGAGAGAGAGAGAGAGAGAATCTTCTTGAGAGAGTCTCTCTAATTTATATACACACACACGTATATATATTTATATGTGTGTATATGTATATGTATAGATCTAGAGAAAATTGATTGATTCGTTGATTGGGGAATTGGTTGTCTATCCGTAATTCAACATGTCTCTGAACATGAAAACCCTAACCCAAGCGCTGGCCAAGACGGCGGCGGTCATCGAGAAAACCGTGCAGACCACCGTCCAGGAAGTCACCGGACCCAAGCCCCTCCAGGACTACGAACTCCTCGACCAGATCGGCTCCGCCGGTCCCGGCCTCGCTTGGAAATTGTACTCCGCCAAGGCCGCCCGCGAGTCCGCGCGCGCTCACCAGTACCCTACCGTCTGCGTTTGGATCCTGGACAAGAAGGCGCTGTCGGAGGCACGCGCGCGTGCTGGGCTGTCCAAGACGGCGGAGGACGCTTTCTTGGACGTGATTCGGGCGGATGCCGCGAGGTTGGTGAGGCTGAGGCATCCGGGAGTGGTGCACGTGGTTCAGGCGTTGGATGAGAATAAGAACGCCATGGCTATGGTCACGGAGCCGCTCTTCGCCTCGGTCGCCAATGCCCTTGGGGATGTGGAGAATTTGGCTAAGGTGCCCAAGGAGCTCAAGGGAATGGTAAGCATCATTTGATAATTGCGCTTAGGGATTGATCTGTATTTACTCATCGTTTGTTAAATATGGGAATCCGACTCGAGCTTTGGGCTTTCTGATTAACGAGTCTTGATGCTAGTTAGCCATTATCCATCTTAATTTGACATGGTTCGACATTGGTGAGTTTCGTACAATCAAATGAGAGGTTATTTTACTTCTTAGTGAATGTTCTCTTCATTTTTTTTTCCGTGCTTTTATGTTGTGGTGCGATCACTCGACTTTTAGATCAGTGAATTAGTATCTGAGAAAATAAAGAACTGTAAGGAACACGTTGTATATGGGAAGGAACACATTTGCCATGTCTGTTTTCTTGGAGTTATATGTTACCTCAAATTTGGGAATATTATGTCAAATTCATATATTGTGGTCTTATTCTACACATTATTAGGTAATCTTTCCTCTGGATTTACCTACCTTAGCAATTTTAGCTGTAAATCATCTTGGATTTTTACTATTTTGGTGATGCCATAATTTTCCTCTAAAGATAATATGCCTTTACTTGACACATTTTTATTAAAATTGAATCTTAATGGTAGGAGAATCAAATTTCTAACTATTAGGAAATATTTCCTTTGCTTTTAGTTCTGTTGAAAAAATAAAGAACTTTAAGGATGACTTTGGTGATGTTTTTGATGCCATAGATTTCAGTAATTTTCTTTCTAGAAAATCATTTCCTTTCTTTCCATTTAGGATGCAGCACCTGTTATATCTGGTGGATTACTTGACTTAAAAGTATACTTTATCTTTTTTGATAGTTTGAATGTGTTGACACTTCGTAGGAGATGAGCTTGTTGGAGGTGAAGCATGGTTTGCTCCAAATTGCTGAATCCTTGGACTTTCTCCATAATAATGCTCATCTTGTTCACCGTGCCATATCACCTGAGGTAAGTCCTCTACTGTTTGGGTATTTAGAAGTGAGAGTCTGCATAAATGAGGATTTAATATGTGCCAAAAAAATAATAAATGAGAATTTGACACTTATTATTATTGTTGTTGTTGTTGAAGTTTGGCATCCCTTTCCTTGAGCATGGAAATGTAGAAGTTCTTGCACTTCTTTGAATTATCTTTCTTGCTTTATTATTTAAATTGTAGAAGATAATTTTCTGGGAGACTTTTGGATGCTTACATTTCAAAGTCCATTGTTTGAACCTGAAATCAAATTCCCTTGATGTTGGCATATTTGTTGATGCCTTTGTGTTCTTTGATTACTATCTTCATCAGACCAATACATTCTAAATACCATGTGCTTGAGATGATAATGTGATTACAATGACGCTAACATTCTAAGAGAGCTGCTGGTTTCAATAGTGGTAGGAGGCGGTGTGTGCAGAAATTATAAATGCACTAGTGGCAATTGTATAAAATGTGGTTGTCCAAAACAAAAAATAGTGATGTGTGATGGTGGTGGGAGCAGGCAGTTATTATTAGCTGTGGCAACAATGATGTCATTAATGGTGCTAAGGTGAAGCTGCTAGTGAGTCCTATGACATGATATTTAAAATATGGCTATAACAGCTAAAAATATAAATCAACAGGGAGGTGGTTACCGTGGCTAGTTTCTTCTAATTTGTAAATTGTACAGTTAACAACTTTTCTATACCCAAAATGTCCACCTAGTTGACTCTTTTGACACTTTAGAACCTACCAAATGTCTCCTTGATACGAAATTTGAGCTCCAAGGTAGGTTCTTTTTGAGATGATGAAGCTGGATTTTCGGTGGCAGCAATAGGATGACTCGTGGAAATGAGGGATTCTCTGGGGTCTTGTGCAAGGCAATGGCTCCCTTTTAAGATAAAGGGAATCTTTATGTTTATATGTTTGTTATTTTCAATTTAACATTGTTCTGTTTGCAACCTGTTGTATTGATATTTTCATTCAGGGTTCATGCATTCTACTGGTTTTATGTTTTTTTAGAATGTCCTAATTACTTCAAGTGGAGCATGGAAGCTTGGTGGATTTGGTTTTGCATTGACAACAGATCAGGCTTCAAGTGATTTGGCTAGTTCTCAATTCCATTATGCTGTAAGTTAAATTCTTCACTGAATTGTTGTGAAAGGCTTCAAGGTGTACACCACTTTGAGATAACTTTAACTCAAATGATACCACTTTTTCTTTTTGTTGAATATATATAATTTTTTTTATTGTATTATCAAATTTTCCTAAAAAACATGCATTGTGATGTCCCACTTTTATGCTAGCATTTCTTTTTAATAGAAACTAACATTTAGCAATTACAATTAATGTTCTGCTCCTCCTTCTGTGTTAATCTGTTTGTGAACCATGGAGTTCCCTTATTATCTGAATGTTAAATCATTTTTATTTTTTGGCATATGAGGTTCTAACAATTCTTGTCCTTCCTTTTTCGTGCATATATCTAGAGTATAAACAACATGTACTTATTATTTTCTGTTTTTGTGTCAACTGCCCAGGAATATGATGTTGAAGACTCTCTGTTACCTCTTCAGCCATTGCTAAATTACACTGCACCTGAACTTGTTCGGAGCAAGTCACCTTCAGTCGGATTCTCTTGTGATATATTCAGTTTTGGATGCATTGCATACCACTTGATCGCTCACAAGCCTTTGATTGACTGCCACAACAATGTTAAAATGGTAATCACTTATTCAAATCTGTAGGTTTTTTTTTTCTTTTTTTTTTGTTGTGCATCGACATTGCTTGAAATTATAAACACGTGCTTAAATTTTCTAGAAAAGAGAAATGGACTTCTAATTTATATGCTTGTCTTATTTTAAGTACGTTTTCCTTTGATTTATTGTTTGACTAACATTGTTCATAAACTTTAAGAATTTCTTGGACTTAAGTTTCTCCATGTGAATGGTTCATGATGTGGTGTCCTGGATATGGATTTTGTATGGAATGGTTCTAGATTGTATCAAAGACCTTGTTTGATGGAACAATTTCCTAAAAGCTGTGGGTGAGGTTGTTTCTTTCTTCCTTCTCATCCCCAACAGAAGAAAAAATTTTGACATTCAATATATCTGAGCACCTCTCAGTCTATCTGTCTATTTATCTGCTCATCTGTTACACAATAGATATGTATGTACATATTCCATTATCCGTGACTGATTCTTGTTTAAGAGAGTGGTTTCAATGTGATGGGCAATATTTACCAACATTTATTATTTTTTTCCTTTCGGTGCATCAGAAAATTATTTGTCAACATTCATTATCAGAAGGGAATTTATTCATCTTGTCTGAAGGCAAACATTGGATTCTTAATGTACTCATTTGAGAGTAAAAATTGGATCCATCCACAATTACTGACATTTATTTGTTTTCTGATCTTTGGCAGTATATGAACACGTTGACTTACTTATCCAGTGAAGCTTTCTCTTCTATTCCAGCAGAATTGGTTCCTGACTTGCAGAGGATGCTCTCTACAAACGAGTCCTTGCGGCCAACTGCTCTGGATTTCACAGGTAAATCATTTCTAGCACAGAATTTAACTTGTTGCAATTAGGTGGGACAACTTTTATTTTTTAAGTCAAGCAGACCCTCTGCCACCTGCCACTGGACCCATTCAAGTGCTACAGAATGTTGTATATCCATTTCTACAATGCTAATTTGGGGCCCTATGGTATCTGATTTGCCGTGTAAGCATTAATTGGCTTAACTTGCAAGTGCCGACTGCATTAGGAGTTGACACATATTATGGCATGTCATTTGGAGTTAGACATGTGGCAATAATTCAACAGTAATTTGGACAGGTGAGCAGCAGCATGCTATTACTGTAAAATTGCATCCAAATTGCATTGGAATAAAGTTTGTGCTAGAATTGAAAATTTTTGTAAGGTCTGCGATTTTTTTCAGTCATTAGGCATCTATAACATTGGTACATGATTTAATTATGGCTTAGATGTATATTGAAAGTACCATGTGGCATTTAATTAATTTCTTTTCAGTTCAATTATGCTTAGAGCCTTGTTGTTTCCTTGCAGGTTCACCATTTTTCAGGAATGACACTAGGCTGCGTGCTCTTCGATTCCTGGACCACATGCTTGTATGTAATTGCATGTTATCTTTTCTGGCACATGTTTATGGGATTAAATTCACCTAGAAAGAGAATAAACAAACATGATGGTTCAATTGATGTTGCATGTTGTTTTTGTGCAGGGAAGAGATAACATGCAGAAGTCTGAGTTTTTGAAAGCATTATCAGATATGTGGAAAGATTTTGACTCTCGTGTATTGCGGTATAAGGTTATGGGCATTTTCCTTGTACTACTGATATATTGTCTCCTTCTGACAAGTGCCTGCTCAGATAATATCTTTTACAAGTTTCTTCAATTGACATAAGGAAAAAGTTAGTATGTTCTTAACTCTTAAATAGGAAGACCAAAAGGATGGAATTCCTGTTGATAGCATGATACTAAATGAACGTTTAAGTGATGTGATTGCAATTTGCTAAAATAGGCTATAGGGCTATTGTTTCTTCGATTTAATAATCTCTCATGATAACATACTGCTGTATGAGCTATTTTTTCATTGAGCATAAAGGAGAAATCCTTTTGGTGTCTTTTTTTGAGGGTGCACATTTTTATCTTTGCCAATTTATTTCTCCATGAAAAAGTGGAAATGCACTTGGTATTCTCTTTTGACTTATGAAAAGGTTCAACTATGTTCATTTTTCCACCATTTGGAAGATAAATGATGTAAACAATATTTTCTTGCAGGTGCTTCCGCCTTTATGTGCAGAACTTAGGAATTTGGTCATGCAACCAGTGGTTCTCCCCATGGTTCTCACCATAGCTGAGTCTCAGGTGCTGGACTTTTCATCATATTAAGAGATCAATAGTTGGGATGGTTAAATTACCATGCATAAATTTTTAATAAAATTTGACTTAAATTAACTTGCTGAATGGGCCTTGCTGTGAGGATAATATTTTTGATATAGGTGTTTGATAAGATATATAATGGTTAATTAAGTCATTTGAGCAAATATATCGTTGCTCATAATGGATGTTATCCTCTTGTTATTAGGTCTTTTGCAGCTGCTTTTTGACACTCTTAAATTTTAACTGATCTTTGTTGTTGTCATGGCATCTATTTATGTCTTGCACATTACATCTTTGTTGAATGTTGTTATATGAGATCCTCGTAACCCAACATTTGTCATGTGCATCTTTTTGTGTTTATTGGTGTGTGTTGCATACTTGCATTTGCATACTTGCATTCATCCAACTTGATATTAGCATGCTAGTGCACATTTTATAAATATGAATTTTTGCTGTATCTCATTTCTTTTGCTTAAATATTTTCTTTTCATTTCTTTCAGCACCAGTTGGCAGCCCTTGCTGCCTTTTAATAGTATTCTATAGCAGTTCTGCTTCAAGTTGAAACTTTTTAAGTGTGCAAGAGGATTGTTTATGCATGTTGAAATTGAGGATTAGAAAACAAACAATAGCCAACTATCTGAAACACAGTTTGACTACAAACATGAAACCCACGCCACTTGAAACTCAAAGGACCTGAAATATGAGAAATTGGATATCTGATCTGCCATATTGCCTGACAGCCTGGCATATGTACTGCAGGATTGCTGCTTAGGACTCGGTGGATAGTACCTACTATGAAAATTGTTATTAAGAAGCATCTTTTAGTCACTTGAGCTTTTGCTCTTTTCTATTCATGCATAATTATGAGATTGGTTTGCATGCAATGGACTATCTGTTTAACCTTCCAATAAGGATTAACAACGAATTAATGTGTTAGTTGTTAATTGGAACAGAAAAAGTAGAGAAGGAAAAAGAACTGATGTCTTAAATTCTATTGCAGGATAAAAATGAGTTTGAGCTATCGACAATTCCAGCTCTTATCCCAGTCCTAAGCACTGCTGCAGGCGAGACTTTATTGCTGCTTGTGAAGCAAGCAGAACTTATTATAAACAAGGCAAGTAAAACTGGTGTCCATTGTGCCTATAATGGTAGTTTGTCTGCATCTAGTATAATGAATTTGTAGCTAAATAGAATGAAAATGAATTTATCTATATATTCATGATCATATGGGTTGGCAATGAATATATGTGAAGTCAGACCCGGTCAGATGAGCTTAAATGTATGTTCTATGATCTACTTATTCACCTTGTGGTCCAAGTTCAAAAAAAAAACTAGCTGAGCTCAATGAAATCAAGATGGAAGAAGGTTGTCCAAATATCCTAAGAATGCACAAAAAGACATCCATGAACTATGGATCTAATGATGCAATAGGGCAAATTGTGATGAAAATGGAAGAGAAACAGCATTTTTAGTGAAGCGGGATTCCCCAAGAGGCTGTGCAACTGGGCTAATATGGGCCGGAAAGTTTAATTAATTGGAAAATTCTCTTGTCAAACATGTCCAAGTTCCCCTAAAGACAAAAAGCAGTCTTTCCTTCAGCAAGGTTGATATTCCTTTTGTGGTTGTTTTCGAGCTAGATTCATATAATGACAATGGGATAGCTTTCTTTGTTTTTAAATTTTCCTTGTTTTTGCTGCCTTCCACATGTTTTCTAATTACAAAAGCCTTATTGGTTACTTTATATTTCTTCTAATTTATTTTTCTGACAAGGTATTTGTGGTTTCTTTTTGTTAAACACAAATTTAATTCCTTGAGGTTCAGATAAGGTTTACAAAATTCTATTCAATTATGTTAAATTTTGGATATTTATTCTTAAAAAAAAATTAGTTATAGATGCCTCTTTTTTTTTTTTTTTTCTAGGTAGATAAGAATAAAGTGGGCAAGCAACTAATATTGAACTGTGATTATTATTGTAATTATCACTCATTCTTGTGGAGTTTTATATGGAGAAAAAGCTTGCTTTTGTAAAACAAATTCACCCTATGATAGCTGCAACTGGATGGCCAAATAACTCAAGGCAGCATCAACTCTAGTTCTGGCTCTGTTTAATTTTAATACTATATAAGGGGTGAAGCTTGGTGTTGGAATCATTTTGAGATGTTTCGGACACAGAAATTTGATTTATATTAGACAGTGATATGAAATCCTGATTTGTAGTATCGAGTCTCTTGTCCACTCTTCTTTTTGGCTTTTCCTTCTTGTCTGCCACCTGAAAGCATTATGAATTTTTTCTAACACTCAGAATTAAGAGTTATGTGATGCAATTATTTCAGAGTAGCCAGGAGAATCTAGTGTCTCATGTCCTTCCTTTACTTGTTCGAGCTTATGATGATACTGATCCACGAATTCAAGAGGAAGCTTTAAGGAAGTCTGCATCTCTTGCTAGGCACCTTGACATTCAGGTGATCTTCAGTGCTTTTATGGATCGTTTGAATTTTTTTTTTTCATTGGCTGGAGCCATGTTTTCCAGGTCAGATGCTGAAATTTTTGTTTTCTCTCAAAGCTTTAAATGTTAAAAGTTTTGATAGTATGGCCTATATTTTTTGATTCCTATAAGATAGAGCTCATTTGTAAAAAGAACTTGGAGGAACCATGATTCAAGGAATGGTTGATCCTTGTGGGGGTAATAAGCAGTCTCTTCACCATTAGAGGGGATTTAAGTCATCCTCTTCTCATCCAAACAATCCATACACCATCCAATTGAGGTCAAATCCAAATTGCAGTCCAATTTTGTTGGATAAATTATGACTTAACAAAATACTCAAACCTATTACATTCCATATGCGATGCTTTGTCTGTAACCAAGTGGCTTATAAAAATACAACGATTTTTAGCTTTTCCACCTACATGTGGATAAGGAGATGAAGGCTGAAATCTGCAAATTTCTTCTGGACTCATGTTACTCTACTTATATATCTCTATTGATACAACTTATGCAATGTTGGCCATGGAAGATTTACCATTTAATGATCCTTCTTGTTGACATATTTATGAGGATATTGCCAATGTTTATTGTCTACATTATCCTAACATTTACTCTTCTCTCTCTCTCTCTCTTTTTTTCCAGCTGGTAAAACAAGCAATTTTGCCCCGAGTCCATGGGTTAGCTCTTAAAACCACAGTAGCTGCGGTATGTTACTCGTGTCTACAATTTCATTCAAGTGATAGAGTTCATTGGTTTGTTCTTTCTGAATGCTGTTATCCATTTATATGGATCTGTGTGGAGAAAACATTTCAAAAGATCCAGCTTTTGTTTGCAATTCACTGTTGTATGTGGGCCCTAAGGTTGCAACCTGTCTACAAATTTGGTTATGACAACTCTGTTGTCTTAAAATCTCATTTTTCATATGACAACTGATCATTCAGCTAATGTTTGGGCAGTGGTTGATTTGACCCACATGGGAGTGGGTTGTTCTCTGCCTGTGTTCTTGTTACTTGGATATCTTAGCTTCATCTTATAATTTAGTTTTGATAACCATGGATAAATGTTGACATCTGTATTTGATGTTATTTAAAATGGCTCATTCCATAACATCTCTATTTGCTGTTACCTAAAATGGTTCATATCTTGAGCAAGACATCTAAATTTAATGTTTTTAGTCCTGTTATCTAGAATAATGATTAGCATCCTGCAGAATTGATGAGTTCGTTTGAATAAACCTACTTATTAGCTGGTTCTAGTTGAGAAAGCTGTAGTTCTTAAGTTCATCACATTCTGTGGTTTTTAAAGTAGGATAAGGGAGGTGTGATTTTATCCTTAATTGATATGGCTAGAGTTGTTAAGTGAATTGATTGATGCACAGACAGTTTTATTTCTAGTAGTCCAAATGGCTGTTTACAAATTACAGGTTCTCCTTTTAACGCCGATGAATCTGAAACCATGTGTTTGTTTCTTTTGGCAGGTAAGAGTCAATGCTCTGCTGTGCTTAGCAGATCTTGTCCAAAGACTTGACAAACATGCTGTTTTGGGTATCTTGCAAACAATTCAACGTTGTACTGCCGTTGACCGTTCTGCGCCTACCCTCATGTGTACTCTGGGGGTAGCAAACTCAATTCTCAAGCAGGTAACATTTTCCATGCATGGTTTATCATCTTTTTTAGTGCTTTAGTTATCTTTGCATTGGGTAAAAGAATGTCATTCAAAAAAGTAACTGGCTGTCTTTCTACTGCTTTTATATCAGTATGGGGTAGAATTTGTTGCAGAGCATGTCCTTCCACTACTCACTCCTCTTCTCACCGCCCAACAATTAAATGTTCAGCAATTTGCGAAATATATGCTCTTTGTGAAGGATATTCTCAGGTATTACTATGATGCATCTGTATATGTACAGAATTCTTCGACATTTTTCTTTTCGTTTGTTATCTTCTGTATTTTTGTGGATTTTGAACATCATTTTTATGCTAAATAGGTGAATTTGCTTAAAAAAAAAAAACTAAACTAAGTGAATGTTCTCCCCCTTGTATTTTTGTCTTGTTAAGAACTTTCCTTTTTTAAGCAAATTCTTGGGAATTTTTTGCAGGATGATTGAAGAAAAGAGAGGTGTTACGGTAACTAGTTCTGGGAATCCAGAGGTGAAGCCAGGATCTTTCCCCAATGGGCTTCAGTCTGAAGCCTTGAGCAAAACGAGTGGAACTGTTGCCCCTGCATCAAAGAGCAGTGCCTCATGGGATGAGGATTGGGGTCCCATAACAAAAGGGCGTACCTCTACCCACCAGCCTTCTACCAGCAACTCGTTTTCTGGTCCTATTTTGGGCAACCAGCCAAATCAATCATCTTCACAATCAGAGTTGCCGACAATGTCTACTGCATATGGTCAGCAAACTCAAGTGTCATACCCTCCCAGTGACTTGGAATGGCCTCCTCGGGTGTCTTTGGGTGCAATCCCTCAGCTGGGCGATGGTGAGCAGTCAGTGAATGCTGGAACATCATCCGCTTCAGGTCTCAATGATATCGATCCTTTTGCTGATTGGCCTCCACGATCCACCAGCACTTCAATTCATGTGGGAACTTCTAACAATGGCACTCTAGGACCATGGGCAAGCAATTATGGTTCCAATATGATTACGAGTAAAACCAGTCTGAACCCACAGACGAATGGCAGTAATAGCTGGGCCCTTAGCAACCAAAACTCATTCCAAGGATTGAAACCAAATCAAGGGACACCTACGTTGAGTGTTGGCAGTTTGAATAACAGTATTAATCCCCAGAACTCTATAGGATTCTTGAAACAAAATCAGAATACATCGACTTTGAGTGCTTACAATGTAAAGAACTCAAGAGATTTGGAATCTATGTCCGGTTCTAGCAGGAATGGGCAGACAGCTCTGAAACTTGCTCCTCCACCATCAACTGTTGTAGGTAGGGGGAGAGGAAGAGGGAGTGGAGGCACGTCAACCTCAAGGTCTAGCAATGCCAAACAGGCTGGACAGCCCCCTCTTCTGGATTTGCTGTAGTGGGTTGGATTGTCACTTGTTAGTATGGAAGGAGAGTCAGGACGTGCACCTGTAATTAGCCATCCCACTTGCTGAGTCATTTCGATAAATTCCAAAAGCTGGAGGCATATTTTATCTGGCTGGGCGTGCACATTGCGGCTGACGGGAAGGCTGGCGTGATTACGATTGCTGTGCTATGTTTGTAGCTTACTGATTGAATGTAAAAGAAGAAACAACTTTCTTATTGAAAGCCAACACTTCGAAGCTGAGAACAGTTTTGGCAGGAAAATGTAAGAACTCGATTGAGCATAATGAAATAAAAAATGATTTTGAGTCTTTAACAGAAAGCATCTATGACTTGCGGGTCATATTCAATCCATCTTATAATGTACTTTTATAATAGAAAAGTGGTATGTTGTTGTAGATAGGAGAGGATGTAGAAGGTAAAAACCTATGAGTTTTATTGGCTGAAAAATATAATATTGAATTTTCAGGAAGCTCGGTTATGACTTCTTTTTTCGTTGTCCTTTTGATAGAGTAAATCCCTTTTTTTTCTTTTTTCTTTGAGTATTCAACGATCAGAAGTGTTTCTTCTTTTTTATATTGTATAAAACATAAAATATACACAAATTTTATGCGAGGGATATAATTTTTCTAACCATTAAAAATTTTGTTCAGATGAACTGATTGTTAGGATTCTTTAAATTTTTTATCTAAAAAATAATATGTCTACAAACAAATTTTACAAACACCCGTGACACCAATACAAACGGCTATAAATTTGAATTTCGTACAGTGTGTGAAATTTGGCGTAAAATACACACAACTCGAATCTGTTTCTTAACGGAAAGAATTTGTAAACTTACAATTTGGTGTGTAAATCTTTTCAGTTTACAATTTGGGCTACAGAAGTTCTTAACGGCAATAATTTTGAATTTCATATTAGGATGTCATGCACAAGGGCTTTCCCATGGGGGTGTGTAGGCCATTTGTCTAGGGTCCCCAATCTATGACGACGCTAGAGCCCAACTTGATGGGGGTCCGCTCTATTAGTGGCTCCCAAACCCGCCAAGAGGTCTTCCAAAAGTTAAATTCCCGTCCCACTTTCCACCGCCCAACAACATTCGATTTTTTTTTTTTTTCCCCTCCGTTTCCTTCTCTAACTCTCTGTTAATTATTTTTTTTGTTTTTAAAAAAAACGTTGCTAGTTCACTTGAAGTCGATATTTAGATATTTATTTCTCGAGTTCATTAGCCATAGATTTTATTGCAACCATATTTTACTAAGAATAATATCTAATACAAAATATCAAGAATTCAGACGCACAAAACAAAGTGAACTTGAATTTTAACAATAATTTAATGTCTTTTTTTTTTTTTTCTCTCGGACAGAATATTAAATTATTGTAATTTGGATGAAACGTCAACATCGTCATTCTAATTATGTTATTAGCGAATTCTATGTTTATTCTTATCAATTAAAGTACTATCTGAGAACTTATAAATTTGGGCCAATGGCATAGCATCAGTCAAAACAAAAAATAGAGAAACTGGTCCGCTCCTTAGCAACGTAAAAGGTATTATTAGTTTAATGTGGTGCAGCCCATTGTCAATTTAACCTTGTGGAAAGCCCAATCAAGAAGGCTGGAGCCCAATCAAGAAGGTTGGAGCCCAACCATAGAGGGTCCAGTTTTTTTCAGTTGAATTTGCTCCCATCGGTGAGGCCCCAAAAGAGGCCCAATTTTGTATTCCAAAATGGTTGGGTCTAGGTCTAACACACAAGGAAACATCATGAAAAAAAAGAAAAAAAGAAGAAGTATAAGTCACACAACTGTGCTGTTTCAACAAATGGGGCTTCATGGCCTCTATCCATTTAGGTTCGATGATGTTTACAGTTTACAACTCAACTCTACAATAATCTGACAAAATTGGATGTGTCAATTGATATGAGTCAAAATTAATGTTACATTACCCGAACAAATTTAATGAATCTTATGTTTTTTTTATAACATCAATACGGGGTTTAATATTCTATGCAAGTCAATCCGCTAATCAATGGTTGGCATTTTGCGTCATTTGATAGGGCTGCGAAACCCTTTATTATTATTATTATTATTATTATTTTTCATTCTATTATATGGACGGGAGTTTTTAACATGTGTCTGAAAAAACGCAATTAAAATTATTAATTGTATACAAATGATGTTATTACAAATGTACAAGTGATTAAATTTTAAATTTTAATTTATAAAAAAAAAAATGAGAATTAAGAGAATTAATTAGGTAATTTTGCCCGTTTTGAAAATTATTATTGCCTTTTAAATAGGTGGAGAATATTGTGAACGTGAGAAGGGCACTTATTTTTGTAACAAGCTTGTTTTCGGCTCAAACGTTCATTTATATCTTGTATCGGTGATATATGTCAGGATGAGCTATTATGGGGAGCAGCATGGCTGTTCATGGCAACAGAAGAGCATTCTTATTACGACTTGTTGGATTCATACGCCGCTGTTTCCAAGCAGGCGCATCCAGCTGGGACTACAATCTTATAAATAAATTATACATATAAAAAATTAAGTAAACATGACAAATAGCATAAAAAGATCAAAAATTGTGTCAGCTACTCAAAAAGGATACGGATCCAAACCAAATTCCAAATTTAAGAAAATAATACGGAGGATGTTATAGATTAAAAAAAAACAAAAATAAAAAAAGAGAAATTCTTTAATTTAAGAGAAATTCAGCGAGTGTTAGTAGCCTAGAAATCAATTGTCGCGAGGAATTGATTCGTAAATTTTTTTTTTAAAAAAAAAAAGAAATTAAGAGCGGAATGTGAACAGAAAAGTTAAAAAAAAAAAAAAGAAGAAGCCTTGAGTTGTGTGGTTATTAAAAAGGAAATTAAATTCCAAATTCAAAAAATAATACAAAGGACGCTACAGGAAACGAGAATAAAGTCAAAAGAAAATCAGAAAAAAGAAGGAGAAAACAAGAGCTTGAAAAGCAAAAATCAAGAAACGGGAAGCCTAATATTCAACAAAAGCCGACTCGCCAATCAACCATGAATCGGACGGAGAAGAAGACACTAGCCGTTGCACTTTGCGGCCCCCCCCCCCCCGCCTAGCGCGTTCATCGGTTTGAAAAATGTTAAAAGAAGATGGGCTGATTCGGCAACTGGGTCGGTATTCATAATTGCTGGGCCCATTGCAATAGTAAACTCGAAATATGTTTAATAATACCAAATACCTTAACAAATATTTAAACTCATGATCTTATGATTCAAAAAAATAAATAAATAAAAGAGGCTGGCCTTAGCATATAACTAATTATCATCATTCGTCGTTTGATTTTGATTGCCTGATGCTGTCCCAAATGGCAAGTGTGTATTTACTTGCAAACGTTGAACCAGGGAGCACAGCACAGATATACTTTACCTGGACGGGCCACGCTTAATCGAGAAAGAAACAAGTAAATATAGCATGGATTTAAAATTGTTCTTGAAAAATCAAGGGTAGAATATGGGAAATGCGCTGACAGAGACAGTTGGGTATTTATTTCATATGACGAAAGAAATGACCTAAATTCTGGATTTTTTTAAAAAATATAAAAAAAGGAAAGAAAGAAAGAAGAAGAATTGACCGAAATTGTCAAGCCCTGAGAATCATGTTGGCCATTATTCAAGACAACAAAAACCGAAGCGCAGCATTTTTGTAATGGCGCATTTGTTCAGTTTCCTCGTAACGAAACAGGACAAATATTTTTATGTTCGGCAAGCAAAGGAAATTTCCTCCTTCCCACTAGCTGTGGACTTACTTTCCTGAAGACAGACCAAAGTAAGGTAAAGATGCAATCATTTAAAACAAAAAAGAAAAAAAAAAAAAAAACTGAATGATAAATACTTAGAGAGTACTCAAATCACACACACTAGCGCAAAACTACGTTTTCAAATTGAAAACAGTTTCAATATTCTTATCAAAAAATTTCAAATAAATAAAACGATAAATCTTTGCGGTTAGAGACCGTTTGAATTGCCACTGAATGTTTTGCTTGTGATGGGCATCTGTTTTATGGGCAGATTAAAAGACAAAAGTAAAATGGAAGTTTATGAAATCGTTAGTTTTGGCTATAATTGACTTGTATTTTGCTAATTAACTAATCTTATGAGCTATGCACTTTAGGATTTTTCTCAAAAAAAAAAAAGAAACTTTAGGAGGCCTTTTTGGCATCCGCTGAGTAGTAGAAGAAGAAGAAGACTAGGGAGAAAAACAACGAAACAAGCATGGACTTAACGACGCATCATATTAATAAATAATTATATTTAATACAAATATTAAATATAAATTAAATTTAACTAATAAAATAAATATATTAAAGAAATCAATAAAATAAAAGAAATATAATTACAGAGAATCTGACATAACGTGAATTGAATTACTCTTTTTTACCTTAAAACTAATTAAACGTCGACTCGAAATGAGTTCAAAACGGAGAGAGTTCGGCTTGAAGAAGGCGAGGTTGATAGGCAGGTACAATTTAGATCGTCCTGATGATTGTGATAATTGAGTGTAATTAACGGCTCAGATAGCCTATCGTCTACTGGTTCGTAGACCTCGGGTTTTTATTTTATTTTTTAACTTTTTTACAGCTGACAAGTAAACATTAGGCGTGTGCGCCGACAGCGACGCAACGTCTCGGTCACGTGCCAACGGGGAGATTACACCTCATCTCGTTAGTTACCGACCGTGACACGTCGATAACTACTGTCCAACCTCCCCTCTTGTTGCCACGTGCGCGCATGATAGAGTATGAATCCAAGATGCCATCGCTAACCACACTCACGATCAGAGGCACCGAGGAAACGGAAATTGGACCGTTCGATTCAAAGGGAAATTATCAAATTGTTAGAAAAAAAAAAAACAAATTAGATGGAGACGACCGTTTGAGGATATCAAGAATTGAACTCTGGGGTTGTGCATTTCAAAAATTTAAATCAACAGCCAAACGAAACTGAATCGCTATTATCCACATTTATGCGGTATAATTGATATCCTTCTTTATAATTTACAGTTACGCATATGTTATTTTTTATTTTTATTTTTTTAAAATATTTGTATATATGGGTATACCCAACGTGATCGAAAGCTGCTAAAACGAGCAACCTGAAATTGTAATCAATTACGATGGTGAACAACTGCACTCAAAATAACGCCTATTCCATTGCCCATTATGAAAGTCGCCAAGTTAAGTCGGTAGCTGCTAGGTGGGTGGCTGATACGTAAAGTTAATCAGAGTTGAAATTCTTTGTTAAAAAGAAACTAATCTCTGTTGTTTTTGATGATTTTGCTCAGAATTAACATGTTATATAGGAGTATGTTAATATCACAGCATTTTCTTACACTCGTGACGTTTCCTGCCACAACACGGTAGATTCAGAAACTAAATGGTACCAAAGCAATGATATACCCAAGAAACGACTTTCTTTTATAATAAATAAATAAATGGATGAGCTGGGGGGATGACTGTAATGCTACAGCTGGCGGAGCGGAGCGAGAGTTACAAACACAAAAAAGGAAATAAATAAATAAATAAATAAACGAAGCGTTGAGGAGAGAGAGAGAGAGAGAGAGGGAAAAAAGCTTCAAAATCCGAGATGAGAGAGAGAAACAGAAATCAGACAAATGAAGCACAGAGAGAGGGCGAGAGAGAGAGAGAGAGAGAGAGAGAGAGAGAGATCCGTTACCGAAAGATCGAAGGGCACAGGATGAACAATATAAAAACGGCGACGACATCAATCAAGCGGCACGCCGTTTTCGTGATGTACTGATGTTTCACGTTCACTTCATCACTGCCACCAACGCATTTCTTCTCTTTCATTGTCTTCTTCTACTTCCTCTCATGTTCATTTTTGGATTCGCTGGCTTAATGAGATAAAAACTATCGAGACTTTCCTTTCAGAGACAGTTTTGTATTTGTTTTTTGGCTGGTTTGACTCGCAAAGGAATTTCTAAAGTACCCGAAACACGGGTGATTCTTATTTTCTCAAAGGGCTTATTTATTTCGGTTTAAGTTTTCATTTTTGTGGTTGTGATTTGGATGCCGCTATCTGCTTCATTCACAAGTTCCAGTGGTAAGATGGATGTTTTTGAAAAATTCCCAATCCTTTTTTCGTATACTTTCTCTTTCTAATCCTTGAAGCTATTCCTTTTGTTTGCCTTTAAAGCAATACCCACTTGGCTACTATTTTCAATTTTTGATTTTTCAACGACTATAGCTGAATCCACAAGCTATGTACAGTTTTTTTTTTTTTTTTTTGGGGTGCTTTTTTGTAATTATTTGATTTGGAGAAGAACAATTCTCATTTTTGTACAGACTTGATTTGGGTTGTGAGATAAAGGCTAATTCTTGTGTGATCTGGTGCAGGGTGGTCTTTTTTTTTTTTCATTTAGATAAAACAAAAAGGGACTGGTCAAGGTTTAGCACCTGCATTGGATTGATGTGAGATGCAGAGACCACGTAGAGCTCTTCTTCAGAGAAGAGCTTTGGGCAAGAACTGTCTGCGAATGATTTCTCTGTCTGTTTTCTTCGCTTTGTGGGGACTTTTCTTCCTATTGAACTTATTGATCAGTCGTGGCGATGGCCATATGGGTTAGCTTCGATGTTCTTTCTCTATCTTTTATTTCCTTTCCTTGGATCACTTGTGTTGATAGACGTGATACATAACTTTTTGTAGATTTGACATCAAACCAAAGATAAACTTGTTTTCTGTTTTTTTTTTTTCATTGAATTGGTTTTTTAGTTTTTTTCCCTTGGCAGATTTTCTATTCTATTGCATAAGATTCAAACGTTCTAAAGGGCTGAAGGGTAGAACCTATTCCCTCCGAGAATCTTGTTTAAGTGGGATCATAACTAGATAATGATTTTGTAAGGGAATGTTATGGCAACTTTGAGTAGCAGAATTGCTTGGATTATTGTGATGTTATCAGCTATGTCACGATATATGAGACTGTAAGAGGGTTATTTATAATGCTAAATATATTTAGGTTGGCTGTAAAAAATTATATTCATCAGCTCCATGGTTGTACAGAACTTATATACTTTGATGCATCAGGGTTTTTGGCAAATTTGGTCTTTTAAATTGACATATTTATAACTTTCTTGATGTATTTTGTTAGTACATTTCTTAATGATCTGCCCTTTTTATTTGTTGATGTTTTTTATGCACCTGTTTTGTTTCTTTACTATATGCACTCATCCTTTGTGGCGACTTACCAGCTGCTTCTTTATTTTGTGGTTTAGATGGATCTGCAATATTTCCAGCTGCTTTATCAACTTGGAATGACTCCAAGCTGGGAGAAGACCAGCACTCTGGCCCTGCGGATCACAATTCATCAAAACAAACTGGTTTCGTGCATTCTAACCAAAGTCCATGTACATATAGTGATGAAATGAGAGGGTCCAATGATGATTTGCTTACTAGTGAAGGAGAAACAAATTATGGCTTTTCATTTGAGCATCCTGTGGCAACCTCTGGTTCAGTTGCTACTAATGCTCTGAGAAACGAGCGAGTATCCCGTGTTGTGCTTCCTGGTCTTGATGAATTCAAAAGCAAAGCATTTAGCTCTAAAAGTAAATCTGGTAATGGTCAAGTTGGAGGTGTAATCCATAGGGTGGAGCCCGGGGGTAAAAAGTACAATTATGCTTCTGCTTCGAAGGGGGCCAAGGTTTTGGCTTTCAATAAGGAGGCAAAAGGTGCCTCAAATATATTAGGCAGAGACAAGGACAAGTACCTTCGGAACCCATGTTCTGCGGAGGAGAAATTTGTTGAAATTGAACTCTCAGAAGAAACCTTGGTACACACAATAGAAATAGCAAATTTTGAGCACTACTCTTCCAATTTAAAAGATTTTGAGCTACTTGGCAGCTTGGCGTATCCAACAGATGTGTGGGTCAAGCTCGGAAATTTTACAGCTGCCAATGGCAAGCTTGCTCAGAGATTTGCCTTAACAGAGCCAAAATGGGTGAGATATTTGAAGTGGAATTTTCTGAGTCATTATGGTGCAGAGTTTTATTGTACTCTGAGTGTCATTGAAGTTTATGGAGTGGATGCTGTTGAGAGAATGCTGGAGGATTTGATCTCGGTTCCAGGTAATTTTTTTGCATCCGAGGATGGAACTGGTGAGCAGAAACCAGTGTCATCCCAATTAGAGTCCAGCCAAGGAGATGATCTCTATGAAGACTTGTCCAAAGGAATGGAATTTAAGTGCTCATTCGAAAGCTTCAATACAAAAATTGAAGTTCCGAAAAGCAATGTGCCTGATCCTGCTGATGAAATTCACTATCAACAAGGTAGCAGGATGCCTGGCGACACAGCTCTTAAAGTATTGATGCAGAAAGTCCGCTCTCTGGACATAAGTTTATCTGTCTTGGAGCGTTACCTTGAGAAAGTTAATTCAAGATATGGCAATATCTTTAGAGAATTTGATAATGATTTAGGAGATAAAGATATGGTTGTAAAGAACATCAGATTGGAGATAAAGAATCTCCTGGATACCCAGGAAGTCATGGTATGTGAATTGCTTCCCTTCATGCAAAGTGTTGGTTACTTTGCTTGACACTTACAATCGTTTTTTGGTTCATTTTTTTTATGTCCTTTATTTCCCTTTGCAGGCCAAAGATGTTGGCGATCTTGTATATTGGCAATCCATTGCTTCCGCACAGTTGGACAATCTCCTCAAGGACAGTACTCATCTCAGGTTGCTTTTGTTTCTGTTATATAACATAAAGTCTTAAAATGAACTAAGAGTGGCTTTTACTCCTCCGTTATGTGGTCATTTCCCCCTGCTTTTGTCAAGATGAACTATGGGTTTCATTGTTACCGGGCCTCTGGACTAAGGAGTGGAAGTATCTGTGCTTTCACGTTCTGACATGTGCTGTCAATTTGCAGGTCAATGGTTGAAATGGTTAGAGAGAATCAGAAATCTATGGAGAATAAGGGAATAGCGATATTCCTCATATGCCTAACTTTTGGGTTTTTAGCTTTTTGGAGGCTCTCCGCAGACATGTTACTGAGTGTTTATGCTTCATGTAGTGTTCAAATAACACAGAAGCCCAGGAAATTTTGTTGCTTGAGCTCTTCCTGGTTTTTCTTAGTATTAAGCTGCAGTACTGTTATGTTAATATTATCCATATAATGTTTGGTCCATATGGAGTTGCCTAGGCATCTTACTCACCACGGCCATGGCCTTCCAATCTAAGTTGGTTTGAATACCATGGTGGGATTCAAGGCGACAAATTGGTGTTCCTTCTGATGTGATTCTTCCCTTGTTGATACGGATAATTTTGGGGAGAGAACAATGCATATTTCACTCACCTGCATTAACGGGTGGCGAGCCCTTAAAAGCCAACCCTTCGTCAAGCATAATCGGGCCTTCTCTTCGCTCCGAATCCTTCAGGAAAAAAAAAAAAAAGAGCCACTCTAAGCATTCTTCATGTAAGTAAGCAAGGCCCTTGGCCATGCCAATAACAATATCGAATCTTTGCTTGCAATAAAGTGCCTTGGAAGAGAGATTTTATGCTAAAGAACCATTCTCCATGTACTTGTAAACCAGAAGCCTGTGCTTTCTCTTTCTGCCCAATATCTCCACGTCTATCAAGTTCATGTGCTTAAGCTTTTCAATGGTGCTAAGCTGGACTCGAAACCCTGCTTCTCCTTGGTCAGCTACATTCAGCCTCTTTACTGCTGCAACTCTTTGACCAGGCAGCATTCCTTTATCCACAGTACCACCTGCACCTCTTCCAGTCTCCTCACTGAAACCCTGAGTTGCCTTTTTTAGCTCAGCATATGCGAAGTTTCTAAAGCCAGTTGCAATGGGGTACACTTGCTTTTCTCCATCTGATATCTGTTGCGTTCTTACCAAGAAGCACCATGCCAAGAATATGCCAACGAACTCAATTACTCCAATGGCACTAGAAAACCAGAGAACAAAATCCAGTGGTTCATTGTTACGAGTTTTTGCATACGTCATATCAAGCAGCCTGACACTTTCATTGGAGCAATCCAACTCAGATTCTTCATTTTTAACTACAGAGGAGGCAAGAATTGTTTTTGGCTCTTTCAAGTATACATAATCCTTCGAAATTCGGAATCGACGCCCATTTAGCAGCTGTGTCTTAGGGAAACAAAAAGGAATATTGCTGGAAAATTATTCTTGGCGAATTTGACTTGGAACCCTTTGCAATCGCATGATTGCCAGCAAAAATTTTTGAACATTTCTAATGTGTAATTAGGGAGGAAGCCATTGTCGTAGCCATAAAGCTCAATATGATTTAGTTGAAGAAAAGTGGTCTCACTTTTCTTACAAGAAATATTGAACTCGGGTTCACAGCCCCAAGACCAATCCGCATCATTCTTCATCTTGAATCCTGGAAGGCAGGAACATTTCCTGCCAGAGCCGGAACTTGAAGGAACATGGCAACACATGCTGTTAGGACCACAAATCCCATGACCAAACATGGCTGAGACATGAATTGGCCTGAAACAACCCACTTTTCCCTGCCATCTCTCCCATGATAATGAATCGTCAGTCTTCTCTGCATCAGTGTGGGTCCATAATCTGCTGACACAAAAGAGAAATTATCGGTGGAACTAAATCTGCCCCATGTATCAAGAAGGGCAATTCTGCTGTTGTTATAATTGGACCTCCCAACTTCCCAACTCATAAAACATTGGGTCTGGCCAGTAAATGCTCGAAGTCTCGGGATAGTTATAGACGAGACGAAGAACATTATCATTATCAAAGTAAAGCTTGTAGAATCATGAGGACTAGTTGCTTTGACTTCTAGAGGAGAAAAGCTGCCTGTCTTTGTTATTAACTGTTCAGGAAGAAGAGTATTTGTCGGAAAATCAAAGCTTTGCCAAAGAACATCACCTTCTAAGCCAGATGGTACACGATTACCCTTGTCCTGAAGAGATAATTGCATAAACGAGACAGAAGCCGTGTTGGTAGACCAAACCATGAACTGGCCGGCATCAGTTAATATAAGATTACCGGATTGAAGAAGAGAGAGCTTTGATTGTCTTCCGTTAACTGGTTGGTCACGGTTTGCCATCCAAACAACCGTGCAGTTGTTAGAGTAACAAGGTTCAGTAAACCATATAGCGAAGCAGTACGCATTGCTGCCAATTGGGAAGAATCCAGCAATGAAAATTCCTCCTGGGGGGGGGGGTCAAGAAATCGTTACCCTTCACCGCGGACAAAGATAACCCTCTAATCAATTTATCGGTATTTGAAGAAGAATATGAAGCGGATAATATGACAGGCAGAACAAGCAAGATTATCCGAGTGCACACAGCCATGAATTGTTCCGGAAGTTGAAAAAACAGATTGCCCTTTGGCTGCTTTGCGCCTGCTCTGCACATCCCCACGTCAGGTTTTCCAACAGAATAATGCTATTTGACACGAAGAACTTCTCCCGATTCTTCCCCATTTGCCACGTGGGTGAGTCGGTAAGAATCGGGAGAAGCGCTTCGTGTCAAATAGCATTATTCTTTCTAATATACGGTTGGATGGGCAAACGAAACAATAATTTGTAAGTTTATTAATTATTATATATAAAAATAAAAATTAAAGTCAAATTTTGTTATTTTTATTTAATTTTTTATAATTTTTTTATTAAATAAAAATAAGTCTCTTACATGTAAAATTTAACACCTTTTAATTAATATAAATTTTACTTTAATTTGAGGATGGACAATAAGCCTAAAACTCACTGCAGCACAAGAACATAAATCTCTCTTTAATTTGAGGTCGAGACAATAAAAGAAAAAATTAAAACTCAACTAATGAAAAAAAAAAAGAAAAAAAAATTAGACAAGTAATGCTATTGACAGCCAATGTTTGTAAAAATGTTACCTTGGACTCGTAATTTTGAGCCCATTGGTCGATCCGTCCCCGGCGATGTTCTCTTGTCCCCATGAAACTGTGCAAAGGAATGAGGAAGATTTTCCTCTGCACGTAGGCTTCCCACCCTGTCTTCCAATGGCGGCGGCCAAAGATCGAAACGGCACGCGCAAAACACAGAGGCGCAATTCCGCTGTTATTGTTCGTACATGGGAGATGATGGATCCTTTTGATTTTCTTTTCTTGATTTCACATCCGAACTTGTGAAATTCTTCAAACGAAGATTGAAAGGATTGGTAGTCGAAGAGGAGGGAGGTTTTCGCGGTGAATGACGGCCGGAATTTCGCCGGTTACGTTGACTGTGGATGGTCGGTGACCGGACGGGCTTGCGGAGAAAGAGAGAGACGTTAAATTAATCTGGCTAAAAGAATTTAATTGAGAAGGGAAAAAAAAGAAAAAAGGAAAAAAGAAGGAGACGGCGTCGTTTTATGTCAACCGGAAGAATTAATAATAAAAGAAAAGAAAAGAAAAGGCCCCCAATCCTTTCCGTCCTATTCATACCAGACCTTGCCATGTCCGAGAATGCCCCCACACTCTCTATCCGTAATGACTCCTACTTCTGAAAATGATTTCCTGAAGCTGATGGGCGTTCTGGAAAATGCCAATCAAGGATAAACACGAATCTAGACATTAGATTCACGAGCAATTAGATGAGAATTTATTCCCGACAAAAAGGCTAACGACTTCGTCCTCTGTTAACTCCCATGGCATTCTTGATTAGTATGCCACCGGCATGAAGTGGGTCATGAAGTCTTCTTGTTTTACACTGCAATAACAACAGCTGTTCTTCGCTGTATAACTTGTGGCTCGCATTTTTCGAATTATATGAAGCACCAAAGCTTTTCTACCTCCTAATGATACCAAAGACACCTTTCTTGTTTTTGTCCAACTCACACACAAATTCACAAATAAAATATTGTTCATTTAAACACTCACAACTATGCATTTTATAAACAAACACTAATATACATATATAAGAATATTCTCATTTTTTATTTTTTATTTTTTATTTTTTATTTTTTTACAAAAATAAACCTTAAAAAAAAAATGCAAAGCCAACTATTTTCTTTAAATATTTCACCTTTCACCTTACTTGCTTTTGTTATGAGCCCTTGACAGTCTACTTTACAAATATTTATATGAGATAAGTTGTAGGAGTTGGTTGGCACCCTTTATTATTTAGGGACTTTATAACTTTAAGCTGTTAAACTAATTACATCTAAATGAGTTTTGCTCACTTTTTATATTTTTTTTATTAGCACTTTCTCATGCTTTATTATATTTGAAGATAGTTTGCCACGTCATCAAAACCAAGTCTAGATCACGTGAGTGGTAGCCCATGTTTTTCTATTCGTAAGGAGTTTGTATGCCACTACTTCGTCACACCTCCCATCAGCAAAATGATCTCACATTTTTAAGGAGTACAATTCTTATTTTTCTTATCTTTGTGGTGTTTGACGTAGTTTTGGGTCTACGTTCTATCTCTTTGCCTTGTCGCCTGTCCAATTCTTGCACTCATGCTATCAAACGTCTGGTTCATTCGAATTTCAGTTTTATACACCAATATCTCATTGATGGCATAATAAGATTTTAAAATATTTGTTAATTAATTTATAGTAATTTTTTACTGTATCAATTTAAATAATCATTTATATATTAATATTAACTAATTTTTATATGAGATATGTATTATTCTCTAAAAAAATATTAAAAATTTTGACCATTTAGTAAAAAAAAAAAAAGAGTATTATACTTAAGTTATTACCTTGTTATCCAACACATGTTGCTACGCAATACCAATCTCCGATTATTTGCCTATTTAATGCCAGCGCCCAACCTCCCTTGGCTTGTCGATATTTCGTAACCAATGCAAACTGTAATTTTGGAAGGAAGCAAAAGATCATCCCCGTCAATAATTCTCCCGTTGGATTTTCAATTTGTCTTTATTGAGAAGAATTTTCTTCATATATAGATGTCGCGTGGCATTTTTCAATCTACATGTTGTCATTTTCATGGAGAGTCACGGTGGCGAGGATGGAAAAGGTTTGAGGCCAAGTTTTAAATGTTTCTGAACTTTGATGCTATCCATATTTTCCTGGAAGAGTATTGATGGCATGTGCGTCGAAGTCAGGACTTTATATTTGATCACCTATGGCAAATAAAACGTGGAATGGCGCGGGAGCTTGAAAATTCATAGACAGTTTCAATCGCGTGTCAAAGCCCAACCTTTACTAATATTCATCGCCATTGAAAGGTTCAACGTCGTGAGTTCAAGGTTTGCTCACCTGGATCGGTAGGCGGGACTCCAAGAAGAGAAAAAATAAAATAAAAAGGTCAGTCACAAATACGATCCCCAAGTATTCAAGCTTCTTGTGTGCAATATTGATGAATTTTTAATGTATTGTCATGTTACTTCAAGTATGTAAAAGAGAAAACCAAAAAGAAAAGAACAAGGATTTGCTATATGTCAAAAAGAGATTTTTTTCTTTTTCTTTTTTTTTTTGGTTTGTGGGTAGAGACTTATTATTTCCAAAATCAAATTTGATGAGCGAAACAATATTAAAATTGAAGAGAGCCAGAGGACCCGCCGCCCGTATCTACTGGTGGCTTTGAAAGGTTATCTTTTGTCTCATTATCATTTTGTGTCAATTATGTTTTGTGCGCGGAATTGCTTTATACGGTGCGTATTTGGCGGCAGGAACGCAAAATTGTTGACTTGGTAACAATTTTTAACTAACGAGATGATATTAGCGTGTTAGAAAGCCAAAACGATAATTCTTTTTTTGTTTTTTTTTTTTTAAATCAACCTGTTGGCTTATCGTTTCTTCGTCCTTTATTTATTTATTTATTTATTTTTTAACGAACCCTGACAGGTCGCACACTCAATCAAAGACTCCGAATTCGATACTGTTACAAACTGCCGTAGTCACTGTGAACAACAGAAATACCGATCACTAAAACTTGTAAATAAGACATTTATTTTCCAAGAAGGACAGAGATATGTATGTCTAACAACATAGTACTGCTTAAGCTCACCGGAGTGGCGGATCCAACCCTACAATCGACTCACGGTAGTAGAGGAGCCCATGGCCTTGGCAATTTCTCTGAGCACCAACTTCTGAATCTTCCCAGTTGAGGTCTTAGGAAGACCCTCCTTAAACACCACGGTTTTGGGAACCATGTAATGCGGCATCTTTTCCCTGCAAAAGCCAATAATGTCCTTCTCACTGGGCTTTTTAACCAGCCCACCTTTCAAGCTCACAAATGCGCAAGGTGTCTCTCCCCAGTACCCATCCGGTCGAGCCACCACAGCCGCCTCATAGACTTCTGGATGGGTATACAACACAGACTCAACCTCCACACTACTAATGTTCTCTCCGCCGCTAATGATCACATCTTTGGATCGATCTTTGATTTCTAAATACCCATCTGGGTGAATCACCCCAACATCCCCCGTGTAAAACCAACCATCGTTTCTCATGCTCTTCGACGTGCCTTCTGGGTCCTTAAGATAGCCTAACATTAGACACCCACCTCTTAGTACAATCTCTCCGATGGATGACCCATCTCTCTTCACGCTATTTCCTGACTTGGGATCGACCACGTTCATTTCAGTGAACCCAATAACGCTCACTCCTTGTCTTGCTTTCAGCCTAGCTCTTTCGCTTAATGGGAATGAGTTCCATTTTTGTTTCCAAGCACACGACACCACAAGGCCGGCCGTTTCGGTCAACCCGTAACCATGACTCACCGCGAAACCCATTGACTCGGTCCGTGATAGCACTGCGGCCGGAGGAGGAGCTCCGGCGGTTAGGATCTGAACCGGGTTCTTGAGCGGTTCATTGTCGGGGCTGTTTGCTAGCATGCTTAGGACCACGGGCGCACCACACATGTGAGTGACGCCGTGTCTTTTGATCAGGCCGTAGACAGTGGAGCCGTCGAACTTGCGGACACAGATGTTGGTCCCACCGACGGCGGCCATACCCCACGCGAAGCTCCACCCATTCACGTGGAATATCGGTAGGGTCCACAAATAGATAGGCTGTTTGGGTACGCTCCAATCAATCAGTGACGCGAGGGTAACGATGTAATTTCCCCTGTGGCAGTGAACCACGCCTTTAGGAGATGAAGTGGTGCCTGAGGTATAATTTAATGTCATTGGGTCCCACTCGCTCTCTGGCCGGACCCACTTGAATCCGGGGTCACCTCTCTCCACCATGCTCTCGTAGGTGCAAGAAAATTCGGCGGTCAGTGTTGAGAATTGCGGGGGCTCGTCGTCGTCGGTGATGAGGACGAGTCGAGGGCGTTGGGATTGAGACGGAAACAAGGAGAGGGCTTCGATGATAAGATCGCGTGAGACGCAGTCGACGAAGACGAGCCTCGATTCGGAGTGACGCAGGAGTATAGAGATCGTACGGGCGTCAAGGCGCGTGTTGATGTTGTTGAGGACAGCGCCGGACAGGGGCACCGCGAATTGGAGCTCGTACATGGCGGGCACGTTGAGAGCAACGACGGAGACCACGTGGCCACGCTTGATGCCGTTGGACGAAAGGGAGGAAGCCAGCTGGAGACATCGACGGTGGGTCTGAGACCATGTGTAGGTGGTGCTGTTGTAGACGATGGAAAGACAGTCACCGAATACCGTAGCTGCCCTTTCTAAGAAGTCCAATGGGGTCAAAGGGGACGAGTTTGCTGGCCTTGGCTTTAGCGCATCCATTTTTACTCTCTCTCTCTATCTCGCTCTCTCTCGCTCCGTGATCTTCTCTTCTCTTTCAGTGCTTTTCATTATAATGGAGAAGGTCCCCCTTTTGCCCTTTTATAGGAAAAGAGGCACCTTTCTCGTTGGCGGCCTATGGCCCCAACAATTATTGTATTTTTTTGACCCTCGGGAACGAGGATAATTGAATACTTGTGACTATTCTAATGCTGATATCATACATGAAAACGTTAGGTAACAAGAGAACCGGGTCGAGCCTCACATAATAAAAAACTTAAAATTCTGATTTTTCGCTAAAATATTCTAACATGTGCCATAGGACAGAGTGTATGACAAAAACTGTGAAAAAAATACGTACAATTAAACAATACAATAACTGTGATAATAGTATATTAAATTCCTTTTTTTAATTATTTTGTGAGGAAAATAGGAGTGTTATATTCACTTGTCATAATTATTAAATTTATTTTCGGCCCAAGTTGGTTAACATAATAACATTGTTGACAAACTCCAAAGGTATTGTCGGAGAAGGCGCTTTAGACGGGCGGTATTAAAACCAAAACCGATTAATGAATGTCCATGCAGCAGGGAGTTGATTGATAAGGAATGAGCTCGGCTTTTGGGCTGATGGGTTTGTACAAAACATTGGGCTCCATTCGGGACTCGGGTCGGAACTATGGGCTGCCTATTATGGGCTCAATTGTAACTGGGCTAGAGCCGCACAGAGTACCGGATTAGACTCACAAGTAGCCCTAGGTCGTTTGTGGAAGGCCTCAAAGGTGCTGGGTTTGGCCCACCTATAGATCGAGGATGGCTTCGAACTGGGATCCGGGAAAATTAAGCTGAATGTGCAGGGAGGCAAATATGATTATGATTGCGGACAGGTTGTCGAAGTTTGCCTTTGAATGGACTTGGACTTCCATCATTTACCACTCTCCTCCAGTGCGGGCCAGTTTTTACTCGAAGACTTCTGTAGGATATCCAGACCCCGAATGATAGTTGACTTAAACATGGTTAAAAGCTGATCCAATCCTGTTGGAAGTTGGAACCATGATTGGCGTCATCCCAAGTTTATATTCGATCTCGGGGACAACATTCAGTTTACCTGTTCTTTGATCGTTTTTACCTTCTCAAGCGAGACTTGAGAACTTGCCTAGAAACACTGTTCCTGACTGACACCTGAACAGGAAAGAAAAATCCTGTTTCCTTCAAGGATCATAAAAGAATATATGATGAACCGAACATGATGCTAACCACTAAAAAGCCAATCGAGCCCCACGCCAGGGTTCCACATGGACTGAAGAGGTGCGCTTTGTACGTCAGGATGCTTTTCATATCTAGTGATTCTGGAACTGTCTGTCGAAGCCAAGTCTGCAAGTTACCATGTGCAATCTGCCATTCCATTGAAAGAACGAATGCCCAGGTCGCCTTTCAAATGACAGGTGCCAATCTTTTTGACAAATAATGCCTTGCACTTTGGTAATTGGCAGCAGATTTTGCTGCCACTACCTCCCAACCAAACTGAGAACTTCTCTAGGCAGTAAAACCCTGAAAACAGCATAGTGATGGTTCAAGCTTTTCTCTCCCTGCAATCTGTGTACGCTGCCAAGTGCACCAGCATTTGGGTTGGGGAAGGCATAAAATATGCGCCTGATTCTTTGGTGAACAAGCGCCATTGCGCACCTTAAATGAAAAAATGGTCAAGAATCAGATAATCAAGTGTCGCAGACTGATAATGATGGAACATAGAAAAAGAATGGGAAAAACAGTAGAGCCCCTAGGTGTGAGTATGTAACAAGCTCCAGACAATCGAATCACTTAACAGACTAGAGGTCTAAACAGTATATTAAAGCCCAAAATTCATCAGAGCCCATTCCAAATACAGTTTTCCATCAAACTAACTGCAAAATGTCCATACCAAACAGTAAAATGCACTATAATAGGCATTACTTTCATTTTATATGTTAAACAAATAAATCTAAGCAAGCAACCGAGAGTCTTCGAGGCAGATCAGGAACAAAATTTCTGGAGTTAACTATCACAGATTTATTCCCTGATATATAAGGAACATCATATGAATTAAACAAATGCTTTTCAGAATGTAGTGTATCTACATAGTGTGCATTTCATGACCTGAAAAGACAATTAAATTGCAGATAAAATAACTGCCCTACCCAGCCAAATAATTAGACAATAATACACTCCAACAGAATATTGCTGGGGTGACAAATTATGACACCACTCTACCAATGGAAGGTTTAAAATACTGGACAATCAAGGGGAAAAAACAATAGAAGGCAAGGAAAATTTCATGTGAAAAACTTACATGGTACATGGCTCCCATACGAGGTAGATATCATAACCAGTACACAGGTAAGGTCTCACTGGTACTGAAGCAGAACCCTTGGTATGAGCATCTATTTCCTTCCCATTTTCAGCCTGAAGCAAGCAAGGAGGAGATGTCATTGCTGGCAAACTAATAGTTTCTTCCAAACACGTAAATTGTGAACGTGTCCAGTTGGATTAAAATTTTTTTAGGTTACCCAATACAAGTGGACAAAATTAACTCACATTTGCAATCTTTTGTCTTTTGGCTGGAAAACTTGCAAACTGCATTGATTCCACTTTGTGGGGCTTCTCTCCTGTAGAGCCCAGACTAGGGAACAAGCATCTGTCCCTGTCAGCAGAAGATTCAATAGCAACAATAGCAGCATGTCGTAAAGGGTGCCAGTAACAAGGACTTGTTACATACAATTGTTGCTGGGCCCACCA
This sequence comes from Bruguiera gymnorhiza, assembly GCA_020883675.1. NCBI lineage: Eukaryota > Viridiplantae > Streptophyta > Magnoliopsida > Malpighiales > Rhizophoraceae > Bruguiera > Bruguiera gymnorhiza. The sequence continues at coordinate 682,961 of JAIRCJ010001062.1, read as the reverse complement.
TCGAGGATTCAAACAAGATACAGCAACACAAGTTCTATTATGAGCACTAGGCAGCCCACTTGAAAGCATGGTCTCTTGGCTTGGTACTGCATTCCAATCAGGATGAGATCTAATGGTTGCTGGCATTTTAAAGGGAGCATCTACTGTGCAGCTCTTGTCTGTGGAAACATGCCATGAGCAGATTTGATCGCATCCACTGGCAATAATCTGCCGAAAAGAAGGATCCACGATAACTGCAGCATTGACTATCTGCATGGACAAGAACAGGTGGCACAGGTATGCTTAGAAAGATATGAACTCAGACTTGTAAAGAGCAGTATGCTATACTTTACTATGGAGTGTTACCTAATGATTCAGGTTTAGGCAAGCAACAAGATTGTTTTCTAGAATTTCTGAGGGAGATTACAAAGGAAAAGTGCAAATGCATGTTTAATTTAGTGCCACTAGTTGCCTGCTTACTTTAGGATTCATATTTGTAATCATCTAATTGCATTTTCAGGATAACAGCTTTTTAATTTAGTAAAATGGGATGCAAATTTGGTGCAGACTAGCCAAAATGACACCAACTTGTTTAATCCACTAGACTATTCTAAACGATTAGAGATGTTACAACTTTAGTTAGGCACCAAATTAGGGGCTTATTAAGATACTAACGCCCATAGACAACAGTAGAGTCAGTAAAACCTAGCAAGGTTGCAATCCTCAGGGAGGAAGCAAATAGCTCAATGAAGAAATCAAATAGTTACCGAACCATCACCAGATTTTGCCAACTCAATTGCCATCTTCATGAAGCTGAAAACTGATAGTGAGTCATCCTTACTGAATCCAGTTATGCCCTCAATATTGCTGTGTTATAAAAGGAAATAACATACAGTTTAAAAAAAGTAAGAAGAGACTAAACAGTTCATGGAAACAGACCTACACAGGGGATTACTTGGATAAAGCTAAGCAAAGTTCATAAAAACAGATATATGAAAAGAATTAATTGGATAGAGAGGTTCAAAAGATTTTTTGAGCCCACTGAAAGAATTGAAGGGCATAGTCAGGATAACAGTGTCTAAGATGATATTTCCAACAATGTCATCCAATTCCACTTTTCTTACAAGTTTCAAGTAGACTGATGTGAAATACAAAACTTTCCAACACAATAAGCATCAAACCAGCTATACAAACTTGGATTATTTCACCGAACATTGACATGAAGGCTAGGTGCAAAATGAATACAGACCTGCCACAAAGCATGTGACAGTCCCAACCACTGGTTCATTTTATTTTCTTGTCCTGTCCCAAACCACTCACAACCACTGATTAACATGTGGTGTCTATGTTTCCTGTCTAAAAAACTGATAGTCCTACCCATTGACCAATAACAACAATAGAAAACTGACATAGAGTGATTAAATAAAACTTACTAGGTTGGTGGATGATAGGAAGTTGGCCATAGCTTGCATTGCTCTTCCCACTCCTCTCTAGATGTTGCAGCAAATTTGCAAACCTAAACATGATAAAACCATACTTGTAATTTGTAAAAGACAACCACATTCACTAGATATAAAGAAGTGTAGCATTGAATGCAAACAAAAATATGTTATAACTGTTAAATAAGACATCTATGGAACAACTTCAAGTACCAGCTTCCACACATTGTTCAAGGAATCTAAAGAAAAATTTTGATATTAGCTTCATAGACCATAGAAACATTGAAGCATTGCATCCAGAAGAGAGAGCATCAGGATTTCCAGCCTCATGCTACGGCAAAATTTCAAGCATTGAAATAAAAAGCTATTCCAACCATTTACAATGCAAGTCAAGGCCATGATATTCTTTTATTTGTCTTGCCACAGTTGATGGTACTTAGCATAACAAACTATTGAAAATGAATCTTTCATGGAGAAAAAATAAAAAATGAAAAACCCACTTTTGTGATAAAAGGACTCAACTGGTAGGATTGAATGAGCTCCTGCACACACTGTGGCAAACTGTTCAGCTGATAATCATCCTCATAAACTAGACATAAGATCACTGATAGCTGAGTTTTTCCTGTCAACAAAATTAGAGCATCACTGCGTAATAACGCTTATTAAGCAACAGGGTAGGCACAAGAGGGAAGTAAAGTAATTTTCTTACATTCAACTCCATTTATTTATGGGATCAAGTAAACTGTGATTGATCTACATTTTTAGTTATTACCATGTTACTTCCTAAGTGTTGCCAACTAACTTTTCTCAAAAAAATTATTCACTGCCTTAAATTGGACACTGTGTCCAGAGGTACAACAAAAATGCAACTATTGCATGCACAATTGCGTAAATAAGAGTGTAAACACTACTTAAACTCTACTAATCTAAATGGAAGAGTTGATTCAACTCCAACGAATTCAACTGATCTAATATCGACGAGCCTACCTTCTTCAACATTTCTTTTTTGAATCCGCTTCACGTGCCAGAGACTTTCAAGTGGAGCTACCTGATTTAGACGCCTATTCAGACAGAACCAACAACATTCGATCACTTTCTAGGATTTTAAAACCACAAGAAGCAGAACAACTTTTCCGATGATGAAACAACGTCTATAAAGTATACGGTCAGGCAATCAATATTAATTAGCCAGGGACAAAGCTTCACCTTATAAGAATATTAGCATGCTTTGGCTCGATCACTGAAGCAACCACATTCACTGCGTGTTATGGAAATACCAGAAAATAAATTAATAACCATGAAAATCAATCCAAAAAAAAAAAAAACAAAGGACAGGTAAACAAATAAAGAATTTCTTTCAAATTTAAATAACTGAACGAAGAAAACAGACTTTTCCTTGTGTTTTTTTTTTTGCCCTTTTTTTCATAGTATGATAATCTCACCGGTTGGTTGTTGGTTAGGTGGGATCGGCGGCTTTTCGGGAATGTGGATGATTTGCCACGCGTCCGTGTTCTCGCTCATTGTGTTGCTTGCTTCGTGCTACTAGGGTTTATGGTTCAGTAATTATGTCGAGCAGGTGGCGGCGGCGGCGGCGGCGGCGAGGTGGGATACTGAGTCCCTAGGGTTTTTCCAGAGTTATCCAAAAAAACCGAGAACCGGCAACTGTCTGAACGAACCGGTCCAACTAACGTTTCGTCCGGGCTGTGAAACTGCTAGGCAAGTCTCGTGGTGGTAGGACACAGTACGCGGGAATTTTGTCGTTAACAGAGAACGCATTTACGTGCAAGCGTCACGGCCTCATTACTCTCTCCCCATTTTAGCCAATCGTGCAGCGCCCACCTTTATAAAATTCAACATCTCCTTTTTTTTCTATCCTTTTTTCTATCCAAATTCAACATCTCCTTTTTTCTATCCGAATTGAGAGTGGAGTCCATTCCTAATATCTTTTTTTATTAAATTTATCGACACTTTTTATCAAGAATCAGACTCTTTTTACATGCTTCATAGAAGACATTATTATAATTAGGGTTAGATCAACAGTACCGTTTTTAAAAAAGTAACTTATTTTACTTAGAGTTAGATCAACAGTACCATTTTCAAAAAAGTAACTTATTAAAATATACCGTACCAATATTTCATAAGTCTCAATATCTTCTTCTTCTTCTTCTTATTCAACGTGAAAGTCAGTCCATCCGCGACACTAATATGCATTTGAACTTCGTTGGTCTTTCATTATTGCAAAGGGCCGAAACGAGGCTTCTGAATAATATATTGATAAAGGGAAAACTAGTCACCAAACCAATGTGGGGCAGTATGTTTTCAAGATAGATAATTTGGTTAATTTTTCTGAAAAATATGAATAATGTTAATCATATGAAGTGATACTCTAAACCAATGAAAATATTCTCAGCCGTTCAATTCATTGTTTCTATCCTTGTAGCATCTTTTATAAACCATGTAGACAAGTTATGTACACATCTAGTATGAATTACTCTTATCTAATTATAAACCCCAATTGTAATCTCAGTTTTTCTTTTTGGGATCACAGTAATCATCCCTTGGTCTACAAAATAGTCCATGGGCCAAACCTGAAATATCTGGCTTACAGTGTGCCATACAGACCACGACCGAACATCAGGGGAAATACGTAAATAAAAAAGCGTGGACGCTACGCATGTTTTCTTTACTTTTTATTTATTATTTTGTGTAAATAAAAAAGCGTGGACGCTACGCATGTTTTCTTTACTTTTTATTTATTATTATTATTTTTTTTTTTGTGAGAGAGAACCAGGTCCAACTCAACTTGAGCAAGAAGTAACTTCCCGTAAGTTGCACGGGGATTGAACATTCAGAACTTAATTTAGTTGAAATTAATAATTAATTAACATTCAAATTGAAATTAGACTAATTGAGTATTATTTTATATGATATAATAATTGATTAGAATTCTATGTTTGCTCTTATATAAATATTGATATTTATCCTTCTCAGTTAAGTTAATTGTCGTGTTATTTATATAATTAGTTAACAAATTGGTAAGTCAAGTCGTTCTTTTATACCTCGTCAGTCATCCTTCGCCGGCTCCCTTCATATTTCAGACATAGTAGACAGGAAAACCTCCATAAGCGATTAATTTTCCTTTGTTTTTGCTTTTGAATTGATTAGCTTCCTTCTCAAGGTCGAAAAAAGCTCTGTTCGCCATCCACAAAACATGGAACCGAAATGTTCTTCTGCAGTCGTGGGTGAGAACAATATTGGAAAAAATAATACTGGCTTTGTATGTCAATATCAGTTCGAAGATGGATCGTCCCAGTTTGTTTTTCTGCAGGCTAATAAGGCGAATGGCGCTTTTGGCATTAAACATTCGCTCAGTTTCTCAACCCATGGTTATGTGCAAGTTAATTCTTCGTGCAAAGGGTTGCTTTTGTTGTCCAGTGTTGGGGATCAAGAAGTCGATTACCATGTGTTCAATCCCACCTCCAAGTACTCTGTGACTCTTCCTCAACCTGCTGGCATCACAGGGCAAATCATCAGGTCCGGTTTAGCTTATGACGGGGATCGCTATCGGGTTGTCCTTGTACGTGGTGCTGACACAAATCAGAATAATTCAGAAGTATTGTTTGGTGGTCTGGAGCTAACGATTTTCTCTTCTGAAACTGGAAGATGGAGAAGACACAGCCCCGCCAATCTTTCCATTCCTATTCGAGTTCCAGAATTTGAGTTTCCTGAGCTCAGGACACCTCCTATCTTCTCTAATGGAGCCATCCATTGGGAGATAAGCGGACACTTGCTGTCGTATTGGGTCAAGGATGACCATTGTGAATTGGTGGAACTGCCAAATTTCTTGGAGGACTGGTGTTGGCAATCAACCATGACCTACCGGCGATGCTTATGGGAATCTGACGGTCGAGTTCACTATTGCTACACTGATTTTGAAGGAGTTCAAACTTGGGTTCTGCTCAATGAACAAGACCATGATCACTACTCACACTATAGCGTCTATGACCGCAAAAGGTTCAGGTGGGCATTAGAAAACAGTGTCAATCGCCAAGAATTGTTGCAATTTAGGCATCGGGAGGCTTGCTTCCATCTGGGTCAATTGGAGCCTTGTGATGCATCTCCATTAGCTTTCGCTGATGACTTGAAGAGCATGTATCTGCAGCTTCCAGGATGCGTGATTTCTTACAATACAAGGACAAAAGCTATGCAGGAGGCCTGCAGTTACACTTTCCCCGGAATATATTCTAATTGCTGCTTATTCTTCCCGTATGATTATGGCAGTCAATTCCTTCCGGAGATTGCAAGTGCGTCTTTGGAACAAGAAGCGGCTGAGCTACCCGTCAGAGAAAGGTTAGATGCCGTTTCATTTTAGTTTTCAGATGATGCTACTTTCTACCAAGCTACAAACTCATCAGTGATTTTCTTGGATTTACATTGTCTCATTGTAGTTTACAGGCGAGAATATCTTTTAAAGTTACAAACTGAGTGTCATTTTTATTTGGATGTACATCTTCTCATTGGTGCTATATGAAGTGTGTCAGTGTGCTTTCCTTCCACCTCTCTTCTCGCTGGCAGTATGAACGCAATGGCAAAAATGATAATGCCAGAGTAATAGATTTAAGAATGGAGAAAAACGCGTTCAAGATGACCAATCATCCAGTTTGCGATGTTGGACGGGTCGCCAAATAACCCCAAAAGAAAATGCCAAATTAATTAAGCCATGGAGTAGGAATCATCTCATCAGCGAATGAGAGAGAATAAATTCTCTGCGTATTTGACTCAAAAAAAAAAAACAAAAAAAAATCTTTGCGTATTATTTCTTCGCCACCATGACCCTCTATTCACGGAACATGACTATCGTGACATACCATCATGGAAAATTGGTTTCGAGAATTGACAACCATAGTCCGAGATAGTTTGCATCGGAACACCAAAATTTTGCACGTTGTGGTCTGGCCTGAATTAGATACCAAAAGGACAGCACCTGCTAAATACGTATGGAAACATTAAAAATGAATGACAAATCATGCCACTCACATATTACAAATCAACGATGGGCCAACTATGTTCCATTTGAGTTTTATGCATTGCATAGACACGCTTCATGTTTAAGAACATATGACATGGTAGAAGTAGCCAAAGTCCAAATCGTGCAACCACTTATATTACTCGGATTTTATAATTCAAATGACACCCAATGGAGTACTTCTCATTTTAGCTATAAGGGTGAGTTTGTTATGGGTTTAAAGAAGGGGTAAAATATTACAGCTGTAACTCAAAGAACTTGTTAAGTAAGCACAGAAATACCTTATCTATTGACCAAGACACGGGAAGAATCAAGTCTTAGAACATATGAATATAGGCTTCTATGGTCACGTTTCCTTATATTTATAACTAAATCAATTTAAACTGTAATAATAACCATACAAAAGATAATTATAAACCAATGGAAAAGTTCACAAATATTTATATCTGATTTCAACAAAAGAATTAGGATCCTAAAGAGAACAATCTAATGCCATACACCGCAAGTTGTCCTCAAAACAGAAAATTCTCCGGATGCACAGGGACAGAGAACCTTTCAGCCGGTTTAAGAACATTGTTGACGACAACTGCAACAAAATTGCACAGAGAAAGATAATCAGTGACGGATCTAACCAAAAGACTCAATAATCTTAGACACTTCACTCCTTGACTAAAAGATGGGCTAAGCAATGTTACACTAGAGGCCAGCGATAATATAATAAGTGAAATCTGTTTGCCGCCATCATCACTATTCACTACTAGCAAACTTTCCCTTTGGACCATCTTGTAAAGTTGTGCATTTTCTGGTTCAGCATAAGAAAGGAAAAAGTAAAAACTGTATCCAACAAACCCACCAAAAAAGATTGCACACAATCAGAGAAACAAATTCTCTGAATATATATTAATTTCACTGAATATTTTGATAAAAAATGAAACCTGTGACATTTAATGCGATAACTAATGATCTCTTTGGCACTAGATCAGACCATAACATTTGATGATTGTACCTCAAGTTGCCTCTTTTCTCCCAACTTGCCAATTTGCCTGTGCATCCCCACCGCACACCTATACTGCTTCGCATTCCATTAATTTTCTGTGGCCTTTGAAGTACCAAGCACGTCATAGATAGCTGCCACGATACTTATCAAGAACCTGTATCTATATGAATACATACGTGCAGGCACGCGCGCGCAGACACACGACCATGCTACGTGTTAATATAAGGAACAAGAAAATAAATGAAAAAAAAGAAAGAAAGAAAGAAAGAAAGAAGGGACTGAGTAGTAGTAAACCAAATCCGCTGGCTTTTGCCATCAAAAAACAGAACCTAATGTGACTAGCACCCAGTATCAGACAATCAACTGAATTGCTTCAGAAACTCCGTCGCAACCAGCCTCCCTCGTGTATTTACGGACATTTTCAATTCACTTATCTCCTTGTCAATATCCTGCAATTCAAGACAACAAGCAATCAAGAATTCTTTCAACTGAAAACAAAATAGATGGCCTGTGTCTGGAATGCATAATATCAGGAAGGGACTAGAACCAATCAGGATATGGCAGTCAGAGAATAGTGGGACTGCCCAAAAAAATTGGTATGAAGCCTTGGCTATTAATGCCAGTTTTTTTTTTCTGTGTTGCAGGTAAGGAGATAGAATCCCAGAGCTAAGAGCTTTGTTGCTTATCACACTGCCAACACGGGAATCTGGGAATGGGACAACAAAATTTATTTATCAACTAGAGCTAAGTAGCCAGAGATAATCTTAAATTCAGGCGCTAATTAGGTATGAGCCTAATTCAGACTTTGATTAAAAAATTTAGACCTTACAGAGGACTTATTCCTAAGAATTTCGTACCTTCATTTCTTGATTCAAAAAATCTAGAGAGCTTCATCATTTGAGAAAGAGAAGAGATGGAAAAGCGAGGACAGAGACAAGAGTGAGGTCTTTAGAGTGCAATTGAGGTGTGTTCGGTGAGTACCCTCCAATTCTATGCTTCATCCGTCATCTGTCCTGACAACTTGCCCTTCTGTTTGGACGGAAAATTTGAGACCAGAGAGGATCGGTGATATATTCATATAAGCTACGGTTACTTTTGGTCTGGAACATTTTTTTTCTTTCTTTTGCATATAACCTTATGTGACTAATCATACTTAGAGAATTTACACAAACCAAAAATCGAGTGAATTTTCTTTCCGATCGATTGTTCTTTAGGGCCGAGTTTTGGGTGTGATCAATAAGTATTTGTATTTCTACCATTATTTTTAACCGAAAATTGCTGCTACCCGGAGAAAAAAATCTAGCGAATATAAACTTTTAAACATGTACAGCTGAACGCTTATTTATTATTGTAATCTTTACTCGTTTGATTAAACCTGTCATGTCTGAGGATCGGAAGGCGGTACTGCTCCGACTCGGTTAAGGTGACGTGAGCAAGATGATTAGCCCGAATCCGACTGAGAAAGAATCCATAAAAAAAAATTATTCAGCCGCCCGATTGGATTTGAAAAATTATAGTGGGCTACAAATCCAACGTCTAGCCGACAGACTGGGTTTACGAGAAGCAAAAAACAAACAGTTACTTTTCTGAGCACCTCAAGTATCCAAAAGCAGAGTACCCGAAATTCTTTTTTGTCGAGTATATAGACCTCTTCTCCTATAAAAAACAACAGAGGTTTTACAAATAGAAACAAATGCCTCTTCGAACCTCTTAATATGTGAATTGTTCTTGCTTCCCAGCAGAGTTTTCATTTGACGATGAGTTCATCGTCCCCCTCTTCTGCCTCTGTCTCCATCACCGCCGCCTACGCCTCCTCCTCCTCCCCCTTGTTTCCCTCTTACTCTTACTCTGGACCATGGAAGTACGATGTTTTTGTGAGTTTTAGATGGGAAACTCGCAATGACCTCACCAGCCATCTCCGCGACGCTTTATGTAGAGAAAAATGAAGACCTTTATAGACGATAAACTTGAAAGAGGGAGAGATCTATCAATTCTTCTGAAAGCCATTGAAGAGTCAGCAATTTCCATAATTATTTTCTCGGAAAATTTCGCAGTCTCAGAGTGGTGCTTGGATGAAGTAGCGAAGATTGTTAAATGCATGCACTCACTGGGACAAACAGTTCTACCGGTTTTCTATCGGGTCGATCCATCTGACGTGGGAGAAGTGGCTCGCAGTTTCGGGAGAGCAAAGAAGATGCAAAGCAGAGGGGGACAAGGCGGTGTTGGAGAAAGTCGCCAAGTGGAAGGAGGCCTTGCCTATAGTTGCCAGCCGGGCAGGCTGGGATACGAGCGTCACCAAGTAAATAAATTATCTATGATTCTGCTTTTCCATTTTGTGCTTTCCTAAAATCTAATTTGGCATAGTCCATTAGACCAAATGAGCAGTGTTGTTCGTTTTCACCACGAGGGTGTCTCTACAATCGAGAAAATTTTAATTAAACTCAGTTTTTAGCATCTAGTTCAACTCCAAAAATGGCGATCAGTTGTCAGAAGTCTGGCCTGCCGACCATGCATTGCGTTCATTTGAAGCAAATACATAACAAGTAATGGAGAAATGGACTCCTGGACTCCTCTTTTCTTATTATAAATTTAAAATAGACAATTTCCAAATCAAAATCCATAACGTCCATTCGTGAAAGTCAACGAAGAAATGTCTTTTTATCTGTGAGACTGGAATTTTCGCGAAAAGAAGTCCGCAAGAAATGGATGAGAAGATGATGGGTTGGAAATGATAATAGAAACTGAAGAGAAAAAACTCTGTTGCGAGAGAATGATTTGGAGGAGAGAAAACAGAGAAAATAAATGAGAAAACACATTCCAAGACTTCTGAATTTCGATATCTTTTCAGATTTTTTTTTTCAACTAGAATAAAATTGTGTTAGCTGGTAAGGATAGCAGAAAAGGTGATGTTGAAACGTTAAGACTTGAAAGTAGTCATGTTTCCAAAGTCTCAGCCATTAAATTTGATAGGTCAAAATTGCCTCTCCGTGATAGGTCTTGTTTGAGAAGAGATAAACCTGAAAAACATTGAAACATTGGGACTTTTTGGCTGAAATGGCTACTAGCTGCTGTTCCTTTTCATAGACTGATTCCTGGGGTATGAAAGTCCATGTCAGTGCATTAATTTCTGTCCATCTAAATTACTTTTGTAAGAAAATTATATATTTTTTAAAAATAACATAAATAATTCTTTTTAATATTATTAAATTTACAATAAAAAAGACTAATTATTTTAGTATTTTAATGATTGTTTAAAACCTTTATCCAAATATGTGCACATTCTTTTTGGTCGTCATTAACCAATTTTCTAATGAATTCATCATTAAACGAACACTTCAGCGTAGACAACCAGGAAATTAATGGAGACCAAATGGTCCAAGCAAACATGAAATCTCTGCGGAGAAAAAAAAGGAAATAAGTTGCAGCTGAAAAATGCTCAGAAAAACATTTCATATACTCGGGGGTGAAATGCACTTCGCAGTTACTGCAATAACAGTTGATTAATAAAATTCTTAGTAAAAAATTTTGAATGAAAATTTTCAAATATTCTGTCAGGCTGGAAGGTGTGGACAGGTAGGTATTGAGTAAATCACGTGCTTACATTTAAAATGATGATGCATACACTAATTATTTGTGGCCCAAGAGTAAATTATTGTCCCACCTACGCCGTTGTCCTTCTTAATTGTTCAAAACAACAATTATCTTCCTCGGGATTCTACATGTTTACAAATCTCAAATGATAACCACGTATGGATATGTACATGGCATGTAGCCATGGCCTGAAATTATACTTCCTTAACCACAGGGAAGTCTCCTAGATGTTCCCCCTCAATGGCATCCCCAAACAGCAATGAACATGGTTATGCGGGTAAAAGAAACGAAGAATGTCGGCAGGATATTGATGGCAAAAGCTACAATTCATTGGACGAGATTTTATCAACGCTTCCAAGGGAAACAGGGTGGCTGTCTGAGTGTCTTTATCGGTACCAGGGCGTCTGGATGAACCCATGGAGCGTGCCAGGCGCAATAAAGATGCAACAGCAATTCAGACCTCGACCTACTGACATTTTATTGGTCACACCTCCGAAATCGGGGACAACATGGCTCAAAGCCCTTGTGTTCTCCATAGAAAACCGGACTAGGTACGACGTTGCTTCTAAACACCCTTTACTCACAACAAGTCCTCACGACTGTGTCCCTTCATTGGAAGATAAGATTGGTTTTAACCCCATTTGGGATCCTGAAAGTCTGCCCTCACCTCGACTTCTCGCCTCTCACCTTCCTCACAGTCTTTTGCCGAATTCTGTTCTGAAATCAGGCTCTCGAATTGTCTACGTCTGTCGGGAACCAAAAGATGTGTTTGTTTCCATGTGGCTCTTCACAAGAAAGATCAAGGAAATAAGGGAATTGCCACCCCTTTCCCTTGAAGAGGCATTTGATTTGTTCTGTCGAGGAGTTTCTAACATGGGGCCTTGTTGGGATCATGCGCTTGGGTACTATAAAGCAAGTTTAGAATCGCCTCCCAACAATATACTGTTTTTGAAGTATGAACAGATGAAGGAAAATACCTTAGTTCAGGTAAAGAAATTGGCTGAGTTCTTAGGGCATCCTTTCTCTTCAACAGAAGAGGAAAGTGGGACGGTGCAGGAAATTGTTGATCTTTGTAGCTTTGAAAACTTGCGCAATTCGGAGGCCAACAGGACTGGAACTCAGCACAATACCATTAAAAATGAGTGGTTTTTTAGGAAAGGGGACGTTGGAGATTGGAAGAATCATTTGACGCTTCAAATGATTGAATGTCTCGGTCGAATCACGGAACAGAAGTTTGCCGGATTTGGCTTGACCTTCCGGTATCAAGATGGAGACAACTGACCTTCAGCGTTAGGTGTCATGGCACAAATGCGCCTGTAATAAGCAAGTTGTAGTGTAACTCTATTTTATTAAATTATTTAGTATTTTGATCTATTTATTATCTGGTTGTTCGTTGTTTTAATACGTTGTGTGTGTATCTATTGTATGTGCATGTGTGTTTAGTATTTCGTAAAATATTATTTAGTCAGTTTTGGTAAAATAGGTGAATTGTTGTAATCTAATTTTATATTAATTAAATTATTTAATATTTTGATATTATTTATTATTAAATTATTGTAATTTTAATATATATATATATAATAATTCAAATTAAATTTAATGAATAATTATATTAAAATTAGTTATTCTTTAAAATATAAAAATTTAATTATTTATATTAATAATATCATTTATTCAGTAAATATTATTTAAAAATAAAAATAACTTCATCGTCCTTTCTTAAAATTCTTTCAATTTTGGGTCCTGTAATGACAATACAGGCGGCTGAATAGAACCATTTTCATTCGACCTTAAAACTCACGCACTCCCTTGGAGGGGTCGGTAAAAAGATGTGTGAAAGCAGAACAGAAAACCAACGATGATATTGTCAAGGGACAGAAGACAAAGAACCAAAAAGCCAATGAGAGAGCAAGGGGAGGACGGCAATATAGGAAATTTATAAAAATTTTATGGGTAAGTTAGTCAATATGTCCGAATGACATCACTCTAAATTTTAAAACGTTTAAAAACCAAAGTTTCAAATCCCGGGATGTTGAAAACCAACCCTTTTCGAAACTCTATCTGCTCGCTTCTCTTTCTTTCATCATCTACACCGAAAAAGAACCAAAGACTATCAAGAGTGTTTGGGAACAGATTAATCATCCATGTGCTCCCTAATTTACTTAACCCCTTCTTTGATATTACAAAACTTGTGAATTTTGCTAGACTTCCTATTTTCAGGCCAGATATCTACTGTTGTGTCATATAAATTTCTGCACGTGATCCTTGGAGTCAGAAGTATTGGCTTGTGTTGAGCGTGTATTAGACAGCGGAATGTAATTCGATGGTAAATAATATGGTATATGTTAATAAAATGTCAATTTAATTCTTTTTGATACATTTACGTTCTAGAATTCACCCCGAATTGTGTTGGTTTCCTGTGTCACCTCATCTTCAAAATGCATTCTCATGGGAGGAAATGACAGGATTAGCTTAAAAATTGCTTCTTATTAACTATGGCGGGAAGTTCAGGTGTAAATAAAGTCGAAAGCCACAATATTCTACGGAAAGAAGAAAACTTTGTATGCTAGATGTCTAGGGAAAAGGTGAAATCACAAGATTAGGCAATGACGCCGCACAATGCCTCATCCTCTTTACATGTGTGGATTTCTGGTTAAAATATTGATGAATGACAGAAACAAAAGCTCAAAAGGACTGATTTTGATTGCGACTTTGGAATAAAAGCTCAAAAGGACGATGGGGCCTTCGGCTCACTCTCAGCCCATGTGCATCTGCAAGCAAAGGAAAAGAGCACTGGCTAAATCTCACGGTTAGGTCAGGGCATGCCCCACTTTGATTTACTTCTTTGAATGATTATCCGCATTTATGCTGAAAAACATAAATATCTCTTCCTTCTTATCTACTCCGAGACATAAATATCTTCCTCGGGATTTTACGCTTTTTATAAATCTCAAATGGTAACCAGGCAAATTGTATGGATCTATAGGCATGCATCTTGCCCTGTAGCCATGGCCTGAAATTATTCTTCCTTAACCACAGAAAAGTCTCCTAGATATTCCCCCTCAATGGCATCCCCAAACAGCAATGAACATGGTTATGCGGGTAAAAGAAACGAAGAATGTCGGCAGGATATTGATGGCAAAAGCTACAATTCATTGGACGAGATTTTATCAACGCTTCCAAGGGAAACAGGGTGGCTGTCTGAGTGTCTTTATCGGTACCAGGGCGTCTGGATGAACCCAAGGAGCGTGCCAGGCGCAATAAAGATGCAACAGCAATTCAGACCTCGACCTACTGACATTTTATTGGTCACACCTCCGAAATCGGGGACAACATGGCTCAAAGCCCTTGTGTTCTCCATAGAAAACCGGACTAGGTACGACGTTGCTTCTAAACACCCTTTACTCACAACAAGTCCTCACGACTGTGTCCCTTCATTGGAAGATAAGATTGGTTTTAACCCCATTTGGGATCCTGAAAGTCTGCCCTCACCTCGACTTCTCGCCTCTCACCTTCCTCACAGTCTTTTGCCGAATTCTGTTCTGAAATCAGGCTCTCGAATTGTCTACGTCTGTCGGGAACCAAAAGATGTGTTTGTTTCCATGTGGCTCTTCACAAGAAAGATCAAGGAAATAAGGGAATTGCCACCCCTTTCCCTTGAAGAGGCATTTGATTTGTTCTGTCGAGGAGTTTCTAACATGGGGCCTTGTTGGGATCATGCGCTTGGGTACTATAAAGCAAGTTTAGAATCGCCTCCCAACAATATACTGTTTTTGAAGTATGAACAGATGAAGGAAAATACCTTAGTTCAGGTAAAGAAATTGGCTGAGTTCTTAGGGCATCCTTTCTCTTCAAAAGAAGAGGAAAGTGGGACGGTGCAGGAAATTGTTGATCTTTGTAGCTTTGAAAACTTGCGCAATTCGGAGGCCAACAGGACTGGAACTCAGCACAATATCATTAAAAATGAGTGGTTTTTTAGGAAAGGGGACGTTGGAGATTGGAAGAATCATTTGACGCCTCAAATGATCGAATGTCTCGATCGAATCACGGAACAGAAGTTCGCCGGATTTGGCTTGACTTTCCAGCGTCAAGACGGAGACACCTGACCTTTCAGCGTGAAGTGTCTTGGCACAAATGCGCCTGTGCGCTGAGCTGGCTTTGGTAAAATAAGCAAGTTGTTGTGCAATTACATATTATTAAATTATTTAGTATTTTGATTATCGTGATTTTAATATGTTGTGTGCGCATATCTATGTATACATGCGAGCGCGCGGGTAGCACTTGCTAAAATATTGTCTAGTTGGTTTTAATAAAATAAGTGCGTTGGTGAGTTGTTGTGGTTTAATTAGATATTATTAAATTATTTAATATTTTAATTTTATTTATTGTCAAATGGCGGTTATTTTAATTTATAGTGTAAACGTATTTTTGGCTTGACCACCCAGCGTCAAGATGGAGACACCTGACCTTTCAACGTGAAGTGTCTTGGCACAAAGGCGCCTGTGCGCTGAGCTGGTTTCGGTACAATTTGTAATTATATATTATTAAAATATTTAGTGTTTTGATCCATCTATTATCTCGATTGTCGTGATTTTAATATTTTAATTTATAGTGTAAACGTATTTTTGGCTTGACCACCCAGCGTCAAGATGGAGACACCTGACCTTTCAACGTGAAGTGTCTTGGCACAAAGGCGCCTGTGCGCTGAGCTGGTTTCGGTACAATTTGTAATTATATATTATTAAAATATTTAGTGTTTTGATCCATCTATTATCTCGATTGTCGTGATTTTAATATGCCGTGCGCGCATATCTATGTATATGTGCTTGTCTTTAGTGTTTAGTGAAATATTATCTAATTGAATTTGATAAAATAAGTACATTATTGTAATTTAATTAAATATATTAAATTATTTAATATTTTAAATTTATTTATTATTAAATTATCGTAATTTTAACGTAATTGGCTTGATCTTTCAGCGCCAATACGGTGACACCTGACCTTTCAGCGTGAAGTGTCTTGGCAGAAATGCGCCTGTGTGCTAGTTGTCGTGTATTATTAAATTATTTAATATTTTAATTTATTTCTTATCTCGGTTATCGTAATTTTAATACGTTGTGTGTCTATACGTGCGTGTGTTTAGTATTTGGTAAATTATTTTTTAGTTAATTTTGATAAAATAAGTGAGTTGTTGTAATCTAATTAGATATTATTAAATTATTTAATATTTTAATTTTACTTACTGTCAAATTGTGGTCATTTTAATGTATAGTGTAAACTATATTTGGCTTGGCCTTCCAGCGTCAAGACGGAGACACCTGACCTTTCAGCGTGAAGTGTCTTGGCACAAATGCACCTGTACGCTAAGCTGAACGCTTATTTACTATTGCAATCTTTACTCGTTGATTAAACCTATCATGTCGAAATTGTGAGGATCGGAAGGCGGTACTGCTCCGACTCAGTTACGGTGACGTGACCAAGATGATCGTTTACCGAGAGTTAACCTGAATCCGATCGAGAAAGAATCCAGGAAAAAAGTTATTAAGCCGCCTGATTGGATTTTAAAAATTACAGTGGGCTACAAATCCAATGTTTAGCCGAATGATTGGATTTAAAAACAAACAGTTACATTTCTTCCCTTTCCTTATGGGGATATTAAGCATCTTAAGTATCCAAAAGTAGAGTACCCAAAATTCCAGTATCCAAAATTTGTTTTTGTCGAGTATATAGACCACTACTCCTATAAAAAAAACAACAGAGGTTTTATAAAGGAAACAAATGCCTCTTCGCAATCAGCGACGCGAACCTCTTGATATGTGAATTGTTCTTGTTTCCCAGGAGAGTTTTCATTTGACGATGAGTTCATCGTCCCCCTCTCTCGCCTCTGTCTCCATCACCGCCGCCTACGCCGCCTCCTCCTCCTCCTCCGTGTTTCCCTCTTACTCTTACTCTGGACCATGGAAGTACGATGTTTTTGTGAGTTTTAGATGGGAAACTCGCAATGACCTCACCAGCCATCTCCGCGACGCTTTATGTAGAGAAAAATGAAGACCTTTATAGACGATAAACTTGAAAGAGGGAGAGATCTATCAATTCTTCTGAAAGCCATTGAAGAGTCAGCAATTTCCATAATTATTTTCTCGGAAAATTTCGCAGTCTCAGAGTGGTGCTTGGATGAAGTAGCGAAGATTGTTAAATGCATGCACTCACTGGGACAAACAGTTCTACCGGTTTTCTATCGGGTCGATCCATCTGACGTGGGAGAAGTGGCTCGCAGTTTCGGGAGAGCAAAGAAGATGCAAAGCAGAGGGGGACAAGGCGGTGTTGGAGAAAGTCGCCAAGTGGAAGGAGGCCTTGCCTATAGTTGCCAGCCGGGCAGGCTGGGATACGAGCGTCACCAAGTAAATAAATTATCTATGATTCTGCTTTTCCATTTTGTACTTTCCTAAAATCTAATTTGGCATAGTCCATTAGACCAAATGAACAATGTGGTTCATTTTAACCACGAGGGTGTTTCTACAATCGAGAAAATTTTAATTAAACTCAGTTTTTAGCATCTAGTTCCACTCAAAAAATGGTCCGTTATCAGAAGTCTGGCCGGCCGACCATGCATTGCGTACAGTTGAAGCAAATATATAATAAGCAGGAAAAAGAGGAAAATTCCTAGACTCCCCTTTTCTTATTATAAATTTAAAATAGAAAATTTCCGAATCAAAGCCCATAACTTCCATTCGTGAAAGTCAACGAAGAAATGTCTTTTTGATCTGTAAGACTGGAATTTTCGCTCAAAGAAGTCCGCAAGAAATAGATGAGAAGATGATGGGTTGGAAATGATAATAGAAACTGAAGAGAAAAAGACCCTGTTGCTAGAGAATGATTTGGAGGAGAGAAAACAGAGAAAATAAATGAGAAAACACATTCCAAGGCTTCTGAATTTGGATTTTTTTTCAGATTTTTTTTTTCAACTAGAATAAAGTTGTGTTAGCTGGTATGGATAGCAGAAAAGGTGATG
Organism: Bruguiera gymnorhiza; assembly: GCA_020883675.1. Classification (NCBI taxonomy): domain Eukaryota; kingdom Viridiplantae; phylum Streptophyta; class Magnoliopsida; order Malpighiales; family Rhizophoraceae; genus Bruguiera; species Bruguiera gymnorhiza. The sequence continues at coordinate 664,917 of JAIRCJ010001062.1, read as the reverse complement.
TTGAAACGTTAAAACTTGAAAGTAGTCATGTTTCCAAAGTTTCAGCCATTAAATTTGATAGGTCAAACTTGCCTCTCCGTGATAGGTCTTGTTTGAGAAGAGCTAAACCTGAAAAACATTGAAACATTGGGCCTTTTTGGCTGAAATGACTACTAACTGCTGTTCCTTTTCATAGACTGATTCCTGGGGTATGAAAGTCCATGCTAGTGCATTAATTTCTGTTCATCTAACTGGGTTTTATTAAAATTCTTAATTGCTAGGCTGGATTCCAAACTGGTTGAGGAAATTGTCCAGGATGTCTTGGAGAAACTATATCAGAAGTCCCCAAGCGGTGACTCTAATTTGGTTGGCATTGATTTACGCATTTGGGAGATTGAATCGTTGCTATCCGTTGAATTGAATGATGTTCGGGTCGTAGGAATTTGGGGCATGCCTGGGGTGGGGAAGACAACCATTGCCAGTTCTTTGTTTAAGAAACTTTCCAGGAAATTTGATGCATACTACTTCCTTGAGAATGTTAGTGACAAAACCAAAAAGTTTGGGCTGGATCATCTACAATACGAAGTCTTTCTGAAATATTAGAAGAAGAAAATCTTCGCATTGGTTCGCTTGATCTAGAGTGTAATTTTAGAAAGGCCCGTCTTCACCCAAAAAAGGTTCTTATTGTTCTTGATGATGTAGGTGATTCATTGCAACTACCAGAACTATTGCTCGGGGGTTGCTCTTTGTTTGGCATGGGAAGCCGAATCATTGTGACAAGTAGAGTCCGTCGATCTTTTGAAGATGCAACTGTTAGAAAATATTATGTCGGGGGACTTAATATAGATAAATCTCTGCAACTCTTCAGTATGTATGCCTTCAAAGAAAAGCATCCTCCAGAAGATCGACTGGAGCTGTCAATGGCTGTGGTCAATTATTGCAAAGGGAATCCTTTGGCTCTCAAAGTTCTGGGTTCCACTCTATATGGTAAAAGCAAGAAAGATTGGGAAAGCTCACTGCAAGCACTGAGAAAAGTTCTAAATCCAAATTTCTTAAGGTACTTAGAACAAGCTATAATAGATTGGGTCTTGAAGAGCAGAAAGTCTTTCTTGACATTACATGTTTCTTCAGAGGAGAGGACCAAGACTACGTAGAAAGAACATTGGACGGCTGTTAAAATTCTCAGCATTTTACGATGACTAGTCTCATTGGAAAGTGTTTCTTGACTCTTTTTGGCAACAAGTTGGAGATGCATGATTTGCTTCAAGAGATGGGCTGGTAGATAGCCCACAAAGAATCTGAACCCAGAAAACGTAGCAGGATATGGGATCCTGAAGATGTCTACAATGTACTAACAAGGAAAAAGGTCAACGCTAACTCCATGTCTTCATTTTCAATTGTTCGCTGTGTTTTCCATTTTCTTTCTTCTGTTTGGAGGTGATATGCAAGTTGTTCCTTTGCTTTTGATAATTAGGGAACTTAAGCAATTGAAAGCATATTTTTAGACATTTCTAAAACAAGGGAGATGAAATTGGGATCTGACGCCTTTGCCCCAATGGATCATCTAAAATTGCTGAAATTCTTTGCACCACCTTCACTAGGAGGCTGGGAAGACAACGTCCGCCTTCCTCGTAATGGTTTTCAATCACTGTCTAATGAGTTGAGGCTTCTGCATTGGGAGAGATTCCCTTCAAAAATTTTGGCACCAAATTTTTGTGCTGAACACCTAGTTGAGATCAACCTATCTTATAGCAAGGTTAAACGTCTCTGGACAGGAAAACAGGTACGCTTGAATAGCTGCACATGCCTTTCTTCCCGTATCCCACCCCCTCTATGCAAATTATACATGTGAGATGCTAACTCTCGTGCTGTGCCAAACATGCCTTTTTCTGTACCAGCAACTTCCAAAGTTGAAACGGATTGACCTCAGGTGCTACGGTTGTTCGTCTCGTTGGTTGCTCGAGGGTCAAGAAGTTTCCACGGGTTTTTCAAAACCCAAAGAAGCTATATCTGAGCAAGACTGCAATAAGAGAAATACCCACAGAAATGGAGTTTCTCACACGTCTTGAGAGATTGGAGATAATCAATTGCGAGATGATACTTCCCCAGAGTCTTGATTTATTTAGTACGGAAATTCTCTGCAATAAGAGAAATACCCACAGAAATGGAGTTTCTCACACGTCTTGAGAGATTGGAGATAATCAATTGCGAGATGATACTTCCCCGGAGTCTTGATTTATTTAGTACGGAAATTCTCTGCAATAAGAGAAATACCCACAGAAATGGAGTTTCTCACACGTCTTGAGAGATTGGAGATAATCAATTGCGAGATAATACCTCCCGCGAGTCTTGATTTATTTAGTACGGAAATTCTTCTTCATTTAGTTTTTAGGATCACTGGAAGTCTTGCTTTAATTGGTACGGCAACTCTTCTTCCTCTAGTTTTTGGGATCATTGCAAGTCTTGCTTTATGTGGTACGGAAACTCTTCTTCCTTTAGTTTTTGGGATCATTTCTAAAAATGGTCGAGGATCCGAATCTATGATACGGAATCTAGTGAACTTTCCAATTCGAGTAATGTCAACATTCTGATACCAGGTTGGGAAATTCCACGATGGTTTGATAATCGACGCAAGGATCCTCGGAAACCCTACAGTTTCCTCCGATTGGCGTGGGTTCACGGGAATTGATTTCTGCGTTGTGTTTGCATCGGAGTTTCCCCCGAGACTTGTGGCCCCAAATGTTTCTAGGTTCAGCGGTTTTTCATGTGGATGTGGAGTCGATTTCCTCGACGACCAAATTAGAGATGCCGTTGGCCATTGGAAATGTTGCAAGCGGACAATTCGGTTGCAGATTGGTTACGTTAAGTATTCTGGAAGGCAGGTCTTATTCAAATTTAGCCCAGAAAGGTGGCCTCTACTTTCCAAGTATTGCGTGGTGAAAAGTTGCGGGGTTTGTATAACGTGGCAGAGTCCCATTCCAGAATTTGGGGCAATTCCTCCATCTTTGGTGGACATATCAAGTGTAACTAGAAGCACCTCGAGGAGGGGATTTACCCGGACCTTAGGGAGAGTGTTTACACAATTTCGTGTAAAGGACTGCAAATGACGATTTGGCCCCGGCACTTTTATCAAATTCGCAAGCAACGCTGCTTTCTTCGTACCCAGCTCTAGGCCTCTAGCTTTTCCTGCGTGCCAAAAATCTGTCTTTTGGCACTATTTTTCTTCGCTTAAAAGATCGTTGTTTACTAAATAGAAATCAAGACAATTAAAGACATATTTTCTTTATTTTCAGTTAACTATCGGCCCTAGTTCACTTCCTCACAGTATGTGCCGATTGTCAACCTTGTTCGCCTATTTTCCTACTGTTTTTGGAATGGAATGTATCAAAGTATAGATTTCCATCGTTAAATGTCTCTTCGAATTCATAATTTTAGTTAGATAAAAAAGAATTTGAGGCACGATTCAAATAATTTCCCTCTCAAGAGGCGCCTTTTTTCTATCTTTTATTTTTTCTCTTCTCGTTTTTTTATCCCATCTCTTTGTACCGTTTCCAATATTTACGTTCATATTTAGTGTAAGGAAAAGTGGAACTACTCCATGGTCTTCTTTGCAAATGTCTGAACGGATCGGAATGCCCAATGACAACGACGCTGACTCGGCCCAAATAAGTTAATAGGCAAGTGTCACACCTTTTATCCTAAGAAAATTGAGTATCATAATAGAACGCGACGGCCGAGAGCAACTCAATTTGTATCCAAGGATCTTGAATGTAAAATTGGGTCAAATTGAAGTGGCTGCGAACTTGCGACAATGAGCATGTGGGTTGTCTCTACGATTGCAGAGCGTTTCACGGGGGAAGGAGAGGGTGATTTTAATTTCCAAGTAGGGTTCACAGAAAAGGTTGGGGTGGACTCGATGATGACGTTGCAATTGGGCCTAATCCAGCATTTTACGGATTCATCACATTTATCGGCTCGCTATGACGTCTCTTTATGGTCCCGTCCATTTGGTCCGTCGAAGGAAACCGAGATATCTCCGCGCACCGACTAGTTAGAAGGCGAGATGTCTCGGCCAACCGACTCGTCGGCATCGCAGATATCAGTTATCCGATTTTAGTTTCCCTAAATGGGTCACACGGTGTAATAAAACAAAATAATACGTTTTTATTTGAGAATTTCTGTAGAAACAATTATTCTTTGATGCCATTAAGTATTCATTTACGAAAAATAATAGCAGTACGCAAGATTGATGTCCGGCATAGATAAGATGAAATCTGAATAATTTTATTTATTTACTTCGTTGATCAATTACGTGTTTTACGAGTTCAATTGTGACATGAAGCGCAGATATGCACGTTTTCACGACAACAAATTGAGGAGAAAATCTCAGCGAATCTAGAGACAACTACTAAAAAGAAAGACTAGCATTTCCCATTGTGAGAGTAAAGCTCCACTGCAATGCAGTAGGTCGAGGTCTGAATTGTCGTTGCATCTTTATTGCTCCTGGCACTCTCCTTGGGTTCATCCAGACGCCCTGGTACCAATAAAGACACTCAGACAGCTACCCTGTTTCCCTCGGAAGCGTTGATAAAATCTCGTCCAATGAATTGTAGCCGCTGCCATCAATATACTGCCGACATTCTTCCTTTCTTTTACACGCATAACCATGTTCATATGCAAGCCAGTAAACGACCCCTCTCACAAAGGTCTGATTTTGCCGACCGTAGTGCATAGGAAAGGGCTCAAGACTAGCATCAATCCTCGTCCAAGAGCACTCATTGTGAGAGTAAAGCTCCACCGCAAACAATTGGGTATCTAGTAGTCACAGCCGCTCTTAATTTTCTCCTAAACATACGCAATCCTAATGACCTTATAGGCACTGCTCGCATGATCATACCCAAAACCAACAACAGCCATGTAAAGACTACTGCTTACATGACGAGACAATTTTTTTTGGGGTCTGAATGACAGGACAATTTGGGTTGAAGAAGTTTCACACATTTTCCATAACATGGGTTCCAGAAAACAAAAGAACGAGTAAATAAAAAGGCCCGTCCAGCTGGCAATTATCCAACTTGCAGCATCCAACTTGCCACATGGCAAAGCCTCTGTCCGTTAAATTGCTTAGCGTAGATACAGCCCGGTTAAAAGGCCAATCGTACTGACAGTTGTCTAAAAAAATGCAAAATAAAATCTATTATTACAAAATCTAGAATATTTATCCAAACCGTGAAAGATCACAAAAAGATTCAAAATAATGTAAGGGCGCTACTTGATGGAAGCTTCTTTATAAAATGGCCGGACAGGCGGCCATTGCCCACTCTCTCAAGTCTCAAATCACCTTTTCTTGGAAAGGGTCAGAGTCAGACGGAAGAAGAATACCTATTTCCAAGAATAATCACTTTCCTCAGAGGCACAAGAAACACGGAGAAGGAGAAGAAAACGGTCTAAGAAAGAAAGTAGAGGCAAAAGGTTTTGGCGCTTCTTGTTCGCCAACCAGGCCGTCCTCTGCTATCTTGAAGAAGGGGGAGTCACCGGAAAAAACCCACCAAGATCCGGTTGAGAATAGTTGACCAGACAGTGAAAAAAGAGGTCTTCCTTCAACGCCAAGCATCCGGGCCAAGATCTGCCTGTAAGTCTGGAACGTCTGATTGGTTTCTTTGCTCAGATATACTAGACAGCCAACGGCAGCCACAAAACTGGCGTCTTTTGACTGCTGGGTTAGCAGGAAGTTGCGGGTTTGATACTGGCTTTGATTCTTGTTGGCATTTATTCTTATCATGCTTTAGCCTGAGTTAATTTTCAGGCGAGAAGGATGACTACATGAATTGATGGCTACGTGCTACTTCAAAGAATTTGGCCAGATAATTAATATACTTAAGAGATTAACATTTGTTGTGTTGGCATTTATTCTTATCGTTTTGTTTTGAATACGGCCCCCTTTTGGCCATATGCCTTTACAAAGAGTTAATAAAATTGATTTTCACATTCATTTTTTCTAAGTATTAAATCTGAATTTGAGCCATAGTAAGATTTTTTTTTTTAATTTTTTCTTTTATAAAATGTAAAAAAAATTTATTTTATCAATATGTGAAAAAGACTTTTTATCTATACTATAGATACTTTTTTAAAATATTCTTATTTTTAACAGTATCTACGCTCTCTTATTTAGAAGAAAGATTAATCTGCTGCTACCGTTTCGTCCCTTAGCAATATTGGTGCATCATTACTCTCGGAATCATGTAAGAACCACGTACATCTCTTTATCATCTTCCTTAAAAGTATGCTTTTATCTTAGACATAATGAAAAAAGGCAGTTATCGTCGTTTGATGATCTGTCTGTGTATTGTTGGATGATGAAACACCACTCCTCTCAGGCCATGTGCTTATGCATGCCGAAAAAAGGTAGCACTAGCACATGTGCTTCTGCTGCTTCCGTTTGTCCCTTAGCAATATTGGTACATCATTTCACTCGGAATCGTGTAAGAACCATGTACATCTCTTTATCATCTTCCTTAAAAGTATGCTGTTATCTTAGACATAATGAAAAACGGCAGTTATCGTCCTTTGATGATCTGTCTGCATGCTGTCGTTGATGAAACGCCATTCCTCTTAAACAGTGGAATAATAATAAAATAAAAAAAAACAATAGTCTTCAATTTTTAAAATTTTTAATCTTGTTTTTAAATTTTTATTTCTTTTAATTCAATTTTAACTATTACTTATTCTTTTTAATATGATATTTTTTAGAATAAAAAGTAAAATAAATGTTATATTTGATAAACAACACATGAGAATATATTATTAAGATATATATATATATATATTGATATTTATTTAATAGGTATCTTAATTGTTAATAAATATTTTTTACATTAATTATGAAATATAATATTAATTTTATTTTTTAACTGTACCATATTAAAAAAATTAATAACATTTAAAATTAAATTAAAAGGATAAAAAAATTAAAATTATATAAAAAATTTAAAAATTATTTTTTAACTTATTCTCTTCCACCACGGGTTGGTGGACCCTCCTAATTTTTTTCTGTGACTTTCTTCGTACTAAGGCTGTAATGGATTGGGACGGGTCTCTCTCACCTCGTCCATATAATTAAACCCTTTTTAAAACAGTCGCGAGCAAATGTTGATGACCAAAAATAAAAAAAAAAAAGGAAACAAGCACGGAAAAAAAAAAGTGTGAAAGTAGAAGATAAAACCAACGACGATTTGAGGAAGGGAAAGAAGTCAAGGAACAAAAATTTATTAAAATTTTTTGGGTAAGCAAGTCGAAATATCTCTGAAAGTTCGAACATCTCTCTAAATTCTGACACTTTGAAAACTAATGTTTCAAATCCCGAGATGTCAAAAACCAACAATTTTTCAGCATTCTATCTGCTTTCTTCTTTCTTCTTCTTCCATCATCAACACAAACTGAGAACCAAAGACTATCAAGAGCGTTTGGGAGCAGATAAATCATCCATCTCCCCATTTAACTTAACCAAAACCACCTTATCCTTTAAGAGTACCCCCTCTTTGTCATTTCAAAACCGGTGGATTTTGCTAGACTTCCAATTTTGGGGGCAGAAATCGACTGTTGTATCGTCTAAATTTCTGGATCTGATCCTTAGAATAATAAGTACTGGTATGTATTGAGCGTGTATTTGACAGTGAATGTAATTTCAATGGTAAATAATATGATATATGTGAATAAAATGTCAACTTAATTCTGTTTAATATATTTATATTCTAACATACACACATAATTGTGTTGGTTTCCTGTATCACCACATCCTCAAAGATGCATTTCTATGGAGGAAATGATAGGATTAGCTTAAAAATTGTGTGCCTTTAGCTGATGCAGGAAGTAAAGGCGTAAATAAAGTCGAAAGCCACAATATCATAAGCAAAGAACAAAACTTTGTTTGCTAGATGTCGAGGGAAAAAGTGAAATCTAAGTGCACAAGATTAGGCAACGAAGCCGCACAATGCCTCGTTCTCTTTACATGCGTGGGTTGCTAGCAACGATAGAAAAGGCACTCACAAACTTGATTTCCGTAGAGGGGTGATTTTGATTTCACTTTGGAATAGAAGCTAAAAAGGACGATGGGGCCTCTGGCTCACTCTCAACCCATGTTCATCTACATGTAAAGGAAAGTAGCACTAGTTAATTCTCACGGTTAGGTCAGGGCATGTCCCACTTTCCTTGACTTCTCTGAATGATTATCTGCATTTATACTCAAACTAGATGGTATATACAAGGGTTTTTTTTTTTTTAGTTGGCACAACTAGGAAGTTCACTGAAATCAAAAGAGATAGAAATTGAAGTTTGTGCACAATTTCAATACTATTTACCAGGGGAAAAAAAAAAAGGTTATGACCAATAGTGAACTAGTTACAGGATGCCGGCAAAAACATGATACTCTATATACAGAATAATTCTGGAAAAAATAGACTAACACAAAGAATATGAGTAAAAAACAAACAAAGGCATCCAAGACAGAAGAAGGTCCCCCAACATAATGAATGAAGGACTGCAAAGTAACCCTCCACAAACGACGTCTATTTGTGATGTCCACATAATAATTTTGATTAGATTCAGTATTCAACCAATTACATATATATTCTCAGACACATATAGTCATTAAAGTAAATTATTTTAATAATTTTTTTATTTTTTATTCAGAATAAATTGTTAATCGGTATAACTATTTGCATATGATTCATTGGGATGTGCACATTCTTCTTGCATCGTCGATAACAAATTTTCTAATGAATTCATCATCAAACAAACACTTCAGCGTAGACAACCAGGAAATTAATGGAGACCAAATAGTCCAAACTAACTTGAAATCTCCCCTGAGGAAAAAAGGGAAATAAGTTGCAGCTGAAAAATGTTCAGAAAAACATTTCATATACTCGGGGAGTGAAATGCACATTGTGGTTACTGCAATAATAGTATATTAAGAAAATTCTTAGTAAGAAATTTTGAAATCTTAGATGAAAATTTTCAAATTTTCTGCTGGATTGGAAAGTGTGGACAGGTAATCACATGCTTACATTTAAAATAATGATGTATACGTTAATTATTTGGAATCTAAGAGTAAATTATTTGCCCATCTACCAGTTTTCCTTCTTAATTACTCAAAGACAGAAATATATTCCTCGGGATTTTACATTTTACAAATCTCAAATAGTAACCAGGCATATATATATATATGGCATTCATCTTGCCCTGTAGCCATGGCCTGAAATTATACTTCCTTAACCACGGGAAAGTCTCCTAGATAATCCCTCAATGGCATCCCCAAACAGCAATGAACATGGCAGTAGCTATAATTCATTGGCGGAGATTTTATCGACGCTTCCAAGGGAAACGGGGTGGTCGTCTCAGTGTCTTTATCGGTACCAGGGCGCCTGGATGTACCGAAGCTTCATGCGAGGCACCATGAAGGCGCAACAGCAATTCAGGCCTCGATCTACTGACGTTCTATTGGTCACTCATACAAAATCGGGCACAACATGGCTCAAAGCCCTTATGTTCTCCATAGTCAACCGAATTAGGTACGATGTTGATTCCGAACACCCTCTACTCACAACAAACCGTCATTACTTCGTCCCTTTCTTGGAAATTTTGTTTTTAACCCCATTTGGGATCCTGAAATTCTGCCCTCACCTCGCCTTCTCGCCATTCACCTTCCTTGCACTCTTTTGTCCGAATTCTGTTCTGAAATCGGGCTCTCGTATTGTCTACGTCTGTCGGGAACTAAAAGATGTGTTTGTTTCTCTGTGGCTCTTCACAAGAAAGATCAAGGAAAAAGGGGAATTGCCACCCCTTTCCCTTGAAGAGGCATTTGATTTGTTCTCTCGAGGAGTTTGTGACATGCGACCTTATTGGGATCATGTGCTTGGGTACAATATACTATTTTTTGAAGTATGAGGAGATGAAGGAAAACACCTTAGTTCAGGTAAAGAAATTGGCTGAGTTCTTAAGACATCCTTCGTTTTGAAGAGAAGAGGAAAGTCAGATGGTGCAGAAATTTGTTGATATCTGTAGCTGTGAAAACTTACGAAATTTGGGGGCCAACAGGACTGGAACTCAGCACAATATCATTAAAAATGAGTGGACTGGAACTCAGCACAATATCATTAAAAAGGGGACGTTGGAGATTGGAAGAATCATTTGACGCTTCAAATGATCGAATGTCTCGGTCGAATCACGGAACAGAAGTTTGCCGGATTTGGCTTGACCTTCCGGTATCAAGATGGAGACAACTGACCTTCAGCGTTTAGGTGTCATGGCACAAATGCGCCTGTAATAAGCAAGTTGTAGTGTAACTCTATTTTATTAAATTATTTAGTATTTTGATCTATTTATTATCTGGTTGTTCGTTGTTTTAATATGTTGTGTGCGTATCTATTGTATGTGCATGTGTGTTTAACATTTCGTAAAATATTATTTAGTCGATTTTAATAAAATAAGTGAATTGTTGTAGTCTAATTTTATATTAATTAAATTATTTAATATTTTGATATTATTTATTATTAAATTATTGTAATTTTAATATACAATATATATATATAATAATTCAAATTAAATCTAATGAATAATTATATTAAAATTAGTTATTTTTTAAAATATAAAAATTTAATTATTTATATTAATAATATCATTTGTTCAGTAAATATTATTTAAAAAATAAAAATAACTTCATCGTCCTTTCTTAAAATTCTTTCAATTTTGGGTCCGGTAACAATACAGGCAGCTGAATAGAACCATTTTCATTCGACCTTAAAACTCACGCACTCCCTTGGAGGGGTCGGTAAAAAGATGTGTGAAAGCAGAACCGAAAACCAACGATGATATTGACAAGGGACAGAAGACAAAGAACCAAAAAGCCAATGAGAGAGCAAGGGGAGGAGGGCAATATAGGAAATTTATAAAAATCTTATGGGTAAGTTAGTCAATATGTCCGAATGTTCTAACATCACTCTAAATTTTAAAACGTTTAAAAACCAAAGTTTCAAATCCCGGGATGTTGAAAACCAACCCTTTTCGACACTCTATCTGCTCGCTTCTCTTTCTTTCATCATCTACACCGAAAAAGAACCAAAGACTATCAAGAGTGTTTGGGAACAGATTAATCATCCATGTGCTCCCTAATTTACTTAACCCCTTCTTTGATATTACAAAACTTGTGAATTTTGCTAGACTTCCTATTTTCAGGCCAGATATCTACTGTTGTGTCATATAAATTTCTGCACGTGATCCTTGGAGTCAGAAGTATTGGCTTGTGTTGAGCGTGTATTAGACAGCGGAATGTAATTCGATGGTAAATAATATGGTATATGTTAATAAAATGTCAATTTAATTCTTTTTAATATATTTAAGTTCTAGAATTCACCCCGAATTGTGTTGGTCTCCTGTGTCACCTCATCTTCAAAATGCATTCTCATGGGAGGAAATGACAGGATTAGCTTAAAAATTGCTTCTTATTAACTATTGCGGGAAGTTCAGGTGTAAATAAAGTCGAAAGCCACAATATTCTAAGGAAAGAACAAAACTTTGTATGCTAGATGGCTAGGGAAAAGGTGAAATCACAAGATTAGGCAATTGCGCCGCACAATGCCTCGTCCTCTTTACATGTGTGGATTTCTGGTTAAAATATTGATGAATGAAAGAAACGAAAAAAAAGCACCCACTAACGAGATTTCGGTGGAGGGGCTGATTTTGATTGCCACTTAGGAATAAAAGCTCAAAAGGACGATGGGGTCTTCGGCTCACTCTCAGCCCATGTTGTCACGGTCGGGTTATGCCGGGGGGAGGGACATGTTAGTTACACAATCTGATTCTTACATCTTACATTAGATTCTGAGTCATATATAAGTGTAGGTATTACACACCTTAACAGATTATTTTTTGGGAGAGGGTAATAATATGGTGACAAGTGATATTAGAATTGACCCAAATTTGACTCTAATATTTTTTGCCAAGCGCTTCAACAGGAAATAGGCAGGGAGATCTCGATTCTAACAAATACGTCGATGAATTCGGTAAGGAAGAATATTACAAACAGGTTATATCTGGGTAAGGACAAGTTAGGTACAATCCAACTCTCACATTTCGGTCGGATAAGGAGTGAGAAATTTTATATTATATAAATACTGTACACTGCAGTAGGTCCCCCCTTTGAAGAGAGGGTAATGCAGTAGGTCCCCCTTTGTAGAGAGGGTAATGACCCGTGACAACGTGCATTTGCAAGCAAAGGAAAGGAGCACTGGCTAAATCTCACGGTTAGGTCAGGGCATGTCCCACTTTGATTTACTTCTTTGAATGATTATCCGCATTTATCCTGAAAAACATAAATATCTCTTCCTTCTTATCTACTCAGAGACATAAATATCTTCCTCGGGATTTTACGCTTTTTATAAATCTCAAATGGTAACCAGGCAAATTGTATGGATCTATAGGCATGCATCTTGCCCTGTAGCCATGGCCTGAAATTATTCTTCCTTAACCACATAAAAGTCTCCTAGATATTGCCCCTCAATGGCATCCCCAAACAGCAATGAACATGGTTACGCGGGTAAAAGAAACGAAGAATTTCGGCAGAATATTGATGGCAGCAGCTACAATTCATTGGACGAGATTTTATCAACGCTTCCAAGGGAAACAGGGTGGCTGTCTGAGTATCTTTATTGGTACCAGGGCGTCTGGATGAACCCAAGGAGCGTGCCAGGCGCAATAAAGATGCAACAGCAATTCAGACCTCGACCTACTGACATTTTATTGGTCACACCTCCGAAATCGGGGACAACATGGCTCAAAGCCCTTGTGTTCTCCATAGAAAACCGGACTAGGTACGACGTTGCTTCTAAACACCCTTTACTCACAACAAGTCCTCACGACTGTGTCCCTTCATTGGAAGATAAGATCGGTTTTAACCCCATTTGGGATCCTGAAAGTCTGCCCTCACCTCGACTTCTCGCCTCTCACCTTCCTTACAGTCTTTTGCCGAATTCTGTTCTGAAATCAGGCTCTCGAATTGTCTACGTCTGTCGGGAACCCAAAGATGTGTTTGTTTCCATGTGGCTGTTCACAAGAAAGATCAAGGAAAAAAAGGAATTGCCACCCCTTTCCCTTGAAGAGGCATTCGATTTATTCTGTCGAGGAGTTTCTATCACGGGGCCTTATTGGGATCATGTGCTTGGGTACTATAAAGCAAGTTTAGAATCGCCTCCCAACAATATACTATTTTTGAAGTATGAACAGATGAAGGAAAATACCTTAGCTCAGGTAAAGAAATTGGCTGAGTTCTTAGGGCATCCTTTCTCTTCAAAAGAGGAGGAAAGTGGGACGGTGCAGGAAATTGTTGATCTTTGTAGCTTTGAAAACTTGCGCAATTCGGAGGCAAACAGGACTGGAACTCAGAACAATGTCATTAAAAATGAGTGGTATTTTAGGAGAGGGGACGTTGGAGATTGGAAGAACCATTTGACGCCTCAAATGATCGAATGTCTCGATCGAATCACGGAGCGGAAGTTCGCCGGATTTGGCTTGACTTTCCAGCGTCCAGACGAAGACACCTGACCTTTCAGCGTGAAGTGTCTTTGCACAAATGCGCCTGTGCGCTGAGCTGGCTTTGGTAAAATAAGCAAGTTGTAGTGTAATTACATATTATTAAATTATATAGTATTTTAATCTATCTATTATATCATAATTTTAATATGTTGCGTGAAACATGAGTGTGTTTAGCATTTGGTAAAATACCATTTAGTTAATTTTAGTAAAATAAGTGAGTTGTTGTAATTTAATTGAAAATTATTAAATTATTTAAAATTTTAATTTTATTTATTAGTAAATTGTCGTTTTTTTAATATGTCGTATGGACATATTTACATGCATGTGCATGTATTTAACATTTGGTAAAATATTATTTAGTTGATTTTGATAAAATAAGTGAGTTATTGAGCGCTGGGCTGAACGCTTATTTGTTATTTATTATTGCAATCTTTACTCGTTTGATTAAACCTGTGTCCTGTCGAAATTGTGAGGATCGGAAGGCGGTACTGCTCCGACTCAGTTACGGTGACGCGACCCGGATGATCATTTACCGAGAGTTAAGCCTGAATCCGATTGAGAAAGAATCCAGGAAAACAGTTACTAAGCCGCCTGATTGGATTTAAAAAATTATAGTGGGCTACAAATCCAATGTTTAGCCGACAGATTGGATTTACAAGAAGCGAAAGAACAAACAGTTGCATTTCTTCCATTTCATTAAGGGGATATCGAGCATCTCAAGTATCCAAAAGTAGAGTACCCAAAATTCCAGTATCCAAAATTCTTTTTAGGCCACTACTCCTATAAAAAAACAACAGAGGTTTTACAAAAAGAAACAAATGTCTCTTCGAAATCAATGACTCGAACCTGTAAATATGTGAATTGTTCTTGTTTCCCAGCCGAGTTTTCATTTGACGATGAGTTCATCGTCCCCCTCTTCCGCCTCTGTCTCCATCACCGCCGCCTACGCCTCCTCCTCCTCCTCCTCCCCCTTGTTTCCCTCTTACTCTTACTCTTACTCTGGACCATGGAAGTACGATGTTTTTGGGAGTTTTAGAGGGGAAACCCGAAATAACCTCACCAGCCATCTCCGCGACGCCTTACGTAAGAGAAAAATCAAGACCTTTATAGACGATAAACTTGAAAGAGGGAGAGATTTATGAATTCTCCCGAAAGCCATTGAAGAGTCAGCAATTTCCATAATTATTTTCTCGGAAAATTTCGCAGTCTCAGAGTGGTGCTTGGATGAAGTAGCGAAGATTGTTGAATGCATGCACTCACTGGGACAAACAGTTCTACCGGTTTTCTATCGGGTCGATCCATCTGACGTAGGAGAAGTGGCCGGCAGTTTCGGGAGAGCAATTTCTAAGCATGAGGAAGATGCAAAGCAGAGTAGGGACAAGGCGGTGTTGAAGAAAGTCGCCAAGTGGAAGGAGGCCTTGCCTATAGTTGCCAGCCGGGCAGGCTGGGATTCCAGGGTCACCAAGTAAAATTATCTATGTTTCTGCTTTTGCATTTTGTGCATATTCCATTAGACCAAATGAGCAGTCTGGTTCATTTTAACCACGAGGGTGTTTCTACAATCGAGAAAATTTTAATTAAACTCAGTTTTTAGCATCTAGTTACACTTCAAAAATGGCGATCCGTTATCAGATGTCTGGCCGGCCGATTAGTAATGAACTGTTCTCTTACGTGAGCAGGAAAAAGGGGAAAATTCTTAGACTCCTCCTTTCTTATTATAAATTTGAAATAGACAATTTCCAAATCAATCTGTGAGACTGGAATTGTCGCGAAAAGAAGTCGTCAAGAAATAGATGAGAAGATGATATGTTGGAAATGATAATAGAAACTGAAGAGAAACCGCCTTGTCGCGAGAGAATGATTTGGAGGAGAGAAAACAGAGAAAATAAATGAGAAAACACATTCAAGCTTTCCGAATTTCGATATTTTTTCATAATTTTTTTAAACTAGAAGAAAATTGGGTTAGTAGGTATAGAGAGCAGAAAAGGTGATATTGAAACGTTAAAACTTATAAGCAGTCTTGTGTCTAAAGTCTCAGTCATTAAATTTGATAGGTCAAAATTGCCTTACCGTGATAGGTCTTGTTTGAGAAGAGCTAAACCTGAAAGACATTGAAACATTAGGCCTTTTTCTCTGAAATGGCTACCAACTGCTTCATAGACTGGTGCAATAATTTCTGTCCATCTAACTGGGTTTTATTCAAATTCTTAATTGCTAGGCTGGATTCCAAACTCGTTGGGAAATTGTTGACGATGTCTAAGAGAAACTATATCACATGTCCCAAAGCATTGACTCTAACTTGGTTAGCGTTGATTTCTGTTTTAGGCAGATTGAATCGTTACTATCGGTTGAATTGAATGGTGTTCGCGTCATAGGAATCGGAGGCATGCCTGGGGTGGGGAAGACAACCATTGCCAAAGCCTTGTTTAAAAAAACTTTCGAGGAAATTTGATGCATGCTAGCTCCTTAAGAATGTTAGTGACAAAACCAAAAAGTATGGGCTGGATCATCTACGATACGAAGTTTTTTCTGAAATATTAGAAGAAGAAAACCTTCGCATCGGTTTGCTCAATCTAGTTTGTAATTTTAGAAAGGCCTGTCTTCAGTGCAAAAAGGTTCTTATTGTTTTTGATGATGTAGACGATTCATTGCAACTACAATAACTATTGCTTGGGGGTAGCTCTTCATTTGGCATGGGAAGCCGAATCATCGTAACAAGTAGAGTGCATCAAGCTTTTGACATATAAAAAATATTTCGTTGGGGTACCTAATATAGATGAATCTCTGCAACTCTTCAGTATGTATGCCTTCAAAGAAAAGCATCCTCCAGAAGATTGACAGGAGCTGTCAATGGCTATGGTAAACTATTGCGAAGGGAATCCTTTGGCTCTCAAAGTTCTGGGTTCCACTCTATATGGTAAAAGCAAGAAAGATTGGGAAAGCTCACTGCAAGCACTGAGAAAAGTTCTAAATCCAAAATTTCTTAAGGTACTTAGAACAAGCTATGATAGATTGGGGCTTGACAAGCAGAAAGTCTTTCTTGACATTGCATGTTTCTTCAGAGGAGGGGACCAAGACTATGCAGAAAGAACATTGGACGGCTGTTATAATTCTCTGCATTTTACAGTAACTAGTCTCATCGATAAGTGTCTCGACTCTTTCTGGCAACAAGTTGGAGACGCATGATTTGCTTCAAGAGACGGGCTGGGTGATCGCCCACAAAGAATCTGAACCTGGAAAATGTAGTAGGATATGGGATCCTGGAGATGTCTATAATGTACTAACAAGGAAAAAGGTTAACGCTAACTCCATGTCTTTATTTTAAATTGTTGGTTATGTTTTCCATTTTCTTTCTTCTGTTTGGAGGTGATATGCAAGCTGTTCCTTCGCTTTTGATAATTAGGGAACTGAAGCAATTGAAAGCATATTTTTAGACATGTCTAAAATAAGGGAGATGAAATTGGAATCTGACACCTTTGCCCCCATGGATCATCTAAAATTGCTGAAATTCTTTGCACCACCTTCACTAAGGGGCTGGGAAGACAAAGTCTGCCTTCCTCATAATGGTTTTCAATCACTGTCCCTTCAGAAATTTTGGCACCAAATTTTTGTGCTGAACACCTAGTTGAGATCAACCTACCTTATAGCAAGGTTAAACGTCTCTGGACAGGAAAACAGGTACGCTTGAATAGCTGCACATGCCTTTCTTCCCGTATCCCACCCCCTCTATGCAAATTATACATGTGAGATGCTAACTCTCGTGCTGTGCTAAACATGTCTCTTTCTGTACCAGCAACTTCCAAAGTTGAAACGGATTGACCTCAAGTTCTCCTCACACCTGAGTGCAAGTCCAGATCTTTCACTGGCTGAAAATATCGAGAGTCTCAACCTTCAAAATTGTACAAGTTTGGTGAAGCTTCACGCATCGGTTCAACATCTTAACAAGCTGGAATACCTCAATCTCCGTCATTGTAGTAGCCTGAGGAATCTTCCATGTAGGATAAGGTCAAGAAGTGCCCAGTTCTGTCAGGATGGCCGAAGGAATTAGCCGAGTCAGGTGCTACATTTGTTCGTCTTATTGGTTGCTCAAGGTTCAAGAAGTTTCCACGGGTTTTTCAAAACACAAAGGAGCTATATCTGAGCAAGACTGCAATAAGAGAAATACCGACAGAAATGGAGTTTCTCACACGTCTTGAGAGATTGGAGATGATAAGACCTGAATTATCTAATAGGGAAATTTTTCTTGAATTATCTCTTCAGATCGCTCTATGTCTTGCTTTATTTTTTATGGCAATTCTTCTTCCTGGGGCCGTTCCAATTACATATCTTGCTATAAATGGTACGAACGCTCTTATTAATACAGTTTCTGCGATCCATTCTACAATGTGGAGGAGTCGAATCGATGATACGGAATCTAGTGAATTTTCCAATTCGAGTAATGTCAACATTCTGATAACAGGACGTAAAATTCGACGATGGTTTGATAATAGACGCAAGGGATCCTGGGTAACCGTACGGTTTCCCTCCCATTGGCGTGGGTTCACGGGAATTGCTTTCTGCGTTGTCTTTGCATCGGAGTTTTCCCCAGGACGTGCGGCCCCAAATCCTTCTAGGTTCAGCGGTTTTTCATCTGAATGTGGAGTCGATTTCCTCGACGACCAAAGTAGAGATGCCACTAGGCATTGGAAATGTTTCTTTAGTAACCTCCACTTAGTCAAGTCAGACCATGTGTTGCTGTGGCATGAACGCTGCGTGCAAGCGGACAATTCGGTTGTAGATTGGTTACCTCAGTATTCTGGAAGGCAGGTCTTATTCAAATTTAACCCAGAAAGGCGGCATTTACTTCTCAACAAATGCGTGGTGAAAAGTTGCGGGGTTTGTATAACGTGGCAGAGTCCCATTCCAGAATTTGGGGCAATTCCTCCATCTTTGGCGGACATATCAAGTGTAACTAGAAGCACCTCGAGGAGGGGGTTTACTCGACCTTAGGGAGAGTGTTTACACAATTTCGTGAAAAGGACTGCAAATGACGATTTGAACCCGGCAATTTTATCAAATTCGCAAGCAACGCTGCTTTCTTCGCACCCAGCTCTAGGCCTCTAGCCTTTCCTGCGTGCCAAAAATCTATATTTTGGCACTATTTTTCTTCCCTTAGAAGATCGTTGTTTACTAAATTGAAATCAAGAAAATTAAACAAATGTTTTCTTTATTTTCAGTTAACTATCGGTCCTAGTTCACTTCCTCACAATATGTGCCGATTGTCAACCTTGTTCGCCTATTTTTCCTACAATTTTTGGAATGGAATGTATCAAAGTATAGATTTCTATCGTTAAATGTCTCTTTGAATTCATCATTTTAGTTAGAAAAAAAAGATTTTAGGCACGATTCAAAGAATTTCACTCCCAAGAGGCACTTTTTTTTTTTTTTTTGTCTCTTATCGTTTTTTTTCTCCCGTCTCTTTGTACCGTTTCCAATACTTACGTTCATGTCTTGTGTAAGGAAAAGTGCAATGACTCCAGGGCCTTCTTTGCAAATATCTGACGCTGACTCGGCCCATAAAGTTAATAGGCAAGTGTTACCCCTTTTATCCTAGGAAAATTGAGTATCATAATAGAACGGGACGGCAAAGAGCAACTCAATTTGTATCCAAGGATCTTGAATGTAAAATTGGGTCAAATTGAAGTGGCTGCGAAGTTGCGAGGCCGACAATGAGCATGTGGGTTATCTCTACGACTGCAGAGCGTTTCACGGGGAAGGAGAGGGTTATTTTAATTTCCAAGTAGGGTTCCCAGAAAAGGTTGGGGTGGACTCGATGATGACGATGCAATTGGGCCTAATCCAGCATTTTACGGATTGATCAAGCTCTTCGATGGGCCGCACGTTTGTTGTGTCATGTAAAATCAGCTTCAATTTGTTGTTAAAATTACTCTTCCATTACCAACTACTTTTAGTAAGATCCTTTAATTAAAAACCGAGGAAACATTGACTATCGATACCTAGTCGGTAATAGAAAATGATCATTGCACACACTGCATGGTCCAATTATGTATGCTCATCTACTCTAGAAAGGAATTGCCAAACTACAATCGAACTGTTGCAGATTATGCTTCATTTAGTCCGCAATAAAAAAATGAATATACCGAGAGGTCCAGGACAAAAATTTTGAACTTGAAAAATTTTAAGTGCTCGTCGCCCATGGACAAAGCATTAGTGCAGAAGTAAGCATAACAGTTCCAAATTAAAGCATAAACGTAAGTAGCATTTCCATCCTCAACAACCCTTGTTGGAGAATGAATATTGTTCTAAGTAGAATCCTAGTTACAATACAAATCATAGGCTTATACATATAAAGAGTATCTTGGTGCATTTCCAAAGGGCAGAGAGATAATCTAGAAAGAAGTAGAGATAGATGAGAATGACTTAGGTCCTAACCATGGTTGTTGGGTTAGAGGAGAACCCAAGGAAAACAAAATATATCCCTTAGGTTGCATGCATGTGCAGTGAGCTCCACATCCATTTATGGAGCACCCATAATTGAACAATGTAAATGGTAAATGCATAAAACAACAAAACACTACCCCTTCCTATCGTTTTCCTATAGTGGGCTACAACTTCCATGTTTAGCCGCCATGTTGGATTTACAAAAAGTGAAAACACTAACAGTTAGTTACATTTCTTCCCTTTCCTTAAGGGGAGATTTTTGTTAAAACCTTTAAAGATTTTAAAACAAAGTTGGTAATAAAAACATTTGTAGTAACATGACTGCATGGTCCTAGTTTTAAAATCCTAAGACTAGATAGAACGTAATGCAACAGGAAAAAAAAAGAAGAAGAAAAGACTTCGGGCATCCCAAAGGCCCGTTAAGATGACTTTTCTAAAAACTTACCCTTCATATCCATTGGAGGGATTAGCCATTTTAAAAACAAATGTGAAAACTGATAGGTCTGCATTTTTTCGTTGTTGAATATACATTTTGCAAACCCAATTTTTAACGTCGATTAGCATTTCCTAGCTTGGCCAAAATTTACAAAATGGTCGTTTTACTCAACCTCTTTGTGGGGCTAAGAAAAACTCTCCAACTAAGCTAATCCAGTAGCTTGAGTTGGTAATCTCGTACACATGATTGGTTCTTTTCAAGGAACCCCTCATTCAAAAACATGTTGAGAAAGAGATGCATGACTCAATGATTGTAACCCCTACGGAGGGCTTCTGATTGCATGTGTGCAAAAGCCCAAATGCCGAGCATGGGCTAGTGTTAGGAAGAGATAGATAAAGGGGGAACCATGGTTAGGCCGAAGGTTGTTGAAACCTCAAAGGAAGCGGCTGAGGAGGCATGGGCTTGGCTATAGATTAAAAAAAGTCTCTAGCGATGAGGAATTGGTGGAGCGTGAAGAGCCACGGTTACGCCTGTGGCACAGCAAAACACACTGTCAAAGATATCAGTACTCTTTCTGCTTGAAAACGACAAATTAATAAAACATATAAATTTTTAGAAGTCCTGAAAAATGAGAGGGAGACTAGATCATATTGCTATTTTTAATTATAAGAAATTGATTTTCCTTCATTAAGAAGTATGCTATGGTCAATCTAAAGTTACAATCGCACTTTTAGCTAATGACATTTAAAATCCCCACCTATTGTCTTTAGAACATTAAATATTGAAAAATCAGATTTTTCTAGCTTGGAAAGACGATAACTTTTGATTCTGTTGTTGAAACCATTTTGCACGCAATCCATGTACTTTTGCAGAAGCATATATATACCACTCGAGAGAAGTTTCACATGCAATTTACAATCAAGTACAAACAAGTGGTTGGTGCCAGGGGAATCAGTAAACAAGATAAGATAAAAAAGGCACAAACCTGATGGTAAGGATGCCGTTGGTGCAAGAGACATAGGTGTACCATAGTGTTGTGGGTAGCCTCCATTTGAGTTGATTGCTGAATACTGAAACAGCTGGTGTGGATACTGGACACCGTAGTTCTGACCAGAAGCATAGCTTGTGGCTCCCACTCCGCTTCCTTCTCCAAATTGAAGATAAGGATAGAAGGCAGTTGCTGCGCCGGTCATCATCCCACCAGTTCCAGTTCCATACAAAGGATACTGGGCAGTTGCCCCACCATACACGCTATAATAGTTCTGAAGATCGCAATTCAGACGTGTCATTAGCTAGCTCTGACGTTATTGGGAACTATTTATTTATTCAGATATTATTTTTCATTGTCTTTTGTGAAATGAGTCATAATCTTGTAATATTCTTTGCGAGGGTTTAATTTCTTCGCGATGTGTTCCCCAAATTGTTGGCATTTTGTAAATTATTTGAAAATGCAACAAAAAAGAGAAACTTCTAAGATGGCAAAGCAATAGTAATAGAAATGATAGTCATTATAATGAAAGGTAAAAAGTCACTGTCTCCGAAAGAAAGTATGCTTCAAAACGCATCCTAAGATGTCGTGTGCAAGAAGCCAAAAAAAAAGAGAGAGAAGATATGTTTATACAAACCGTCGGGTAACTGTAGTCTGGCGAGTATGAAGAGTACCTGAAATGGGGTTTAGAGAAATGGCAAAAGTAAAAGTTAGCATTTGGTGCTTCTAAAATGACTAAGCCAAATTTCCATAAAAGCTATCGATGTAAGGTATATATGAAACGAAGAAAGAACACAAGAAGTAAGGTTGGTTAGCGTATCCAATCGATCTGGCTGTTAATTGGATATCTTTTACCACATGCAAAATACAAATGCATCTGTGTATGAGTTTCGCCATCTTTTTAAACAGTGTGCGCATATTAGGCATTGAAAAGATAGGGGGACAAGGAGAAGTGATAAACACGTGCTATGTCTATGATATTCTTCGTTGTGTCAAACTTGTGATGTGCGTGAAATCATGCGTCATTTATGTGTTAGACATAGATTTATGTTTGCCTGCGCACACAGAGAGAGAGAGAGAGAGAGAACATCATTTGCTGCAGAATAAATGGATGAGCGTGGTCAACAAACCCCAGTTTATTGGTGTGGGTGTGCATGAGCTGGCGATGCACGTGCATTCAGCCTCCACATACATACATACACAGGATGGAGAGAGAGAGAGAGAGAGAGAGAGAGAGAGAAAAGCATACCCATAAACATTGTAAGGGATGCCTTGTTGGATGGCATAATGAGGGAAGGATGCAGCCGAGGGAAAAGTTGTTCCCACCCCACCTCCAAAACCTGTCTGAAAAGAGCTCATTACCCTAAAGTTCCTGCCTGCTGCACCTGCATGCCACAGCCAACAGTATTATTGTTAGTCTTTGGACTACACACATAACATTTGATAATCATATTCAAATATCTGGTAACATGTTTCTCTTAGGTTACCCCTTATTTTACACAAATTGTAAAATTCAAAAGTTCAAATGCAAGAAGAAAGGATAGGCACATAAACAGCTATATTCGTATTGGATAAGAATAATTTAACCTTCTTGAAAATGTGTATAATATTCTTCAAAAATATGCATTCTCAAAATCTATAGCTAGTATTGAGTTGTTTCCAAGCTAAGAAAAGCTAAATATTTCTCTAGCATGCGCACTTGCAATTATATCACATCCTTTAAACAACAAAGAATAGAAGTAGAACTTTCCCACCTGGGAGGAATATTCATTCTGCATTTTGATTTTGACTGTGCAGAGGTTTGTCCAAAACAGAACATTATTGGACCTCCACATTAAATCCTTACATGAAAATGCCCACTTTAACTGGCGATAAGGCGAATGCACCTAGTCTTGTCTTCAATAATGAATTAAAGGATGACTTGACGGTGCATGGGATGTTAAGGCATCTTTTACAAGAAAGAATGAAAGATACTGTAAAGCTATTTCTAGATCTGAGCTATGTTATCAGTGTATAGAATGTAGGCCTATATACTTGGACAACCATCTTCACATGAAATAATGCGTAGACATAGAAAAAAGAAGGAAAAGATTAAAAAAAAAAAAAGGTCATAAGGAAAAGCATGTATACCGTGCTTTGGGGTAGAGGGTTTGGATCTCTGCAAACCTAAAGAGGCAAGGTTGCAATTAGCCCTTCTGCCATCTATCACCGGAGCAGCATCAACGCAGGCTCTCATGGCTGCTTCAGGTTCCCGAAAAGTCACCTAAAATAGGTACAAACTATGACAATCCAAAAATGGAAATAACACAGATTCTTATTATGCTTCATGACGAAATTCTTGAATTTCACGCGAATATCATGTTAGACTCTCCTGTACTTGAAAATCTAATGTTAATTGAATTACAAGATGGAATATTATATACGGAATGAATGGAAATATGTAGAAGCGGAAAGGAAAAATGATTTTAAAAAAAAAAGAAAAAGGAACAAAAAAGTGCAATACAAATCCATAGCCTTTGGATCTGCCAGTGGCCTTATCAGTGATGACAACAGCCTCCAAGATCTCACCAAACTGCTCAAAGTATTTCTTCATAGTCTCCTTCTGGGTCTCCCAAGCCAACCCTCCAACAAAGACCTTAGTGTATGTTGTGTCACCAAACTGCCCTGCCAAACTTGCTGGAGTCATCTTTTAACTCTTCCCTTTCTTCTCCTACTTCTCGAGACAATTGAATATCAGCCTCCTCCGAAACAAAAAGTCAGCACCAACAAAACTTTGTGCCTCTGAAATGAGACCTATATGTGACTGGATACCTATGTGTGGTACAAAACTAGCTACCTAGCAAAATAGACTGGATCTGATGAGTATTGTTCACTAAAGATGAGAAAGACCCACTGAATTCAGAGGAATCTTCTCTTGGATTTTGAGGTGAATTTAGTGTCGATGGTGGCAGTAGAGTTGATATTGATCAAAGGGAGACAACTAAGTCAGAGATACCAAGCAAGAGAGAAAAAATTGAAAGGGAAAGGGAAAGCAAAAGCTAGAACAACAGAAGGAAAGGCCATCTAATAATACAGACATAAATTATAGATACGCACCCAGCTAATCCCCACCCCTTTACACTCTGGACATATCATTTCCCTCACGCGCCATAATTTCCAGTGTTCGCCACACTTCTATGATAGTTTGGTGACTGCACATAATGTTTGAGCTAACGCGCGCTTTATGTCATCCATTGCTGTACTGTCAATTATTTTGGGAAGGATCGTAGAATGACGTGATTACCCCTAACATGTCAGGCGGTCGCAAAGGCACCTCGAAGAAGTGCGACGGGGGGAGCAAAAGCGCTTCGTGGCAGAAACGGAACGGTGGGAATTTTCGGAAAACGCGGAGAACAGGGGCGGTCAACGGTCAACCCTCTCGGCTAAAATTGCCCCTCGCTGGAGTGGGCGGCATCATCATGATGCATGGTGCACGTAGTTCCCTTGTGATTATATATTAATTAATAATCTTCATTGTTTTCCTTGGTGTAATATAATCTTCATATGTTCATCTTTTCATCACAGAGGATTATATCGTATAGAATAAATGTTGGGGCCACAAACCAACTAATTTATTTATAATTTTATATTATATATATTTTTTAATTTTTTTATTTTTTTAAAATAAATTTTATTTATTATACAATATAAAATTATAAATAAATTATACTTAAAAAAACAATAAGTCTAAATAAAAATTTCCATATTTTTTCATATAAAAGTGGCTACAGCCACCAAATCCCTTTTCATTCTCTATTCTCCTAAACGGGAAGAAAAAAAGAAAAAAAGCAAGAAGAGTTACTTCGCAAGTAAGCTTTAGGCAATTGAGAAATTATAAATACACAATAATGATGATGATAATGAGAAAATTAAAAAAAAAAAAAAAAAGCTCCATTCCCATAATGAAGCAAAGTTGTCTAAACTAACTAAAATCACTCGGAAAATAGTCTCAATTGGCGCTTAAGGTGACTCGAGGACATGTAAAAAAAAAAGCAACGCGAAATTCAAAATTTGAAAGAGGCGAAATAATTCGAACAGAAAGTACATATGTTGACCAATCATGTGGCTGCTAGGTCGAAACCAAGCGACGACGAATTGCTGAACTGGAGGCCCAATGGAAACGGGTGGGGGGGGGGGTAAAGCGAGAAGAAATAACTGAGGATAAAAAATCGCACTAGACAGGTAGAGAGAATTAAGGAGTAAGGGCCCACTTCTCAGAAAATGGAGTAAGGGCCGTAACCATGTTGAAAACAAACGAGTAATCTATTTTAAGGATGAAATCAAATTTACCGATGAGCTATACTAGAGCTTACTGGAGTCGATTTTTCAATTTACCAACCAACCACCAAACCACCTTTAAAGGAAGGGGCACAGAATATTTAATGGTGCCATCTCAATATTCTTGTTTTTGCATTAATTAATTTTGATCTCTGCTTTGTCTTTTAATGGCGGCTCAACTAATTTTAATGTATGGACCAATAAAAGACCGATTTTATTTTTGCACGCAGTAGGCAATAGATGTTAATTATGGTCATAAATTTCTAGTCAACTACACCTGCCTTAATTCATTTTTTTTTTTAATGGCCAAGCACCACTTTTTTTGTTTTTGTTTTTTATTTTTCTTTTGGGGGTTTAAAGCGTAAAGGATTTTGATTCTAATTACTAGAATTAAGAAGCCAATAATTGTACCGTCAGACATGCCTCTAGAGGCTGAATTTTACCTCACTTTAGGGAGTCAATCTTGGACCCGTAGAAACTCTATTGATCCATAAATTATTGGAATTACCGGTTCCTTTTTGCATTGGCAATTGTGAGATTTGGACTTAGTTATCACTTTGTAGCCCCATCGAGATGCCATTATGTGTACCAGATATACATAAAGTACCAATTGGAATTTAGCTATCAAATTTAGTCCGTACGCCTGCAATGTTGACGCAGGAGCACACTAGAGGATTAGAATATGTACAAAAGAACTCCAAGATTGTCACCTCGTTTGTCCCCTTTAAGATTATGAAAACTTTCATATAGAATTAACGACCGACCATACCTTGTTGTTTTCGCTAACCATCTTGGTAGGAGATGGATATATAATAATCCACGACCTGGCTTGCTTACTGTGCGTCCAACTAGAAGTTGCGGAGTGGCAATTGAAGAATTACATCCCGCTGGGTCTCAAAATTATCTCATGATGGCATATTGCAGGAAGGCTGTCCTGAAGAAAATGCGAACTTAATACCTTTTATTTTTATGCCAAACGCATTGGAAAAATTAAAATTCCCAAAAAATTTAACTGCAATTGAGTAACCATCTTACAGCATTGAACGATCCTTTCCTAAATAATTGAAGGGCAATATTGATGAACAAAAGGGGTTCTTGCGAGCATAACTGTTGTCCTTCTCTTTGTGCGGCAGCTGTCACCAACTTCATGGACCAGAAAGTCACATCAGCCAATCCAACGCCTGTGTTCCATGCAACCCCACATTCCTCTTCTCTTCTCTCTCTCTCTCTCTCTCTCTCTCTGTGAAGCGAGAGGCACAGAAATGTCAATCACACACATGCATGACTCGCAGCCTTATTGTCCACTTCCAGTCCATTTCACTCTCGTGGACCATATTTGTCAACTCACGCTTCCCAACCCAAAGCCGAAAGTTCCCTTCGCTCATTTCCATAATCCATTCTTCTACCCAGGATATAGTACAAAAGGAAAAACGTACAATGAAATTTTGCTGTTGCTCCTAGTCTTTCCTTCCATAGGATTTCCTTTGTTTTCTAATGAACTGCACGGTTATCCTTCTTTTACCCTTGTTTCTTTTTTTTTTTTTTTTTCTGGTTGCCTTTTCATGTTTCATGGTTCAAACCTTGTTTATCATGATTTTAAGCATCTTTTTCTTCCATTTTTGTTTTCCTCCAACAATGTTTTGAGGCGTAGAATTGCTTCATACATAAATTATATGGAATTCTATGTTAGGTTTAGGGGTATAACATCATGATTCGAATTGAAAGTCGTGACCCATTGGTCGTTAACTCGTTGTTACGTTACAAATCTCAATTGCATATACCCGTTAGTGCATGAGACAGTTATTTAATTATAACAATATGGTATCATTGCATGAATCTACTAGCCGTTGCATGTTTTCCCATATGTATAAGTAGCATATATTATTTTAGTACACTCATGGCTTATCATAATTTTCAACTTGCGAAAAAAAAACAAAAAAGGCGTTCGTGGCTTCTTTCCTCTTCTTGCTACGGTTGTTTGATGATCTCCATTTGGATCTTGCTTGTTGCATTGCATGACTGACGATGATGCCCAACTTTGTGGGCGAGTTAGTGTTTATTCAACGCAAAAGCTCTGCTTGCTCCTAGACTTGCTCACTGCTGATATCGAATCAACCATGTTGCCGGGTCATTTTGTTTCTTAAGATGGTCAAAAGGACTCCTGCATTTATTAGACAATAACTTTGATCTTTATCTTTTTCTTCTTCTACACGAAAAAAAAAAAAAAAAAAAACATTGCTTCTAAAAGTGTAGGAGTTTTTTTTTATATATATATTTTTAAAATAAGATTATTTGAACAATAAAATAAATGGAATAATCAATTCTCAGAATTGGGTGGAAAAAGGAGGCCCAATTAGGCCCATCTTCAACGTCAAGATTGAAGAACCAAATGGCCCAAAAGGCCGAAAATGGTAAAACATTGATAGTCGATGATTGTATGCAGACTAGAAACCATTGGTGAAGGCAGAGATAGGGGGCTAAGGTATCGAGCAACAACAACAGCAAAAGACAACCCTCTGGGCTCTGGCTGTTTCTTCTCCTCCTCCTTCTTTGTCATCTTTTTTCTTCAATTTTCGCTCTAAATTCTACCGGGTCCCTAACCCATTGGTCCTCTTAATTGAGCATAAATGAACAACAAAAGATTAGACTTACATATGATTCAATCGAATGCTTCTCCAAGAACTCATTAGGGGTATTTTGCATGCTAACATGTGCCTCCCTCACTCAAGGCAAAAGATCATTGACACACACGCAAATGCCACCCAAGAGAAAATCGGCCTACTTTTCTGTTAAAGGCAACACAGTTTGTTGGACCATGAAAATCACATGATTGAACTGCCAAACCCGTAACCACAGCCGTCCATCTAATAAGAGAAAGAGACATGGAAGTTTGGTTGTAGGGCTACGCAAGGCTTCCAAATAAGAAAAGCTTGCAGAGGAGGCCTATAATTGGCCTTCTTTCTCATACTACCCGATCCCATGATCATATGTTCTTCAAAAGGTACCCTCACATTAGCTTTTTCCAATCAATGGTATATATCTCTAACTTTCTTATTATTATTATTGTTTTTTTTTCTTTTTTTTCTTTTTATCTTGCATCCCTTACATATATATATATAGCGCATTAAAGATTTTAAGATATTGCATATTGTTTCAATATTTTAGTCTCATCGATATAGTGTTACCTTTTAATGCTTGTCTTTCACTTTGTCAGTACGATGATTTTTTGTTACTCTCTCCCGGCCGGATTTGGTTGAAGTTATATTATTTCGAATTTAACTTAATATTAGCATTCAAGACATTAAGATCAATGCACAATTTGGCATCGACTATTGAATCGGAGAGAGTTGAGCATGTGTAGTGTGCTAGACTGGTTTAGAAATTTCCCTTTTTCATTGTTATTCATCATCCTTTATTGTAAAGGGATGTTGCCATAATAGCCGATGGACGGAGATGAGATTTATTTTGTGTAATCCTTTTATAGTCAATTTTAATTAGTCTCTAACACAACACATCCTTCACATGGCGTGCTAAGGGCGCATTTCAAATCAATGGTGGCTATGAAACTTGAAAGCTAACATTCACCAAATTGTTTCCAATTATGTACACTAATTGGGACCATTTTATATCTGGGATTTCAAAACGTCCATATATATTGTCACAAGTACTAGAACATTGCATGCATCATTTCTCACATAATGTTAATTTAACACATGCACCAGTTGTCTATATGACTAAATTCCCTGCCTTTTGCGCTTTGTATTTTCATGAAGGACTCGATCAAGGCCACAAAAATTAAGTTGCTTCTTCCAGAAAAGAAGCTGGTCGTGGGATTGCGGGATTTGGTGTTCACATTGTGGCCTTGGCAGCAGCTCGGCAACGAGTCCAGGAAAATGAGAGGAAAGCCAGTTTCAGGCAAAGCCATTCTTGTATTATGCATTGCTAGTTTCCTTGCAGGATCTCTCTTCACGAACCAGGGCTGGACTCAATCTTCTCGCCTTAAAGACCATCAGTTTCCGATCATTCCTCCTCACGTCAACAAGCTGCGGGAAGTGAAACAAGATTGTGATCTCAAGCGTGTAAGTTCAGTTGGTAGCTCATGCTCATCACAATCGAGTGATTAACACGAACATACGCATGCACGTCAAAGAGTCGCCACATTTTCATTATATCATTTATTCGTGAGTTATATATAATTTATATGTTATCAACTGGTTATGATATTACTATAGCATATGATGATTCAGATTGTGATCCGAGTCAGACGCCCTGTGGTTATTGTAGTTCCTCTTTTATTTTATTTAGCATTTTTGTGGCATCGCAAATTGATTGTTAAATGTTATTCTTGCTCTTAAAAGTGTGACATACTTCTAGTGGCAAGTTGATGGCCTCGCTATGATGAGCTCAATAGCTTGTGAGTCGCCTGTTTGAATGTAAATATTGCAGTATTAAGGTACTTGATTTATCCCTTTTGTTTTCAATACCTTAACAGAAATTGATTGAAGAAAAGCCTGAAGACATCATGGTAGAGGTTAAAAGAACCCATCAAGCTGTCAAGTAAGATTGTTTTTTCTTTTGTTTTTTTTTTTTTTTTTTTGTTTCTTTTCAAAAAACTGCATATGCTTTATTTAATTTTTCCATCAATCTCTACCATTTCACATCTCATTTACTAATTAATTAGAACAAATAAATAGATACCTCGAGAGCACAGTTTCCAGCCTAGAGATGGAACTTGTCGCTGCTCGGAAAAGCCAAGCCAACGGCCAACTCCCACTGGAAAGACCAACTAATCACACTTTACAGAAGGTTTTTGTTGTCATTGGGATCAATACAGCATTTAGCAGCAGAAAGCGCCGAGACTCTGTTCGAGAAACTTGGATGCCAAAAGGTCTTTTCTCCCCCCAACCTTCCCTACCTCTCATGGAAGCAATGTCTATTTCCTCCCTCTTATAGAAAACTAAGATCAACCCTTGTAATGTCCCATACGAGAGAAGGTCCAAGTAAGCCAGGCCATGCTAAAGTTTTTGCATGTTAATGTGTGTGTACCAATGTGTGTATCATAATTCCAAAGAGTAAGATTGCACAACACAGGGGCTAAATTGACGGAATTGGAGAAAGAGAAAGGCATTGTGATCCGGTTTGTGATCGGACACAGTGTCACTCGAGGCGGTGCTCTTGATAAAGCTTTGGAATCAGAAGAGGCAGAACACAAGGACTTTCTTAGGCTTAACCATGTCGAGGGATACCACGAGCTCTCCACCAAGACCAGGTTGTATTTTTCCACTGCTGCTTCAATTTGGGACGCGGAGTTTTACGTTAAGGTGGATGATGATGTTCATGTCAACTTAGGTTAGCTTAATGCTTCTCTCCAACCTTCAATTTGGCATTAATTAATTTTGCTACGTATTAATCACATTTATTGTGTACCAATATCACGCTAGGCTTGCTAGTGAGCAATCTGGCTAAGTACCGGTTCAAGCCTAGGATCTACATTGGGTGCATGAAGTCCGGGCCCGTCCTTTCCAAAAAGTAAGTTACTGAAGCATTAAGCGGAATTCCATTAAAAAAAAACTAAAAAAACAAAAAAAAAAACAAACAAACTACTAAAAGGACCAACATAAGATTGATTTCTTATGTTAAGATGATAGAACATATCATTTTAGAGACATCTAAAGGTTCAGATTTTTCTCAAAGAAAAGTTGCTAGGTCAGAAGGGCGAGCCCACAGTGTGGGAACGTCGTACAGTGAAAATGCTTTTTGATAGTTGCTAAGTCAATTACCTTTTTTCCTGGTTTTCCAGAGGGGTAAAATATCATGAGCCAGAGCATTGGAAATTTGGCGAGGAAGGGAACAAGTACTTTAGACATGCCACTGGCCAAATCTACGGCATCTCCAAGGACCTTGCTGCTTATATCTCCGTTAACTCGTGAGTGAGTCCATCTCAATTCAATGACTGATACCACAGAAACAAATGGTTTAACGAGTAAATTTTGTTGCATGGGTATGCATTTGAAACTACATTCTCAGGCCCATATTGCATAGATATGCCAACGAGGATGTTTCCTTGGGCGCCTGGCTTATTGGATTAGAAATTGAACAAGTTGATGACCGTTCGATGTGCTGTGGGACCCCTCCAGGTACCAAAATCCTCACAGTTGTTCTTAACTGTTGACGCAAGCTTCCTTTTCGTTAATGTTAGTGGGAAAACGATAAAAAAAAAGGGGACGATAACGAGTGGGAAATTCTTTGATGGCGTATGGACTGCACACTTATATTTTCTCGTGCACACTCTATAGTGATTGACACGAGGCTTACATAGAGATTGAACATCATGCGATTCTATGTTGTCAGATTGCGAGTGGAAGACGCGGGCAGGGAACCTATGCGTGGCATCATTTGATTGGTCGTGCAGTGGAATATGCAAATCTGTAGAGAGAATGAAAGGGGTTCACAATTCCTGTGGAGAAGGCAAAGATGCTGTCTGGAAGGTCGATCTGAGCAACACTTAAATTAAGCCATAAGATACTCTTGTGGGTTAGCAACTAAGAAGCATTGGTGCGTCACTGTATCTTCGTTTTAGCAAGTTTTTGGATATTTTGAATGTTTTGCCTTTTTAATTTTTCAAGAGGGGAGAGAATAACAGTCGATGTCAAAATTCAAGATCGGTCCTTTTGCTATAAGAGAAAATAATTAGTTTAATTGGCTCAACACAAGATCAGAGGTTGCACCCAAAAAGTAAAAGATAGATTTATCAGAGGTTCAAAGGGAAAAGTAATAAATCAGAGGCGATAGACACTAATACGTTATGTCACTTGGCCAAGTCTTTCCCAGGTGCGACGAGGCTAAAAATGGCACTCAGTT
Source organism: Bruguiera gymnorhiza (assembly GCA_020883675.1). Lineage (NCBI taxonomy): Eukaryota > Viridiplantae > Streptophyta > Magnoliopsida > Malpighiales > Rhizophoraceae > Bruguiera > Bruguiera gymnorhiza. Next base: position 632,311 of record JAIRCJ010001062.1, on the reverse strand, counting down.
TACAAGCAACACAAGTTACCCTGACGACAAGTGCTTTAACTAGAAAATGAGTCAGTCATTAAGAACTTGATTACCTCTTCAATCTCCTTCTCTGTGATCAACATTGGCACTTGTGTCCTCCAGTTTTGCTAAAGAGCTTTGCATCCTTTCAGCATAGAAGAAATTGGTTCCATCATGTTAAGGTGTCTAAAAGCCCTGCAGAGGCTACTTTATAACCAAGTCCTTGTAGCGTCTCGGCAATCTTTCCACATCTTCAACTACCGGCTCACCAGGTTCAACATCAGTATATGGATACTTCGATCTGCCTGATGACACGAAAGATAAGGCCAGGTCAGATCAACTGGCACTTTAACCCTAAAATAAGGAAACACAATCGGCTTGTCAAGCCTGGAAATAGAGTCAACTACTTTTAACTTTTTCAGTGGGTACCTAAGGCCACAGTTCTTCCTCTATATTGTTTGAACACTCCGATACGTGAGAAAGAAATAAATTTTTTTCCTCTTTTTTTAGTTTGGGAGGGATGGAAATGGACTGTGGGTAGGTTTGCGTTCTAAGTCGACTTGACGAATTAATTTCAAGGCGTAAGATTTTCCGCGATAGCAGGCTGTTCAAAAGGATCTACAGTTCTTCCATCAAATTAACTTTTCCAATTTGCTTTAAACATCCAACGAACAATAGCGACAGCAACCTAAACTCCCAGTTAAAACGTGACAGGCATACTGCGACAAATTAAAAATTTGAATTCGAATTAATATAGTAAAAAAATTTATTAATTAAATTATTATTTCAAGTATTCAATAAACTATTATATTATTTAATTTTTGAACAAAGATTATATTATTTAACTAATTGAGTACAGTATATAAGCGGCATAATAATAACACCTAGATCCGCACGTCGTTTGGATCCAACGGATTTGGCATCGGGTTGACTACAATTGCTCAATTAATTGCTAATAATAATTTTCTATTGTACTTGATAAAAAAATAATTTTTATTGTCGGTCTTGGTGGTACAATAAACGACAGCGTAGCCCCTAGGCTCTAAAATTAAATTACCATTACCCACGATTCTTATCATTCCACAGCCTCCCTTCCACCCTTATTGCTGATCTGGGGCGGAGAGAGAAAGAGAGAAAGTGAGCGTTACTCCCAGTCCCCATATTATATATATATATATATATATATATATATAATTTTATTATTTTCATGGTTTCTTGAATTCTCGGTGATCTTTTCTCCTCTTTCTTCTCCATTTTGATCTGTATTTTACCTAAAACGCTATAATTTCCCTTTTTTTTTTCTTCTGTGGAATAAATCGGTTCAATCTTTTTCCGTTTTGGCAACCTTTCTTGAAATTAATGGTGGAATTTCCACGTAAGTCATTATGAATTTCTATATATATATATATATATATATATATATATATAATTTTATTATTTTCATGGTTTCTTGAATTCTCGGTGATCTTTTCTCCTCTTTCTTCTCCATTTTGATCTGTATTTTACCTAAAACGCTATAATTTCCCTTTTTTTTTTCTTCTGTGGAATAAATCGGTTCAATCTTTTTCCGTTTTGGCAACCTTTCTTGAAATTAATGGTGGAATTTCCACGTAAGTCATTATGAATTTCTATTTTTCTTTCCGAATCTTTTGACTCTATTTTTGTTATTTCTTGTTGCGATGCTTCTTACCGTAAATGTCTTGCGAGTGTGTGTTTATTGTACCACTCTCGTTTCAGCAAATTGGCTATAAAAAGGTTGGCTTTTTTTTTTTTTAAAATCTGATTCCGCTTTATGTATTGACCAACATCATACTTCTTTTTATTTTTTATTTTTGTGTTTCTATCAACAGTTTGCAATTTCCTTTAACTTTGATCCATGACCTGCATTTCGATTTTCTCTATTTTAGCCTTTATTTTCTGTAATTTTTAAATTCAAGATTTTTCTGACTTTGAAGTTGAATTATGCGTTTTCCAATTTTTTTTTTTAATGCAAGATTTTCGCATGCTATGTTTCTTTGGGTTTCTTTTATGCGATGACTTTCTGATTCATTTACATCTCTCGTTTCTTGATATTCTTGCTTTCTCATGCATGACCCTTTTGGTTTTCTTTCCATATCTATGCCTACGACTTCTTGAATTTCTCTTGTTTTTCTTTGGTTTTATTTCTGATTGTTATCATTTAATACAATAGATATTTTCTCCTTTTTCTTCTATTTTGGTCTGTATTTGACCAATAACGTTATAGCGGCCATGTACTTGTTTCTGATCTTACGTATTTTAGCAAAAGTCTTGGCACTACTAATGTCTCTCTTACGTAAACTTGTTCTGCTATGTGTTTTTTTCTCAGGCTTTGATCTGCGACTGCATTTGGACTTCGTCAGTATGAAAGTCAGTTTCTCTGTGTTTAGGTCAACAATTCAAATTTTCTTCATTTTCCGATTGAGTTTTGCTTCCGCTTAGATGTGCTGAATCTGTTGGTTTTTTGATCTGATGGAGTAGAGTAGATGGATTTTTTCTGGTATGTTGGCTTACCAGTGATGAAGCTTTTGGTTCTGAATTTGCGATGAGCCTTTATGTACAGAGACTGGCCGATACACAAAGTCTAAACCAATATATACTATCCAATTCATTCTTCCAATGGAGAAGAATCATTTGTTATTGACCATCACAGAAAGATAGTATTTGATTGTTTGGTTTTGAGTCTAGAAGTACAGGCATCCGAATTATAGCTCTTGATGCGAAAACTACTCAGAGACAGCGACAATCATAATTGGTATGTTGAGTTGAATCTTTAAAGAGAATGACTAGCAAGATGATATTCAGGACTTTTATCAGCATGGATGATGTATCCAGCATTTTGCCAATGAGATAGCTCTGCAGGGACAACCAGAAAACTCTCATCTTTCTCAATTCCACGTACTTACATAGTGCTTCTTCCACCATTTGTCTGTCCCCTATACCTCCTCCAGGTTTGGTTCTGATCTTTTGTGCTAAGCATCTAGCGAACACAACTGCATCTTCGAGAGATGCAGAGCCACCCTGCGCTAGGAAGGGACCCATCGCGTGCATTGCATCTCCAGCCACTGTTACAGTCCCCGCTCTGAAGTCTGTTCTTAACAAGTCCCATGGGGCACGGTAGCTCAGGTCTGCGAGGTGCAACGTCTCTATATCACTATTTTTTATCATCTCCACCGTTTGTTGGGGAAACCCCTTCAATGATTCTACAGTTGATCCTTTGATGAGAGTTTGGTCTCTTGAAACCATAGGATCTGGCAATAAGCTTTCAGGATTACTCAATAGTTAGCGGCGATTATCACATGAAGTCAAGTGCTGGAGAAATACCTTGAGAAGTCCATTTCCGAGTTACGAACCAATACACCATCTTGTCCGTAATTGGCATTTGACCCACTTGTACCTGTTTGTTTCTCAACACAAGGAATCGGCTGCCAAATTTATGACCATTTTGATAATTCGTAAAGCCTCTTACAGCACATGTTGACAAAATCTTTGGAGATTTTAGCCTAATCGCCCTCCCAATGTTTGAGTTCACACCGTCACATCCAATGACAACCTGCCATGCATGGGTATTCTTCATACTAACAATTGCAACGCATTGCTTGAAATTTTTTATCATGAGCAGTTGGTTAGTGGTCTATTAGTAAAATGACGGATTAACTCATCCTATCAAGATAATTATCATTTCTAGACTAAAGGTTATTTAACAATTATCTTGACATATATATGTACCTACTTTTTCATATTGGAAAAATGCAGGTGTCAGGATCGTTGTCTTGGGATCACAATAACAAAGTTTTGTAAATGATTACCTTGGCGATAATGAGACTTCCATCTTGGAGCTGGAGAGCTGAAAATGATGTTTCGTGGTCCACGGCTACAGACACAACCTTGCGGCCAAAATAAACAGTGTCTTCTGGCAAATTGTCGGCTAAAGCTTTGATAAGATCAGTTCGTCTTAAGCATCTCATTTCTCCGCTCCTAATGCAAGATTATATGTTATACAAGGCAACGAACTAAAGCTCATACTTCTTTTAGGCTTAATTTTAATTTCTTATTTCTCAAAGATTGTGTCTAAGCTCTTGCCAGTGTGTTGTCTCCCTAGGCACGTGTTATCTTTTTTTTTTTTCCTTTCCCTACTCCATCAATTAAATTGTCAATTTGAAGTCCCTTTGAGAATTGCATTATATTTGGGGAAGTTCTTTATCAATTGCTTAATATGATCCTAGTTGCTTTACCTTCTTTCTACACCATAATTATAATTTCAATTTCACCGTCCATAGTGAATCAATAAGTGACCCATATGATAAACTGTGGTGTTAAGCGACAAATGATACTCTATATAGGTGCTTTAGTGTATATATATTGTATACTTAGTCCTATATATATACTAATTGTGTAACATCTTTTAAATAATTGAATTCTTTCAACAAGTTTTCCATGACATTTGTGTTAAATATCATTGTAGCTAACTCCTCAGCAGTAAGTAAGCCGACATAATTTTCCCATGATTAAATTTAATAGCTGAGACTAAACTAGAAGTTTATTGAGTTCAACACGAGTCTTCAGACGAAAAACCAGAAATTGATTGATTAACTGCATATGGAGCTTACCCGATTGAAAAATCCTTTTGCTTGCCATCATGGACTGAAATGAGGAGTCCTCTGGCATATATAAATGATTAATCTAAAGTTGATTAATGTTTTGGAGAAGAGAAAAAGAAGAATTAAACTGGCAGGCAATAATATTGTGAAGGAGTCTTACGAGTTTATTCTAAGGGCAGTATGTCTAAGCACCGATGCAACTCCGAGCTCTTCAAGTGCTCGCCAACCATTTGTTTGCAATATAATAGCCGCTCCTGCGGCTCTTAAGGCCTCTGATTTTTCGAGTACTGTGCTTCTGATGCCTTTCCTACAACGCAAATTCAAGGCATCAACTTCAACAGGTATCAATGGTAGTCCATTTAATTTAATCAAAGCTACTCTGGTCATCTTGTAGTATGAAATTTGGATTATGTTGATTTGAATTGATATTTAATTATGCCCAAACAATTGAATGCCCTATAATACTTCATTCTTGTTCTTTAATTACAAGATTTCTGTTTGTTTGTGAAAAATAAAAATAATGTTGTGAACATTTAACTCTTTTTTAGACATTAGAATGTGAGAGTTGAGAGTCAAGCATAACGCCCTACGAATTAGTGTATATGCTGGTGATATATACATTAGGAAATTAAAATATAGGAAACCTGTGAAGAGCCAGTGCAGTGGCAAGCCCGCATATCCCACCTCCAACAATTACAATATCGTACAAGTCAGCCTTCTCCATCTATTTTCTTCCACTCAACAGTGTATTGCTTTCTCGACACTCTGGTTTTGTAGACCACACCTCCTCAAGCCATATGACTAGCTAGTGCGCATGGGATGCTGGTTGCGGCAATCATGCCTACCTCCCGTTTAAAATATTGATTAAAAAAATAAAATCAAATCCTCATTGCCATCCATTTCTTTAGTCTTTTTATTTTTTAAAATTTCTTTTTTTTTAATCTTAAAAAGAAAACAAAATCATGGTCTGGAATTTTGAAGGGGCATGCAGCAGTACATGTTTTTCAGGTTTCAGTTATCATGACAAGATGACTACTAAATTAAATACTTTCATGAAAAGGACGTGAACGGGGATAATGCTTTGTAAACCTCATTTTCGGCGCATGAAACGTGCGGCCATTACGAGAATAAAAATGCTCATTTGCCTTGTCGGGCTGGATGAGTTGGAGCGATTCAACTCAACTAGATCAAGAGCAAGACCTTGCTCTAGGTATGTACGACGGCATAATGGGTTGCTTTGGATGGCCACTGGTACGTTATGTCGCCGGATCTAACCATTTACTTTTTCATTTAATCTCAAATGAAACCTGATCACTTCTGAATCTTGTGAAACTAATTAAATTAGAAACTCAACACTTAAAAATCAAATTAAACGTTATTAATTTGTGTGCTCACAAGACCACAGATTAATTTTCTATGAATTGATTCTTAATTACATTACAATCATTTCTAAATATCCAAACTATAGATTAACCAATTGTAACTTTTGAGGGGTGAAGATATATTTATTAAAACATGTATAATTTTGAATAAAATTGTGTATTAATCTTTTTTTGAACCTTTTTTTTTCTTTTTTGTTAAGTTCAAACTTGAAAAACATTTTAATTGCAAATGAAACTTGATCACTTTTAAAATTTGTAAAATTAATTAAATTAAATTAAATTGATAAATTAAAATAATCGTTATCAATTTTTGTATTTATAAAATTAGATATTAATTTTTCATAAATTAAATCTTAGTTATTGTTTACAACTATTTCTAAATAGACACCATTTTCTGAATATATAATTGATGTACATAATTTAACAGAATTAATAAAACATGCAAAAAGTAAGTTGAGAAAAGAGAAAGCAAAATAGTAAAGAAGCTCAAATCGTTAGCAATCATTATTCGGCCATAAGATGGTGGTGAATTCATTCCTGAGTCCTGTATACATTGCTTCATTGGATTGTTTCGAGCGGAATGAATGGTTGCGCTTTCGAAGAAGCGATCAGTTATCGAGCTGTATTGTAAGGAATGAGAAGAGCTTCTCCGAATATTAGATATGAGTTTTGAAGAAATTGCTCGCGTTTCAGTGAAAGTGATTTTCCATGGTTATATAAATTGGTTGAGAACCCCGAAAAAAGAAGTTGTTTTAGGTTGTATGATACCTGTTGAGATTGGATTCAAAGGATTTCACACAAGCGGTGGAGCATGTGGTGTAATTTGATGCAAAACGAAAAATTTTACCAAGGCTTGACATGCCCCAAATCTTCTCGAAAGAGAGGAAATACTTTTAGATTTTTTTTTTTTTGGGTATATAACTGTTCTGTGTTTACGTAGTTATTTCTTTTCTACATACCCAACCTAGATTTAAGGTTGATTAATTCTATAATCATGTCCTTTGTCAGCGGAATGATCATGATGTCCACAAAGGACATCCCCCAAGGCACACCCGAGCGTAATTTCAATGATGGATAGAGAGGAATAATTACTTTCAACTTTTTTCCATTTCTTGTTCTTTTATTTTATTGCAGAGAAAATTAGGAAAAGCATAGAAGTATTTGCCACATATTACAACAGCTAGAAACGTAGAAATATACTTGGGCTTAATAGAAACCAAAGGCTTAGAGGCGACCACAATCGTACTGTGTGTGATGCACTGGATTTCTAAACAAAACAAGGAAGACAACAAGAATCAAAACCTTCTTGACCATGGAAGAAGTGTCCAGTAGTAAACCAGAAAGATAGGTTTGTAAGGATAGCCAGAACAATCTCATCCTCCTCTCTTTGAAGAATTGATCCCATGCTTCACCAATTTCTTGCCGCGTAACATTTTCTTCCAGAGCTCCAATTTTCTTCACCTTTTGCGCCAAACATCTGGCCAGCACAACAGCATCTTCAAGAGCTGCCGAGCCTCCTTGACCAAGGAAAGGACCCATTACATGCATGGCATCCCCAGCTACTATCACATTTCCTCTCCTGAAGTTTTCGAATAGTATATCCCAGGGCGCACGATATCTCAGGTGGGTGAAAGACAGTGAAGTTAAGTCACAATTCTCTTATCATTTCTATGCATTCTGACGGAAAATCTTTGACAAACTCCAGAGAGGCTTGTCTAATGAGATCGGGATCTTTGGAGATTTCTGAATCTGCACGTAGATTTAAAGACAACAAATGATCAGCAGGATCCAAGGATGTCTTAAAAAGTTACTATTATCAGGATATATTTTTCTTTTTCTCCCCTATTTTGCCTAACAGATCATTTTAATCTGTTCTAATATGCATACTTCTAGAACTCGATCTCTGAGATGCGAACCAATAGACCAGCTTATCGTCGACTGGAATTCTTCCAATCACTGCGTCGTCTCTTTTAGTTCTGACAAGATCGGGAGCAAATCCATGGCCATTTGGATACTTTGTGAGACCTCTCACCGGGCATCGCAAGAACATGTTTTTAGGTTTCAGTTCAAGAAAGTCTGCAACCACGGAGTTCGCCCCATCACATCCGATCAAAACCTGTTGCGGTAGCCATATATGTTCAATCCCTTCAGATAAAGCGCACAAATAGGTGGTCCAAAGCATCAAATGTGCGTAAATAGTGAAATTCTTCTTTTTTCCGGATTACACGAACCGCAGAATATCAAATGTAATAAATTAACCTTGGCTCTAATAGAACTTCCGTTTCCTAAATAGAGAACCGGGAAGGAGGTGTCGGCGCCTAGCTCCACTGAGATCATCTCACAATTAAAGCGTATGGTGTCGGGTGGCAGGTCATCTGCCAGCGCTTTCACTAGATCACTCCGTCTCACACAGCGAGCTTCCCCCATCCTGCCAAAGAAAAAGAAAGATAATCTCATCAAATACTTTCTTACCCTAAAAGCTGACTCGTTTATCCAAAAAGTTCAGTTTATTAAGTGGAACCATTTATGACAAAAAGATAAATTTATCATATTTTTAAAATTTTATAATTAAATATAAAGAATAATATGATTTAAATATAAAATTTATTAATCACAAAATTTTGATATAACTAGAATAAACCAACCCACAAAAAATTTTAAACTATAAAAAGTGGTGGGTGACCATTACGAGAATAAAAATGCCGTAAATTTTGCGTTTATGGCCTGATGCTAGATGAATTAGACTCAGTCAACTCTATTCAAATTCTCGAAGATGGCACCGAATCACATGGGCTCTGGAAAAACGTGGACAAAGTTCAAACTCCAATTTGGCAATTGATAAGAGTTTTTTTTATGCTAATTGTTCAACTTTTCGATCTTTTACACTTGAATTCCTTATTCCGATGTCTGGGTCCGCTACATCAACCCTTTTTTTTTTTCCCTTTTCAGTTTTCCGCGGCGTCCATATTCAGAGTTTCAAACAAACACAGTGGCGTGCACACACACCAAAAAAAAAAAAAAAATCCAGATAGATCGCAAGCTTATGGTAACTTACGAGGGTGGTGCCCGTCGCTTCTTGCCACTTTGGAGATCTACATCCCAGAACCTGTTCAAATAACTCCGAGTCAGTAAGTTACAGGTTGTAAGTTTTTCAAAAAAAAAAACTAAAAATAAAGAACAATCAATTAATTTGTGTAAGCTGCAGATTGGAGATTGCCGATCCAGAATTTATGCCTAGTTCTATTACTTGATGAACGTCGTTAAGAAATTACAGGATTTTTTCTTTTAAGAAAAAAGAAACCCGAGTGACCACAATGCTTGAGAAATAGGTAGTGTTTCTGGTCGTAGAGAGGTAGTAAGTACCATTGAAGAGGAAGCGCAGCTTGTCTGAGTTTCGCGGCAACACCCAGCTCATCTAGCGCCCGCCAACCATTTGTGAGGATCCCAATAGCAGCTCCCGTCACACGCAGTGTTTCTGACCTTTCCAGCACCACGCTTCTGATTCCCTTCCTGCATTTTTTTCAAGTCAAAAAAAGAAAAAAAAAAAAACGGAAGACATGCTATAAAAAGTAGATGACTAAATCAATACATGCTCACACTCGGGAATAATAAAAAGTCAATAACACCATCATGAAAATTAACTCTGGATTTTAAAAGAACAAAACGCTGAAAAGGAAAATTAAAATAAAAAAAAGATCAAAACTATGTTAAAAGTACTTGATTGAGACGGACCTGTAAAGGCCAAGAGCAGTGGCTAAGCCGCAAATGCCACCGCCAACTATTACAATGTCTAGCTCTTCCATTCTATCCATCTCTTTCTCTCTCCTTCCTCTTCCTCCCTGACCCCCCACGTGTCTAATATCTGCGCTGTTTATATACCCGCTTCCTACTTCACAGTGACCAGAAGGGAGATTTTTTTTTTTATTTTTTTATTTTTATGATGACCCAAAGGCTAAAAGGAAGCTCTCTGGTTTTGGACTCCCATTCCATCTCTTGAATAATTGATGATGGCGCCCGACCTGCCACTAGGTCCTACACCCAAAATTATATAATTTCATCTCGGAGGAAATCTTCCCAAATCCTGCATATGAATATGATATATACCAAGTCATTTATGCATTGAATATTTTAGCATTGATTTGACTTTTTTTTTTTTAAATTTAGTAATTATTGGGCTCTCATCCAAAATAAGTTTATTTTAACAATGTTAACACTTAGACAATTTCTTATACGGTTCCATAACTATAACATTTTTTTTATTAGAAAAACTATTAGATATAAATTTCACAATAAAAATATTTTTTATTTTTATAAATTTCATATCACATCTGTAAAATTAAATTTCAAAAATTATAGAATAAAAATTTAAGTATTTAATTATTGAAATGTCTTTTTTAAAGACAACGTTTTTTTTTTTTCTCATTGTGAAGACATTTTCTTTTATGGGCTGTGTAATATGTCCTAATATAATCTGCATTTTATAGGGAAAAAAAATGTATATATACACAATTTTCGGGCCGAATCATTTTTGACCCATTAAGCCATTTGAGAGATATGGGCAGGTGTATTGGGTTTTCCTTGATTTTGTTACTTGCTAGGAGGTAGACTTAGCGTTTTGTAATTTCCCAAAGGCCTGGGTGGACCAGCCCAGCTGAATCACCTCACCGAGGAACGTCTGGAACCAGCCTACTCGAGATGTTGCAATTTTTCAGCCTTTTTGGAATTGCAGGAGCCCAAAATAGGCCTGCAATAAAGCGCTTCCGAATTTTTGTCCACTTTATTAACCAGTCAAACTCAAAGCTTGTAAGGAAAATAATAGGTTGATAGTCACTATTTAACGAATATAATTAAATATAGTGTAATTATAATATAGATAATATTTAATATTATATAAATATTAATTAGTAGCATATAATATAATTATATAGAAATGTAATAAATTTTATATAATATTAAATATTTTGTTATTTTTTCATTTTTAAATAAAAATATATTATCTATTCGATATTAAATGTTATTTATATAATATAAATTATATTGTGTCTACTTGTATTTATCGAATAATACATCTATACAGGGAAGTCCAATTGATAATATGCGTAAGGGCTTGTGTGTGACTATCGATCCACTTTATTTGACTTATCAATTTGGACTCTCGTTACCCAATGTCCATGTAGCATTTCCCTTTTTGGAATGTAGATGTAAGAATTTTTGTTCTGTATTGTAAATATTGTGGTATTTTATTAATATTTTTTTCCTTCAAGAAAGAAAATTTGGAACTCTTATTTACTGAATATAGGTCACCAAAACATGCATCAAAATCCAAAATGTAATTTACCCGAATTGAATTGAATTTCGTGCTTGATGAAAATACTTGCCGTGAACTTGAAGAGGACAACAGGACAAGAATGCCAAATTTCTGTGAGATTCGAAATGAGGAAGAGAAACCTCATAACCATAGCCGTCAACGTAGAAATACTTATCAAGTGCTATGGACAAAGAATACCGAATGGATTCGTGGTGCGAGCGACACAATGCTCGGTGCCTTGTCAGGAGGAACTCCTCCCTCGATATGCAGTTACGGCTATTCTAAGATGCTTGACCTTTTACAAGAGCAATTTAACAGGCGTGATTCCACGATGCTTAGCAAGCTTTTAGTACTTTTCTCTCTGATTTGGCTCTTGAGATGAATAACTTTCATGGCATATTTCTTACAACATTTTATGAGGACAACATGTTGAGGAGTCTCAATTTGAATGGCAATCAGCCGGAAGGCCTCATTCCGTGCTCCGTGGTCAACCTCCGGACTCTACAGGTAATAAATCTTGGAAACAACAAGATCAGCGACACCTTTCCAGATTGGCTGGGAAGTCTTCCAGAATTACGGGTTCTTGTCTTGCAGTATATCCAATTCCAATGTCCCATAGGTGATCACTTGATGACCGAATATTCTTTCCAGCGGTTGCAAGTGCTTGATCTCTCGAACAATGAGTTTACAGGAAATCTGCCATCAGTTTTCTTTGGAAATCTGGAAGCTATGGTGAATGCAGATACGGAACCTGGACTCCTGTATAGCAGAGATGAACACTGCCAAGATTCGGTGCCAATATCTGTTCAAGGACACGAAATCGAACTTTCAAGCATCTTAACAATCTTCGGTACAATTGACCTGTCGGAAAATAGTCTCCAAGGTGAAATTCCTGAAGTAGTGGGGGAACTCACTTCACTTCTGGAACTCAACTTGTCCAATGGCAGCTTAACAGGGCATATCCCTGTGTCACTGGAGAATTTGGCAGAACTTGAATCGCTAGATTTCTCTTCAAACAGGGTTGGTGGGAAGTTACCTCCGGAGCTGACCGGTCTAACATTTCTTGCGGTGCAGAATGTCTCGCAAAACCAACTTCTTGTCCCCATACCTCAAGAAAACCAATTTGATAGACTTGGGTTAATTTGTAATTACATTTTAGACTTTAAATAGACTTGGGTTGACCTAACAGTACTTTCATCTTAGGTGACATTTTGCTATCATCTCGTTTTTAGAATACATGAGTGTCTGTTTTATTTCAACATGCCATGTTAACTAACCTAACGAAACCTAACCAAACGAAATCCTTTTATTTGAGTTGACAACCGGTTAAAATTGTTAAAATATATATTTTATAATTATCATATTATAATTTTTAAAAGATTAAAATATATTTATTAAAATATACATAATTTTAAATAAAAATATATATTAATATTTTTTTAAATTATTTTTTAAAATTCTTGTTAAATTAAAAGTTGAGAGACATTTTAATTACAAATAAAAATTAATTATTTTAAAATTTATTTAATTTAATTAATTTAAATACATAAATTAAAATAATAATTATTAATTTGTGCATTTATAATATTAAATATTAATTTTTTATAAATTAAATTTTAGTTACTGTTTACAATCAGTCTTATAATTGTCGCTAATTATAAGAGATATAATTGATGCACATAATTGAACATTATTAATAAAACAAAACAGATACCATTAGGATGATGCAAAAAGAGAGCCAAAAAGTAAAGAAGCTCAAATCGTCAGCGATCATCAGATTATGAAAAGCATAAAAGTATTTGTCCTATTACAACAGCTACAAACGTAGAAAAACACTTGAGCTTAATTGAAACCAAGGCCTCAGAGGCGACCGCAATTGTACTGTGTGTGATGCCCTGGATTTCTAAACAAAACAAGGAAGACAACAAGAATCAAAACTTTCTTAACCATGGAAGAAGTGTCCAGTAGTGAACCAGAAAGATAGGTTTGTAAGGATAGCCAGAACAATCTCATCCTCCTCTCTTTGACGAACTGATCCAATGCTTCACCAATTTCTTGCCGCGCAACATTTTCTTTCAGAGCTCCAATTTTCTTCACCTTTTGCGCCAAACATCTGGCCAGCACAACAGCGTCTTCAAGAGCTGCCGAGCCTCCTTGACCAAGGAAAGGACCCATTACATGCATGGCATCCCCAGCTACTATCACATTTCCTCTCCTGAAGTTTCCGAGCAGTATATCCCAGGGCGCCCGATATCTCAGGTGTGTGAAAGACAGTGAAGTCAAGTCACAATTCTCTATCATTTCTATACATTCTGACGGAAAATCTTTGACCAACTCCAGAGAGGCTTGTCTAATGAGTTCGGGATCTTTGGAGATTTCTGAATCTGTACGTAAATTCAAAGACAACAAATGATCAGCAGGATCCAATGATCTCTTAAAATGCCTCTGTCTCCTCTCTTTTACCTAACAAATCATTGTAATCTGTCCCCTCTCTTTTACCTAACAAATCATTTTAATCTGTTCTAATATACATACTTTTAGAAGTCAGTCTCTGAGATGCGAACCAAAAGACCAGCTTATCGTCAACTGGACTTCTTCCAATCAAAGTGCCGCCTCTTTTACTTCTGACAAAATGGGGAGCAAATGCATGGCCATTTGGATAATTTGTGAAACCTCTCACCCCACATCTTAAGAACATGTTTTTAGGTTTCAGTTCAAGAAAGTCTGCAATCACGGAGTTCGCCCCATCACATCCAATCAAAACCTGTTACAGCAGGCATACATGTTCAGCCCCTTCGGATAAAAAGCACAAATAGGTGGTCCAAAGCATCAAATGTGCGCGAATAGTAAAATTCTTCTTTTTCCAGATTACGCCAACCGAAAAATATCGAATGTAATAAATTAACCTTGGCTCTAATAGAACTTCCGTTTCCTAAATAGAGAACCGGCAAGGAAGTGTCGGCGCCTAGCTCCACTGAGATCATCTCACAATTAAAGCGTATGGTGTCGGGTGGCAGGTCATCTGCCAGCGCTTTCACTAGGTCACTCCGTCTCACACAGCGCGCTTCCCCCATCCTGCCAAAGAAAATTTCAGCAAACCAAAACAGGGAGCTTCGCATATTAAATAGAAGCTCTAAACCCCGTATGACGGTCAAGATGTATTCTTTTTGTCTCTTCTTCTTTTTATACTTTTTTTCTCTGTTGCGATGAAAAATTGGGTGCCGAGTGGGTAGAGTTTGAAACAACTCGGTCATTAATATTTAGGTAGATTTATAAAAGAGAATATAAAGAGGGAGAGAAAATGTCATTAAATATTTTCTTAACTTAGATACTATTCATCACAAAAAACATCTATTATAATTTTAAAGATTTGTAATTAAATGCAAAAAATGATATAATTTAAATATAAAATCTATTAACCATAAAGTTCTGATATTATGATAAAAAAGTTGTGAGTCACCGTTACCATAATAAAAATGCAATGCGGTGAATTTTGCGTTTATGGCCTGATGCTAGATGACTTAGACCTAGTCAAATCTATTCAAATTGTTGAACATTGCATCGAATCTCAAGTTCACGAGCAACTATAATCCAAAGAATTACGAGAAAAAGGGCAAAGTTCAAACTCCAATTTCGCAACTGATAAAGATTGTTTATTTTTATGCTAATTATTTGATTTTCCGTTCTTTTACACTTGAATTCCTTAGTCCTATGCCCGGTCCGCTACATCAACCTTTTTTTCTGTTTTCCCGGACGTCCATATTCACAGTTTCAAACAAACACAGACGCGAATAAAAATTCCAGATAGATCGCAAGCTTACGATAACGTACGAGAATGGTGTCTGTCGCTTCCTGCCACTCTGGAGATCTATATCCCAGGACCTGTTCAAATAACTCCGAGTCAGTGAGTTACAAGTTGTAAATTTTTTGAAAAACTAACAAAAAATAATAATAATAATAATTAATTTGTGAAAGCTGCAAATTGGGGATTCTCGATCCATAATTTATGCCTAGTTCGATTACTTAATGAACATCATTAAGAAATTACAGGCGTCTTTGTTTTTCAAAGACCCAGTTAGAAACCCAAGTGACCACGATGGTTGAAGAAATAGGTCGTGTTTGTCGTCCTAGAGATGTAGTACCACTGCAGACGAAGCGCAGCTTCTCTGAGTTTCGAGGCAACACCCAGCTCATCTAGCGCCCGCCAACCATTTGTGAGGATCGCAATACCAGCTCCCGTCACACGCAGTGTTTCTGACCTTTCCAGCACCACACTTCTGATTCCCTTCCTGCATTTTTTAAATTACAAAAAAAGTATAAAAATAAAATTTAAAAAAAAAAAAAAAACACGTTATATAAAGTTAGATGACTTGCATACTCGTGAATAATTAAAAGTCACCACCACCATCATGAAAATTTACTATTGATTTAAAAGAACAAGAGGCTGAAAAGGAAAATTGAAAAAAAAAAAAAAAACGAAATCAAAACTATATTGAAAGTACTTAATTAAGACGGACCTGTAAAGACCGAGAGCAGTGGCTAAGCCGCAGATGCCACCGCCAACTATTACAACGTCAAGCTCTTCCATTCTATCCGTCTCTTTCTCTCTCCTTCCTCTTCCTCCCTAACCCCCCGTATCTAATATCTGCGCTGTTTATATACCCGCTTCCTACTTCACAAGGACCAAAAGGGAGTTGTTTTTTATTTTTTTTAATTATTTTTTTATGGTGACCTAAAGGCTAAAAGGGATCTGTCTGGTTTTCCCATCCCATCTCGTGAGTCATTGATGACGGTTCCCGACCTGCCACAAGGTCCCACAAGCGCAATTGACTAATTTCATCCCGGAAAAATCTTCATAATATTAAAATATCGCTGCCCTTGTGAGCTTCTCGAAACATACATATGAGTATGATAAATAACAAGTGATTTGATAAATAACAAGTGATTTATGTATTGAACAATTTAGCATTGCGTTGACTCTTTTTTTTTTTTTTTTTAAGATTTCGTCGTTATTGGGCTCACATCCAAAATAAGTTTATTTTAAGAAGGTTATTGGGCTCACATAGTTATAACACTTTTTTTTTAATAAAATTAAGAAATTTATTAAATGATAAGTTTTATGATAAAAATAATTTTTTATTGTGATAAATTTTATTGTATTTTTAAAAATAAAATTTTAAAATTTTAAAATAAAAATCTAAGGGAGAAATTCCTCCCTCGATATGCAGTTATGGCGTGCCTGCGCTTTTCCAGGAGCAATTTAACAGGCGTGATTCCACGATGCTTAGCAAACTTCAGTGCTTTTCTCTCTGATTTGGCTCTTCGGATGAATAACTTTCATGGCATATTTCTTGCAACATTTGATGAGAACAACATGTTGAGGAGTCTCAATTTGAATGGCAGTCAGCTGGAAGGCCCCATTCCGCGCTCCTTGGTCAACTGTCGGACTATACGAGTAGTAAATCACGGAAACAAAAAGATCAGCGACACTTTTCCAGATTGGCTGGGAAGTCTTCCAGAATTACGGGTTCTTGTTTTGCGGTATAACCGATTCTATGGTCCCACAGGAAATTTGCCATCAGTTTTTTTTGAAAATCTGAAAGCTATGGTTAACGCAGATATGGAACCTGGACTGCAGTATATCGGGGATAAACACTACCAAGATTCGGTGACAATAACTGCTAAGGGGCACGAAATCAAACTTTCGAGCATCTCAACAATCTTCAATACAATTGACCCGCCGAAAAATAGTCTCCAAGGTGAAATTCTTGAAGTAGTGGGGGAACTCAATTCACTTCTGGGACTCAACTTGTCCCATAACAGCTTAACAGGGCATATCCCTGTATCCCTGGGGAATTTGACAAAACTTGAATCGCTAGATATCTCTTCAAACAGGCCTGGTGGGGAGATACCTCCAGAGCTGACCGGTCTAACATTTCTTGCAGTGCTGAATCTCTCGCAAATCCAACTTGTTGGACCCATACCACAAGGAAACCAATGTGATACGCTTCAAAATGATTCCTATTACAGGAACTTGGGATTGTGTGTTGCTCTATTGTCAAGAAAATGTGATGAACCGCAGCCAACACTGTCAACTGATCATTCGGATTCAGGGAACGGGTTTTGCTGGCAACCTCTATTGCTCAGATATGGATGCAGAACAATGGTTGGAGTGGGCATGGGTCATCTGGTACTTCTCATGAGAAGACCGAAATGGCTTTTGAGGACAGTTGGACTATAAGATGATGAGAACCTTGAAGCGCAGACATGGTAGAAGCAGAAGAAGGAATTGATAGTAGAACAACAAGGCGCCAGGACCACGAAATTCTGGGGGAGGTCTGGATCGAAGAGTATGATTTCAAATGAACTTGACCTCCATTTTCCATTCCATCTCTAAGTTTGCTGTACAAATTCTTTATGGTAAGTTACCATAACAGAATCAATATCATGCTTTAAAGTAAACACCATGAACACAAACTTTTAGCTTCTATCACATACGGTATCTGAATTTACCATTTCAACTTCCAAAAGATCATCAAATGAGCCTTATCTTGCCATGATTCCTGAAAATCTTTAAATCTGGTTCATCTAGCCTAACTCATAATTTAACCGCTTTATTACAATTAAATGCAAATTGGTGGACTGAGGTTTAGCATTCCACAAAATCAGCATAGAATATTGCTTTCCAGGGAGTTTTACATGGCCGTTCAGCAGAAGCATTGGAAATCTCTATAAGTGAAAACAAAGTTTGGATTCCAAGTGCAAGGATTTAAGTCAGTTGCCATGAAGTATCCCAGTGCAATGTACAATGCATTCAGAACATGGGCACAAGAGGAAAAAAAAACACAAGCTAAATAAAAATTACAAGGTGGGGGCTCTCTCAGCAGAACCAGCAATAACAGTGAGCAAGTTGTTTCCAAATGGATCACTGAGGTGTTTAGCAAGGTTCTCAACAGGACCTTCTCCTGTAACATAAGCTTGGATAAAGAAACCGAGCATGGCAAACATTGCAAGTCTACCATTCTTGATCTCCTTCACCTTAAGGATTGCTGCCTGGTCTGGATCATTGGCCAATCCCAGTGGATCAAAAGGACCACCTGGGTGAAGCTTGTCTTCCAAATCCTACAAATAGAAGAAGGCAACTATGTTATTGCCATTTGGAAACCAGGAATCTTCGCAAGTGAATTATAAAAAGTTTTAAGTCAGTGAACCTAAGACCTAGATCTATAAAACATGGGTCGCCTAAAATATGGACGGCAGCTTGGTGATTCTATCAACCAAGTTCAAGTTCATGATGCACTTAGTTTCACGACACAGATTCAGAAGTTCTCAGTATTGTTCCAATATTACTGGATATCCCTGAGGGGATAGATCCCATAAAAACCTGTGGCAAGGTGTTTGACAAAAGATTTGGTGGTTAATGACAATGTCCCTTCTCAAGTAAATGAGAAAAAAAGAGAGAGAGACCACGACTTAGTTTGTACTGGTGACCTATAACTTGTGCAGTTAATTATCTTTTGCATGATTGATAATGAAGATGGAAATATTAACTAAAGGAGCATCCTATTAATTAGAGGTGTAGAAAAATACCAAGCCATTAATGATTCTGTAGTATTCAGCACCGCCAACAAGGACAACTTCAGCAATGACTGCAACAACGAGATTGATGGGAATGTTCTTTCCAAAATAGTTCAATGTGTTCCCATCAAGAAGTAGAGCTCCAGTCTGTTAACATTCAAGGCAGCATACAGAACAGCGTGAGCCAAAAACTATTGTGCAATTTGAGTAACGACCAACCGTAAAAAATTGCCGCTGTAAAGATGCAGAATTGAAAACCTTAAACCAAACGGCTTCAGGGCCGCAGTTGGCACCAAATTTGTTGAATGCTTCAGGGATTATGAAGCCGGCTGCTCCGAGCATAGCCCATCTGGCGTGGATCAACTCATATGCTTGATATCTGCCGTCAATTACGAAATCCCATCAGTGTGAATCCATAACCCGTGGGGGGGGCAGAGAGAGAGACAGAGAGAAGAACATACCTCGCAAAGTCCGCTGGCTTCTTGCTGAGACCAAAAGGATCATAACCGTAGCTGCACTTCATAATTAGGCAAATATTTTTGAAATGTTAATCAAAGGCTCGAGGCCAAATTTAGAGCTGTGGGTACTCAAAGTAACCGCAGCACAAATAAGAAGTAAGGCAATCTTACTCTCCAGGAACTTCCCCAGTCAGGTATTCTGGGATTTCAGACCGGTCCAAGAGCCCTTCTGGCAAGAAAATCCTTCTGTCGGGACCTGAAATCACCATAAGACGAGAAAGAAAACGAGTGCCTCGGCTTTGTAAGTGTAATAGGAAACCACCAAAGAAATTAAAACTAAGGGGAAAAGATGGACGAAGAAGAGAAAGGATGATGTTGGTGAAGAACTCACCGTACCACTTGGCGAGCTCGTCGTTGACTGGTGAAACAGGGGCAGGCTTTGACTTGGGAGGTGCAGCCTTCTTGCTGGAGAAAAGAGCAACAGTCTTGAAAGTGGTGGGGCTAGAAGCTGGAAGAGCACCGGACCTGGTGGCAACACCAATATTTAGACGGTTTCCAAGCATTTCAGACGCTCCTAGGGAGGCGGGTGCCGTGGATGCTGCCAAGGTTGCCATGTCTCTCTTTGCTGCCAAATTTTCTCAATTCTTTAGCCCTCAGATGATATGGTGCTGGTATGCTACTGTAATACTGTAATGTGTGGACTATGAAGAGCCTGAGGAGGACGACGGCTTGGCATTGAGCTGGTGGATGTCGACATGCCACCTCGGATTCAAATTCATGGGCTGTGATTGGTTGGTCCGGAAAACGCTATCTGATGCTGGAACCTGATAGGACAGTTTCAATGACATGGCAGATATGATGCTGACGTGGATACCCCTGAAATCGGTGGGTTGCCCTGTTGTGGATCAGGTGATCTGGTTTGCTAAACCAAACCGAATAGTGCCCGCTATTGAGTAAACCTGTTTGAATTTCACAGTTCCGCAACAATTGGCAACCGCCAGTGTAGGTACAAGAAACTATGAGCTTGTTCATATAATTTATCCGCACGAACACGGACTGCTAGCCGTATTTAACAACGAGATGTTCCCCAAATCGCTACATTTGTTGCCTACGGAGTCCAAGTTTTAATTGAGTTATTCACGTTGCGTCCTGCACAGTGTCCACCGAAATAAAAGGCTATCATCGACCTGATTGAGAGAAGCCGTTGGCAGCGACTTTCACACCCCTTGACATGCTTTGATAGTTTTGCAGTTAAATTCTTCCCTAGTAAACGCGGTCATATCATTCACAAAGCTAAACTGAAAAATCTTGAATACCATGGATTCAATTACACGGTAACTAAGGTCAATTACCACTTCACTTCCACACATGCATGCTTCAAAATTAGAATGAAATGGCGAAATTGGATATATATAGCTGGCCCCAATCAAATTTACAATAAAGGCTTTGTCGTATCATTGAATGCATTTTCTGATTTTAACTAGAACACTCATATAATCTTCTAAACACGGCAAGTTGTACTCCAAGGAAACAACAGACTCAACTCATCTCCTCCATTTCTCAATTTCTCTTGAAGTTGCTCTGACTAGCTTCTTGGTGTTGATGACCAACTCATTGATAAGAGCACCTACCTCATCCCTGATAAGACCAAGGAAAATAAAACACAAACAAAATCATATTAATCAATTTACTTGTATCATAAAACCCTTGTCAAGGACCATACTGAACCAAATCTATGGTGTTTGCAAATATTTGCAACAGATTTCTACTTAGTATCAGATACCATCAAAAGTTCACACCTTTGGTATCAGACACATCAACAAGCATCACCATGTGATGCTTACAAGAAACAAAATCGGGCTGGCCTCAATCAAGAAAGCAATTTCGTCTCAAAATAAAGAATTCAAACCAAAAGGATGGAACTTCAATTCAGTTCCATAACTCATAATTTTTAACAACCAAAACCAAGATCAAGCAAAGAGAAAGGAAATTAAAACAAGGAAGACTTACTGGCTAGGCAGATTTCCAATGTTAGAGTATCTGCGCTTGTCATCTTGAGCCACGCCCTTCCCAACTCCATAACCAAACCCATAACCCACTCCACACCCAACTCCCACTCCAAAACCGAACTGCAGACCAGGAATCCCAGGACCAAACCCTAAGCCTGTCACAAATTATTTATTTTTCTTTAACCTTATAGACCTAATATGCATCCTCTGGTTTAACAAAAATATAATATTAAGATAAATTAAGAGAAAAAAAAAAGAAAGAAAATACCTCCGACGAGGCCGACGCCAAAGCCGACACCGCAGCCGGCGCCAAAGCCGAAACCGGGGCCTACCTTGCCAAGCCCCTTGAGCCTAACCTCGGGAAGCTTCCACAGCAAACCCTTGTCCTCTTCGTGGCTCCTGCCGCCCCCGTAACCGTTCATTTCGCGCTTTCCCTCCGTTGGATAGTCAACACACTTGGGGGGTTCTCCGACTTGATCGAGACTTCGAGGCTACTGAAATAGGGAGCCTTCTCTCTCTCCCGCTTCTTTCTTTAAGAACTTTCCGGTTCAGCCTCTGGATTCGGATTAACGGGTCATGGGCCTAATTGATTCGCCTGGACATTGGCTTTTTTTTTTCAAACGCGGACATATTCTATGAAATGTATCAAAAATTACATTTTCATCGTTAAGAGAAAAAAAAAAAAAACTACATTTTCGTGTTGCTTTCAGTGTTAAAAGAAATTATTGTTCGAGAAAACTAGGTGACACAAGTAACAAGTAAGGAATAATATTATAGTACTAAAATATATAAATGAATTACATTTGATTTAATTTAAAAAATAAGATTAAATATAAAATAATTATTATATTATTCTTTTATTATTATATTATTAATTTTATATGTAATTATATAATAATAATCTTATTATTTTATTTTTTAAGAACAATATATAGTTGAACATTTAGATATTTATTTTAAGAATTTTAAATTTTAATTTAAGAAAAAGATATATAGCTTATAAAAAAATTATTTTTATTGTGTAATTTTAAATTCAATGGATCACTTAATTAAAAACAGAAATTATTATTTTTAGATGCTGCTTTTGTGTTATTTTTAAAATGGAAATGGAAATATATGTGAATATGGAATACTTTGATCAGTGGGTGTAAAGAAAAGTAATAAATAAATAAATAATGCAAACGTGTTCATTGTGGAATTCCTCTTTCCTCTGTTCATCTCATCCTCAAAGCAAGCAGTCAAAATCTTCTTTGAGGAATGCTAATGCTCTCCATATTTCTTCTCAAGCTCAGTGCTTTTCTTTCCCACGGATTTCCAAAACATTACGTTAAAGACACTTCAATCTTGAATCTTGCAGACGCGTCAAGAAAACCACCGGAATCCCGTTGCATCTCCAAGTAAGTGTCGACCCCCTCCATCACCGAAACCGCTGCCAAGAATTGTGAAAAGCTCTAGTGCATTCCTGTTCTTGATGGAGATTCTGATGATGGGAGGCGAACTGTTTGCTGTTTTTTTTTTGGGTCCTTTTTCTTGTTTGTTTTTGAAGGGTAATTTGTGTTGTTTCGGGCTTGACGGTGGTTCTTCCTCGTTACATATGTAGCCGAAACGAACGCCATCAGTTCAGTTGGAATGCTTCCTCGGCCAAGATAACAGCAATGCTTGTCAGATTTTTGAGACAGAAATCAACGGTAAGCGGAAAGAAATATATATATACATATATATATATATATTCTAACATTAAAACGGCGTTATGCACACCTCCGGAAGTGATGCGATGCGTTTTTTCATATTAATTTACATTTGTGTTTTTTAAGGGTTGGCCTTCCTTATTATATTATTGGGATTTATAATGAAAACATAGTGTTGACCAGGACCAAAACCAAATTAAGTGCAGAAATATTATTTATACTTAATAATGTAAAATTAAACTGGAAAGATTTACTTAAATTTAAGAATTCAAAAAATATTAAATAATGAATCTTTTTTATTAAATGAGAAAAATTTTAAATTATTATTTATAAATAGGATGATAAACATATTTATTAGCGTAATCCACCAACAAAGGCAAAGGTTGTCCGTCATGCGGTCCCTGCCCCTCTTATCTCTCCCGTCTCCTGCTTATCTCCACGCAGGCACCGCACGAATCATGCACGGTGCGAGGACAAGCACCCATGTCTGTACCTTACATTTTTTAGTTAAAGACTCAGTCTTTTCCGGTTCCAGGCGGAATGCAGTAGAATCCAACTTCTTGTTCCTTAAAAACAGGCTTTGTCCACCGCGGCGGTGTCCCTTGAACAGTGTATCCCGACCATTATCATCGGACTGGCGCCATGTAGTCGTGGAGGACGATCTTGAAGCATTCTTGAAGGTATATCCATGTGTTAAATTAATTAACATGAGTGACTCTTGTTATTTAAAGTGTGACCCAATATAAAAGGTCCAATATGATGGTCGGTTGGACATAAAGGCAATTTGGGTCATTGGGTTTAAAATCCCTCCACTCTCCCTATTTAAAGATAATTGTTACGGGAAATAGATAACGATTACGGGTAGAATAATTGTTATCAGTAAAGAGGGATAATTTCTAATTAAATCATAAACGTTGCGGAAGGAAAAGGTAACGTTTTAATTAGGATATTAATTCCCTAATTAATGATTTAATTAGGGTATTAATTCCTAATTAATGATAACGATTTAATTATGGTATTAATTCCTAATTAATGATAACCATTATGGAAGGGATATAAACGTTATCATTAATTTTCCCGTAACTAGCTCAGCCATCAGAGAAATCAGAAAAGGAAAGGGAAGAGTCGGAGAAAATTGAGAGAGAGAGAGACCGAAAAGGCAGGTAGACGAGAAAAGGAAAGAATCCGAAAAGGAAAGGCGAAATCTTCTCAGACACGGATCGGTAAAGAGATCTTCACCTCCGCCTCCGACGAAGGAACCGACATGGACGGTACGTCGATTCCTTACAGTTCATTTGCTAGTATTCGCTTAAAGATCCTGTATTGTGATAATTGAATTTTCGCAAATGAAAATTCAGAAAAGTATCGTTTTATTATAGTTTAAATTTTATTCAACAATTGGTATCAGAGCCTGTTTTGCGAATACTGCGTTGTTGTTTTCGTTTTCCCTGTTATGCTGGACGGGACGGCGCATGAAAGAAAAGGTTGGTGCCGCCGGGATCCAAATCGATCCGGGTACGGCGAAAGGAACCCCGGTGAGCGCTGTGTTTCTGCGCGTCACAGGGGTAGCCAAACCTGGGTAGCCAGATCGAGGCTGAAAGAGCCACCGGCGGCGCGACCCGATCGAGGGCTGAAAGAGCCACCGGCGGCGCGACCCGATGAGGCCGAAAGGGCCACCGGCGAGTGCGATCCGACCGGGGCCGAAGGGGTCACCGGCGAGCGCGAGGCGACTGGGGCCGAGGGGCCACCGGAGAAGCGCGACCCGACCGGGGCCGAGGGGGCCACCGGCGAGCGCACATGGCCGGGACCCGATCAGCCTGCTGGCCGCGACAGAGGCCTGGCTGAAGGATCCGGGCGGTGCCGGCGGGGTTGGCCGGTGTGGGAGGAGCTCCGGCCGGAATCTGCGTTGCCGGAGACTGTTGGCCGGAATAGTGCGCCGGCCACCGGATCCTGTGTCGCTCGCGGTTGTCGTTTGTATCACAGGTGGGTATCAGCGTAAGGCATAAGCCGACTATGGGCAAAATGCGTTGCCAGTATTGACCTGTGTCAACTCCCACAGAATGGAACATTAAAATTTTGAAAACTTGTTAGTCACCAAAGTGGCCTGGTTTGAAAAATTTAAATGATCATGAATTTCAAATTGTTCATTTTGATGCTAATAAAAGGTTGTACATGAACAATTGGAGTTATTAATTATAAAGCTAGGAGATCATCCAAAGATGGATCATTGCCTATAATTAATAACACTAAAGGGGATTGATTGATATACTGAGTAAACATGATTGTATATCCAAAGATAACATTCATGTTTCACTCTAGTATGATTGATTGATCTATTAAAGTATATTTAATTAGCATCATTATTGATTAAAGTTATGTATTTGAGGATCACCCAAAGGTGGACTTAAATACATAATCAAAGTTTGTAATGCATGTATCTGAATCCATCAAAGTTTGCTCAAAGTATTAATGTGTAAATTTGGATCATGTTTGCAGCCTACAACAACGTTTTCGCCCTAGGCAATGCAATGATCAAATTCAATGGGCTGAACTATGCAGAATGGTCTGAGCATATTCAGTTTCATTTAGGCGTTTTGGGCTTAGACCTAGCGGTCATCACGGATAAAAGGCCTGCAGCCATTACAGAGACCAGTACAGAATCCGATAAGTCTTTTCATGAGGCTTGGGTACGGTCTAATAGGCTGAGTCTGAATTTGATGCGAATGACGATGGCTGAAAATGTCAAGCCATCAATGCCTAAGACCGAATATGCAAGTGAATTTATGGTGAGAATTAAAGAATATTCTCAGTCAGACATAGCTGACAAATCCATCGTAGGAACCCTAATGAGTGAGCTGACGACCAAGAAATTTGATTGGTCACAGCCCATTCATGATCATGTGACAAGTATGGCTAACCTAGCAGCAAAGTTAAGAACGATGGGAATGGATGTGAGTGAATCCTTTTTGGTTCAATTCATCATCAACTCACTGCCTCCTGAATTTGGCCAGTTCCAAGTGAATTACAACACTATTAAAGAGAAATGGAACTTTCAAGAAATTAAGGCCATGTTGGTTCAGGAAGAAGGGAGATTAAAGAAGATGAGGGATCACTCCATTCATCTCACTGTTCGCAATGAGGCTAGCAGTAGTAAGTCTAAACCATACCGGAAGGGTAAGAAGAAGGACAAGACCTCTATAAAAGTCACAGGAGGTCAGATCCAAAAAGATCAGAAATGCTTCTTCTGTAAAAAGATGGGTCACTTCAAGAAGGATTGCCCAAAAAGGAAAGCTTGGTTCGAAAAGAAAGGTATGTACTGTATATCAGTATGTTTTGAATCAAACGTAATTGAAGTACCCAACAATACTTGGTGGTTAGACTCTGGAGCAACTACTCATGTGTCACATATTATGCAGGGATTCCTTTCAATCCAGCCCATAACAGGAACTGAGAAGTTCCTTTATATGGGAAACAGAATGAAGGCTCGAATAGCGGGAATTGGGACGTACAGATTGATCCTGGACACTAAGTGTCACCTGGATCTAGAAAAGTGTCTCTATGTTCCTGAATGTGCTAGAAATTTGATTTCTGTTGCAAAGTTGGATAAAGAAGGATTTAATTTCAAAATTGGAAACGGTGCATTTTCATTGTATAGACATTCGTACTATTATGGATCTGGTACTTTGGTTGATGATTTGTATCGTCTTAATCTTGATGCTATGTATGCCGATTCTCTATTTCTTGTTGAGCATAGCATAGGTAACAAACGTAATATGCATAATGATAGTTCTGCTTACTTATGGCATCAAAGATTGGGTCATATATCCAAAGAAAGGATATTGAGGTTGGTGAAAAGTGATATCCTACCTCAATTGGATTTTACTGATTGGGAAGTGTGTGTTGATTGTATAAAAGGAAAACAAACAAGACACATATCAAAGAACCCAGCCATGAGAAGTAGTGAGCCTTTAGAATTAATACACACCGATATATGTGGCCCTTTTGATATTCCCACATGGGGTGGTGAGAAATATTTCATCACATTTATAGATGACTACTCACGGTACTGTTACTTATATCTACTGCATGAAAAGTCTCAGTCAGTAAACACCCTGGAGGTGTTTATTAACGAAGTGGAAAGGCAGTTGGATAGAAAAGTAAAAGTGATTAAGTCAGACAGGGGTGGTGAATATTATGGAAAATTCAATGAAAGTGGACAATGTCCTGGTCCATTTGCAAAGTTTCTTGAAAGTCGAGGCATATGTGCACAGTACACAATGCCTGGTACACCACAACAGAATGGTGTAGCGGAAAGGCGGAATCGCACACTTATGGATATGGTTAGGAGTATGTTGAGTTACAGTACTGTACCTTTATCCTTGTGGATGCATGCATTAAGGACTGCAGCATATCTGCTGAACAGGGTTCCTAGTAAGGTTGTCCCTAAGACTCCCTACGAGTTATGGACAGGTAGGAAACCCAGTTTGAGACACCTTCACGTTTGGGGTTGTTCAGCAGAAGTAAGGATATATAATCCATATGAAGGAAAGCTTGATGCAAGAACCATTAGTGGTCACTTCATTGGCTATCCTGAAAAGTCTAAAGGGTACAGGTTCTACTGCCCTAACCATAGCACTAGAATAGTTGAGTCTGGTAATGCTCGGTTCATAGAAAATGGTCTGCTCAGTGGGAGTGGGGAATCACGAAAGGTGGATATTGCAGAATTGCAAAATGAAAGATCCACAGTGAGTACTTCTACTCAAGTTGGTATCCCCACACCCAGTGTTTCTACTCAAGTTGTTGTTCCTTTTGTTGCATCACAGTCACGTGACATGCAAGGACAACAAATTGATACACGAAACACACAAAGTGAGCACATAAGAGATGAACCAAGTGACAATGTACAAATTTCGAATGAACAAGCGATGCCACCAGATATAGCATTACGGAGGTCTACAAGACAGAAAAGGTCAGCTGTATCGAATGATTATGTGGTTTACTCGCTTGAGCATGAATCGGAATTAAGCATTGATAAAGATCCAGTCTCATTTAATCAAGCCATGGATTGTAATGATTCTGAAAAGTGGTTGAATGCCATGAAGGAAGAGTTGAAATCAATGGATGTAAATCAAGTCTGGGAACTAGTAGAGTTGCCTGAAGGATCAAAACGAGTTGGCTGTAAATGGGTCTTTAAGACCAAGCGAAACTCAAAAGGCAACATCGAAAGGTACAAAGCCAGACTTGTTGCCAAAGGTTACACTCAAAAGGATGGCATTGACTATAAGGAGACTTTCTCTCCAGTGTCTAAGAAAGACTCCTTAAGAATCATTATGGCTTTGGTGGCTCAATATGACTTGGAGCTCCACCAAATGGATGTAAAGACTGCCTTTCTGAATGGAAACTTAGAAGAGGAAGTGTATATGGACCAACCTGAAGGTTTCATAACCACAGGGCAGGAAAGTTTGGTGTGTAAATTAAAGAAATCGATATATGGACTGAAACAAGCTTCCCGACAATGGTATATTAAGTTTAATGATACCATTACGTCGTATGGTTTTGTAGAGAACACCGTTGATCGGTGTATCTATATGAAGGTCAGTGGGAGCAAGTTCATTATATTAGTCCTATATGTCGATGACATTCTATTGGCTGCTAATGACATGAGTTTGTTACATGACGTTAAGAAATTTCTCTCTGAAACTTTTGAAATGAAAGATATGAATGAGGCATCCTATGTGATAGGAATAGAGATATTCCGTGATAGATCACAAGGATTGTTGGGATTGTCTCAGAAAGGCTATATCAATAAAGTATTAGAGAGATTTAGAATGGAAAATTGCTCTACAGGAATAGTTCCAATTCAGAAAGGGGACAAGTTCAGTGAACTGCAATGTCCAAAGAATGATTTGGAACGAAAATCAATGGAATCCATTCCCTATGCATCATTGGTTGGAAGTTTGATGTATGCTCAAACATGCACTCGGCCAGATATTAGTTTCGCTGTTGGAATGCTTGGCCGATATCAAAGTAATCCTGGAATAGATCATTGGAAAGCTGGAAAGAAAGTACTTAGGTACTTGCAAGGCACCAAGAATCATATGCTTACTTATAAAAGATCAAGTCATCTTGAGATAGTAGGCTACTCGGATTCAGATTATGCTGGATGTGTAGACTCGAGGAAATCTACATTTGGTTACGTGTTCCTCCTGGCTGGAGGAGCGGTTTCTTGGAAAAGTGGGAAGCAGTCTGTCATTGCTACTTCCACTATGGAAGCTGAATTTGTAGCATGCTTTGAGGCTACTGTTCACGCATTATGGTTGCGGAATTTTATCTTAAGGCTTGGTTTAGTCGACAGTATAGAAAAGCCGTTAAGAATTTATTGTGATAATTCCGCAGCTGTTTTCTTCTCTAAGAATGATAGGTATTCTAAAGGTGCGAAACATATGGATTTGAAATATCTGTCTGTTAAGGAAGAAGTGCAAAACCGTAGAGTGTCTATTGAGCACATTGGTACTGAACTGATGATAGCGGACCCATTAACTAAAGGTTTGCCACCAAAAACATTTATTGGGCATGTTGATGGGATGGGCATTTTGGATAGGTCCGCATTCTCATGAAAGCCAATATTGTGTACTGCTCATATTATTGTAACACTCTTGAATTCAATTAAAGTCATGGTTTTGTTTACGCTCTGTTATCTCTATTTAGTTGTATACAATTACAGTTGTGAGATAACTAGTGGCATATTAGGAAATGACAATTAAAGTTTCACCGTTCCTCAGTAAGGTCATTATGAATTATAATGATCATGTGATACATGGAAGGAATCATGTCGCCAAAGAACATGTGACCGCCATGATCCAATCATTTTAATTCAATTAAGTATTGTGGTTTGATGAACTTTAAGGATTGTACACATTTATTTGTTGTTGATTCATCAAATCATAACAAGAGCCAAGTGGGAGATTGTTAAATTAATTAATATGAGTGACTCTTGTTATTTAAAGTGTGACCCAATATAAAAGGTCCAATATGATGGTCGGTTGGACATAAAGGCAATTTGGGTCATTGGGTTTAAAATCCCTCCACTCTCCCTATTTAAAGATAATTGTTACGGGAAATAGATAACGATTACGGGTAGAATAATTGTTATCAGTAAAGAGGGATAATTTCTAATTAAATCATAAACGTTGCGGAAGGAAAAGGTAACGTTTTAATTAGGATATTAATTCCCTAATTAATGATTTAATTAGGGTATTAATTCCTAATTAATGATAACGATTTAATTATGGTATTAATTCCTAATTAATGATAACCATTATGGAAGGGATATAAACGTTATCATTAATTTTCCCGTAACTAGCTCAGCCATCAGAGAAATCAGAAAAGGAAAGGGAAGAGTCGGAGAAAATTGAGAGAGAGAGACCGAAAAGGCAGGTAGACGAGAAAAGGAAAGAATCCGAAAAGGAAAGGCGAAATCTTCTCAGACACGGATCGGTAAAGAGATCTTCACCTCCGCCTCCGACGAAGGAACCGACATGGACGGTACGTCGATTCCTTACAGTTCATTTGCTAGTATTCGCTTAAAGATCCTGTATTGTGATAATTGAATTTTCGCAAATGAAAATTCAGAAAAGTATCGTTTTATTATAGTTTAAATTTTATTCAACACCATGTTCCTATTTGCTTTCTGTAAATGGCTTTGTGCTTGTTCGTGTGTCTCTACCTTCTACCAGTTATTTCTTCATTCATTTCCGTTGTTTCTTTACTTTTTTTTTCCGTTTTTGTATCCTCTCCCTCCCTCCCTCTCCCTCTCTCTGTAGAGAATAGAGATACTTGCATACTTGTAGATGTATAGTTATTCTTGTTTTTTGGATTATTTCCCCCGCGCTGTTTTTCTTTGTACCCGTTTATCCAGAGCCAGCTGTCATTAGATTGTTGGGAGTACTCTCTTTTGTTTACTCTGTTGACTGTATTGTCTGAATTAATTCTTGTCATACTTTTTTTCGTTCCTTTTACTGAGGTAAAGCTATTTATGGTATTGGCAATTTTTAGTTTGGACTTCTGAATTTGAATCGAATTGGGTGATTCGTCATTTTTGCAGATTCTTCCGTATGATTTGCGGGAAATTCTTCGAAATGATCCCAAGAGAGCTCAACTCTTAGAGGTGATAGTCGTTTCTCGTTGCTTTTCTTTTTGCTCAACAGAGCCTACAAGCGGGTATAGTCAAGTTGTAGTCTTGGAGATAAAGATCTTTTACCAATTTCCTTTTCTCATTTAATTCACCATATCCAATGTAAGTTTGAGATGGTGGTGAGGTTCTGAGGAGTATGATCAGCTCTTGCATGCTGATAGCTCCAAGATATACAATCTGTCCGATGGAGTAATAGATATGGATTAGTTCTTTGACAATGCTTGAACTGCTTAATTGGTCAATTACTTTTATTGTCTTACATATTAGCATTTCTTCTTTTATAGAATGTCTTCTTCTGAAGGCATTTACTGCCTGAAAAAGTTAGTTAATTTTCTCTTCATTTCTTTGTTGTTTGAAATAATTTTGTTTATCATGGATGTCCTCTATTTTTATTGCTACCACTTACAATGGAGTCATATGGGTATATCGACAGGTTGTATTGGACTTGGGTCGCTTGCCAGAAGCACATTATCTGGGTGAATTTAGTGGGCAATACTTAAGGAACTGTGAGGTAAGCATTCTTTGGAATCATTAGAATCTCAGTTGTTTGCATGAGTGAAATGCATACACTTGGTGTTTCCGACATAATGACCATATTTTGTCATAATCTGTCCCTCTGTGGCAGATCATCTGTATGAATTTGGAACTGCCTTTCGGACTTAGTGTTTGCTTTTAGTTATGACATGCAAGTTTTGTTGCCACTACTCAATTCCAAAACACACAGCATCTTTTAAACAAAAGCCACCTTAGTATGACAATTTAAAGACATGACTCTGCACCATGTTCTGAGGTCACAGAAGGTAAAATGTTTCACTGCAACACATGAAGGGAGCTTGAATGGAAAAAAAGTGAAATAAATATCAAAAATAAATTGTTAAGTGACAAATTACATACCATCAAATCTCTGTCACTAGCAACCATATAGCAAGAAAGAAGATGATAGCAGAACCCATTACCATTAGTAAGCTCCTTTTCTTTTTTGGTTCATTGGTTTCAGGTTTTGAACCCTGATCCCTAGGCCTAGCAACCATTAATAAGCGTTGACTGGCTATCTATGATGTTTGTGCATTAGGTATCCCTAGGAGAGCTGGAGTATTCTCAAAAGACTGTCGGAGAATTTGGAGCTGATAATAGAGCTGGCATTGAGGGTACCTTGCATAGAATATCAGCGATCAGGAGCAGAAACGGGGTGATAGTTGGTATGACTTGCCGAGTTGGCAGGGCAGTGAGTGGTCACATTGATATGATTCATGATCTGCTTCAGTATGGGAAGAGCATCTTGTTTGTTGGAAGGTACTACTGCTGATATATGGGAGAAAATATCTGAACAATTGTTCATAAATGGGGATCACTGACTTGCTAAATTTGGAAGAACTTGATGCCAAAAACCTTCAATGACATAATTAGTTCATTAGGAGGTACATAGTGTTCATTAGGAAGAACTTGATGTCGAAACTCTTTGTAGTCGATTCTGACCATTGAAATGAATGTGCCTTTTAATAATACATCTGTATTTTTCTTGATTAAGGCCTGGAGTTGGTAAGACAACTGTTCTGCGAGAGATTGCACGAGTCTTGTCAGATAAATTTCACAAAAGAGTGGTGTGTTCTCTTTCTCTCTCCCTCCTGTCATGCATGCACACAGCTGCACTTTGAAAAGTTCTTTATATGCAAATAAATGGATAGGTGATTGTTGATACGAGCAACGAAATAGGAGGGGATGGGAACATTCCGCATGCAGCGATTGGAGGTGCAAGAAGAATTCAGGTTCCAGATCCATCTCTGCAATATAGATTTATGATTGAGGCCATAGAAAATCATATGCCTGAGGTGATCATTGTTGATGAGATTAGCACAGAGATTGAAGCACTTGCCTGCCGTTCAGTTGCTGAGAGAGGTGTCATGCTTATTAGTACTGCTCATGGAGAGCAGCTTGGAAACATAATAAATAATCAAGTTCTCACTGACCTGGTGTGTAATATTTGTTTTTTTTTTTTTTTTAATAAATCAAAGTTTTCTTGAGGCCTTGATGCTAAAAAAGTAAATTTGGTCAAAAGTTAAACACAGTTTCCTGCTTGATATTAGATTAAGTATTAAAAATGTTCAAATGAATAATTTGATCTGCTTTTCCCTGCCGACATTTGTTGCATAGAGTAATTGAGAATCTTGCTACTTTTTCAGAGACAAAGAAGGAAATAGAATCTCAAATTTTTTTACTTAATTGTTATTTTCACCCATAATTGAGATTCTGTAATTTTTTCATCTCTAGGAATCACTATTTATAGCTCCTCTTGATATATCTCTGCAACTTAGATATGTGTTTCTTGTATCCCACGGGTGAAATGAGTTAATTTTAAACTTTGATATGGAACAAAGGTGTAAATACAGAGATAATGATTTTGACTTATATATCTTGCATAAATGATCCTCTCTGGGGCATTGAGCAAGTTTGTGTTTGTCTTGACTGTTATTTAGTCAATCTGTTCATGAAGTATGTGCCTCTTGAATGAATGATGCAAGCATATGCATTCTTTCAAGTTAATCTGTTCATGAAGCATGCTTCTGCAGTATGTATGATGCAAGGATATAAATTCTTCCAACTTCTTTCTCGGTGAAATATGCACATAGCCATGTAAAGGTTTTGTCTTGGGTATGACTGCTTGCATATTTTGTTGATAATCAATATGGAAAATTCCAGCATGTTAATTGCTGCTTTCATTTCTTGCCGGAAACAAGCATTCTGAGGATACGAGGGTGGGTGTCCTTTTAGCTTATTTGTCTGTTTTCTCAAGGTTGAGATAGTTATATATCTTCCTTTCAGTGGTAGGTCATAAATAAGGATGATAGCCATGGCTTAAAATCGACACTTCATGGTTTTAGACAATAAGATGCCATCTTGAGTGTGATATTTTTCCTCGCAATGCCTATGCTCTCTCTCTCTCTCTCTCCATGTGTGTATGTAGGCATAATCACTTCATAATTTTGAAGAAGGGCAATAGTGCAACTCATGGTCTAATTATGATGCTTATTAATTGGATACATGTTCTATCTTGTACTCTCCAATTGTCCATAATTCTAGTTATGGAAAAGGTTAGTTGATTGCCTTGTTCCACTTAATTGACAAATCAAGTCCAGATTTCTAATTTTTTCCTTCCTTGATTAATTGAAGTGTTTCCTGTTGTTGGGTCATTTCACAATTTGAATCTTCTTCCTTCTCTTCTTAACAAAAAGAATCTGAACTGTTTTATTTGATATAACTGTTTTCTGTACCTTGCATGAATGGTTCCAAGTATTTGAATTGATATTTAGTTCAACTTATATGATAGGAACTTTATCGAAAGAAATTTCATTATGTTTTCATTTTCATCTGAAATCATGGCTACAGCTCCAACTATATTGCTTTGCATTTTGCAGATTGGGGGAATAAAAACTGTTACATTAGGAGATTATGAAGCTCGAGCCAGAAGAACACAGAAAAGTATTCTTGAAAGAAAGCATCCTCCAACATTTTATTTTCTGATTGAGATGAGGGAGAGGCACCGTTGGGTTGTGCATCAGGTATCTCTTAATTTTGCTTAGATTTTATTAGAAACTAAGTTAGTTCACTCAGTAAAAGGGTCTCTAGTGGTGACCTTCCAGGGGCAATGCCAGTCATGGAGATTAATAATGTTGCAATGCTGGGTGAGCATCCATAATACTGTTGTGTGCAAACCCTGTAAACTACTTACCTATCTCCTATTGGAATAGTTAGCCTGTAGTTAGTCAATAATTATATGGGGTTGATATTGTGATTGAAACAGAGCACTTATCTTCTTCAAGTTGAGATAGTTTTGGACTGGCTTTGCAGGTTCCAGCGTATTTACAATTTTCTCCAACCTAGCATGGAAAGTGAACAATTTTTTAAACCAATGTTGAGTCTGAAAGGAATTCAAAGAGAACAGCTTAGACTGAGCATTCCTATGAAAAAGAGGGAAAACTTTATGTGTACCGCAGGTTGTACACATCTTTGTTAGAAATCCTGGTGGCCATCATGCACACACACAATTGCTTGGACATTTAAAGTTCCAATCCAAAGCTGCTTTATATTCAAGCGAACAATTATTGTGACCCATAGTTGTCTTGACAGCCAAGATTTTTCTTTTGTCTTTGATGTGTATAGCATGTTGAATGCACTTTCAACTCTTTACTCTAGCGATTCACTATTTTCAAAATTGTTCCTGAAATAATTTTTGCCTCTTTCTTTTAACAGACAGAGAAAAGTGTGGATAAGTTGCTTTATGGAAAAAGCCCACTAGTTGAGGTAATTTTTTCAGTTATGTGCATAGTAAAATCAAGGGTTTATCACAGAGAAATGATAAGCATCCTAGGGGGTAATGGAGATCTTGAAGTTTGGTGGGACTGGTGAATGTAAACATGGTCGTTGGGGGCCACTCCACTTTTGCATGCATGACTGGTCTGTAGTTGGTTGTTGGGGGCAATCAAATTGCTGGTTTAGCTCATCCAAGTTCATTTTCTGGAATTTGATTATTTACTTCAAAACAGTCCATTGTTGGAGAGGCATTGGGATTGGTGCCCTAAACATATCACTCCTAAAATCAAAAGGACAACTTTAGCGACTTGTACACTATGTTAACTAAACATGCAGAACATGTCAGGTGTCATTTCGTTCATCTTCTATCAGATTCTGTAGACATGAGGGCAGTATTTACCTTTCGTTTTGCAGTATATAGTTGAGGCAGTTGTCAGGTTGAACAGATTAAAAGAAGAAATTCCTGCAACCAACATTTTGTTGCCTGAATATGATTCAGGAGATACTGTTGTTGCAAGTAATACATTGTTTTTATTTTTTATTTTTTATTTTTATAAAAAGAAAGAAAGTTACTGTAAGGCCTGTTCCACCCTATGCTCTTTATTTGTTTTGTGAGCCAATGCATGCTTCTCAAAGATTTTACTTCCATTGTGCTGTTAAGCTATTGATTGCTGACAAGATTCTAAAAATATTGTGCTTCTCAGGTCAGAAAAAGGGATAGTCAGTTCAAGGTTGTAATAGAAAGATGGAAAACCTATGATGGAAGTGATATTTAGCATCTTCCCTACTTTCCATTGTCATGAACCTGATTTCTTCATGACCTTGGTGGCAATTATCATTGTAAGTCTCATTCAGGAATTTTGCCATTTCGTATAATTTCAATGTTACTAGGGACTCAATAAATTGGCTGTCAACCATTTAATTGTTTACTCCAAAACAAGAGGTCTTTGGTTTAGGCTGAAATTCTGGTTCTTTCCTAGCAGTGAGACCTTATCTCTGGCCTTTCAATCCAAAAATCCATTACTTGCTGGCTATAAGTGCTCTGCTGTTACTGCAAGTTTTGGTATTCAAGAATTTAACTCTTGTAATTTAGCATAACCAGGGTTTGCTCCAGTCAGGTCTAGCAAGTTATGAAGGATTACAAACTCGGACAGATGCATATCATGGTGACTTACAATCTGGTTGTTCCAACCACCATGAATAGCCTAGTAGCCACCAAATTTCAAACTTGTGGTGTTTGAAGCCCAGACTTCATTGATAGTTAAACCCCCCACCCCCCCAGGGCTGGACCACCCGAAAAAAGAATTTAAGAAAAAAAAAAGAAGAATCCGGTTGTTCCATCAGCGTTCAAAGTGTGCAATTGCCATTGACTTTGAACAAATGTC
The DNA here is from genome assembly GCA_020883675.1 of Bruguiera gymnorhiza. Taxonomy (NCBI): domain Eukaryota; kingdom Viridiplantae; phylum Streptophyta; class Magnoliopsida; order Malpighiales; family Rhizophoraceae; genus Bruguiera; species Bruguiera gymnorhiza. The sequence goes on along the minus strand of JAIRCJ010001062.1, from coordinate 595,382 downwards.
TAGCAAGGCAATTGTTCGTTAGTGATTTACCCAATAAAGTCCAACATTAGTAGCTGTTGATCTATGTTTGGTTGGTACAAAATTAATGCAATACAGAAAAGAAAAAGATTTTCTTAAGGGTGAACGCTGCGGGTGCATACTGTGTCTTAAGTTTATGCTGATAGCTTGAACCATTTATTTTTCAGGGGTTCTAATGTTCTTGTTGTTCTGGGGTACCATGTTTCAAGCTCACATGCAGAACACATGCCGATGTTTAGTTTGTCAAGATCATCCTGTTCTTGCCGTCTGGATTTGCAGCATGAGCTTCAAAAAGAACGCTTTCTATCTTCAGAGGAGAGAATCACCTGCGATGCTCAAATAATCATCACTGGTGGATCATTGACAAGCCACCATCAGTTGACCACTGGTAAGTTGTCACCAATGATCGGTCGACTGTAAATAAGTTATCTGCAATCTGCATAGGTTATTGTTGATTGGTCAGTCAAACACTAAAAAGTCGTTAATGATTATTCAAATTGATTATGGTTTAGTCATCATCTAAATATACCACCTTTAGATGATGACTAAAGAAAAATATTTTGCATCGTGCAATGAATTTGTTTTTCGTGAGATTCATTTTTTGAGAAATAATTTTCTTCAGAAATTATTTTCTATAGGTAGACTGTAGATTATTTTTCCTGAAACAAAGAGGTCCTAGGTCTAGGTAGTTATTTTTTTCTGTGCATATTTTAATGTGTTTTATTATTATTATTATTTTGCACTACAAATCTACAGTTGCTCTTTTCTATACACTTCTGTTCGGTCCCTTTACATAGTCAAACATAATACAAGGAAAACTCAGTGGGCAGACCTTCACAATGTAGAGTCAGAATTTTTATATTTTTTCTCCTTAAGTGAGTTTGCCGTTGATTTTTTGTTTCTAGGACGTTGCTACAAATTAGATTATTCAAGAGCAACTTCAGGACGTTGAGGAAGAAACTATTTGTTTACTCTTAAATACAATCTTTTATCATCACATTTTTATATTTTCAGAAAAAGAAACATTTATCTTCATATAAAAAAAACAAAAGCAGCACTTGTTAATCATTGAATATCAATTATTCACTTATTTGACGGGTTCCCTCTTCTTTTGTAATATGAACAGTCTCCCCACAATCCATAACAAAGCTTGTATTTACCTCTTTGTCGCCATATATACGATTTCTTATTGTGGACCTTTTCTGCATCTAAGCGTGTGCTTGACTTTATTAGAAGGTACCGTTTCAGTACTATGGGTGGAAACTCTCAGGCCAAGCTATGACCTCGCAAAAGCATTGAATGCATTAACTGTGTGGTGGGTCATGGCCGAAATGTGGAACGAGGAGTTTTGTGTTCAGCAGTCCGATAATGGACACTAAATCTAAAGCCTAGAGGTATTCAAAGGCTACGGATTATTTTTTCTTACCCCCCTCCCCCGGGGGGATGTGCAACCAAAAAGGGAAAAAAAAGAGCATGAGGAGAACGGTCGTAGTGTCCATGGATGTGGAGGTAATATCTAAAAATAAGGCTAGACGTGGGTTCATAAGGGATGGTTTATATTATAATTTTTAAAGATCTCGTTTATGGGGTTTGTTTAATTGTGTCTGCTTCTGACACCAGCCCTCAAACTCTTGACTTCATTGATCTTTATTAATAATGTTCATAAGTTACTGCGCTCGAGCCCAAGCTCGTAAGTAGGGCTCATGTTCAACCTTACCTCCCGGACCGAGACTGCCAGAGGCCCTATTCAAATTGACCCTTACATTTCACCAGTGTTGTGGTAACTCATGCTTAACGGCGAAAGGCTGGTAAAAACTGTTGGATGGACTTGGGCCGTGGACATATCACACTGCCGTCAAAATCCCGGTAAGACAGGTAACCCACAAATTCAAATCTCCCAGATTTATTTATTTATTTATTTTATTGTATTTTGTCTGCGGTTTTGACAGGTAAAATAGGCAAGACAGGCCTACCAACCAAAACCATAACCTTTCTTTGACCACTTTCTCCATCGCAATTCTTTTTCATCTCTCTCTCATTAACTTACAAACGCTGATTATTGTCTGAAGGCTTTAGCCCAACAATACTTTCTATGAATCAAACCTACCTCATGAAAAAAACTAATTTTTAAACATTTGGACTATGCTTTCTCCTACCTGACACGTTTCATTTCCTCAACTCAACAAACCAATTCGATGTTGCAACTTACAAAAATGAAGTAAATGAGCGTGCATGGATAGATATGTTCGTTACAGCTGAATGAAAACTTACGCAACCATACATGGGCACTAGGGCAGGCCTTATCATTTTATCGTTGGCCGGCGGCACGTACAGCTATCTTTATCATGTTCCTGCTGTGCACATTATGCTATTGTTTACATGTGCCTACACTTATCGTTTGATTTGATGACAAGACATAAATCCGGAATACATGTATCATAATGTAACGTGATGCTTATAATATAACTAATACCTAATTTTATATTGTATAGAACAATTTCTCATTTAATTTTTCTGTCAATTAGAACTCACTTGAGTTTTTTTTTTCTTTTTTTTAATATTTGAATATTAAGTTAATTTAACTCTATCGAAAGGGTTTCATATTAAAAGTCATACGTTAATTTAACTCTACTGAAAGGGCATCATATTGAAGGTTATACATGTGCATAGTTAATATTTGTTATTCTTACTCACATTATTTATAAATATAACATATACATAATTATATGTCAAATAAATTCATTTAATTATTTTTATTTTAATTAAATTTTACTTAAATTTTTTGTTTACTTATATTTAAAATTAAGTTAGTTTGATCAAATTAAAAATCCACTTTACGAAAATCCTCTTGATTCTCCTTCAAAATGTTGTGTGCGTTTTGTAAGATTTCAGTCGTAGTTTGAGAAAAATTAAATGTGAGGTCCTGCCATCTTCGTACGCTTTGTAAATTTTTTTAAGAATGGCCGGCCGGGTATTAGCATCTTAAACCTTGTTTTCTCCATCTTTTTTGTCCTCACTGAATGTCACTGATTCTCCTTCCCTTTCAATATAAAGTCCCACATATTTCTTCTCCAATTATTCCAAATTAAGCTCTTCAAAGCCCACAACAAAAGCCATGGCTAACTTCATGCCAAAACCATTCTCTCAATTATCCTTCATCATATCCCTTATTTATGTTCCTTGTCTATGTTCTTTCACGGACCAACTACTTATTAAGTGCTTGCTTGAGCATAAAATCAGTAACTTCACCACATGCCCTACCACGGAGAACGACTCCGGGGGTTATTATTATTATAAGCTGCTGGAATTCTCCATTCAAAATCTTCGTTTCACTGAGCCTGCTGTTCTTAAGCCAGTAGCCATAATCTTGCCAGAGAATATAGAGCAGTTGGCGAAAAGCCTCATGTGTTCTAGGGAAGGAATGTTGAGAATCAGGGTGAGGTGCGGAGGGCATAGCTATGAAGGGACTTCTTATGCAGACAGTGATGGAACCCCTTTTGTGATTATAGACATGATGAATCTTAACAGAGTTTCCGTTGACTTGGAAACTGACGTTGCGTGGGTCGAAGGGGGGGCGACACTTGGTGAGACTTATTCTGCAATAGCCGAAGCAAGCAGCGTCCGTGGGTTCTCCGCTGGCTCGTGCCCAACTGTTGGAGTTGGCGGCCATATTGGGGGAGGTGGTTTTGGTCTATTGTCCAGGAAGTATGGACTTGCTGCAGATAATGTAGTCGATGCACTTCTTGTTGATGCTAAGGGACGCTTATTGGACCGAAAAGCCATGGGAGAGGACGTGTTTTGGGCAATTAGAGGTGGTGGTGGAGGTGTTTGGGGCATCGTTTATGCTTGGAAAATCCGGCTATTGGAAGTACCTTCAACAGTAACAGGCTTTATAGTATCCAGACCTGGCACAAAAGGCCATGTAGCCAACTTAGTTAATAAGTGGCAATTTGTGGCACCCAACTTGAATGAAGATTTTTATATGTCATGTTTCGTCGGTGCTGGTTTGCCTGAGACAAAAACTACAGGAATTTCAGCTACATTTAAGGGTTTCTACTTAGGCCCTCGAAGTGAAGCTTTGTCTATATTAAACCATGTTTTCCCTGAGTTGGCCATAGGGGAAGAGGATTGCAAAGAAATGAGTTGGATTGAGTCCATTCTATTCTTCTCTGGCCTAAGGAATGGTAGCTCGGTATCCGACTTGAAAAATCGGTTTTTGCTAGAGAAAAACTATTTCAAGGCTAAATCAGACTATGTAAGAAATGAAATTCCTCTCACAGGTATAGAGGCTGCACTGGCCATACTTGAGAAAGAACACAAAGGATATGTGATATTGGACCCTTACGGTGGGGTGATGCACAGAGTAAGCAGTGAAGCCATTCCCTTTCCTCACAGAAAAGGTAACCTATTCACAATTCAGTACCTGGTGGAATGGAAAGGAAAGGACAACGGCAAAAGCAAGGAGTACATAGATTGGATAAGGGGATTTTATGGTTCAATGACACCCTTTGTCTCATGGGGTCCAAGAGGTGCTTATATCAATTACATAGACTTTGACCTTGGAGTGATGGGGTTGCTGGATACTAATGTCTCATCTGGGGATGCTGTGGAGGCTGCTAGGGTTTGGGGTGAAAAGTACTTCTTGAGCAATTTTGACAGGTTGGTACGAGCTAAGACAGCCATTGATCCTGACAATGTCTTCGGTAATCAACAGAGTATTCCTCCAATGTCCCCAGTGGGATTAGAAGCTGAGATTTAAGAACTGGATGAACCTCCGTACAACATTTATGCAAAAATGCATTTTAGCCTCTTATTGTCATTAAGATCTTTGTATACGTACCTGCTGTTTGTGTTTGTTTATCGTTTTCTCCAAAGTAATTTACTTGTTGAACAGTACCTGTTTATGCATGTTGCGTAATTGCATGTAAATATATTAATGTGTAGCCCTATGAAAGAGTGTTTGATATGATTTCACACATCCAAGCCGACAAAAAGGAAAATGCAAAGAAGAACTTCTGAAGGACACAAGAAATGGGTATATCATAAATTCCGAAATAAAAAATATTAAACGATATTGAATTAATGTTCGACGTGTTGTGTAAATCCACACAGTCTCATTCTATTTCATTAATATTTTTTTGGAACATATTTTTCATTAATATTTTACTTCCGTGTATTTTTAACTATATCTATTATACATGTCGACCTACTAAAACTCAGAAACAAAAGATTCTTCTCGCCCCTAGGCGTCATAATAATGTCACGTGGCGATAAGTAATGTGAAATTATTGCCCATGGATAATCTTAGACTTTGTATTTTAACAATTATCATTTGACACCATATATTTGCAATTTTATAGCAAACAAATCCTTTTGTAAAATCCAAATGATGACGTGCCTGCGACAGAATATGCCCCATTGCTCTGTAGATATCGACCTAATTGGCTATTGACTGTTACGTATATTCTACGTAACAATATACAGCATCTTTATATCTTCTCATGTACCATATGTAGTCAATTACGTTTTTAGATTAGTTTATTATTATAATTTCTGGAAATAGGAATTTAATTAAATAATAATTTGTACTTATAATTGCACCCAATTTCCCTGGCCTATATATGTATTTTACACAGCAGGCTAAAAAGAACAAGTTACAAGTTCCTTAAAGCCATCCTTTTTTTCCCTGACACGATTATTGGAACAATGTCGCTTGAATTGTTATTTTAGCTTTTCTCAGGAATCATTTCATTAGGCAAGTGTGTTTCTGTTTTTTTTTTTTTTCTTTTTTTTGAATAAAACGAGCTTAAGTCCAATGGGAGTAATTATAGAAGTTAAGTCAAACAAAATAAGGTACAGTAATCACTAAAAATAAATTTCATTTCTTGGTAGCTGGTCGTATGGCCTCCAAAGCTTATAAAATATAGCATAAGGAACATTAAGGCCTTCACTTCAAATTCTACATATTATTTTATTTACTAAAAATTTATTAATTATGAATCATATAATGAAAGTAATTTTTTTTTTATATTAACTTCATGTCTTCCCTTAAGATTAAATTCAAAGTTTCAAAGATAGACTACAAGACTTTGATTTTTAAGTAAATAAGTTCATATATATCATATCCTAACCACATCTACGACAAATTTGTTTCTTTTCCTGGTTCCTGAGCATTGGTAGCTTCTCTCCAACTCCAAATACAGAAAGAAAGAAAGAAATAAAATAAAAAAAATAAAAAAAACTAAACAGATCGCGAGGATGGGATATGAGTGGCTCATAATAATATGGGGGAGAGATCGCGAAGATGAGATATGAGTGGCTCGTAATAATCTGGGGGACCAGCCGCTGGCGAAACACAGAAATATGGACTTACGGAGGCCCCTCTCGATTAGGCCTCCGCGCGGAAGGACTAGACCGGAAGGTCAAGAAAAATGGCATGTGTGGGTGCGCATGGGAACGGTTCATTTTTACGAACGGACCGCCCACAAGAGTGGACCCCCCCTACTCCGCCATCCCTATCCTTTCCATCACCGAGGTCAAGAACAAGATCGAGAATAGCAAGAATGGCGACCCTCCCAGCATTGAAAGCAGAGGCCGTGACCATAGAGAAATCGGGAGTCAAGATCGTGAGAAACCCTCCTGAGTCCAAACTCTCCGAACTCGGCGTTCGCAGTTGGCCCAAGTAATTATGCTTCTAACCCACCACACCTTGTTTAGTACAAATTTCTGTAAAATTCTTGGGTTATCTGATTTTAGCAATTACATCTTTGGGTCAATAGGTTTCTTGGGTTATCTGAATTTCTATAAAATTCTTTGGAATTAGTAGATACGAGGTTCTGCCTTTATTGAGGTTTCTATTGCGATTGCATATACTTATTTGTTTCAACGTGGCTGATTGAATCTTTTGTAAGTTTGCAGGTGGGGTTGCCCTCCAAGTAAATTTCCATGGACATATTCTGCCAAGGAGACGTGCTATCTTCTGGAAGGCAAAGTCAAGGTTTACCCGGATGGGTCGGAGGAGCCTGTTGAGGTTGCTGCCGGTGACTTGGTTGAGTTTCCAAAAGGAATGAACTGCACTTGGGATGTTTCCGTCGGCGTCGACAAGCACTATAGGTTTGACTAATGAGCTCATATCTTTGTTTGCAGAAGAAATGTATAGCAGTTACTCATGATGAACTGCGGTACTTGTAATGAACCTGATAATAATCCGGCCTGGCAACTACTGTTTACTTGTTCAAACGATATTGTAGGATCTCGTGCTCTGTTTGAGTATGGCCAAAAACTTAATTTGTCACATTTTTTCTCAGATTGAAGGAAGATTAAGTTGACCATAATATGTGCTTCAAAACAGCGGCGACCATTCAGAACATAGAGCCGAGCATAAACTGTACTGGTTTTGTATAGATGTGGCAAACTGGATGTTAAAAGATGACTTATGGATCATACACGACTTTGGGAATCTGTTTCTTTTCAATCTAACAATAGAACAAAATGACAAATAAAAGTTCATCTAATTGACTCCAATTAAGTGTCAAAGGAGAGATTTACTCAGTGGATACTAATAACATCTAAGATTGAGGCCTTGTTGTTGTTGTTATGGTATCATAATCATAGCACAGATAATAGAAATCCAGTCATCCCCTAGAGGGAAGATGTCGCCGGCACTAGATGCACAACTGAATGAATTCAGCTTTAGTACTCTGTTTCTTTTCGCGTGACTGACTTGTGTATGAAAGGGCAATATCAATCCAGCCATTTTAGCTGCATTGTTAGGCCTGGTTAGAGTAGTAACATAAGGGGTCAAGAAAAAGGCAAAGTCCTTTTATCCCAAGTTCAATGGGTGTCTTAATATAATTGAGGGAATAAAATTTGGTTTCAGAGATGTTTAAGAATATTTTGGAAATAACGTAACATTCTTTTGCTTTTTTTTTCTTTTTTTTCTTCTGTATGGTCTATTGTATGTAATATCTTTTATTTTTAATTAATTGAAATGTAATATTCTTACCAATAAAGTCTGCCCTGTTCCTTCCTTGGGGTTGTTGGTGTGTCGCTAGGTTTGCCGTTGAAGCCCGTACCGTGGGACGGAGCAACATGAACCCATGGCCTTGGCCCTGGCCCATGAGCAATGGCTCTTGTCCAAGAGCCGATTTTAGTGATGTAGTATAAAACCTTCATGATGGTAAAATTATGTCCTCTACAGACCACCCCCCTCCCAAAAAAAAAAAAAAAGTATAAAACCTTAATTTTTGTAAAATAAATTAATAAATGCTATATTATTATAGTATGATCGATATTAGCAAATTATTATAGTCATGGAACAATTGAATCTCTTTTGTAAAATCGGCTTTCTTTGTATTGACAATGTCAATGTGATTCTATTTTTTGCAATATTAACAAGTTTTTTTTTTTTCTTGTGTATAAATATGTCTATAAGAAAAAAGCTCAGACCCCAAATCTGAAGGAAATCTTGCATAGCTACTAATCAATCCGATCAAGTTATACGGAAACTTTGCTAAGCGAACGATCCATATTTATCCTTATTCTTTATGAATTTCGTTCTTTTTCCCTTGGAATAGAATAAGAAAAACGAAGTAATATTATTTCGAAAATAATATAATAACAACAAAAAATTACGTAAATAATTATATTTCAATAAAGTTGAATAAAAAATTATTAATCTATTTTGTTCCCGACGTTGCCGGCGTTTCCTTGGCTGAGCCCCCGGCGCCGCAACCGCTGACGTTGCTGCTTGTGCCATCACCAAGCTTGGCAGCAAATCTGCCTTTGTTGGCAAGGTAGCTCAATTAATCTTCTTCTTTTCTTGTATTTTGTAATATAATAGAGCATAATGAAGTTGATCGAAAATTTTCTTCTAAAATAAAATTAAAGCATATGTTATTGTTTTGTCAGTTTGGCGACGATGAGTTTGGGCACATGCTAGTGGATATCCTGAAGAAGAATAGCGTGAACACTGAAAGAGTATGCTTTGACAAAGACGCCAGACTGCATTGGCCTTTGTGACGTTGAAGAAGAATGGAGAGAGGGAATTCATGTTCTACAGGAACCCCCAGTGCAGATATGCTGCTTGAGGAATCGGAATTGATCCTGGGTCTCATCCAGCAGGCCAAGATATTCCGTTATGGATCCATAAGTCTGATCTCGGAGCCATGCAGATCGGCTCACATGGCGGCCATGAACGCTGCCGGGACTGCTGGCGTAATGCTCTCTTATGATCCCAACGTGCGGTTGCCTCTCTGGCCTTCTCCTGGAGCTGCTAGAGATGGGATCAAGAGCATCTGGAGCAAAGCCAATCTAATCAAGGTGATTTACGGATCTAAGATTACTTCCCTTAACTAATTAAAAATTTTATGTTTAATTCTTTTTAGTTTATTTTATGCTTTGTTATCTGATCCTTCGGCCTGTTAATATCTCCTGATGCAGGATAGCGACGAAGAGGTAGATTTTCTGGCAGAAGGAGATTCGATTGAGGAAGAAGTAGTAATGTCTTTGTAGCAGGTGTTAGATTTTTTTAATAAAATTATTGTTATAAATAATAATTTTTAAATTTTTAAAATTAAATATATTATATAATAAAATTAAAATTATTAGTATGATTAAAATTTTATTTTAATTTAAATTTAAATATATTTAAAAAAAATTCACCAATATAATTATATATATTAAATTAAATATATTTATTAATATTATTCAAAATTATTATTTATAATAATATATAAAATTATTTTTTATTAATCAGATTATATTATAATTATTTTTTTAATAAAAATATTTTAAAAAAATATTATTACACCATTTAATTAAAAATATTTTAACAGCATGATCGCCCAAGCTACTTATTGTCACTGACGGAGAGAAGGGTAGCAGATATTTCACCGAGGCATGCGCTAATAATCCTTTAATATCTCTTCTTTTCTGCTAGCTTCTACCTAGTTATGCTCTTTTTTTTTTTTTTTATCTAATTCTTTTTGTTGATGGATCCCAAAATTAACTGTGGTAATGTGTGTTGCATTTTGAGCCGGGCAGAGTTTCAAAGGAAAGGTGCCTGGGTTTTCCGGGAAAACAGTCGGCACAACTGGGGCTGGAGATTCCTTTGTCGGTTCCCATCTGGTTTCCATTGCCAAAGATGCTTCAATTTTGGAGGCAGCTTCTTTTCCTTTCCTTGTTTTTGATTTACACGCACTTTTTTTTCCTTGTCTGTCTTTTCTGTTTTGTTTCTTAATTTTATTGCAGTTTATATAATAATTGAGCTAATTATTTGTCTGCTTTGGCACTGTAAATGTAAATGTTTTGCAGAATGAAGGGAAACTAAGAGAGGCTCTGACATTTTCAAACGCATGTGGAGCACTTTGCACCACTCAGAAAAGGGCAATCACAGCACTTCCAACCAGTTCGGCTGTGCTTGCACTCATCAAGTCCAAGTCCAATTAGAGGGTCCTTTTATTTCTCTCCTCCCCCCCCCTAAAATTCTCTTCAAGTCCCTGTAGATTCTGGTTTCGTTGGTTGTTGCGTTTTAAGTTTTGTTAGTCTTTCAGATTTCGTAGCTAATAAGCTATTATCTAGTTCTGCTCAACCTTTTTCAAATTGGCATTGAATCAAGCATGCGCTTTATCAAATCTTCACTACACACCTCTCGGATTAGAAGCATAAAATAAGTCATCAAATGAAAATAATAAATGAAGTGCTGCGTCCAATTCCCGCGTTCACATAACATGTCTAATTTTCGCTTTTACGTAACATTTTTTTATGTCTGGAATGGCTTTTCAACTGTTGAAAAGGGGTTTAGTTTTGTTCACTGTTGCCAGCCTTTTCGTTTCCTTTGCTTCTATCAATTGAACTTTTCTCACAGAAGCAATGCAGTTTTACGAGGGATTGGTGATGGGAGAAGGGGAGGCGCAGCGGAGTATAAATAGCCCAAAAAAAACTTCTCCCGCTTGCTTGAACCAGTGAGGAGATGATTGAATAATAAAAAATGGCAATGCAGATAAACCACACAAGAGAACACACCAATTTTACGTGGAAAACCCCTTCAAATCAAAAGAGGGGAAAAATCATGGATACTCTGAATCAGAGGTCAGCTCCACTATAATCAAGAGAGTACAATAGAGGTACACAAACTCAATTACATCAAACAAATTGAATACAATTCAATTTGGATTAAACAAGAGACTTGTGAATTAAGTAAGACAAACCAACCACGTTCTGTCAACTACAACTCAACAAGTAAACCTCAAGGCAGTAATCCAACCGTTCAAGATGAACCTCCAGATGTCCCCTACCAGCTGTCCAAAATTCAGCTCAATCGGACCACAGATCAATAATCATCAATGCGGTTTACCAATTCTGCCACAGATGAGAGAACAGACAGTTCCCAGAATTGAGAGGTTTCGGTTCAAATGGAAAACCTGACCTTTCAGTTCACAAAAACCCAATCCAACCGTTCACAAATAAGATCTATGTGTCCTCAAACTACTGACGAAAAATCAGCTTAATCGGACCACAACAATCTTTCAATTATACGGTTGATCAAAACTGTCACAGATGAGAGAACAGAGAGTTACCAGAAACGAGACTTCGATTCTAATAGAAAACCTGACCTTGAAGTTCACAGAAACCAGATCCAACCGTTCACAATCAAGATCTATGTGTCCTTCAACTACTGACCAAAAATCAGCTAGATCGGACTACAAAAAGTTGTTCAATTATACGGTTGATCAAAACTGCACACAGAAATTTACCCAGAGAATAGACCTACGAAGACTGAAGAGAAGTAGGACTTACAGTACTCGAAATCCAATCTCCACCGTTCAGAAATAAGAACTAAACGTCCTCTATCAACCAGCCAAATTTGAAGTCGATCGGACAAAGAAATCTCTTCCAAACGTAAGATCAAAGTGACTGTTTTTCTTCTTCTTTCCTTTTCCTCTCCTCTCTCGGGCGACGCTCTCCCTTCTCTCTTCTTTTTTCTTTTTTTTTTTTCTCTCTCTCTATTTTCGGCCGAACCACCGCACTCACTTCTCTCTATTTTCTTTTTATTTCTCTTTCTTTTCTCACACGTTAGCCAACTACTCTCCTCTTTTATATTTATTATTATTTTTTTCTCTCTCACTCACTCACACGGCTGCCAACTAGTCCACATAGGAAGGGAACCCAACAATTGGGAATGCTTACGTCCAACCATGAATGTAATTTTTACAAATAACAAGCTATTTTACGAAACGGAGAAACCCTGATAAGAAATATCAAAAATCAATTTGCCTCCCAGTGCATCTGGGGAGGATATGGCCCATTATGAAAAGGAGAGCCACTGTCTTTCTCAAACGACAATATGCAGTCCCTCCCTAAAGTGCTGTCTCTAAACCAACGCATCTTGGCAATACTCTCAAAGTGCAATCACCTGAATCATCTTAAACAGCTCCAATCCTTTCTCATAACGCTCGGACACTCACAAACCCAGTTCTACGCCTTCAAACTCGTACGCCTCTGCGTCCTCAGGCTGTCCGATCTTGACTATGCGCGCTTCATTTTCGATCATCTCTACTTTCCCAATATCTACCTTCACGCCGCCATGGTCACTGCCTATGCTTCTCTTTCTCATCATGATTCGGCTTTCGCCTTGTATTGTGACATGGTTCGCCGAGGCCACCCTAAAGCCAACCACTTTATCTTCCCCCACGTTCTGAAATCGTGTAAAGTTACTAAATTGGTTCATACCCATATTGCCAAAACGGGTTTTGACCAATACCCGATTGTGCAAACTGCTCTTGTTGACTCGTATGCGAGGTCTCCTACGGATATTAGAGTTGCAAGAAAGTTGTTCGACGAAATGTTCGAGAGGAGCGTTGTGTCTTGGACTGCTATGATATCTGGGTATGCAAGAATTGGCGAGATTGAGAGCGCTATGTATCTTTTTGACCAAATGCCTGAGAGAGATGTCCCTTCCTGGAATGCTGTTATTGCTGGCTGCACACAAAATGGTTTCTTTCAAGAGGCTATTGCGATCTTTAAAAAGATGTTAATTCGTGCACAAGAGCCGCAACATCAACACAACAGGCCTAATCAAGTTACAGTTGTGTGTGCACTCTCTGCTTGTGGCCATACTGGCATGCTTCAGCTCGGGAAATGGATTCATGGTTATGTTTATAGAAATGGCCTTGTTTCTGATTCTTTTGTGTTGAATGCTTTGGTAGACATGTATGGAAAATGTGGGAGCTTGGACCAGTCAAGAAAAGTTTTTCAAATGACTTCAAAGAAAAGCTTGACATCTTGGAATTCCATGATCAATTGTTTTGCACTTCATGGGCAATCTAAGAAAGCAATGAGCTTGTTTGAGGAGATGATGCAACATCGAGTTGATGTAAAACCAGATGAAGTTACCTTTGTTGGCTTGTTGAATGCATGCATCCATGGTGGGCTTGTTGAGAGAGGTCATTTCTATTTCCAGATGATGACTAAAGAATACGGGATTGAACCTCAGATTGAGCATTATGGGTGCTTGATAGACATTCTTGGCCGGGCTGGGAGGTTTGCAGAAGCCTTGGAAGTTGTGCGGGGAATGAAGATCAAACCCGATGAGGTTGTTTGGGCTTCTTTGCTTAATGGCTGTAAAATACACAATTGTACAGACTTAGCAGAATTTGCAGTTAGAAAATTGATTGAAATTGATCCAAAGAATGGGGGCTATGGACTGATGTTGGCAAATTTATATGGGGAGTTAGGGAAGTGGGATGAGGCTCGCAATGCTAGGAAGATGATGAAGGAACAGAATGCTTATAAGATGCCAGGTTGCAGTTGGATTGAGGTTAATAACAGAGTTTACCAGTTTTACTCATTTGACAAAACCCATCCTAGAATGGAGGCCATACGCAGGACATTGAAATCTTTGGTTGTCTTATAGTAGCCTTAGCTGCTGAATTTTTAAAAGAACTGCTTGCATTGTGCGAGTAGAGATTGGTTGCAATAAATGCTATTATTTCTAAACCCATAAGTCGAGCTGCATCTTGTGTTATCACTCTCTGGAGGAAAGAACAGGATGAAGGAAGGAGTTTGACATTACAGTTGCATCTTCAACAAGGTTTGCTAGCTCTACTACAGGTAAAATTTGTTGTTCACAGAGATTCAGAGATCTTAAGTTGAAATCTTTGGTGGATGCAGCAAAATTATAATCTAAGCAGAAAGGATACAAGAAAAGCTTGGCCAATTTAATGTTGGTGGAAGTTTTCTTCGAGGGAATTGGAAGGAGAATGGTGAGATGTGAGTTACATGGTTTGAACTTTGTAATTGCAGTTATAGGGTATCATGAAAGTTTTTGTGATGGTCGACAGAGAACACATCTGACTTTCCGGGGTTGCAAATTATCCAGGGGAAAACAACTAGTTAGGTCAGTTATTTGTTTTCCGTTTTGCACTCGAGACATTGGAGTTGGTGATTAAATTTTTTCACTGATATAACTTTTTGTTATAGCCATTAGCATGATGCCTTCAAGAATTTCCAATTTTCCCGTGTGTTGTGTTTTATTTGGTGAAAGTTGAAATTTGTGGAAGGATTGAGCATTAAGAACATGTATCCCTTGCTGGATGCTGCATGCACACACCAATATATCCACACATGTGTACCCAAAAACACTCCTTAATACCCCTTCAATTTTTGGGTGATTTTTATTTTAAATTTCACAATCCAGTTTACAGGGTTCTTCCTATTAGCAGTAAGATTCATCACATGGTGTGGATCAGATGGCATAAAACGCAAACTTGAGAGACAAGACCGGGCTGAACTCGGGCAGCTGTAACGTTTAGTGGGTTTATATTAAAGTTCAATCGCCTTCCTTAGGATCACGTTCTTGTTTACATAGAGGTCACAAAGGATACAGGTTAATATATGTCACAAAGGATGAATGCCTAAGAATGAAAAAATGGAGGTGTTGTCCTAGCCTCTGCCTTGTCAGAAGCAGGGCTGGAGTGTGCTCCTCTCAGTTATTTACGTTCTCTTGGCTGCAGGGTCATCATTCATGCTGGAATCCCTTAAATTGTAGACTTGGAGAGTTCTCAAGGTGCTTGATTGATGTACATATTTCTGCATCTTTAGGAAGTGTTTGCTCATCAAACTTCTTCAATTTGTTTGACACATTGAAGACTCGTAAACACCCTGTTATCATTTGAACTATTTCTCAAAAATTGGAAGAAATTTTGAAGGCAACGTTCTTTTTCGATTACGTTTCTTGAAGGGGATGAAAATTCCGTTAAAAAACACAAAGCAGTGACAACAAACTTCTAACGGTCATTCCTTCGTAATTAATAGCGCATGGAGTCATTTTTTATTCTTGTAACCATGGAACATTGACCGGACCATGGAGTCATCGGTTCAATGGTTGAACCCATGTGTCAATCTTACTGGCGTTGTTGCGCCGCCAGTAAGATTGTTCTCTTTTATTAAAATTAGAATTTATTTTAAAATTGTATGTTTCGGATTTAAATTTTATATAAAAAAAGGGAGACAATTGGATCTGAATGTAATTACGATAATGTTTAGGGGCCTGAATGTAATTACGATAATGTTTAGGGGCCTGAATGTAATTTGATTAAGAGAAACTCTTTCTCCCTTGTATCGGGGACTTTTAATCAGGACGCTTGTCCCACCCACCGCCATCTTCCTCCACGGACGGCGGAGCAGAGCTCAGGTCAAGAAGGTAACTCACTTCAAACTCTTTCGCCTTTCTATATATATATTTTTTATTTCACGTGGCGGCTAGCCGGAACCGGATGTACCATCCCATTTCATGTAGCCACCGCAAGTCACTTCAAGTCGGCCTTCCTCTCCGACGACGCAACACAAGGAAGAAAAAAAAAAAACCCCAAAGTTCCGAAACCCTAGAGGCGTTTTTCTTTTTCCAAACACGCATTAGCATATAAATTAGAAACACATAAAAATCACGTTTTATTTCGCAAGTTTAGTTAAAAAAAAATCCGAATTGTGATGGTGGAATCTCTTAATCTTGCTGGCTGTTTTTGTTCATTTTCGTATGATAATGCTGGGCAGCATCGGACGTTTAGAATTTCTCGCTTTTGATTCAGCCCAAGGTTTTGATGTTATTGTTATTGTTGTTGTTGTTGTTGTTGATTCAGCCCTCGAGTGTTCGATAATGCAATTTTCTAAATGTTTGCTGTTGATTTATGTCTCTCGGAATAATTGTCAACTTTGTTCCAAGTTTTGAGTTGCAAGTGTGTAATTGGTGTGGGCATTCCTAGAAAAAGTATGCTAGGCCTTGACTAGTGTGGAACTTCTCTGTCTTTGATTAACTTATATATGCGCTTTTAAATGAATCCTAAAACTATTCTTTGTAAAGGTTCATGGTCAAATCCATTTGGAAAGCTTCTGACGTGGATATCCTTGTTGGGCGGATAATTCTGCCCTATAATAATTTGGTTTACGAATTTGTGCCTTGGGCTATGTGGATAAATACTTTTGCAGAATGGATGGAATTGAGCAATGGAAAAATGAGGCTCAGCAATGGCTGCAACAGGGGATTGATTATGCCCATCAGATACCTCCAACTCAACTCTATGCCGCTGTTGCTGTCTTGATTTTCACCACCATTTTCCTCTTGGCAGGTATTTCTCCTTGACTGCGAAAGAATATGTGTGCATGCAAGTCTTCAACTTTGAACTGTGAAGCATTCAACAAAGGCTAACTTTGGCCGTATGGTCAGTTAGGTGTTGTGAATTCTGTTTCTGTTGTTTTGAAAACACAATTCAGCTTGTGTTTGCTCTAGAGGTCATGTGGGCATGATTTCTAGCAAGTAAAGTGTGGGATATTATGAGGTACAAAGTGCAACCAAGCATATATAGAGTGCTAGCAGTGTGCACCTCTCAGCCAATGCTCGTCTTTGGCAAAATGGATCATATATGCATGCTTTAACAGATACCAACTGTTTTCTTAGAAGAAAATGCAAGTGTTTATGTTGACCCATGAATACCACTGAGCCCAGCCTCTGCACTAGTACATTATTCATGTTGCATTTTATAGTTGAGTATCAAAGCAACAAGAGCTGTAGTTGATGTTTGAGTCTTTCTTGGTGTCATTATATTTCCTTGTTCAAAAATGTTATTGAGAGATTATGTGGTAAACTGTTGCTTGAGGGGAAAATCAATAATTTGACAAGGCTTTGAATTTGAATTTGTTTTTTTGCTCATAAACTTCCGGTTATTTGCAGTCCGCTTTTTCAAACGCACAAAATCCAACACAATTGTGCTCACTGGACTCAGTGGGAGTGGAAAAACTGTTATTTTCTATCAAGTAAGATGCATATCATCTTTGGCCCTTTATTATTAGTTCTGAGGATTGCCTTTATCTACCTGTGTGCTTTGTTTCCACTTTTTTTTTTTTCATTTCTTTGTGGTCTGTATGCAATGATAATATTGCAACATACATTCTTGGAGATGTACACTTTTACTTAGTTCTGGAACCTGTACTCTTCTGGGTTGAAATATCCTTGATGAATGGGGATATATTGAGACTTCAAATGGAAATGTACTCAAGGAACTATAGTGATTGTCACCCATCACAAACTCAATTTGATTGTTGAAATCAAGCCTCATTAAGTTTCTGATGATGATTTTGTAAGAAGTATCACAATCTTGATCTAATATTTGGCTGATTCTTTGATGCTTTTGCAAGCTTCGAGATGGCTCTTCACATCAGGGTACTGTCACCTCAATGGAGCCAAATGAGGGCACTTTCACACTAAATTCTGAAAGGTCTAAGGTAAATCATGTTAAGTTGGCATATGAAAAATTCCAGTTATGTTTAATCTTCACACAAAATAGGAGAGAGCTTCCATTTTTTTTGTTGTCTTCTTGTAATGTATTTTATTTAACAACATACATTCAATTGACTCGAATACCTGCTTAATGTTTGCTTCTATTTTTTTTATTTTTTCATTCTTGACAGAAAGGCAAAATAAAGCCTGTCCATCTTGTTGATGTTCCTGGGCATTCTCGTCTTCGACCTAAATTGGATGAGTTCTTGCCTCAAGCAGCTGGGATAGTGTTTGTGGTTGATGCTTTGGAATTCTTACCCAATTTGCGCTCTATTTCAGAGTAAATTACTAGCCTTAAAATATGGTTTCTGGATTCACTTCAAATGTTTTCATTTATACACTCACACTTCACCATAGACAAGCAGGTAAATATTTTGTATCTTGTATTTGGTAGATATCTTTATGATATTTTAACCAAGGGAAGTGTCGTCAAAAAGAAAGTTCCGGTTGTCATCTGTTGCAACAAGACTGACAAAGTTACAGCACATACAAAGGAGTTCATCCGAAAACAATTGGAAAAAGAAATGTATGTCAGCCAATTCTTTCTTCTTCTGCTGTTTGAATTCTGATTATTAACTTTCTTGTTGCGTGTCCTGTGAGCAACTAGTGGGTTCTAAATGGCCATTTAAGCATTGTACTCGCATGGGAATCATAAAACGCTATATAGTTATTATTCATGGGTAGGAACAAGGACCTTTTTGTGACAACTTGATTACATGAGACATATTAGGGTGAATGATCCAAATTGGCGAGCAATCTGGCGCTCATCAAATGTTTGTTTTAGTAGGTCTTTCACAACATTCTGATATGGTATTGTGGTTGCTTTAGCCTGTAGTTATAAGTAATTTTCCCTTGTTTTCATGTAAAACTTTTACATGTGAAATGGGGTATAATGGTATTCTAATTATGGCGTTCTTTATCATTGTTCAGTGACAAATTGAGGGCATCAAGAAGTGGACTCTCAGAAGCTGATGTTGCAAATGATTTTACTCTTGGGATACCTGGGGAAGCGTTTGGTTTCTCCCAGTGCAGCAACAAAGTAACCATTGCAGAGGCTTCGGGTTTAACCGGTGAAATATCGCAGTTGGAAGAATTTATTAGGGAACATGTAAAGCCCTAGGCAGATATTATAATCTACCATCCAGGTTTAGCTTTCTGCTCGAAAAGCTGGCTACGATTGTTGGAGCCTGTACCCAAACTTGCTGTAGGAGAGGGAAGGCAGAAAGAGTTGAAGGGAAGAATTGAAGCATAGGAATCAGTGTTTGGTGGTGTCTGATTTCTGAGTTTGCTTGAAACTATCACAGAAAAATGGACATATTTTAGGATTTGATGGAGATTAGCCTGCTTTATAACTCTCTTTCTTCTCTTATTGGGTGCTTTTTGTAGTGGTTTTGAAGGCTGTTGGAAACTGGTACATACCTGATGACTATCACTTCGGCTCTTTTAATTGTCTTCTGGATGAAATTTTATTATTCCGTAGGTAGTGGATGAAATTTTATTATTTCTTAGGTAGTGGATGAAATTATTGATGCAAAAGCTAATATAGATTATGAAGATTGATACCGGACATTACAAGGACTGGTACCGTACGCACACCAGGAAATTTTTACAGGATCTATGGTTAGGCGCTCTTATTCTCGATAGAACATTACAGTATCTTCACTTAAAAAACACTTAAAGCTCTTGCTTCGCCTCGCTACTCTTGATCTCAGCAGGTTTGCCTTCTTCTCCTCCGGCGATGCTAATCACCTTAGTATCCATGGGCTTCTCTGGGGCCAACTTGGAGAAACACAAATTGAGCACGCCATCGCTGAGCTTGGCCTGAACAGAGTCCAAGTCCACATTCTCCGGCAACTTAAACTGTCTCCAGAACTTGCCGTAGGATCTCTCCACCCTGTGCCAGTGATCCCCCTTCTTCTCGTCCTCTTTCTTCCTCTCTCCGCTCACCCTCAACACCCTGTTCTCCTCTATCTCTACCTTAAGCTCGTCCTTCCTCAACCCGGGCACGTCCAGCTTTATGACGTGACCGTCCGGCGTCTCTTTCCAGTCTACCCTGGCGGGAGGGAGTGCCACGCTCTCATCCCTGTCAATCCCAAATGGGGCGTGTTCCAAAATTCTGAACGGGTCTGGGAATCTGTCAGGCCAGAGATCAGTGAGACGATCCGCAAATGGCAGGAGAGATGCCTTGGATGGCATTGCGAAGCAGAATAAGAGCAAAACGAAGGTGAAGAGCAACACAGCAGAGTATCGTCCCATCTCTTATGAGCTCAGTGCTATGCAGCTTTCAAGCGAAAACGGAGTTTGTTGTCTGAGATAAAAAGATGAAGATTGAAGCGGGGGATTTATACATGTAGATTCAGGAGAAATGGCGAAGGTTCCAGCTGCATGGGGGTGGGGGTAAGCGGTCTTTTGGAACTCTTCGGACATCCGACATCTTCCGGAGGATTCTTTTGCTTTTTTGTCTTGTGATGATTTACCGTCGCCTGCTTTTGTGTTCCAAAAACTTACTCACGACAAATTAATAATCCAATAATAATACTCAAATCGGAAGAGCGAGTAATCCGAAATGTATTTTATTTCTGAATTGGGTTGGCCGATTTATTACTTCGGCCTCGACAGTTTAATGACTTGTGGTAAACCAAACTTTCTGCCCACGGCCCCGTTGCTTAGTAAAACAACGCTTTTCACTTTCCATTGGGCCATGTTTTGGACTTTCACGTCAGGGCCCAATTCAAAATACACAGCATTTTCGCTCTGGGACCATGCCCGTACATATATGTATGCGAGTGTGTGCGTGTATATGGTCCGTATGGAATCTATAAAAATTTTGAAAAAAGATACACGGGCGAAGATCGGGCTTGGCAAGAGTGGTGTGACAGGCGTAGTAGATCAATGCAGCAGGTACTATTTGACTCTTATACTAGGTCAGAAAAAAAAAAAAAAAAAGAATCACAATACTATATATTTTAATCAATTATTTTTTTAAAATAATAATAATTATTATTATGTAATAAGTAATATCAAAATTAATTCAACTTTAATTTTTTTCTATCAAATATTTTATATAAAAAGATAGATTCGGTGAAAAAAAAAGGGACGGAAGATCTATATAACTCGTGACAGTGGGCTTGTGTGGGTCTCGCGGACTTTTTTGTTTTTTTCCTTAAAAAAATGTGTATAAAAATAAAAAAATAAATGCACAGATAGCCATCTGAAGCGCGTATTGTACGAAAATTACTGCAGCTTTGGTCAAAACAAAAAACAAAAGGTCTACGAGACCTAAACAAATTTCAATCCAGTCACGTCAATCCTGTCTCCTTACATCAATTTTCCTCCATAAAAATTTTTATGTATTGCTTCCTAGAGCTCATACTATGTAGGAAAGGTGAACTTTTTTTAATTGTGTTTACGATTGAAGCATTTAGTTTTCTTTGTGCTGTGCATTTACATCTTGCCTAACGGTAAGGATGCCAATTTTCATGTAACTCTACTGTGGGAGTAACCCAGTGTCGGTTCTGTCAATTCAAGCAACAGACAGTGGAGGACGTATTGTCGGTTTTCGTAGAGTCTCTCGAGTCTTTTTTTCTCCTGCAGCAGTCTCATCCCCCCTATTACAATCAAATAAGCTGCATTAATTTTGATCAAGAAAGAAACAAAACAGCCCAACGTACAAACCATAACATCCTGACAGACGAGCTCGTATTTTTGTAGAAAGGTGACATGATGACGTAGGATTCCACCTATACAGGGCATCCCAGACGACGCTCTCATGTGATAGCGTCAGATATACTCAAATTCCCTATTTTTATAGAAAAATTGTCCCACAACCCGAACGTTTGACCTATGGAATAAACTAGGTTTTATAGCAAGGCTCACCTTCTTCCACTTACACAAGGATTTAAGGGGGCAAAAAAAATAAAAAACCTACAATTGTGACTTATTCCCTCGATATCCAATTGATGCTATTGTAGAGTCCCCTTTAAAGGGACACGTGAATCTTCATGATCTTCATCTTCAAACGGCACCCATACCTTGCTTATTTTGGTCTCCAGTGTGCACGAGAAGAGAGTTGACGGCAAGTTGAAATTGCTTCCAGCTTTCTCACCCTCTCTGCCTGTCATGCTTATGCCAGCTTGGGACTTGGTTGAATTTGTCAGGGATTCCAATATCGGAGGAGGGTTAGGCACATTATTGCTCAATCTAGAACAGCTCTTTGAACTTGGAATATAGCTGCAGCATTGCTCCAATGACATAACATTGTCTATGCCAATGACTTGTACCAATGGATACTCCAAGTTCTTGTTTTCAATTATCCGCTTGCAGTTGTCATAGAAATCATGAAGCTCTTGGCTTTGCTGAGAAGCCCTTTTGAGTATCTGGCAGGCCAAAGCTCTGGCTGGTGTTGTTAAGTCAAAAAACGCATTAGCAAGAGCTGCAACCCCTTCACAATATGTCGTGTAAACTACAAAGCTCTCTTTCAGGATGTTGATCATGCCTGCTTGTGCTAGATTATCTGAAGGCAAAATATGGAAGGGAGAACAAGCCAAAACCGTATCTATAAACACTTGACATTTTGGCAACTTGCGAAATGCCATATCTATGGACTTGTCGTCATAGGTTGGAAATTCCAGACTTTGGGACATAACAGGCTCAAGCCTTCCACCTTGATTAATGACCCAACCTATTCTTTCTTCAAGATAAGCTGCATAACCATGTAGAAACCAAATTGAAGGACCTGAATTCCTAAGAAACCAATGCGTACTTATTTGGAGATGGCCAGAAACATGTGCCTCTCCTAGCTGCTGCTCAAAGCATCTATTGCCTCCGCGCAAGAGTCGATGAATCAGCAAGAGAGACTTAAGGGCTACGAGTCGAACTTTGGTTTTGCCAAGCCGGCGAGAGATCTGTTCAGCCAGAAAATGGACGGATCCCGGAGAATTGGAGACCAGAAAAAGGATCTCGTGCATGTGTTCGTCATTGATGGGCCCGTAATCGTGGCTGGTTGCACGCACGACAGCAACCTCTATGTTGGAAAAGCCTTTCCCTTCACGACTGTATATCCTTGCCCTGCCAATAGATGCATGATCCTTCACTGTGCCTATAGCCAGCCGGAGCTTGCCTTGTATGTCAACTCTCATTTTCTGTCGGTCTAGTCGACTTTGATGCAACGAAGACTATGGGAGGTTGCAATTTTGGTGCATATGCTTGAATGGGGTTTGGCATATATAAGGGAAGGAATTACGGGTGAGGAGTGTCGGAAGGAGACAGAGAGAGAACGAGAAGCAACGATTGGGCAAATGGAGAATCAAATCTAGATTTTAATACGTACAAATACAACCATCATTGTCCTTATGCTTTCCAAAAGGGACAAAAGCATAATGTTCCGAGCGAAACTTTGAAGTTCCACAGCCTCCCACCTTTTCTTAACATAATGCTGTACGTACGCGTCAAGCGAAAGTTTTGAACTAAGTCAACGAGGACAGGTTTCAAAGTCTCCCAATGAGAGTTGTGTTAAGCCACTGTTCCAACGAACCACGTAATGATCATGCCTTCAAGTGCAAACAAAAGCATCTTTGGTGCCTGAGATTAATCTTGTTGGCTTGTTCTTTGGATCTCATTAAATATTTCTTGAAGGGCCCTCTCCCCCCCCCCAGTTGAGCGATGAGTTTGATGAGCATGTGCATCATTTGTACTCAACAAGAGAGACATACAAGTACAAGTAGTTTTTCATACAAATCTCGGTTTCTTTTAAGGTCATTCATAGGAATATTTATGGTGGCCCCATCAGGCGGATAAAAGAGAGAGTGGCTGAAGAGAACGGGGAGACAAAAGGCTACACGACAAAAGGCTTTGGATTCTCCTATTGATAATCTATCGATAGAGATTATTAACCTTTCCTCCTTTTAAAAGCCATTCGATTGTTGCAAGTCTGACAAAAAAAAAATACAAAGAGTGCTAGCCTTCCATTGACCCACAGACGACATTTTTTTTGTCTTTTCGAATACAAAGAATACTTTCAACCAAAAAAAAGTGCTATTTTCAACTTTTGAAGTTGTGGATATCGACGAATAAGCTCCATCTTAACAGAGTCAACAAGCCACGAGGGCTATATAGTGGGAGAAAGAACCACATTCTTTAAGAATATGATTCCTTCCTGCATCAAACTTACACCTTATTCGTAACATCCAAATATATTAGCATTTTTGACTTTAGGATACCTTCCCTCGTAGATATTTTCTGTGCTCTTCATGATAACAATGCACCTTTTCATTTTCTTCATCATGACTCTGGGGGAGGCGGGACAACCCGAAAGCATCATGCCTTGGGTGTTTCCATTCTTTATAAGATAATTCTAGTGTTATTTGTTTCGTTTAACCTTTATGGGGTTTGATTAGGCCCTAACAATTTTTTAAGCTAAACAATCCTTGACTAGACTTAACCCACCTGAATAGGCTCCTCTAACACGAGGTGCGTCCATGTCTTCCATGTCCCCCTTTTCCCTCCATGAGGTTTAATCCAAGCAGTCACGTAGAATCTATAGTATTGGCACATGTTAAAGAGGACAAATTCAATATCAAATCTTACTAATAAATTATATGACTTGTAGTTTCCCGTATTACGTTTAGCATATTTACAATAATTACTATATCAAAAAATTCACTTCCATTAACTATGTTTATTTGCACGAATTCTAGTTAGTTGGCTGCCTAGGAGAAGACGAGCAAGGGGGGGGGGTGTGCCTGCTTCCTATATTCTTCTACGTTCCATTTGCTCTTGATATGCTTGCATGACGGGTTTGGTTTTCTTGATGGAAATATGATTCCTATGTGCTCCATCTATTCCAAACGGAAATAAGAAATGATCAAACAGAAAAGAAAGCACCTTATATTTCCAGGCATTCAGCTGCCCGTGGGATACCGCCTTTCGCCGCGATCATTGTGCCCAAGGAAGAATGAGACTGGCATACATGTAGCTGACACTTTATCATGAAAAGCTATAACCCGGCGCATTTGTTCTCTTCCCCGACTGTTCTTTAGCCTGGTCAAACAAGACTTCATCCCTACAAGAGATTGAAATGAAATTCATTAAGATAAGGCTTCTGGGTTCCAGAGATTCATCTAGCGGCATAATGCCATAAAGCGCGGAGAGATTCTGAGAGAGTCAATAGCAGAGTTTGCTTATGTTAAGCCTAGTAGCAGCAGCTTAATATCAATATTATGGGGCAGAAATTGTTTGTTCGGTTTAGTTACATGTTTGAGAGAGGAATGTACCCACAAAGATTTTACTGCTTCCGATATAGACCCTTCAACGGCAAAGACTATATATCCAGCAGTGCTTGCGTTCACTGCACCATGGCCATCATCAAAAGAATACAAACAAATATAAGTTGAAGGAAAAAGCTATGGATTTTCAATTTTCACTAATTGAAACAGATTCATGTGCTGCAATCGGTACTCGACGGTCTGCTTTCAATAAACAAAAATTACGTACAAAAAATAAATAAAGATAGAAAAAGACCAGGACCGAAGCCTAGAACGTCCACATTTTGCACTGTTTTTCTTCCAGAAAATTACAGGTTATGCCTTTTCCCTCCAATACGACCAATGCCTACCGGCACTAGCAGTGCCGTAACAGTAACAGTAACAGTGGCGATTCTAAGCTCCTTCTTGCAGTGGAAGAAATACCTGGAAATCCTACAGGCATGACCATGGCAGCTGCGATGAGATATTAAAGAACCGCGACACAGGCCTCCGCTGCAATCCTTTGATTCTGCTTCCGAGTCCAAGAAGCACAAGATGATTCGCTTTCCATAGCGACCGAGCCGCCATCGCCATTACAGTTCACGACGAACTCAATCAAGTGCATTAAAAACAATTTTCGATTCCAACGCTCTTCTTCACTCAACAAACAGGAATTTTCCTACTTTTTCCTTCTCTTTCTTTCTCTGTAACCCAGACACAAGCAGCCGAACCGTAATCTTGGCGTCGATTGTTAACGAAAGACGTCGGCATGCCATTAATTAATAACATCATTAGCGTAAAACACGTTGCTGGTTAAACTCAGACGGGATAATCGCGTTTTGCATGTTGTTAGACACATTACTAATATAATTCCCACTTATGAATGGGTTTGATGCTTGCTAGGCACTAATGTTCATACTTTCCCTTTTCGACCAAATGTCATTGTACCCTGTAAGTTTAATATGCTGAGTTGCAAGGAACAATTCCAAGCAAGTGCCCCACGGCCTTAAATTGGAGACCCACAAACGAGCTGCCAGAGACAGCCACCCATTGAACAAAGGGAGCGCTAAATAAACCCAATAAAACAGCTAAAAATTCTGGCCAGTTGCAGAACAAGAATATATGCACCTATGGATTCAAAAAATGAAATCTATGCAGTCCAACGCATATTCTCTAAGGCTAAGCATTCTTAATGCCAGAGCGGCATCAACAGTATCTCTGTGCTTTTTATGATGGTTGGATTCTAGAAGTCTTCTTCAGAAGATTTTTACCAAAAATCCTTAAGCTCTCCATGGCAGTTCGAATTTCGTCCGAAATAGTCATGTAAAGATAGACCTGGGCTTTTTCATCCAGCCCACAAGAAGTTTTAGGCCATCCTCTGCTTGGAACTGAAATTTTGCCAGACATAGATACGGCCCTTTCCCTCATCTTAGGAAGGTTAAATTCTATTGGCTCACCAACAGTTATGCTAATTCTTTTGTTGCATAATGGAAAAGGTGGCCTTCTGTCAAACCAATACTTCTCGGGCATCACCTGCAAGTTAAACAAAATCAAAATAGGCTACACAGCATAGAATAAAGCCATATGCGCAAGTCCCAAGTGAACCATACACATTCTGAATCCTAACTTGTTACTTGCATTGAAAGTGGGATTTCCTAAGTTGCCCTTAGTACAAACAGATCTAAGAAGTATTAAAACATTTGAATAGACAATGCTCAGGATATTGCAAACCACAACACCGTAACCTGGAAATTGCAATGAAAGATGCCTTTATTGTTAAACAAGGACTCAGTAGTTTACTCATCTCTACAAAATTGAATACAATGCTAGATGCCAGCCAGGCCATCCAACATGGGGCTTCGATCAAAAGGTTCCATACACGAACAATATAGAATTACCCAAATACCCACACAATGGTGCTACTCTACATCTCTAATTCAACTAGCAACAGAACAGAGGGCAGTTAGTATCCATGTCAAATCCTAAAATTAATAAATAACACTTATCGATCAACATTTCCAACCAAAGAGAAAGGCCAAAGACACGAAAATTTTTCAGTTCATGAACTACAGAAGAATCATCATGGAAATTAGTTGACAGCACGAAATGTTTTCTAGATATTGAAATGAACCACTTTGATTCCATAACTCATATTTGAAGCTTAAAACTCTATCAGATATTGGCATCCACATCCCAATCCTTGTGTGGATTAGAAGCTGAATCATAATGCCCAAGTGTATTCAAGTATCTGTTTTTTTTTTTTTTTTTTTTTTTTCACACTGCATCAATATATAGAATGTCCAAGTAAATGTTGAAATTACAATGACAATTAAAAGGATACCTCTTCAAAGCCGTGATGAACAATTGGCAAGACTATTGGGGTCATAGAGGAACGAGCAATGAGACTAGCAGCTCCCCATTTTAATCGTCTTATGGGTGCATCTTCTTGGGAAACCTTACCTTGAGGAAAAAAATGCAGCTGCTTGTTGGAAAAAAGATAAAACATCAGAACAATAAGAAAAGCATAGTTCTCTCCTTAAAGGGGAGAAGAAATTCAGCCATATTTTTAAGCACTTAGGAACAATTGCAGTTTCTACATCTGTAATAACCTACAAGCCTCGAAATTTGATTAAGTATATGTAATAGTGGCCAATTAAATTCAATAAATGAATAGACGTTGGCCAAGCAATTGCAAAGCTGGTGTGCCAGCGTGAGCCATCAAGAATCTGCTGACACTAAGATCTGAAGTCCCAAAAGAAAGCCAAAATTGAGTTACTCCCAACCTTCAGCAGTCAGGGCTAAAACCTATAAAACATGCATATTTTGCCATGTGTGCCCCAGATCTAGTCTATTTAAATGTTAAAAACCAGAAAGCTAGCTAACCCATCACATTGTTATGATCCTATCACATTGTAAGAAGGTTGAGACAGCTGCCTATCTATTTCAGTAGCACATGGCAAGAGATGAAAAATAGACTACAACAAATATAGATGCCAAACAATCACATTGAGAAGATGCAAAAAAACAGTCTAACTTAAAACAAGACAAAAGAAAATGAATAATAATATGCAAAAACTCAAGGATTAATGTTAGGACAAGAGGTTCCATCAAAAGAGCAGGAAAAAAAAATAGAAGGGAAAATAAATAATTTGAAAGAATGCACCCAATCATATGGTAGATAATACCCATTGACCATCCCTCAGCCGTTCAAGGGCTTCATTCATGTGTTCTTGATAGATTCCAGCACCCCTTGTAATGGGTATACATTTCCCTGCAGAACTTATAAGCACAGAAACAAAGCCTATTTAAAAGGACTGCACAAATAATAACTGGTTTATGATTAAGAAATATGAAAAAGTATCATCATTCCAAGGAATTTCAGCCAGTGCTACATAGTACCAAATTAACAAGCTCCTTTGAAAAGAAAAACTGGACATCATTGGGAAATCCATCTTTAAACCCTCATAAACCCAACAAAACTAATGAAACAATAAAGCTTCTTTTCAATGTTTCTCTCCACTGGGAAAGAATATACCTTTTAAAGGTACAACTCCACTTCAGAAAACAATAGAATTAAATCCTCCACCCAACAAGCAAGGGACAATGAAGCTAAACTCTGCATTGGGTCCCCAGTTATACGAATGACCTTTATCATGAAGAAGTCCAACTTCTCTAACTGTCATATGTCAAATGCAGCATAAGTGGAGAGGTGAGCAAACTACTAAATGTAATGATCCAGTGATTTTTGCTAACAGAACATACACAAGATCACCACAGTAAAACACATCCACATGTCTGCTACAGCTACCCATAAATTGTTTTAGTCAAGAATCTCACTTCCAATGTTCTACATTTTCACTGGCTACAGTACATATGTTCTTTATGTTTACAGAAAACTAAGATATACTGGTCTATTCAAGGGCCCCATTGCCAAAATAAACACCTAGAAGGATTAATTCTTCGACACATAAATCCCCTCTCACAGGGTTACCAAGAAAATTGGAAAAAAGAAAGAAAGAAAGAAAGAAAACATAAGAAAGAAAGTCGAAGGGAATTGAGAATAACTTACCAAGACGGAAAAAATAGGAAAACAAACGATTTTTAAAACAAATGTCTTCAGCTGCTAGTGCCCATCGAGCCAAATTTGAATCAGTTATAGGGAAACCCCTGAATCCCCACATCAATGGATCATCCATCCTATCACAAAAATCAACAAGCCAACCCAAAAAAAAAAAGTGAGGCAGTTAAAAAAAAAAAAACAGAAATAGAAAAAGAAACCACGCAAGCAAGAAAGAGAGAAAACGCGAACAGTTACGTAGACATGTGATTGCTAACAGTAATGAGGGGAACACCGGGAGGTCGGGATCGGACAAGACGGACAAGGGTGTCGGCGTTATGAACGGAAGTGGTGTTGAACAGATTGACCCATGCCTTGGCAAAAAGTCCGATCACCGCGAACACCGACTTCCTTGGAATCCCTCCCAGGTGCGTCCCTCGCGCCGCCCATTCCATTTCGGTCTCCCTTTTCCCCTACTGTTCCCCGTTTAAATAGCGCATCCCCGGCACACCCGTGGGCGGCGGATCGACGGTCAACCTACCATTTGGGTTTATTTAGTGGTCACCGACCTAGTTTCTTGAAAGCCCATTAGTCGTCTGGCCTTTTTCTCAAATTGGGTTTGGACATGCCGGTTCAGTGCAGTGTGGGTTTCGTTAGGCGGCGCAAGCGTGAGTTTCACGCTGATCAGGAGGGTAATTGTGGGAAAGAGAAGGTTCAGGGTGGGCTTCACGCGGGAAGAAAATGACCAGCCAGCTAGAAACAGCAATGAGGACCCGCCCCTGCACATCTCCCCTCCGGCCTTGCCTCCGCGGGTCCCAACATTCTTCCTTTGTCTCTGCCTTCTGTCTATCTTAATTAAAAATTTACTATTTTATCTTTGTATATAATAATTATATAATATTTTTAGAGAGTTAATTAACATAATTCTTCTTATATAGCGATTATTAAATTTATTTTTTTCACCCCAATTAATAATTTATTATTTCATTTTATATAATATTTTTAAGAGAGTAATGTGAATCATTTGTGTATATAAAAATTATTTATTTCAATTAAATTCGGGTATGATGCGGAGAAAAATGAGATCTTAAAATTAATCGCGACAAAAATAAAACGGAGACAAAAATAGCAGTGAGAATTAGAGACAAGGATCAAAATAACTTTTTGTGTCTTTCCTAACACCCCAAGCTTAGGCCCATCGTTAAAAGAGACAGAATAAAAATAAAATCATAATCCATCAAAAAACAAAAAACAAAAAAGAGAGAGAGAGAGAGAGAGAGAGAGAGAAGAAAAACAATTCACGGCATAAACTGGGGTTCTTCCCGAGCTTGAAAAATTGATAATTTCCAGCCTTTAGAAAGAATGTGATACGAGCCAATCTATCTAACAGGGATATCACTGTGAATCTTGTAAGAGATTGAAAACTTGATTACTTCTCATTGTGAATTTTTGTACACATTTACATTGTTTGTATCTCTAGAATTACTATAGTTAAACCAAGTCAAAAAAAAAAAATGCTAAATATGTTATATGTGGTGCTAATTATTGTTTTTATTTTGGTTTGCCAAAATTCATGCACAGGGGCATACCGTGCCGAATGTTTTTATTTAAAAAATTTAAATAAATTTAGAAAAAAGAAGAAGAAGAAGAAGAAGAAGAAGAAAGCATGTCATAACAACTATTAAGTCGAACAATACAATTAGCCTCGAACGAAATGCTCAATAGCGGGAGACAAGAAATGTGAAGTCAATAAGCCGATGACAAGGAAAGAGGACTTATGCTTCGCCCAACGGATCAATATAGAGCAAAATATTATTGACAGTTGAAATATCGATTCGTGAGAGACAAAACTAAATTAGCCTATTTCAAGGTGGCAATCTCGCACGTCTGGTCGTCCCTGCACGAGTTCTTTTTACACATATCCTTGGTTTTCTTGGTTTTTTTTTTTTTTTTGTCCGTATATACACATATCCTAGTTAATGGGGCTAATTATGAAAAATTAAATAGCAGAGCAGTCCATCGCATCTCGAATTGATTACGGTTTGCATGTCTTATTAGGTAGTGAAGTGCATATGAGAAATAAAAAATCGATTGAGCCACATCAACTTTGCTCTTCTGTTTTGCATTTATATTTTAATTGGTTCATTTTGCCGTGAAAGTTCAAACTCTGTATAGTTAATTACAAGATTTCCTGTATAAGCTTTTTCCATACTACTCGTAGATCCATACCTAACTTAATTTGTATGCTCCGAATCAACAAATATCCATTGTTTCTTGCACTCATTAATTAACGACCAAATCAAATATCCCCTAAATTTTTTAACATTTTCTCACCTTTCTTCCATTCGAATACTTCCCCCCACGCTCGCTATAAATACGAGTTGGAATTATGCAGGCAAGCGTGTACCTAAGCGAGTCTTGTGATTATCCCACAGGAGTGCCTCTTTCAACATGAAGTCTTCAAGTGTGGCATTGACAACCATGGCTGCCCTCATGCTGCTGCTTCTACTTGCTCCAACTTCCAAGGCTGCAATTTCATGCAGCACCGTACTCAAGGACCTGAGGCCTTGCGTGAACTACCTCTCGAAAGGCTCTGGCAAGCCACCAGCCAGTTGCTGTGCAGGAGCCTCGGCTCTTGCATCTGCCGCCGCAACCTCGGCTGACAGGAAGGCCGCTTGTGCCTGCATCAAGTCAGCCGCCGGCCAAATCAACCCAAATCCCCAGCTTGCACAGTCTCTCCCAGGCAACTGCGGAATCAGCCTGCCCTACACTGTTTCGCCAAACGTGGATTGCTCCAAGTACATACACAGACTTTCCCTTTACTTTCATGATGAGCTTTGCATATTCTTGTTATTTGTTAACTAATTAACGCTTCTGAATGTTTTTTTTTTCTTGCTGTGTTGATTGTATTTGTAGGGTGAGTTAAAATTCAAGCGAAGGCCTGGACGTGGACGTGATCTACAGGGAACGCCGTGATTGAGAACCGGTAGTTTTGATTTATTTATCAGCCTCTATGGAAATAAACGCATTTACCTATAACAATTACAATTAATGTATTCTTGTACTCGTGCATTTATGTACGTATTGTGGTGTACGCATCTGCGTGAGAAAAGCTTCCCTTATTTTGTTTGTAATAAGCTGAAATGCTCAGCTCCAGTGAATTAAGCTATTGCATCCTATACAGTATGACTACGTTCTTTTTTTTTGGGTCTGGAGTACAACCTGTTCTATATGGTAAAGGTCAAGCTTCCAACTGAAGGAGTGAAAAGAATAGCCCAACTAAAACAACTTGGATAGAATGATAAACAAAGCGCTCCTATTCGTAATGTAATAGCATAAAAATGATTTTGGTATTTTCAAACGAGAATAATCTGTAGTTTTCAAAAGTGTGGAATAGGATAATTACGCCTAATATTTTGAGATTTACATTCAACGGAGTTAATTTGACAAATCCCAGAAATAAGATTTTCCAGTTGTGTACCGTTTGTTTAAGCCCAACTCGGTAATGCGAATGGCTGTAGCCTAGAGATTTTAGTGCAGCGCCTCCTTATTTAAACTCGGCAACATTAAGCACTCGGGCAGTATCATCGTTGAGCCTGAAACAGGAAACCGATTGCAAGACACAGAAAGTGAATGGATACATGCAGAGTGCCCCTTGATCACTAAAGGGGGAAAATCCCATATAAGTATTTTCCCATCCTTAGATCCTGTGGCTTGGTACCAGTCGTGTTATGCACGCCACTCCATCCTGCACGTAAAAAAGTGTTGCTGGAACTTGAAAAGCCAAGTTGGAGCAGGTCAATAGAACTTGTAGGATTCAAAGTTACCGTCTACACCAGCAAAAATGAGCTGAACAGCTTAGTTCCAGCCAAACCAGCAGCAGCAACAAGGAGTTTAAAGAAGTCTCTAGTTAATAGATTTTTATGTATAATTGATTAAATATTTAAAAATAACTTAAATTAGTGTCGAGTTTATGCGTAAGCTTGTCCTAGGTGGGACTGAATTAGTCCTTGAAATAGTAATGGTGCATCCCTATTCTTGCGTCCCCCGTGGGAAACTTTATAAAAGAAAAAAATCACATCCTATTGGCACCAAATAAGTCTTTGAAAAAATATTCTATAAAAAATATTTCTTAAAGTGCTCTAGTGACTCAGTTTTCAAATAACATAACTGAAAAAAAAATAATATTATCTATAATAAAATTAAATTTTTTTTTTTAATCTCTCAATCTAATTAAAATTTATATGATAATTTTTTTATTAATTATATTATGTAAAAAACACATCTATAAGATATTAATAATACTTTTTAATATAAATTACTTATTACACTTATTTAATTTTTTTATGAATATAATTTATTATTTTTAATTACACATATTTTTTATTTTAATTAATTTTCATTTAAAATTTTTATTCTTTTTATATATAAATTTAAATTTATTTAATTTATTATTTAACTGAGTTAAATTTAAAATTATTTTAATATATAACAAAATACTTTTTAATGACTCCTATGGTCCAAAAAAAAAAAAAGAAAGCTTTGCACATAATCCCATGACAATAAGAACATGTTATTTTCAATAAAAAAGTGTTTAATGATCCAATCCAACTTAACTAATCCAATAAACTGCCAGGCAAACATCCAACTGGAAGGGCAAAAGCGACCCAGGAGAGTTTGCCTATCCGGGAAAAAAAAAACAAAAAAAACCGGAAATATGAGGGCTGGGACAGAGGCCCCAGTTGAGGTTCAACCCAGATTGCCCAAACTGCATCGGCGGCCCGCATCTTACACACGTGTCTCCACTTGAAAGGGTAATTTAATTAATAATTCGCCGTATTTTATTTTGAATTGGCTTACATTCGATTCTCTTTACGGTCACCCGACAACAATAAAAGAAAATAAGAAAATCAGAGAGAAAGAAATGACGACAGCGTGTTGACCCCCCCCCCCAAAAAAAAAAGAAAAAGAAAAAGAAAAAAAAAATGGCAATCGTGTGCCCGTTAATTCTCTAATAAGACTTTGGACCGAGAATAATTAACTGTTAGCGAAAACTTAGAGAGAAGGCTCTGTTTGGCTGTCGACTCGGAGAATCGACGGGCAAAGATGGCCTCGGTGTTGGAGGAAGTCTCGATATCGCCGACCGACGCGCATCCCGGAAAAGAGCAGCAAGCGGCTGGGGTCGGCATTCTTCTCCAGATCATGATGCTCGTCCTTTCCTTCGTTCTCGGCCACGTCCTCCGCCGTCACAAATTCTATTATCTCCCTGAAGCCAGCGCCTCTCTTCTTATTGGTAATGTTTTTTTCTTTTTTTTTTTTTGGTGTTCCTTTTCGTTTCTTGAATGAAGTAAATTGCGAGAAATTAGGGTTTCTTATTTCCTTCTTTATTGTTTGCTTCCAGGTTTAATTGTTGGTGGTCTTGCTAACATCTCAGATACAGAAACAAGCATTAGGTTATTAGGTTTCTCCAAAATGCATTTTGTTTTTTTTTTCCTTTTCCAAGTTCTTTTTTTTTCTTCCCTTCTCTGTACCTGTGTTATCAAGAACCATTTAACTCCTTTTGTTTGTTTTGGTTACAGGGCATGGTTTAATTTCCATGAGGAGTTCTTCTTCCTGTTTCTGCTACCTCCCATTATATTATATCCAAACTTTAATTTAATTTTCTGTTGTATATTCTTATCTGTTTGCATTTGTATTATCTGCTTCAATCTTTTAAGTCTTTGTTTACACTTTGTTTTCCTTGACATTTGAGTTTATTATCTGCTTCAATGTTTTAAGTCTTTGTTTACACTTTGTTTTCCTTGACATTTGAGTTTCGTACCCAGTCAGGGTTCAGTCTATCGCCAGTAAGTGCTAAAAGCTGCGTTTTTCCGTGATTGTTCACATTTTTTATGTTTATGCTTACAGATTTGTCTGAAGCTGAAAGCTTCTTTATGACATGCTTCATTTTTGTGTATTTTCCAGAAGCCCTTTTTCAACAACTTTGGGGCCATTGTCACATTTGCTATACTAGGGACATTCATAGCTTCCATGGTAACTGGTGTACTGGTGTAAGTATATACCTATGCATTTTTTGACATATAAAGGTAACTGTAGTTCTAGATTTTCATCCTATCACCCGTTTCAACTGATTCTTGTTTCAGTTACCTCGGTGGTCTGATGTTCCTCATGTATAGACTTCCATTTGTTGAATGTCTGATTTTTGGGGCTCTTATATCAGCGACAGATCCTGTTACTGTTTTGTCAATTTTCCAGGTATTTACTGTACTTTTTTATCCAGAAAAATGTTGCAGGAAATGCACAAACTTCAACAAAGACTGCTACAGAAGCAGAAAAATTCTGTTTTATGTTGTTGATTGATGATATTAGGGGATATAATGCTCAAATGCAATGTTAAGTGTATCATTGTGTTCTACACAAACACAACTGCATTTTCTTCTTTTATTTGACATTATCTTCCTTCCCCTCTACCTGTTTGGTAGTAAACTATTGACTGCTGTCATATCCGTGATTGGTGAGAAGCATGTTCTCAGAAGTTGGTATGGAAACCATTAATCTGGAGCTCTAGCTTGTATTGTAGTTTTTTGTAAACCACTATATTGGAGTTTGCTAGAGTAAAAGGCAGAATTGGTAATAAGGCCTACTAAATGCACCTTGATGCCCTTAGAAAAAGGTTTATAATAAACAGTTTACTGTTTTAGATGTTTTTGATGACATAGAAGTGACATTTTTGTAATATACTTTTAGAAATTACTATTATTTTTTGTTAGGTTTACGATAGTAACCTCACACTTATGTTGGGAAGAGACCATTTGGGAGCACCTTTGGTGTAGAGAATCAACATATACATGTTTTTGTCTGTCTACTTTTGCTTTACAATGTATGTTTCATGGCCTTAACCACAGGAACTTGGCACAGACATGAACCTCTATGCTTTGGTGTTCGGTGAATCTGTCTTGAATGATGCAGTAAGTTTCTTGTTGCTATGAAGTTGCTTTTGAACGTTTGTACGATGTATCTTTTGTTGGAGCTAAATATGTTCATTGCATGATGATTTTCCTTTGTTTGTTGCACTTTTGATAGATGGCTATATCTTTGTACAGGTATGTAAAATTCCTACACTTGATTTCATTGCATCATCTGTCATAAAAGTTCAGTTGATATCGAGCAGTATTTTGTTGTGCAGGACAGTGTCCCTGGTAAAAAGTCATGCATCCACAGGACAGAATTTTGTTATGATGATTGTTAGGTTTCTTGAGACCTTTGTTGGCTCCATGTCTTCAGGTTGGCCTGTGGAATTTCCTTTGCCTCTTACACTTAATGGATAAATGATATGCATACCAATACATGCATATATTTATTTGTTTGCCAAGTATCTAGAAGTCATTGTCACTGAGCTCCCATGTTGCATCTCTGGTAGCCTGAAAAAATTCTCGGTCTTAGTTCATCATCTAAGAGTGATGAAGAAACTTATGCTTTGCATTTTTGATGAATCTTAGTGTTTACAGGAATCTGGTTATGAAGTAGTTTATCGGTGATGAAAGATGAGTGAAGAATGAAGTAGAAGGTTGCAGAAAGTAAATAAGATTGGTAGAAGAGGGTTAAAGAAAAGCTGATAAGTAAGGAGCTAGTAACTATTTTGAGAAGGAGAATTTTTTTTATCCAACAGAAAGTATTTGAGAAAATGTAGTGACTTGGGCAATATCAATGTTAGCAGGATGAAGAAATACATGCATCCTGTAAAAGATGCAAGACAAACCATGTTAAGTATTGTGTATAATTTACATGTTTATTCTTTGTATTTAATGTTTATATAGTGGGGAGACAGTAAGAGTCTAAACTAAACCATGTTCCAGTGTAACAAAATCAATGTCTTTTATCTCAGTGGGATGATATTTCATTTTTCTAGGCTTTTGATAAGGACTGAACTTTGTTCTGTTCATTTTACCATTACTGTATATTACATGATTTGCATCCACCACAAGAGTTCTCAAAATTTGTTGCATTGTGCTTTGCAGGTGTGGGAGTTGGCTTTACTTCTGCATTGATATCCTGTGCTATCTTTTGTTCTTTGCATGAAATATTTAATCCTCTGATTGTTACATGTTAATGTATACTTGTGAAACCTTAATTCCTGGAACCTTTTCAAGTATGCCGGGTTGGATATTGACAAGTGAGTATCTCTGCCATTAAGTAGCTTTCTTATAATCTACATCTTTTGGAAATTTCTGATGAGAACATACCTTTGTTGCTTTCTCCTCAGTCTTCAGAACCTGGAATGCTGCCTTTTTGTTCTCTTCCCTTATTTCTCGTGAGTCTTCCTGGCAAGTTCTTTCATGGGCTGGATTCTTTTTTGTTGCGGGATCTTTGTTGCAATTTTTTGAACTTTTCTTCATCTTTATAGATACATGCTTGCTGAAGGGCTTGGTCTCTCCGGTATTGTGTCAATACTATTCACAGGAATTGTAAGTGGCATATTTAGAATGTTGACTGTGAAATTATCTTTTAGTATTAGAGCAATGATATGCAAATAACATATTTTTTTGTAGGTCATGAAGCATTATACCTACTCAAACTTGTCTGACAATTCTCAGCGGTTTGTTTCTGCATGTTTTCATCTCATATCATCCCTAGCAGAGACTTTTGTGTAAGGCTACATATATTGTCTTCTTATATTAGTGATTGAAATACTACTACATAGTAACCCCAACTGACATTGGTGTTATTGTCTGATTGCAGGTTTATTTACATGGGGTTTGATATTGCAATTGAAAACCATAGCTGGTCTCACGTGGGATTTATCTTTCTTTCAATTGTATCCTTTTGTATTTCCCAGCTGACTGAAGCACAGGAATTTTTGGAAAGAAAAGATTTTCTGTTTCTCCTTAACTTGCTGTATGACTGTGTCAGATATTTATTGGAATTGCAAGGTAGGCATGCTACGTCTGATAATTATGTAGTCTGCAACCACCATTTCAATTATATGATACCTTTTATCATCTTATTTTCCTTTTATGCTGTATATGTTTTTATCTTCAAACTGTTGACCATGTTGTCTATGCATACTGTTACAGGGCGGCAAACATCTTTTCATGTGCATATTTAGTCAATTTGGCTCGACCCATACATCGTCATATACCTCTAAAACACCAGAAAGCACTTTGGTATAGTGGTAAGAGATGCTAAAATTATTGACCCTTGAGAATCCTTTCTTGTTTTGATGTTATCAAATTCTAATGTGTTATTGGCATAAGCAGGACTTCGAGGGGCTATGGCTTTTGCTCTTGCTCTGCAATCCGTCCACGATCTTCCAGAAGGACATGGCCAGACCATATTCACTGCCACGACTGCTATAGTTGTACTGTCGGTAGGCAAGCCAGCTCTTTTTCATAAAGTAAACATTGTGCTTAAGGCCTGTGGAAATTTAAGTCATGGCCATATCAAATATAGGGCATTATTTTGCAAGATTCTTAAAACCAAGAATTTCATGATACAAATGTGTTCGCTTTTACCCTTTATTTTAAGAATCACTCTGGAAAACTTAATCTGATATTTAGATGTTGTATTTAACTTACAAAATTACCCAGATCTTCCTGGGAATACCAAAAGAGGTTGAGAAATGTGTGAAAGAATCTAAAGCTACTGTTTGAAAAAGGAGAATGCTGCTCAATCGATGTGGTATGGTTTAATTTTCACATGTGAGGACCTCGACAAAATTTATGCCCACTGATTATCTTTTTAAGACATGTTGGACCTGAGAGTCTGTTACATATCTGATCTCATGAATTGAAACCTTAATAAAGAACTCATTTGGAGTATATAACTCATGTGAGAATCTAACCTTGGCTTTGCCAAATCAAAATTGGTTTGTACAATTTTTCTCCATTCATTTAGTGATTAAATCTTTGGAAACTTGATCTTGCTTCAAGCTCAACATGGTCTTGAGATGTTACCATCTTGGTCAATTCTCAATCTTGCAGTAATTGAAACCTCTCTTAAGGCTCCATATTCCAAATTCTCATCAAATTGTGCACACATTGTACATAAAGAAGGTATTCCTTTGAGTTGATTTGACCTTCCCAGTAATGTTTCAGGTGCTGTTAATTGGAGGTTCGACAGGTACAATGCTAGAAGCTTTGCAAGTTGTTGGTGATGTCCACAATAGCCCCTTAGGCGATGTAAGTCCTGCCAAAAATAGTTTAATGTCTTCTCTACTTCCATTCAATCCAATAAAAATAGATATAAGCGTATATGATAAAGCACATTGATCTATACTTCTAGACAAATCCATGGTTAAAATTCTCCCTACATTAATACTTTCAGCAATAAAGAAGTGCTAAGAGATTGTGTATGGGTTTAACTACCACTTGATGCCCATTTTTCTGATATTGGCCTTCCACACCTGGCCCTGTACTCTCGAATTTTTGACATCTGCCATTTGTAACTGAGGTGACTAGGTTATGGGAGTTTGCAGATCCTCTGAAATTTTTAAAGCCAGAAGCAAACCCTATACTGGCCTATAGTGGTAGGGCCCAAGTCTGTCTGAACCCATCTGAGCCCGATTCTAATGGCCCATGGAAACATTAGCTTGTTTGCTATCTACATAAAACTGTTTGTAAGTGATTTCAAATTCCTTCTTGGTGCAACCACTGTGGAACTTTTAAACTTTGGCATCCTGTGTTGAAATTCTCCCTGATGTTAATGCAAGTGTGGCAAATGCACATAGGTATGTAGAGGAGCTAGGTGAGTGAAAGGCATGTGCTACTGTCTATCATGCTGCAATATTGGCTACTGCTTGTATTAAATTGCAGAATTTGTACGGGCCCTCATGTCCATGTCTTCAATAACCTATAATAACATGGAGTTTTGATCAATAACCTATTAATTGCTTCCATTTTGGTCTTATATTTTATTTCAGAGTTTTGAGGAGAACAATGGTTACATGGCTCCCTCTTACAACGAGGAAGCAACATCAGGGAATAGGTTTAAGTTGAAACTCAAAGAGTTTCACAAAAGGTGAAGCCTTTAGTGTCACTAGTATCATGGGACAATATCACTTTCCATTGGTTTCTTTAGAAGTAACTTTTGTCTTTTTTTCTTTTTTTTATTCCTCCCCACAGTGCAGCATCATTCACAGCGATAGATAAGAATTACCTCACTCCGTTCTTCACAAGTCAGAATGGAGATGAAGAAGAACATGGTAAAATGGACTGACTAATATGACGCAAAAGCTATTATTTCTACAATCCAACGGGTCTTGTGAATTTTCTGTTTTTCCCCAATTGATATTGTCTTTATAGACTTCTATCACGGTATCTATTGATTAAAATCTGATCCTGATTTAAAAGATATACCGTTCATTTATGCTCTTCTTTTTCCCAACTCACTGAACTAATGGGATGATGAGTCTTTTTGTGGCCAGCATCACTGTTGTATTCTGAAATGTCTGTATTGACGACCCCCCCTGCTTTGGTTAACTGTTTTGGTGTTGCAACAGATGATCCGAGGCCGAGTTCTAGAAGAGGGGGTTTCTATGATCACGAGTAAAACCATGTTGCCCCACAATTAGTCGAGGAAAACACAAATGATATATCAGCACTGTAGATAATTTACAGATGACAGCAGCGCAATGCACTTCAGCATTAGATGGGAGAACTGGAGCTATGCACATATTATTGCCACGCAATGCATTTCTGTACAAAAGACCCATTCCCGTGTACTCGTGCATGTATGTAGCAAGTATAGCCGACTTGTGCTCTCATTCTCTAATGGAACTTGGTATCTCGCAGCATGGTCAGAGTTGATGCCTTCTTGTTTTGGTACTCGGAATTTAAAAGCTTTCTTTGAGATTAATTGAGACCCTATTTGGGAATGATGTAATAGTGAGTAGTGAGAATGTGTCCAAGATACCGGAACGGATTGGTTGATCTGATCCCGGCTTCTCTGTTATTAATTCCTTGAAGTAGACAATATGTCCGGAATGGAAGGAGGGAAAAGAAAACTGGATACTTAATTTATCTATTTATCTGGTCTTGTTGGATTTGGTCGATGTTTTAATAGATTTTAAAGGCCCAAAATCGATTTGATAATTATCAAAAGCATAATTGATCGATTAATAGAAGAAATATTCAACACAAACAAAAATCAGTATACCCGGAGTAAGGAAACTTTCGATGAATAAATTCTACTGAAAAAAAAATATATACATGTTGAAGACGATCATAGGATTTTTCTTTCATTTGCTACCATAACCGACCGATAAGAGGAACCTAAAAAAGTAAACAAGTTTATAAACGTACCTGTCTTTACCATTTTTACCTCACAGATGACGTCTGGGTCCAAGGGCCCAGAGCCACCCCCTACTTTTGAAAAATATAACCGTTACATGCGACGGCTAGTTGGGTCCTCGTTCCAATTAATCTATCAATATTTGTTAATTCAAACTGGTTGCCCGCTGCAGCCGCAAGCATGGACAAGAAAGTGGAAGAATCGAGGTCGGAGCATGTCGCCAATCCTCCTCCTCCCGTACAACCGCCTCGAAGGCCGCGGGTGAGGGAGGTAAGCTCCAGGTTCATGACCCCAGCTGCATCGCATTCTTCCTCTTCATCCTCTTTCTCCCCTCTACCCAATCAGAAACAGCGCTCCAGCTCAGTCCAAAGGCAGCGCCGCCACTTGGAATTCGAGCCCCTTGGCTGTGCCGGCGATAACAGACCCGCCACCGCCGAATCCTCCTCCTCCTCCAACAATCGCAGCACCCCGCAGCCCAAACTTCCTCATAACCCGCAGCAACAGCGCTCTGTAGTCAAACCTCTCAAAGAGAACGCCGGGGTTAGAAGCGAGAGATCTCAAAGGCCTGACACGCCAATGGTGTCTGCTTCTTCATTACTAGGCTCATCCGCTAAACTTCGAGCAACCCATCAGCGGTCTGCCTCCACCGTCTCTGCCGCTGCAAAGTTGCTGCAGTCCAACGGGATGTCATCGTCGTTATCTTCTTTGTACTCCAACCAATCCTACAACGTTTCCGATTTCAGCCAATCTGCCTCTTCTTGTTCTTCGGATAATCATGGTACTACCAATGAAGACCCTTTAGTTCGATGCTCGACACAGTCTCTTCCGGATCTCCGGCCTCCCATGCCCGAGCCAGACATGCTGCTAACGGCCTCGAGTAGATTACTAACGGAAAGAAATGTCAACAAGTATAACGGGACTCCTGTGGTGGATTTGTCATCTAAGTTTTATGTTTCTCCGTGCTCGCGTTCGCTCAATTTGCAAAGGTCTAAATCGGATAACTTCTGGTCTCAGTCACTGAAATCCGCCGACCCGAAACCGGCCAAGCAACTTACAAATTCTGTCAAGATGAGTGGTGGGGTTACTCTGCCTCCAATTCCCTCCAGCGGAAAACCCACAAGTGATTTCGGTAGAAAGGGAAGGAAAGATGAAGATGCGTTTACTCTTAGAATGCTTCATAACCATTATCTGCAGTGGAGATATGCCAATGCAAAAGCAGATGCCTCCACTCAATCCCAGAGAAGACAGAATGAGGTTAGTCTATCCCTACTCTTTATTGTACTTTTTCTCTATTTGCCATTCCGATCTTCAAGTTTGGGATAAAATTTATTAATTTCAGTTATGCAGTGGTAAGAAAAATGATATCGCAACATATTGAGTTACTCGGAGATTGCTAGGTAGTTTTTGTGCTTTTGCATTGTAGTCTATACTTTTGGGCATGCAAAGTTTTGCTTTCTTTAACTGCACATATTGATTTTGGTAGGAATCTTTCATTTTCCTTTTTCTGAAAGATAAGTGGTAGCAATCAGAAATACATCACATTGTACATCATGGATTAAGCAAAAGTTGAGAAAATTTAGAGTGAGGGCTCGCATATGGATTCACTGGCATGATACAAATGTATTCACTGCATGCAATTTGGCAACATAAATCGCAGCAACACCTAAACAACCCAATAATATGGTTTCTCTTATTTGTGGTTCACTTTCCATTGCTGTAATGTGATTATCCAGTTAATTTATTCCCTGTACTTGTGCAGAAAAGTCTGTATTCCCTTGGAATCAAGATATCAGAATTATATGACTCGGTGAAAAGGAAACGCATTGAGCTTTCACTTTTGCACAGAATGAAGATTTTGTCAACAATTGTTGAAGCTCAAGTAAGGCTGTTGGTTTGGTGAATGCATTTATGTTTTTTGCATTGATGAAATTGCGCAGTATGCTATCTTGTCCCTTGCTTAATTCTCTTCAAAGAATATGCAGCTAATATTAGTATGTTAGTGCATGGTGAATACAAAATCATTTGCTTGTGAGCCTCTGTATTTGAATGCATGGTGAATGCCTATGAGTAGATTTCCATTTCTCCTCGGGGAATGCTGTAATCAGAGCAATCAGAGCATGTGTCCTATGTGTAGATTTCCATTTTGTTGAACTATCGGAGCTACCCAAGAAGCTAAATTCTAATCGAACGGGCAGAACTTAAAAGCTCAAGGACACCTACTATTTTTTTTCCGTTTGAATACAAATATGGCAGGCTTCAAGTTTTAGGGTATTTGAAACAGAGTAAGGCCTTGACCCTACAGTTGCCAATGGATGCAGTTTGCAATTCTGACCAGATACTTTAAGTGGTTTCCTGATGGGGAATTGAATCAAATATAATTGAGCTTATGTATGCAATTTTTTTCTTTTGTTTTTAAGAATGGTTCTACAACATGAAATTTAGGATAGTAGCATTAATTCACCTTTTAATTGAAATTGTTTTTGCTTTGGTTTTGTTTCATACAGCTAATGTAATAATCTAGGCTGTCTTGAAGTTCATTTTTCCCAATGGTCCACGCTTAAAGTAGATACTTTCATTTCCCAATTATGTTAAGATTGATGTCCTATCTTCTTCATCCTAATCTAATGTCTGGGATTGCACATACCTATGTCTTGCACTGAATGTACAGCAAGTGGAACTTGTTTGTGTATACTAACTTCTTTATGACTTTATCTTAGATGTTGTGTTGTTTTTCATGCTCGAAGTTTCTGAGTAAGGTAGTGTGAATTGACAGTCATACAACTCTCTTCCAAATTTTATCTACCCATTTTGAGGAAATGATAAAGCAAGCAGAGACTACTGTCCACAACCTATAAATTCTGATGAACTTCATTTTATCAGATGCCATATCTGGAAGAATGGTCCAATTTGGAATCAGTGTATTTAACATCTTTGTCAGAAGCAATTCAAGCTTTGTTAAATGCCTCATTGCAACTGCCGACCGGTGGGAATGTTAGAGTATGTTTTCCCTTTGTCTGCTTCTTTTCTTTTCTCATTATCATAGGAAGACTTGTAATGCCTTTTGCGATTTTTTATTTACGTTTGACCATGAGATGTGTATATTTTGCAGGTTGATGTGAGAGAAGTAGAGGAGGCTCTGAATTCTGCAATGAAGTTGATGGAATCAATAGCCCTCCACGTTCAGAGTTTTATTCCAAAGGTGAGGTGGATTGCAGTCATTTCCCATTCTTTATATGCAGTTAAACATTAGTTGATATGGTCATACTAGAGAAGCATTGCCATTT
This sequence comes from Bruguiera gymnorhiza, assembly GCA_020883675.1. NCBI lineage: Eukaryota > Viridiplantae > Streptophyta > Magnoliopsida > Malpighiales > Rhizophoraceae > Bruguiera > Bruguiera gymnorhiza. The sequence goes on along the minus strand of JAIRCJ010001062.1, from coordinate 550,661 downwards.
TCCTTTTCCTTCCCTGCTGTTCTTCCCCTTCATCTCTCTCTTTCTCTCTGCCTCTATTTGAGCAACTTACCTTCGTTGTTATCACACTACATTACCTTCCAGAAGAAATCATTCCCTCTACGTCTGCATCATGGAGAAATCATTCCATAGCTGCTGCCTGCCTGCCTGAGAGCTGTACTGGTACTTTCCTATGCATGAGTGATGGGGTTCTTTTGGCCTCCAGTTTGAGACCCACATTCCCTCCTCTAGATATTATTGAACCCACATAGTAGTAATAGCAGCAGCACCCTACTCCTAGCATTACCAACAAAGATAACAGTAATAATGTCACTAATAAAGATAATAAATGTGAAGAAATAAGATTATAAGGACTTAATATATCTTGCTTACCATCCCTTATTCTTTTGGGGCTTTCCATAATGCAGGCTGAAGAAACAGAAAATCTTATGTCAGAATTGGCCAGGGTGACCGGGGAGGAAAGAGCTGTCATTGAAGAATGTGGGGATCAGCTGTCTATAGCACATAAGTCACAGGTTTACCACTTTATAATTTGACTCAGATGGGAATACATTCTCTTTCTCTCTCTCTGTTCTTTTTTTTTAATGATAAAATAGGAACACATTGTCTTATCGTATACCAAAAATGTTGCTATTGTAAAGCAATCCGCTGCCAGAGAGTTAATTACTTTTTGTTGGGTATATGAGAGTCAACTGCTTTGTCTTACGTTGTTATTGTTTGATCACCAAACTGATGTGATTACTGATCAAGGGTTTAAAAAAAAAAAACACCTTTCTCTTTAATCCTTATCAAGATTGTTGATCTGCTTTCAGGTGGAGGCGTGCAGCTTAGGTGCCCAGATTGTTCAGTTGCATAGGAGCTGCTATGGCCAACTCAAGGGAGTTATGCAATAATTCCCCATTGCATTTCTCAAAGAAGCTAGAGGCTTCTGTGGGTATCGTGATTTATTCAGCTTTTAATCTTTTTTGGGATATCAGATTGCTGTAAAATCCATATTCTTTCCTTAGATAAGCATGGACAGATAGATGTATATGTCCGTGCCTTATGCCTTAGCTCGCACAATAAAGCAAAAGAATTTTCACATCATCTCTCTTTGTATGGCAATTTGCACAGTTTTGAACAATAATTCAGGTCGTTAGTCCTCCAAAGTAATTCATACCAATGTGATCCTTTGGAATTTCCTTTACACAATTCTAGATTTCCCAATTTGAAAGTTTCCAAACCCCTTATGGTTTACCCTGGTCAAGTTCAGTATCTACCCAAAAAAGAAAAAATAAAGTTTTAAGGGGTTCAATAGAAGAAGGTATTATAAAGATGCTTTCATACAACTATCATGAGCAGGCGAATAACAGTAGTGTAGGAGAGGGAAAACAGGCACAGCTTTCTGGTGGGGCTCGGACTTGAAATTTTCTTCTTCTTCTTCTTCTTCTTTTTTTTTCTGAAAAAATAGAAGAGATAAAATTCAAATTTTATTTTTTTTCTTGACACAACACTCGTAGACTCAACTGTTCTGACCTGCGGACTTCGGACCTGAGTTTGAAGAGGGGGACAGTCGGGGGTGGGTGGGTTGAAATGGGCCGAACTTGGACCCGAGATAAAATTTCTGCCTCATGTGCAAGGCCCATCCCGGCCCACCTTATGCATCACCCCCTATATTTTCTATTCGGGTGGTAAATAGCAGACGCGCAGCGCCATCGACTACAATAGTCAACTCGGGTGGGTCCCACTCATCGCACATCGGACGCGGGAGACTCCGCACGGGATAAATCTTCCCATCCTCTTCTTCGCTTTTCGCGTTGCGTCGGATTAACTCCACCCGGGTTTTACTAATCCCGGTTCTGTCGTTGAATGTCTGGCCAGCCAAACAAAGTGAATCCGATTTGATGTTGGCTTGTGAGAATTAAAAAGATAAAAAAGAAGCCAGACCGGACTCCATCTCGATCTTGTTCGGCGGCGCTTAGGGCTTGGGAGGCGTGAGAAGAGAAGAGAAGAGAAGTATTAATCGATGGCGTTGAAGTTTCTGAATAAGAAGGGATGGCACACTGGGAGCCTTAGAAACATAGAGAACGTGTGGAAGGCGGAGCAGAAGCATGAGTCCGAGCAGAAGAAATTGGAGGAGCTCCGCAAGCAGATCCAGGACGAGCGCGAGCGCTCCGAGTTTCGTCTCCTCCAGCAGCAAGCCGGTCTCCTCCCGTACGTTGCCTTTTTCTTTCTTTTTCTTTTTTCATTTTTTTTTATATTGCTGAGTTAACAATTAGGGTTAGGCTTAACAATTATATATATATATATATATATATATATATATATATATATATATATATATCTGTCGGTTATATTAATAACTGAGCGAGTTGTACTTGGCATTTTCAATTTCCGTCCCATAATACAGAATTTGGGTTAGGGTTTAAAAGTTTCGATATTTGTGGATTTTATTGATAATTGAGTAATTTGTTGTTCATTGCAGGGCGCAGGAGAGGTTGGAGTTTCTGTATGATTCGGGGCTATCCGTAGGGAAAGGTAGCAGTAGTTCCAAGGGTGGGGAAGGCGTGGCATTCAAGTCCACTGAAGAGATATTTCCTGCTGCCAACAACAATAACGTAGGTAACAGGGCCCCTGCTGCCGATGTTACCTCTTCTAGGAAGCAGTCTTCTGTTCCAGGAGCCTTATTTGAGGACAAGCCTCAGTCTGCCAATGATGCTTGGAGAAAACTCCACTCTGATCCTCTCCTTATGATTCGCCAGCGTGAGCAGGAAGCCCTTGCCCGCGTCAAGAACAACCCTATCCAAATGGCTCTCATTCGCAAATCTGTACGTTTAATGTTTATTTTCCTTTTCCTTTTTTTTTTTTGTATGCAATCTCTGAGTCCTACTGGTTGAATTTTTATCTGAAATCTGTGCTCCATGTGCTTGTCTGGTCACACCAGCTTTCTTCCCATTTTGTAGAACTTATAGTTTAAACCTGCTACACTGACATTTTGCTGTTTGGTATTGAGAATAATTAAATGAAAGATGAGAAATGGAAACAGTTAGCTGCTTCTATTCACCTACCAACTTGTCCTCACTTCTCTTAAAATTTTTTATTGTTATGGTGACAACTTTTGATCAGAACTGTATTAACTGTGATGTATCTCCCTGGAAATTGTCTGATAAAAAAAAAGTGTTATACTCTGCTAATAAATTTCTTGGTTATAATGATGTTGTTTGTAGGTGGAGAAAAGTGAGGGCAAGGAGAAGTCCCATGAGAAAAAGGAACACCAAAAGAAGCACAATCACGGCAGGTCAAAGCATCACAAGCATGCATCATCTAAACAGCAGTCAGATTCTGATGATGAATCATATGAAAGTCAAAGAAGAAAGGATACCCATAGGAGTCAAAAGTACAGAGAGCGGTATCCTAGTGATTTCTCGGAGCCCAAATCTGTAAAAGATGTAGATCGAGATACTGTTAAGAAGGATCGCCGAAAATCAAATATCGACAAACGAGATGCTGACGCCAATATAAAGGAAAGAGAAACAAGAAAAATTTATGAGGCAAGATCTCACAATTATTCTACTGCGGCAGTTTCCCGTGATTCTTACCATAAGCACCGAAATGTTGCTCCTAAACTCTCAGAAGAGCAGCGAGCTGCTAGGCTGCGGGAGATGCAAGTAGATGCTGAGTTGCATGAAGAGCAAAGGTGGAAGCGTTTGAAGAAGGCCGAAGCAGATGATGCTCAAGAATCAAACCGTGCGAGCACATCTGGTGGCAGGAATTTCCTGGATGCTGCTAAGAAAAGTGTGTATGGTGCTGAGACAGGTGGAAGCAAAACCATAGAGGAAAGTGTCCGCCGACGAACATACTATTCGCAGAGGTCTCAGAGTGAAAGCAATGCCTTTCGGAGATGATGCCTGTGTATTCATTTCCCTCTTGCCTGTTCTGGTTGCTCTGGGTGGTTTCTCAGCTCCCCTTGGATGGGCTTCCGTTTCATACTGCCAACCGCCTGTCTTGTTAAACAGTGTTGTATAATAAGCAGTGGAATGCGAAATCAAACCTTGTTAATCTGCAATTCTCAAGTCCTTTGTCATGGACTGACGAGCACGAGACAATTGGTGTACTTTAGAAAGAAATCCCAGCCGAGGACAAAGGCAAGTAACCAACATACAATATCTCTACTTGTTGTCAACCCCTTGGGTTAGCATGGCTGTTTTTCAGGCATCTCTATGGGAAGAGTTTGTGCTGCTGCATTGCTCGAGCTTTTCCTCCAGGAATTTAATTTTCTGTTAAGTTAGTTTGCTTTGTCTTGTCTTGTAATTATGCAGCCTAATTCAAATCATTTTGAATAGAAATGATTATGCATGTATAACCAAGTATATTTTGTAATCTTTAGGTAACTTTGTTTGACATTTCAATTTAAATTTGTATTTGAATCTTGAACCTAAAAATCACTTCTATATAACGAGGTATGATGATCAGTGAAATGTTAAGAAAGAAGTTTGTTTTAACTGCATCTCTCTTGCTGTGATTTCAGTAACAAATTCTTCTGCAGCAGCCATTTTCATTCTTTGCTTATTCTTGTTCTTATTCGTGCGCTGCAATATCGTCTTCTGCAGCTTCCTTTGCTGTAATCTTTGATTTGCTGCTCTTTTCAGTATCTATGCTGCGCTCTCATGCACTTTGCTCTTCACCCTATAAAACCAACAATCTCTTCATGGATGATCGCTTTGACCGTTTAAGGTGGAGGGTATCTTTTGTTTAACATAGCAGCCTAGCATGCCTCTCTGATTATTTTTTTGGTAGGTGGTGCTAAAATTGCGAGAACGGTGTAATTTGAAACCCGCGTGTCGCATTCATTTTCTTGCTTCCTATAATGGAGGAAAACTTTTTGAAGTAGTCAAATTAATATCTGCGGTGCCCATATCGTAAGCAAAATGCCTTCCACTTTAATTTAAATATTCTAAGTAAAACAAGAAAGCAGCTAACTTGACTACTGGGCGTCTTCGGAAATATCATGTCCCATTTGTTTGTTGTTTTGACGGGGCCTGGAGCAATGCCACAACAATTTAGCTCAATCCAATAAATTGCCTCGACAGTTGGCAACACGGGATGGCCTTCCAATCTCAGTCAATCCTCAAAGATTTATAATTATCTTTTGTACAGAGATTTTCAATTTTACGTGTACACAGCAATTAAAACATGTCAGCCGACCAAAATGCCAGCCAGCACTCATTGTTGAGAGATAAAATAGTAACCCGCGCGCGGCTGAAAGTCACAATGGCAGTCAAAGCAAATTCAGCATTTCGTGCCGTATGGAAATATTATCGAAGCCAATTCAGCTGGTCTTCTATATAAACAACATCGAGCGTCAGGAGTTTTCAAGATATAGCTCATAATAACCACACCACTCATAATTAACAATGGAGGTCTTCGAGTTTTTAATCACCCTTCTTGTCCTTCAAGCTATTTTTCCTTCCCGCTCATCAGTCGAAGCAGTCCCCAAGAACCCAAAAATCTTCAGAGAATATATAGGAGCCTGAGTTCAAGAACGTCAAATTCACAGATGTTCCTGTTGACCCAAATGTTCAATTCCACTTCATTCTATCCTTTGCCATAGACTATGACACCTCGAGTATTACCTCTCCTACTGATGGAAAATACAACAACGTCAGCCCTTCCCATCTTTCTGCCGTCAAGAGCCAGAATTCCCATGTCAAAGTGGCCTCAAGCCTCGGTGGGGGTAGCTTCCAAGGTGACCCTCCTTTCTTTAATCCTTCTGCAGTTCACTCCTGGGTTTCCAATGCCGTTTCTTCTCTCACAAATATCATAAGAAGATACAATCTGGATGGGATTGATATTGACTATGAGCACTTTCAAGTTGATCCTGGCACCTTCACCGAGTGCATAGGACAGCTCATATCAACTCTCAAGAGGAATAGAGTGATCTCATTTGCCTCTATAGCACCTTATGATGATGACCAAATTCAAAGCCATTACAAGGCCCTGTGGAGAAGCTACGGGCTACGGGCACGCCATAGACAATGTCAACTTCCAGTTTTACGTCTATGATCAGGGAACTACTGTATCTGAGTTCATGAACTACTTCGAAGCACAGAGCTCTAATTATAGTGGCGGTAAAGTATTAGCAAGCTTTTCTACCGATGGAGGTGGTAGATTGACTCCAGCAGATGGCTTTTTCATTGCCCACCATCAGCTCCTGAGGCGTCAGCAACTATAGGGTATCTTTGTTTGGTCTGCAGATGACTCTTAGCATTATGATTTTCGCTATGAAAGGCAAGCACAAGCACTACTAGCAAGTTTTCATTAGATTTTTCACTTGCATCCTATGGAATTCATAGCAGTGAGTCTAAGCTAGATAGCATTGTCGTTTATCTCCTAGACCCATTTACACTTGCATTTCTAATCGTGTTCCTCGTTTTCTTCATGAGATACATATGTCCTATATCTGGCTCTGATTAGAGTTACCAAGTTTGAGTCAACCGTTCAAAGAGACCATGTCGTCGACAACTGGACATAGATATGCAACTTGTTTTGTGAACGATATTCATGTTTCTATCAATGTATCTTGAAAATAAATTTAGATTGTCTCATATTATCAAAGAATTTTTCGTTATAAGAAAAAAGCTTGACCATTGAAACAACTAACAATATTACATATTCCTCTCTAAAGAAGATCAGTGTCAGTGTTGTTAGCTTGTTATCATTTTCAGAATTGACCTAAATGGTAAGGATGTATCGATATTGTTGATGGTGAGTTAGTGTTGCAGATATTGCACTGTTCGAAAATTGAAAGTAATATCCGAAATTAGAAACTCAAGTCCTAAAGTTATTTGATCATTCTCTAGCTAACTTGGTGGGTCTATCCCATCAATAAATACTCATATGCATGGCACATTTAAATTTTAAAGTTTTAACAGTACAATAAAATGATTATATCATTTTAGGAATTAACTTTCGAAATTAGACTATTATTTTCAAACACCTCACTACCTCTCACACTTAGCCACACATAGATACATGATGATGATGAAATGTTATGTTCAAAAGAGAATTAGCATGCCTATCTTCGGCCTACTTTCGAATTTTTTGGAGTCAATTAAAAAAAATTACGAATTTTTAAATTTTTGTAAATTTAGCATAAACTTTATTATAATTATTATTATCTTTTTTCAAATATATGCTTTCCATTCCATTTGGGCATTTAAGCCGTCAAGTTGATATTATTTAAAAAGAACCAAAAGATGAAATTTTGGTTGGCAGATGACAAACGGGGTAGCTTTACAGAACCTATATCATATTAAAGAATAATTGCCCGAGGTCTCGCTCAACCTCACCAAGATCACCTTCGATACTGTTCTGGACGGCGGCTCAAGAGAAGAGGACAAGGATGCTGTGACGGGTCGCGATAATCTTTCTTGAAACCAAGAAAGATCGTGAACAGATGCAACAGGGGTACCAAAAATCAGAATGAAGTCTTGATCTTTTACTCCAAACAAGAAAAGTGGCATAAAACCATGATTTATCTGGAAATAAGTGGTAGCGATTATCAGATGAACCCTTTTGCAAAGAAGCTACGAAGGGTCTTTACATCTTGGCCAATCTTGAAGTTGTCACTCCTCAAATGGGATTGTCCACGACAAAGATCCATGATTATCTTGTGGGGTTAAGTAATTTCAAGATTTAAAACTAAAAAATAAAAAAGTTAATGAATTTTGTTTTCCGTCAATGGTTAGAAGCCAGCACTAATCCAGCCACCAGTGCCTAAATAGGTTGGCTTGCTTCGTGTGCCTGCGCAGAGCCTCTGGTTGTTCGTGCTCAAATTTTCAATGGGTTTGGCCCATCATTTAATTTGGTTACTGGGTTTTTGGGTGACAAACACTGTCACTGTTTTACAGAAGAAAATTTAGATTCTCCCCGGGTGGCCCACAATCATAATGGCATCTAGACCTCCATTTGTTATTCACGTTTCAATGTTGTTCACAACTGACTTCAATGATCCTTTGTGTTGTTAAGGCGTGTAAACATGTTGATCTTGATGTCTGTTTTTAAATTTGTGCTTATTTGGGTATACGCTTGGATGTTCCTGCTGAAATTCCCTGAAACTAGCTGTCAAATGTTAAGGTAACTCTTTGAATGCGCGGGGTAGTGGCAAGTTAATCTTTGAACACGAAAAAAATAGGAAGATGCGGCATCTTTGGGTGGAGTAGGATCTACGTTGTCAGTTATAATTGATAAACGTGATTTTTTATTTTTAGACCAATTCATCTCGTCGACTAATCCTGTGTCAATGTAGCAAGATCCCTTTGAATAAGCCATGCTTATTAACTTACAGGAACATCGCTGATATCAACTGGGATTCCTGTCTCTTTGAATTATTTGATGGGATCCTTGAGAAGGACTTAAGATTTGGAGATGCGTCGGATTCCCCATGTTAGACACCCCAGATGCAATGACAAGCTTCTTGTTCTAGTAACACACAGTTTAATCCGCTTCCTACCCATCAAGGCACCCAATAACCCATTCATCTCAATTGCACGGCTACAAGATTTCCTCTATCGTGACATCTGGTTAAAAAAAATGTCAAATTTCTGCTGTAAGAACACACAGAAATTTTGTAAGCGGTTGAAGCCTAAAATCAATCATTGATACGAAATAACAAGCCTGATGTTCTTTATCAAAACCATATATACTAGACATTTCTTTTTTGCCTAGTTAATGTTGGATGGAGAAGGACATTGTCATCTTCATAGGTTTTACTTTGTTTTTGCTGTGGTTATTATTTAATCTGCAGCATAGTTAGGAGAGCCAAAGCCTATCATTAGACCCCCTTCCACACCTGATAGGCAGGAGCTTTCGAACTGTTTTATTTCAGACAAAGCCCAAATTGCATTTCAAAGTTAACTTCGCATATGAAGGCTTGCCATTCCAATAAAGTATGCTTGTCCCGTGGTCGGCATGTGAAAACAAAGATACCCAACTTTAATTAATTCATTAAGTTAGTCGGCCAATTTCAAAGTTTGAACTTTGAACCCTTCTCGGAGTCAGCATGCAAGCATTATTCTAGTAGTAACTAAATCAGCCACCTCCACAGCTTCATTTTGACAAAACTTGCTGCTGCAGCCTCAAGCTTGCCAAGCTAAAGCTGGTTTAAGAGAGCTGAGGGAGTTCTAGCCATCAAACTTTGATGCCTATAGCACTTGAAACGCTTCAGTGATTGTCAAGCGTCTAAGCCAAATTAAAGATCTTCCAACTTCAATCAGGAACTTTGTCCAAGGTGCTGCTGCAGTCCACGTTTTAATTGCCTTGATTTGAAGTAGCAAAGGAAACTGCTACTCTGGATCCAAGGGTAAGTGAAAAGGAGGAAAAGATTACAGAAGGATTCAACTGCCCGCGGAATCAGGTTTGTAGTTTCTGTCTTTATATTTTTACAAAGCAGAACTCCTTTTGTATCTGTCACAGAAAGGCGTCCCCTACCTCCCGCTTCTGTGTGTTTTGCTCCCCATTTACAACCAACAAACCCATACAGTGAAGTTGCCAAGTTCAGTCAAACTCGACAAGTTATCTAATGGTTTTATGCTCCCAGCATCTTGGTCCAAGCATAGCTTTCTCCCAAGACAACCATTTCCAAAAAGATTGGTAAAATCTCTCTGCTCAGTTAAATCTGTAAACTTTATCTTCTATCAAACCGAAAAAAAGAAGAGGTGAAACATTCCAGTGCATAAAATTACCACAGCTTGGAGGTCTGGAAAAAAAAAACAGATATAGCATTAGCTTCTTTTTACTAAAAAAGCTGTTTCCTGGACTTCCTATTTTTGCTCAGTTTCATCTGTCAGGAATAACACATCAATATTCGAGTTTTAGGAGTATTTTAGCCAAGTTTTACAGCATATTTTTCTTAAGCTTCCCTCATTATTCAAATCCTTTCTTGTGTTTGTTCCTTGGTTTTTTCAACTTGTGCTTAAATCAAAGGACGGAGAGTTCCAACAATATCAAACGAAGAATGGGATGCCTTTCTTCAAAGATCATAACCAGGTCAATGAGTTTGCAGGAAGAGCTGAACCAGAGCATGCAAAAGTCAACCAATAGCCTTGCTGGCCCGGAAGACCTGCCGGTCTCTAAAAAGATTAACAATCAGCTCCTAGCTCTCGTCCGTAATAACAGCAGAGTAGACAGCAAGCTCAGGTCTGGGAGTTTCTCAAAAAGTTGCCCTGTGAAAGAAGTTAAGCATAGCAGTCTAGAAGTTGTCATTGCTTTCCACAGGGCAATTATCTAGAGGGTTTCGATGGAACTGATGAAGAAAGGTTCAACCACAAGGGCATCGCACGCGGCAGAAGTTTCCACGCAATAGAGGAATATGATGCCATGGTAGAAAGAATTAGGCTGTCCATGGCAGATGAAATGGAAACACCAGAATCCCATTCAAAGGACAAAGGTTTACCAGAAGAAAAGTCCAAGACGGAAGCGACCTCCATCTCGCCAGGCTCAGAGCTAGAAACTAGAACGCCTGTTTGAAATGCAGAAAGAGCTAACGCAACCGAGGAATTAGATGTTGCCAGGCACTGTTCTGATGAACTTACATTAGAGAAAGGGCTTAAGAGAAAGTCCATTGCAAAAGGTTTAGAATCGCTTGGAGTACCACAGAGCATTGAATTCCGAGCCGTCGCGAGCCTCAGGGAATGGCTACATGCCAGTGCCAGTGAAGTTTACTCTCCTGGAGCTTATGTCACTCCGAAATTTGGCAGCTATTCTTTACCAAATTCTGGGACTAAAGACGAATGCAATGACAGTGCCATCTTCAATCCTGAATTGGTGACTCCGCTTGAAGGGTGTATGCAACAACTTGAAGCACAAGCTGAAACTATTCACAACCAGATTGCAGAGAACTTTGAGAAATGAAGTTTGATGGAAAAGCAATCCTAAGACGATATTTTTCATACAACAAGTGTATAACAAGTATGATGAACATCCAACTCTACAGTTACGAGAAGAACTTTGAACGATGGTAGTGGGTAAATCATCTTCAAGATCTACCCTCCAACTTAAAGACATACAGGATTAAACTTCTTTTAATTGCGTTCTCTGAAAGTTAATCAAACCAGCATAAAAAATATTTCAAGGCCATTGCTCCCATTGCAAGGAGAACAGAACTTGATTGTTCCAACTGGTCTTCTCTTCGAACTTTTATTGGTTTCATGGGATAAAATTAAAACTTAGTCACCCACAATGACAAAATGACAAAACCGAAGCGTATCAAGATTACCATAAGAATGCATATGTTAATTTTGATTTATGCATCAAAACTACTCTATAGTTAAATATTAATGAATCTATTTTTTATCTTGAAAATAGATGAGTCAGGTTTTTTGTGCAAATGTATCAAATCATACATGGTATTCGAATAGAATTTCAAAAAGAATTGGATTGACTAATAAATTGCTGAAAGATGATAGTGCCTGGAACCGGTTCATCTGACTACGATCCATCCATCAATGCACGAGGCACTTTCGCATGCGGTTAACAAGCAAGAACACATATCATAAACTAAAAATAGGACTTCATACAAATCTGAGTATACATAGTTACACGGTGTTGGCATGGTTAAAAAATGTACTAAAGACCCATGTGCTCCAGCTCATGTAGTACTGTATCAAACTTTGAAGATCTCAGAATTTGAGTCCCAGTCGGAACCTAAAACCACAAAAAGGAAAAAAAAAGCCCCACAGTCTTTGATTATGATTTAATGCAAGCTTTCCTAACCAGACAACACTCCTGGACCTTTCTACACTCCATTATTTCACAAACTTTTGATTACAATTTTGCACCCAACCCTGAGCCTGTGGCCACGCTTCTTTCTTCTCCACTGCTGCTGAATTGCCCAGCACTCTTTCAGACTCCATTTATTGGCACAAACAAGAGAAGCTGCATGTCTCTCTTACTCTTGCTTCAAGTGCATGGTAACATGAGGTGTCACCTTGGTTCTTACATGGAGCTGGATCCATGGAGCAAAGTGGACACAGAAAGAGGGTGCGAGAGTGAAATCACACAAGGGAGTCAAGATATGAATAATTCCTGCGTCGATTATACTGAAGGAGGCTTCCATAAGTGCGATCCCACACTCCAATGAAGAGAGATTCTGTATCAGGGCTAAAAGACACACCAGAGATCTCCCCAAAAAAATCAACCTCCTGCTCTCTCTCAAAATTGTTCTTCGCATCATAGATGTGCACAAAGTCTGCTGGTTCTGCCATTGCCATAAACTGGCCATCAGATGTAAAACGAACTGATCTAATGGCTCCTAAATTGCCCTTGAGCACGGTAACAGATCTGGACAAGTTTCGAATATCCCAAACACGACATGTCTTGTCTTGGTTCCCAGTAGCAAACATACAGCCGGCAGGATGCCATGCAGATGCAAATGAATAATCCAAGTGTCCGCATAAAGGCATAAGGGTCTACACATACAGATTTCAAGTTAGTCAGAGAACTCAATATCTGGGGGTGCAAAGGGGCGTATGTGGAGACTAAATGAAAAGTTACTTTTCCCGTTTGAGAATCCACCAGCATGCCATCAGGGTTGTCACCAACAATTACAAGAAGCTTACGATCTGGGCTCAATGATGAGTGCTGCAGGGAAAAAAAAAAATCAAATTAATACATAAAAGATATTAGGAGAACATGCCACAACCATTTCATGCATCAATAAAATTTTTAGTCTCTTAAAGAGGTGTCAAAGAAAAATGAAAGAAATTAAATCTCAAATCACCCATCCAATCCACAAAAAGCATCGGGCTACTAAGCACAGCTCAACACACCATAGATTTTTCAGCCCGGAACCACATACTGTCCAGAACCACATCCAGTGTCAAAGAAAAATGAAAGAAATGAAATCTCAAATCAGCCATCCAATCTACAAAGGCATAGGGCTACTACGCTCAGCCCAACACACCATACATGTTTCTGCTCAAAACCACATACAGTGAACTGGTTTGGTTTGGTTTGTTCATGGTACACAACCTAGAGATGCCGTTTTGCACTTAGTTTAGCATTGTGGTCCAAATGTCTGTTTGTTTTCATCATGCACCACACAAAACTAGGAAAGTCCAATGGAGCCTCTCTCCGTATTCATACAAATTTAAGATATACAATTTGATGTAGCTGCTAACAGCCAAATGTAGTGCATACAAGAAAGTCAAGGGTAGTCAATTCTCATCCCACAGAGAGACATGAGTACAGAGCAGCACGACAACAAGTGATTAAAAAACACTTAACCATGAACCCACACTCTGGCTCTGACTCCCTAATAATGCACTGCATTTCAGGCAAAACTGTATACAAGCTTGCAAACCATTTGGCCCAAGACATGCAGATACAGAAATGACACTTACATTCACAGGCCAAGGAAAGAAGAAATGCTTAGAAAGCTGAAATCTCTCCACATCAAAGTCTCTAACTCCACAGTCATTATTTGAGGCCATAAAATGAAGTGCACCACTGGAAGAGTATTGAATTCAAGTCAGCTTGAATTAAACAAGTGCACTATCTGTATACTAGTATCACTTGATGAACAAATAAAAATTAAAAATTAAAAAAAAAAACACACAGGCATGCACACATCAAAAAGGATCATCATTGGTAAAAGGACTAAACATAGAAAAACCTGGGAGAATCATAAATCTCAATGGAATTTGTGATTGCATTGTCGTCATAAGTTGTCCTGGAACAAAAGCTAACTCCAGGTCGATCTAGGTACTGCATCCAAAGACAAACAATTTAGCTTCCATTATGCATGCCATTATTTCATAACCAACCAATGAGCACAGGATACAACAGCACAATCTTTAATTTCACCTTTTCAAGTTCGTAACTCAGATTAGTAGGCACACATCACAATCACAGAAGGAAGAAAACGGAATAGATGCAATAACTCACTCATATGGATTATATCTCCTGAAAGCAAATTGCTGCTTCAGCTTCAATAACATACATAGGCATTTTATTCATTGCTATAGAATCATAGCCACAAAAGCAAGGAGAATGCTCAGGAAATGGGTGTACCAATGGACTAAATTCAGTGGATATACAGCATAAGCTTCTTCTTCGAGTAAAATACTCCTCTTAGCTGGTGACAATGGTGTCAAAGCCTCTAAAAGTGGGATGAGGAAAAATAAACTAAAAGGCACCAATAGAATAAAAGGGTGTTGGGGGTTACTTTGCAAATGAGTTCTCCTTGAAACCCTCCAGTGATCAACAAGTTATCCCGTACTGCCAATGTACTGACTTGTGTTTTAGTAAAACCTTCCAAGAGGCTCCCAGGATGTTTCTATCAGACAAAAGGAAGTTCGAAATCATGATTTAGAAGTTGCAATAGAATCCAAATCCAAGTTCAGTAGCTACAACCAGTGCAAATATAATTTTGAAAAGACAAAGGATAACACTTTAAATATGTCATAACGTAATAGCTAAATATCACAGGATTGCAGTACCTCACATGGTGCCACATGGCCAGACACATTAAGAACTTCAGTCTTCTTGCAACTTAATGCCGACCAATGTAAAATGGAGAATTGTGACATGAGGTAGACATCATGTTTTGACGTTGAGCAGACCAAATTTCGCAACTACAGTCCAGACCAACATTTGTTAGATCAATAATTTAGCCCTCTAACAAGATTTCAAGTATGTTGAAAAAGTTACTCTAAAATTCTGGTACAAGTGATCAAGAGCCTCCAAGCTACCAGAAATCATTCAGCCCCATCTCTAGAAATAAAGTCCTTGGCATCAAATCAACCTAGACAAACAAAGCTGCCCATTTTGGTATAATCTGCCACCTAGTAATTATTTGCTCCACTGCTATAATCTTATCTCCCAGGCAAGTACAAGTAAATTACCTCCTAGGATGATAAAATTGCAAGATCTCAACATTAGAAACCATAATTGGGCCATGGAATGCAATGATTGAACACAAAAGATATTCCCAAAACAAAGGTACTTCTCCTTTCAAAGCAATTCAGCAGAGAAAATTTACAGTTCTGAAGGGATAGCCTCTTCATGAATAAAAGCCAAAGGACAACCAATTAATAAACTGAAGTACACAAGCAACCACCACCCCCAACCTTCTCTTCCTCTACATGCCCCAAAACCCAAAAAACAGGCTGCACAAAATCCCATCACACAAGTAACAGATGAAAATGGGGGTAAAAAGCATATGAAGGGAAAGAAAAATATTATTCAGTAGATAATGCATCTACAAAAGGATAACTGATATTGAGAAGAGAGAAAGCATTAGACATACCTGGAAATGCAGGATTGTTGATTTCACTGATCTTGTGTTCTGCCAGAACTCATAGTACATCCCACCTTTGTTTGAAGGCTTGCATTCCTGGAAAGAATAAAAATGCAAGTGAGAAGGCATGTTCAAAAGTGTCTAGTAGATGCAAACCAACTACAGACAGGTAGGAAAAACGGTGATTCCACCTTTTCTGAGCCTTCTCCTGACTGAGGTATGTTTTCATAATTCTTGTACTCCTCTAACCTAGTTTGTCTGTACGTATCACGGGAAATGCTCAATCTATGCCAAGGGATTCCCTGGATATCCTTCCCTCTTCTAACATCTGCAGCAGATGTGTCTGTTATCCTAGTATCCTGCACACCCCATCCAATCCCAACAACCACCCAAGGGAAAAGCAACAAGATTAAGTAGTGGAAATGCAAAATCAATATACTTGGCAAAGCAAATGCATTAGTAGCAGATGAATAAGCATTCAGAATCATTAATGAAAGATCAAATTGTAGGCATAAAGCTGATGGAAAAAAAAAAAGAAGAAGAAGAAGAACCCAACCAATTGAACATCGTCATCATTGTCCTCGTCTGACTCTGAATTGTTCGTGAATCCACCGCAGACATCCATATCACCTTCCACTTCCTCCATCTCATAATCATCCACCACAAATTCCATCTCATCCCCTCGATGCTGGGACATGTCTGCAGCACCAAATTTATAACCTGAGACAGCAATTCCAATTATCAAACACCGTCCAATACCCCAATTCCTCAGAACACGCAAATGCGAATTCGAAACCATCTCCTTCAACCAAATGACCAACACTGGTTTAATCTAGGCAATTCCACAAACAAACAGGTGAGGCGTAGCGGAGAATTCGAACTGCTTCAGTCAAAAGCAAGGCAAATTTCTCCAAATTAAACCAAAAAAACAACAAATAATCGGTTTTGTGATTCTTTTCTTTTCTTTTCTTTTTTTATTTTATATAATTTTAAAAAATGAAAAAATATTTATGTAAAAATGTAAGCTGCCGTCAATCTTAATAGTAAGCCCACAAACATGTTGCCGTAAAAAGGGAGGAAATAAACAGAAACATAATTTAAAGACCAGTGAGATCCCTACTTACAGCTTAGAATTAGGGATCTCGCCCTGGTCGTCTCAAATCAAAGAAAAGTAAAAGTAAAAATAAAAAATAAAATTAAAATTAAAAAAAGAAGAATAATTAAAGGATAAAAGCATAAAAAGAAACAAAGAGAGAGAGAGGTTGCGTTTGAAACCAAAACGAGTCTGCACTGCCTCCTCCTGCTTTGCTTCCCTTCTTGGTGTTTCTTCCACGATGACGACGAATCGTCAGCCGCAACTGATGAGAACCGTAGACATGAAGGGTGGAAGGTTTCAATAGATGTAAGAGGTCCATTACACATTCCAGAAGGCCCAATAACACGAGTTAGGGCCAGAAAGATTAAAGAAGCACTGAATGGGCTGATTCAGGACGCTCAGGCCAACCCAACTTCAAATGGTGTGAATTTATACTTGGAAGAGAGTTCAGGTCATATTAATATCATTAGAGTAATTAAAGTGTTAGGACTAATAATAGTAGTCACTCCAAATTAGGAGTTTATTTTCCATATAAGAATTTGTACCTAAATAGGAATTCCACCTAAATAAGGAATTGTCCTAATTAGGAATTTATACCTTTTTAGGATTACTATCTTAGTCTATAAATAGGCATCTCTTGTAAGTTTTGGAGATCAGACAATCAAGAAATCAGACAACTTTCAGTGAAATAGAAAGCAAGGGTTTCTCCTTCGGTTCTTTTAAGAACTAAAGAACTTATCAAGAGGTAATTCTTCTTGTGGCGTTCAAATCGACTTATCACTCCCAATTCTTTCCTTTTCTGGAGTGTGGCGTCCATATCCATCTTGAATACCCTAAGTTCTTGTTCCTTCGAATTTTGGGTCTAGGGTTTGTGTTATTAAACTCTGATTTATCTTTCCTGGTTGTTCTTTGATTCATTGTGTGCGTTGGGTCCCTAAGTCACGTCTTTTTGGGGTTTTCCGCATCAGTTGGTATCAGAGCCCGGCTCTAAATCAGTTGGCTCTAAATCAAAAAATAAAAAATAAAAAAATAATATGTTTTCGAAAGACAAAGGTGCTGCTCAGGAGGGAGCTGTTGACATGTCCTTCATGATCAAAGTTATGCAACAACAATTTGAGCACATGAATACCAGATTTGATGATATGAGAGAGAGGATGGAGGAGCAAGCTAATACAATATTAGAGTTGCAAAGGAGGTACGAAGAATATGAGACTTCTAAAGCAAAAAGGCAATTGAGACGTGCCTATGACCACGAAGGTGATGATTCTGTGCCATCATCAGAGGGTGAAAGTGATGGAGAGAAGTATCCGACTAATGGAGTAGCTCTCATCACAAGGCGAGCATTGAATGTCCAAGTGAAAGAACAAAAAGAGGGGCAACGAGATAATATCTTTCAAACGAGATGTCTCATCAAGGATAAAGTATGTAGTATGATTATTGACGGTGGGAGTTCCACTAATGTTGCTAGCACAACTATGGTTGAGAAGTTGAATTTACCTACTATGAAGCATCCTAAACCATATAAGTTTCAATAGTTGAATGAGAGTGGTGAAGTTAAAGTAGATAAGCAAGTGCTCGTGTCATTTTCTATTGGAAGGTATCACGATGAAGTTTTATGTGATGTTGTACCTATGCAAGCAGGCCATATTCTATTAGGAAGGTCATGGCAGTTTGACAGACGAGTTATGTACGATGGATTCAAGAATCGATATTCCTTTGTAATGAATGATAAACCTGTCACTCTTGTACCATTATCACCTCAACAAGCTTATGAGGATCAATTAAGGATTAAAAATGAGAGTGAACAGAAAAGAGAGATTGAAAAAAGAGAAAAGAGAGGAGAACACGTGAGAACACAGGAGAAAGAGAAGAAAACAGAAAGTTTCTATGCAAAAGAGAGTGATGTCAAAAGAGCATTCTGTGCCAAACAGCCTATGATCATACTTTTGTACAAGGAGAGTTATTTTAACACTAACAAACTTGAACCATCTTTGCCTAGTACTATTGTTGTTCTATTGCAGGAATTTGAAGATGAATTCCATGATGATGTCCCAAGTGGATTGCTACCTAAGAGAGGAATTGAGTATCAAATTGATTTCATCCTTGGTGCATCCATCCAAAATCGGCCAGCATATAAGAAGGAGACAAAGGAGCATAAAAGACAGGTTGAAGAACTTATTTTCAAAGGATATGTGAGGGAAAGCATGGGTCATTATGTAGTTCCTATCCTACTTGTACGAGGAAAGTTGAACAGAAAGCATGCCAAGTGGATCAAATTCATTCAGACCTTTCCCTACGTCATCAAGTATAAACAAGGTGATGATTCGAGGACGAATCTTTTTGAGGAAAGGGGGAATGATGAGAACCGTAGACATGAAGGGTGGAAGGCTTCAATGGATGCAAGAGGTCCATTACACATTCCAGAAGGCCCAATAACACGAGCTAGGGCCAGAAAGATTAAAGAAGCACCGAATGGGCTGATTCAGGACGCTCAGGCCAACCCAACTTCAAATGGTGCGAATTTACACTTGGAAGAGAGTCCAGGCCATATTAATATCATTAGAGTAATTAAAGTGTTAGGACTAATAATAGTAGTCACTCCAAATTAGGAGTTTATTTTCCATATAAGAATTTGTACCTAAATAGGAATTCCACCTAAATAAGGAATTGTCCTAACTAGGAATTTATACCTCTTTAGGATTGCTATCTTAGCCTATAAATAGGCACCCCTTGTAAGCTTTGGAGATCAGACAATCAAGAAATCAGACAACTTTCAGTGAAATAGAAAGTAAGGGTTTCTCCTTCGGTTCTTTTAAGAACTAAAGAACTTATCAAGAGGTAATTCTTCTTGTGGCGTTCAAATCGACTTATCACTCCTAATTCCTTCCTTTTCTGGAGTGTGGCGTCCATATCCATCTTGAATACCCTAGGTTCGTGTTCCTTCGAATTTTGGGTCTAGGGTTTGTGTTATTAAACTCTGATTTAGTTTTCCTGGTTGTTCTTTGATTCATTGTGTGCGTTGGGTCCCTAAGCCATTCGCACCATTTGAAGTTGGGTTGACCTGAGCGTCCTGAATCAGCCCATTCGGTACTTCTTTAATCTTTCTGGCCTTCTGGAATGTGCAATGGACCTCTTGCATTAATTGAATTTCTAACTCGTGTTATTGGGCCTTCTGGAATGTGCAATGGACTTTTTGCATCCTTTGAAGCCTTCCACCCTTCATGTCTACGGTTCTCATCAGCAACACACACAAAGGCGCGTGCGTGCCCGTCTTTCCATTTTGGACTGTTACGCTAAAATATATTTCGCCCTTTTTTTATTTCCTCTTTTTTGTAAGCTTATCAATTAAAAATTACTTATTTTTACGAGATAATAATTTTATTAATAATTTAATATATATATATTTATTTATATTAATTTAAATTTACATTTTTTTTGTTTAAGTTTAAATTTTTAATCAATTTAATCCAATATCCTATAATTAATTCTAAAACTCAATTATTAAAATCAAATTATATAATTTAATTATAAATTATAATAAAAATATAAATCTTAATAAAAAATTAAACAAAAATAAAAATAAGTTATTCTTTACTTTGATTTTAATTTTAAAATTTTAAAAATAACATAAATTTTATAAAAATTAAAAAAATTATTTTATTGTATAATTTATATGAATTTTTTAATTAAAAAATACAAATATTTCGAATAATAATAAAATGAGTTACTACAGTGTCTGCACTATTTTCATGTGGGGAGTTTTTTTTTTTTTGTATTTTTTTATTTTCCTGGGTAACTATATATAAAAAATTTAATGAAATTCCCTCGCCAATACAGATAATTCATATGTTAAAAGAAAATATAGATAATTCATAATTCCATTCTTTTTATATATAAATAGATATATGGATAATATGTATTGCTCAGACATTTGTCCAGAAAATGGATTTTTTTATTTTTTATTTTTTTGAAGGATATGCGTTTCATGTAATAGCGAGAAAAATATATAAATTATTGTTGCCAGGAGGAGGAGAAGAAGAAGAAGAAGAAGAAAGCAGAAGATTGTAGGCAGAGAGATGAACGCAAGAGCAGTAATATTAAGCAACATAAATTTAAATTTATGTTTATCAGATAGTAGTGGTGAAGTGACTGCAAGCCCATTGACTTGCTTGGCCAAGCATCGGCGGCGTTGCCCACTGTCTCCCATTTCAGTTTCTTGTAGGAGAAATCATACTGGTGGGCGGGGCTCCTGCTCCACGCCTCCTCGCACTGCCGCCGTTGGGTCGCTTGTGATAGAAACAGCCACGGCCGGAGCCACCTTGGGAGAGGGGGAAGAGGAGGTCGAATCAGTCTCCCGCCGACTTATTCTTCTCCGCCATGCTCAGAGCTCCTGGGACGACCCTTCTCTTCGAGGTAATGACCTTTCTTCTTCTTGTTTGACGTTGGCTCTTTCAATGTCCCAAATAGGCTATCTTTTCAAGAACTCAGACCCCAAGAACTTTTATTTATTTGATATTACTCGGGGATGGCAAATCATTGATCAAGTTTTCATCTTTTTACTTGATTGTGTTTGTGTATGAATGCCTTCTATTATATTGTTTAGATCATGATAGGCCACTGAATAAAGATGGACAGGCTGATGCTGCCAAAGTCTCCGAAAAGCTCCGCCAATTGGGTTGGATACCCCAACTTATTTTGTGTAGGTAATTTGGATTTTCTAATCCTTTTTAAGGTCCAACAACGGTCTTCTTTGCGAATCAATTAATTTTTTGCTATTGGTTATGAACTCATGAATCGGTTTGTGGTGTAATTTGATGAAGTGATGCAGTTCGAACGAAGGAAACACTTAAAATTATGCAGGAACAGGTGCCGAGCTTTTCAGATGCTGAGGTTTATTTCATTTCCAGCTTCTATTCCATTGCAGCGATGGATGGACAGACAGCCGAGCACCTTCAAGTATCAATCTGTAAATATTCAAGGGATGAAATTCTTACTGTCATGTGGGTTCTGTTAAGTTGCAATCATCATTATCTCCCTCTCTTTTTAGTATTCCCACTGTACACTTCATTTCAGTGTTCCTCTCTGTCTGTTAGCACATGCTCAAATCCAAGCCCATCTATCACAATATATTATTAGATGGGTGGTTTGGCAATTGACAGGGGATTAACTGCTGAGGAATTTTTGTTTCTATTATTGTTTAGCTATGATGAACTTTCCTGATTGGCCATTTGTGAATCTATAGTGTTAGTGTGTGCCAAAGGAAAGAAGAACCAAAAGACTTTCTGAAAGACTGGCAAGCTAATGACCGTGACACTTCACATGAAGTGGGAAATGGTTGTTTAGGGGGTGAGAGGAAAAACAAATAGAAGATTAGAGAATGGACAGTATGGACTTTGACTATTTGATGTGATGATACCTACTGGTGACGCAGGTGCATGGGACACAATAGAGGATGGGAGGAGGCTGCTTCAGTGTTCGCTGGTTCCTCCATAGAGCTGAAGACATGCAATGCTGCACTGCTCGAAGCTACTGGGAAGTCCTGGGAAGAGGTTAGACTCGTTTCCTTCATGAATGAAATCTGATGGGTCTACTCAACTCATGGATTATTAATAGACTCTTTTGAGGATCTAGATGCAGATGAGACCTTGGGTCTGGACTTTCTGTGGATTCCTTTAGAGGTAGGAGTTGTTTTTGGGAGGGAACTTTGGTATTGCCGAAATATTTTTGCGATGTAGGTTTTCGACATTGTCTTTTAAAAAGTAAGCTGGGAGTTGGTGAGCTCCATTCTACCGGATGGATAAAATAATGCTCGACAGAAAACGATAATTCTTCTGCCGGACTGATGAGAGTTCTGCCCGTGATTGTGCATAAGACTGATTGCTTTAGTATTTGCTGATCTGTATCTGAGCAGTGTGTCCCTCTCAGGCATTTGCTTCGGCAGGACTTGGCGGGTGGAAGCTTCATGGAATTGTGAAGCCTAGCAACACTTCTTGAAACTAGTTTTGATGTGTTCGGGCAATCATCCAAGAGGAACAGAGAAGTCAAGAGACCCTATTTTCTGGTCTATGTCCACGAGTTGACTTTCTTCTTTTCTCTGCCCCCGGGGGGGGGGAGAAACATGACCAACCCCACTTGAGAAGCAACACAAGGTGCCGTCGAAGGATGGAAAGTAATGCCGAGCAACTCGTCCACGCGTGATCTGATCATGGTGCGCCGTTGATTAATGGACACAAAATCACCTCTACTCCCAGTTGTGATTGATCCAGTCGGTGTCAGTCTCCGTTGGCTCTACTTTCTTTCTTGATTGTATAAATGAAGGATGAGATGTAAACAATAAAACAAGAACAAATAAAAAAGAAAAATTTAAAAGCATATTTAATGCGATCTGGTTCTGACTCTTATTCAATAGCATTTAATGGCCTCTAAATTGCAAATATCTTTTATTCTAATTTAATTATTTAATAATAGAATAAAAAACACTTAAAATATACATATTTGTTATCTGATAATTTATATATTATTTTATTTTTTAAAAATTTAATAATGTTTTAGACAAGAGTAATTGCGAGTGTTCAAGATTATTACTAATTTTTTTTTAATTTTATGAAATCTATATAATAATTTTTAACGTTAATACTATTAAATTAAAAGATATATTAAACATCCATAATACATGCCACTGAGACATTTCTCTACAAACAAGAAAACTTGTTTATTGATCGAGCAAATGTTACTGAGAGTCCCGTCTTGGATATCTGATCACAGAGTTGCATTGATTAGCCTTGAACACCAAATAAAAATTAAAAAAAAAAAACTAAATTTCTTTTCTTTTCTTTTTTTTTTCTTTTTTTTTTAATTTATAACTGAGAGATTGATATTAATTGGGACGGTTGGTCGTCCTTTCTTTGTTCCATCCTCTACATTGTGCTGTGAATTAAAAATAATAATAAAAGGAAAAGAAAAAAAAATTAAAAGGGACTTTTAATTACAGGAAAAAACATTCTTCCGCGTTTGGCCTTTCCAAAATCTCCACCATTTTCCAGCAAACACACTTAGCAATTCAGTGAGCAGGTAAATGACGGTCTCCTCTCTCTCTCTCTTTGTTCTTCTCACTATTTTCCCTTTATCATTGACTTCTTTAACTATTGTTCCTTGCTGGGTCACAGATCATTCTTCTTCTTGGGTTTCCCATAATCTAAAGATATTGTTTTGTTTTTGAAGAAGTTCCCTTTTTGGCTTTTTACAGGTCTTTTCAAAGGATATCCCCATTGCCTAAATTTCTCTTTCTCCACTCCAATTTCCCCAAGTTTTGGTTTTTAGTTTTTTTTTTTTTTTAAATGAAATTCATAATGCAGTTACCTAAATTACTATTATTATTATTATTTTTGAAGTTCTGAGATCTGACATGGGTGTGGGTTTGATTTATCTTTTGTTATTCTCCAATGGGATTCATCTTTGTCTCTTTTTCTCCCTCTAACTTAGGTTTTTATTGGTATAAGACAATAAGTGTGGTCACAGTTCAACTGGAGTCTCAAACTCTCACAGCTTTTGAAGTGTCAAGGCTCCACAACACACAAAGGCAAACAACACCCACTTTCTTTCTCAGTTTCCCAGAACAGACCCACCCTTTTTATTTTCTGGGTTGAAAAGTTTTGCTTTTTCTTTCTTTGAGCTTCGTTTTTCATAACAGTGCAAGAAAAAAGAGAGAAAGAAGAACCCTAAGAAACAATGATGGGTAGCATAAGCTAGTAGTGTTTGAGCTCCTTGGTGTTCTACTTCTAGTTGAGTGTCTTATGAGGAGGAGTTGCCCTGGATGCTCTTTTTAGAAGCAAGTCTGGGATATGATTGATCAGTTCATCAATTTTGTTATTCGCCCTCCCAGGTAATTCATTCCATGTCCCTTTTTTTTTTTTTTCTCATTTTCCATTACCATTTATCTTCAAAATTCCATTGTCCTGCTGCTGCTACTACCTAATGGCTTTCTACCTCATGTTTTTCTTTTGGTAATTGTTGTGCTAAATGTGCAGGGCGGATTACAACCCGGATCAGTATTTGTGGGAGAGGGACTTCACTCTCGCTGGCAGAGCGTATAAAAGACGAGACTTGGAGGCAAGTAGGGGCATGATTTCACTTATATGAATTTTTGTAACCAGCTTTGCCTGTTTCTTTCTTCATATGTTTGAACTTTATGGCAGTTTCTGAGCCTGATGCTACGACTGCTTTGATTATTTGTAGCTTCCAAATGAAAGGGGTCACACCTTACGATGTAGCCATTATGTACCTTCACCTTTCCCAGAAGATACTCCTCTTCCTTGCGTCATATACTGTCATGGAAACAGGTAGACATTGGGGACCATTCCATGCTGAGGACCTTTGAATTATGAATATAGAAGATAAATGTTTAACCACCTGCTAAATTTGCTTCCCATTGATCTGGCTTTCCCTGCACCATTCTCTGTCAAACCTTACAAGTCCACACAACTCTCTTGGAGGGAAAATGCTTTCAATAGATAAGGTGGAACTTGCTCAATTTCTGTTGTTCACAAAATGCAGTGGATGTAGAGCAGATGCAAATGAGGCTGCTGTAATTCTTCTTCCATCAAATATTACTGTTTTCACTCTTGATTTTTCGGGTTCTGGCTTGTCTGATGGTGACTATGTCAGCCTTGGTTGGCATGAGGTATGTTCGTCCTTCATTAGTTTCTTTTGACTTGAATTCCCCAGTTTTCTAAGTTGTGGTGCTATAGCAGAGAGATGACCTCAAGGTTGTCATTTCACATCTAAGAAGCAACAAGCAAACATCGTGCATAGGCCTGTGGGGACGATCCATGGGTGCAGTCACTAGGTACTTTATCTTTTTCTTTTTATTTATTACATGCCATCTTCTGTTAGTGTCCTCTGAAGTTTTATGCTTCAAAGAAATTTTCTTTCTCACAACCATGTGATGCCAAGCGTTGATGTACTTGTTTACTCAAGGGGGTCAGATGGTTCTTCCCTGAAAATATATAGGCTGCCAGTTTACCATATCAAAAGTTTCTCTGGATCCCCCACTTGGTTGATATGTAGTCTATCTATAATATGATGCAGCCTACTTTATGGAGCAGAAGACCCATCCATAGCTGGAATGGTGTTGGATAGTGCCTTTTCTAATTTATTCAATCTAATGATGGAACTTGTTGATGTGTATAAAATTCGGCTTCCAAAATTTACGGTATGATTCTCTCTTTCGCACTCTGGTCTCCCCTGTTCTTTTCCATAAACCAAAGGGAATGTCATGCACATGATATCAAGGCCTCTAGTTACTCGTGCTTGCTGCAGCTGCAGTAGAAATATTTAGCATTCATGGAAGTGATATTCTTGACTTCTGGTTTATGCATTTATTTGTAAAGCTTGCTGGTTGTACACTTGCCACATTTTTGTTTTCCTCTGCATTCAGGTCAAGATGGCAGTACAGTATATGCGGCGGGTAATTCAGAAGAAAGCAAAATTTGATATTATGGATCTAAATTGCCTAAAGGTTTATGCTCTCTTTCTCTTTTTAGATTGTTAGATGGTGAGATTAACACTAACACACTGTACACTGAAGTCTTTCAGTATCTACCAATGGCTAGGCCTGATTCTTTGGGTGGCAAACAGACTGATTCATAAGTATAACTCAATGTACATATAGTTGCTCTGACACTGAACTAACCAGGAACTTTTGTTTACTTTGACAAGTTATTTGAGTAATGCACTAATGTTTTGTTAAACTTGCAGGTTGCACCAAAAACATTCATTCCTGCTTTGTTTGGGCATGGTAGTGAGGACAAATTCATCCAATCTCACCACTCTGACCTCATTTTTAAATCCTACTCGGTAATATGTCATACTAAAAATGTTATATATCTCTCTTCAAGTATTGGTGGATATCTGAAAATTTAACCAAATTTCTAGTTTTGTACAGGGAGATAAAAATATGATTAAATTTGATGGTGATCACAACTCCTCTAGGCCACAGTTTTATTATGATTCAGTCTCTATTTTCTTCTTCAATGTCCTCCACCCACCTCAAATTTCTGCTTGTTCAAGTAGACTGGAGAAGTATTACAATTTGGGGGATTTGAAGGTCAGTGCGGCCATGGATGAGGTAACTTCAATTCCACATGGAGGTTTTGGGAGAGATTGAGACATGAACTATGTCCATACATTTCTGCTTTGCTGTCTGCTTACTGCTTGTAGTCTAGTTTCTCACATCCTCTCTGTGCTTTGTAGAGCCCTTTCCCACATAGTTCAGCTTTTAGTTCTAGGAGTGCTCACAGTATCCAAATTGTGTAAGACACTTAATATTTAAGGGCTGAATCTTTGAGCTAGCCATACATCATGATATCATTGGAACTATCTGGTCAGTTTTGGGCTTTTAATTTTGTGTCAATGTGCATCATTAATGTGCTTGTTTCAAATATTCACATCTATTGGGTAGGTGGATATATACCCACAGTTGTTTATATTTGCATTTTTAGGCGGGCAAGTATGTTAGTATATCTGTCTTTGAGATTTTTTGAACTGTAATTGTGCAGAAAGCAAGTTGCAAAACACATAGGATTTATAGCTTGCTAACAATTCTTTTGCAGCCATTAATTCGACAAATTTGCTCCCAGTTATTACACTATCCATTGTCGGTCTTTTTTATTTGTCTTCAATAGACACAGTTATTGGCATCCTTTGGTTGTTTTGTAAAAACTCTACCTTAAGAAACGTCAATCGTGAACTGGAAATGCTTTTATATTACTCTTTTATTCTAGTATGTTCAGATAATACGTTGTCCTTACCTGTTTGTTTTTCTCCACGAATAAATTATATCATTTTATTATTAGGACTGATATATCGGTTCCCCCTTGCCTTGCCTAGAGCCTCTTATATGAGATAATTACAGGCCTTCAAGCTGCCTGTACAGATGCTGCAAGTTCATCTTCTGCTCCTCCTGGCATTCCAACCACAAAACCTGTGAGCGAGCTGCTTTCTGAAGTGGTACCAGTTACTTGTGTGGTAGTATGTTTCTTCTCTGTATCCATCATGTTTTCCTTTCTTTAGGCTGCAACTGAATATTTGTTTTTTCGGTTTGATGATGCAGGATTCCCCAGTTAATGAAAAGGATACGTGTAGTGGTGATGAGCCATCAAATTTGCAGGTGATTTTGATTAGCATTAAACTTGAAATTTAATGTTCTGAAACTTTGTGATTTAGATCATAATAATTGATTTAAGAGGCTCAAAGATAACAACAGAATACAATTAGATAACTAATGCTATGGCTTGAGATGTTTATTGTATATTTCCAATCTTGCTTCACTGGGACTGGGAAAAATTGTAGGATAAGAGAAGTGGACAGAGTGAGGAATGCTGCTCTTATACAAGCTCTAACAGAGAGAGCTGGGGAAGATGCTCTTCCCTGGGAGGCAGTGACGAAGAATCTTCTGCTGAATGCAGAGCTGGTGCCAATAGCGATGAGGTCTCTCTCTCTCTCTCTTTCTCTCTCTCTCTCTCTCTCTCTGGTACGCATACATGCATGTCTTCACCTGAGTTGCATGCAATACTTTCCTTTTTTCCGGCATTCCCTGTGCTTCATTGGAATGTATTCCTAATTCTGAAAAGAAACGGGATAATGCTAGAAGGAAGCCAATGAAATGATTAGATTGTGAGTCGTACAATCATAAATAACTATTGGACAATCAAGTCTTCCTAGTATTAAAGGTTTTAGGTTATTTTTACTTCGACCAAATTCATAGGTGCATGTCTTTACCCATTTTATGTCTGCATGTTTGACATGCAAACTATATATTTGGGTTTTCTCTTTAATGCAGATGGCTCTAAAGGCGTTTGCCACGCCTCTAAGGGATGTTGAACAAAATCCACAGGAGCCACCAAAAGAGGAAAACAATAAGAAAAAGAAAGGTCTGCCAGTTACGAAAAAGCTTGGGGGTGCGAAGCTTGAGGTCTTTAGCAAACGACTTCGGCATTGCATTCTAAGGCGAGTAAACCATCAGAGATACCACTCATCATGACTGTAATTGTACTGAAGAAATGTGTTTATACTTGCAACTGTTTCGTTCATCTTGAATTATTTACTTTATATCCCATTCTCTTTCACTATGTAGTTCACAGGCATTGGTTCTCCTGTTTTCTTAGTGCATCGCTACCAAAGGTACTGTTAACAAAGTCCTCTGAATGCATTTGCCGGTGTTTAGGTGTGCATCTGCAACCTCTTATGCGCACAACAGTGCATATTTTGGGTTATCAGTTTGGCAGGCCCTCTCTAAGCAGAGAAAATTGTCTTTGTTCGTGGCCTGTCGTGACCTTGAATTGTGCTGGATTTTTTATTTTTTTTGGTCCTTTTTGACGAGGAACCTTGACCCTGCAGAGTAAGCCAAGTAAACCCCAAGCCAATCACTCCCAAGGCTACGTGCATAGACCATGTAAATGATGGGCCAAAACCTATGATGGCCATGACGAAGCATTATCGCTAGATGGAAGTTGTGGGGTTTCGAATTCAAGACCTCTGAAGTCACCAGGTCTCTACGACTCATCTGTTACAATTACCACTAGACTAGCATAGCTGGATAACTCTGCCAATGTCAAGCCATTCACTATACTTGCTTATGCCTGCTTTCCACCCAACCGTTCAAAGGGTTGGACGTTTGCATTTTATGGGTTCTAGAGATTGGCAGCTTAAAACTATCACCAATAAATTGCTTCTCACTTGGGGCAGTGATGTATAACGTTTAAATCTAATAATTGTAATAACCTTATAAACTGTGATGCTTGCCACGCATCTCGAGCTACCGACTGAACTGGGGCGTTTTTCTAGCAGAACCGTGGAAATATGGCCGAAACGTCGTCGGCGGCGTTTAAAGGCTTAGATTGTGCATGGGGAGCAGACGGGAAAATGTTCACGGAGGTTCGACTCTGGAGTCAGCTTTAGGATGCCTGATGGAGGTGTTGAACTCCAATACATCCCAGTGCAAGTGAAGTGAATGGCCGCAGGTGGCTATCATTTGATTTTATTGTAGAGGAGGCCGAAAAGTCGGGAAAAGAAAATAAAATCACTAGAATAAATGGACAAATTCTAATAAGAATATTCTTTCTAACCAGTTGTGCTGCAAGAGACTACTTGATATCAAGTGGGCGCATCACCCTGCGTGTTTACACGTTCTTGAGCAGCTTCCATCGGGGGTCTATTCCTGGGCTGCCGTGCAGGATTCCCAAAAGGGTATGTTTTCTTTTATATGGACGTTTTGGCCCTCTCGCCGACAGAAGCGAGGCTGAAAAAATAATCGGAACGAGCCCCCTCCCATGCTACACTTGTAAAAGCAAATTGTCAACCGTCTCCACTATCTAAGGTATCTTAAAATAACGATGAGGTCCAACAGGTGCAAATCCTCGAGGAGCCTAGAGTGCAGATATACTCGGGCATGTTAAACAGACAACCCATTCCCATTCCCATTCACAGAGGTTCTAGTCATTTACCAAGCATCTGTTAAAGTTAAACGGAAATCTGTATGAGACTGAACAATTTTTCTTCAACCTAATTATCAGAGACTGCCAACGCTAATGAAGTTCATCTGTGTACAACGATGGCAAAACTATGGTCTTTATGTGAGGATGCCATGTAGGAAGCAAACCTAGATCTCACTGCCTGGAACTTTCCCAATCCGACCATCATTCCCAATAGATATAATCCAGATGAAGGATCAAACTGCTCTAGCGAGGAAGACTGTGTTGTTGAGGGTAGGACAAGTTTAAGCTTGACTCCAGTATCTGGTGTGTGAGGACCATATCTGGTTTACCATACGCAGCACTGGTGCTTACCCTCTGTTTCTTCATTGACCTCTCACCATTAGGGCTCTCAGCTGGGGAACCAAAATTACGTGAATCTGGTGACCATGGCTCATGGCAAGACGACAATGATTCATTGATGGATAGGCTCTTAGCTGCAGCACGTTCTTTGGCAGCCTTGCCTTGGAGGGGTGACTCAGACGTTGGGGCAGGGGTTGCTGGGTCCGTCTTGTCAGGTTCTAGACAGTTATCATCTAATGGGTCTGGGAGCCCTGAGCCAGGTGCTTCTGCAAGGACACCACCAAGTCTCTGTTGCTCCTCAATTATCTTCTTCAAGTACTTCCCTTGGGCCTCAATGCGTAACTGCAGTTGTCTCTGCACCTGCACATTGATTTTATGTGGAGTCATAGTTTTAGCTGATGAACACCTGCGGTGTTCATACCTGAAAACCAAGGCCTAGTTTATCTTATTGACCATGTTAGATTTAATCATTCTTTCTTGTATTATTTTCTTAATTTTCATGTCAAATATATGACTACCTGGGAAAGAAGAACCAAACTATTCAGAGAACTAGAAAATTTTCCCATAAAAATTCTCTCAATCATACAGCACAGCTTGCTAGAAAAAGGGAAGATAAGACCAGGAATCTCTTTTCACTTGGACAAGCAATGCACTTAAATGTAACGGAAAGAGGACCATAAAATTCCTCCTCATCTATTTGATTTTTCTTCTTTTCTTACGTCCTTAAACTGTCCACTTAACCACATAATAATTTCCTCTCATTCATGTAGGAACTTATAAATCAAAGTACAAAACCATGGCCAGTGCGGGTTATGAATCTGGTGGATTGAAATGGCAGGAAGAAAACATACCTCTAATTGCTCTTGCAGTCGCTTTTGCACTTCCATCTGCAACTTGAATGCCTCTGTAATTTGCATTCCACTGCAAAAAAGAAAAAAAATTCTCCAATCAAGTTTCAATTGGCAACAAAGAAGCATTGAATATTCTACTTCTGAGTTTAGGTTTTTTGCCCTGGGTGCCTGACCCTCAAAAAGGATGACAACTCAGCATTTCTAACCTTGTATGATTAGGTGAATATGAATTATTCAATCCAAAACATCATCCAAAGGACACTAACAAATTTTGAATAAATTGTCGGGAACAATGAAGAGAAAGAGCAAGAGCAAGATGTAAATGCACTTACGATGAACCATCCAAGTTGGAGAGCATATCACCGGTTTCTTTCTTGTCAGCTTTTTTCCCTTGCATTATCATTTACATGAGAATCAGAAGACAGAAGTATGTGCACAAAAGGTTTGCCAATGGATTACAACTTATTAAGAGAATGCATTGGGTGGCAGTCCTTTTTCCTGTTTAATTAGTGTCAACTTTTTGTTGACCTGACGATGGAATGCTGAATGACTATATTAGAAAAATAAGTCAAATTAAAATTTTGAGTTGGAACTGCTTGTGCTTTGAGCACACTTGAAGTTGCAAAACCATAAATAACAAAATTGCTTACCATCAGATGAAGTGTCAGGAAGGTATTTTGCAAGTCGATATTTCTGGATGCATCATTAAAGCAAAGTCAGAAAAATTAAAAACTAGACAAGGAATATGAAGGTCTAGGCCCTCAACTGGCATTTTCAGAGATAGGCCTCCAAAAAACAAAAATTCAAGTATCAAATTCTAAACACCTGTAAATGGCTTTTGACATGGTATATTGTCAACCCTTGTACACCCATGACTCTGAGAACGCCTTTGGGTGTAGCCCCTGGAGAGTTTATAAAGAAAAAGGAAAAATGATGCATATCATGATAACAATCAAAAACATCACAAGACATTTTAGGAGACAAATTTAGGAAGTAATGATAATGATATTAATTGTTTAGATATTCTCCTATTTATCTTTAAAATATTTTCTCTTTTAACATCAGGCTTTTTATGAATACCGATATTGACAATTGATCATTGAGTTGATATTGACAATTAATCGTGTTGATTCTCATTTATTTATGGGTGGATCCCGTGTGCATTCTTTGGATTCTTTATTGTTGTCTGTTAGACTCCATCCTACATCAAAAAAGTTATAGAATACACACACACCGCATATAAATAAATTATATTAACACTACTTAATAAATATCTCAAGTAAATCCCTAGAATTTTTGTGCCAAGGGGGGCCTTTTGAATATCTACTTCTGCTGCACACAGTTTCACTAAATTCTACATCTCAACTGAGCTACCCTGCGTGTGCGCGCACACACACACACCACATATAAATAATTTATATTAACTCTACCTAATAAATTTCTCAAGTAAATTCCTAGAATTTTTGTGCCAAAAGGGACCTTTTGAATATCTACTTCTGCTGCACACAGTTTCACTAAATTCTACATCTCAACTGAGCTACCCTGTAATACATAGACTGAAAAAGGATCAGATTATAAGTGGGGAGCTGAGATGAGTCTTTCAAGCATTCATGTCAGTAGGAAGCAGATTTAAGACTGAAAAAAAAAACAGAGAAATTTTATTCTTTATTGCTAATGTGCATGGGGGAGAAAATCAGAGGAAACTATCAAACAGGTAAATGGCATAAAAATAAAAATTAAAAAAAAAAGCAAATCAAGAATTGATTGACCAGATTAAATTCTTCCAGCACATCACCTATGGAAGATCTAGCTTTTTTTGGGGGGGGGGTGGGGGAGAAAAGAGAAAAGAAATCAATATTCCCCATTGGAAGTTAAAAAAAAAGACAAAATCAACCAAGAGTCTGCAAAACTCACGATCTGCGCCACCAAGTTGTGCCACAGCATCAACAAAGCGATCATGAAGTTGATGAGTCCAACGGAGTCGTTGCTTTGAAGCAAGACTGGGGTTGTTGCTCAGACCATTCCCTCCATTAGCAGGGTCCATTTCAGGATCCTCACAATCTAAATGCTGACCATGAGCTAATGAACTTTGATGAGCCAAATTTGAAGGAGGAACACCCTTTGGTTGAAACATATGCCCGTAATCTGCAACCAAAAAACTGGAAAGTCAGTCAGACACACAAGAAGGAAATCATAACAGCATGCATCAAACGCACAAGAAAGATGTCATTGCAACATGCATTAATAACATTAAATGCACTTTGCCATTAAAAGATCTACGTCAGAGAATCGGTCAAAGAGTTGATTGGATCTTTGACAACATGAATCCCTCTTCTTAAAACTCAGAAGATTGTAACCAAAAAAAATTAGGAAAATGCCCAACTAAAAAAATTTGAAAAATGTCAAATTAAGATGGATCTAAAAAACCATCCCACTATAGTTCTTAACAGAATGCTACCATAAATTTGAAAGTAAACCATGAAATTTATATGGATTATCTATTGTTTCTGTTGTTAACTGCATTTGTAGCAAACGCATTTATTTAATACACTAACCTGAGCTACATAAGAAGAGTTAGAGCCAAGGTTAACCGCATACAATGAAAAGTAACCAGGTAAAAATATGCAATTTCTCAGAGGAAGTGGGGCACCCGTAAACAGTAAAGCAAATGATCCAGAAATTAGTGATTCTAAACACTATGATTAAATCAATCACTTGACAAGAACCTAGTGTACTCAAATATCCTCGTTCATTATCATACCTCCATGTAGATTGGGCTCCCCAAAAGAGGAAAACCTTCATGAATATCCTAGTTGTATTTATGCTTACTTGAATTTCAATGAAAAAAAAAGGAAATATCCAACTCAATGCAATTTAAATAACTAATACTTCTAGAAAGCTTTCATTTGCTGTTGCTACAAACAGCTAATTAACTACGACAGGCCACTTCATGTGTAGAAATTTTTCACAATACAATTTTCCAAGATTCAAATGCTTTCCAAACAAAAAAAGGATTAATTGGTTATTCAGACTTGAGTCTTCAAATAGGTAACATTAGAATGACCAATTATATGCAAGATCCTTCGGTAAAATGACTGCAAGCAAACAACACAGGCCAGTTAAGTAAATCGCACACCAAGCATGCCACGTGGTGCATGTAGCTTAGTGTGTGGCTGGCTGCAGCCAGGATGGCATGTTTAAGTCCCACGGCTTTGTCGCCCTTGTTTGCCATGAAATCTGTAGGCTCAGCTAGTAAAACTTGTTCTCTCAGCTTCGAGTTGGATGGCACCAACGTTTTTTCATGTGAGCCACCTGCTCCTGATAGTGTTTGAATTGCATGCGCTTGGTGCAACTGTGATAGGATATGGGGCAGGTTTTATCTCCTGCATTCAGCAGGTTTCCCCAGAAACCCTAAATACACTCTGATACTGTGCGATGCACAATGGGAATTTTCCATGATTGAGCCCTGGTATAGACAGTATCTAAGTTTTTCATTCTAAAATACAAAATGCCAAAAAATAGGAACTGGGTCATGATCTATTCTCTCAAAGGAAAAATACTCAAATTCACATCTCGTACCAGAGATGGTACAAAGTTGTCACATGACATAGATTTTTGAGCATTTCATTGATAATTTTTTATCTTCTTACATCCCTAACAGCTGTTTACATGGCTGCTTAATGTTGATGACATAAAAAGTCAACAGCTCCTCACTGTTTAAACAACAAAAACTTCTGTAGAGAAAGTAATTAGCTTTCCTGTGAAAACCTAATCTTACACCGTAAATCAAATCAAGCCACCCCACACGATCCTCACAGAATATCTTGACAGCCACACTTGAGTGGTTCCTTATACTAGCATAGAATAGTAAAAAGAGTGAAATTCAACACGATGAGAGAATCTGATGGATGTGGTCCTGTCATGATTGTTGATAATAAGTTTTCGAGCATCAAAATAAGGAAAAATGGAATGGAAGCCAAACATCCAATTTTCCGGAGCCATTGCACATGCATGTTTCTAAGAATTTGCTAAACCATAAACCACATACCGCATTTGTATAGCAACTGCCACATGCTTACACACTGTATCTAAGAATTGGCTAAAATGCAAACCCGCATATGTCTCTCCCACACTCATCATGCAAAATTCCGACTCAACCCCAATTAAAAATGATGTCCTAATAAAACCTTCAAGGATGTGACAGCCATAAGCAGTATCAAGTGATCAATCCCAGATATAATGAGAGTTAAAAATAAAATGGAAAGACAGCAAAAGTAGGATTCCCAATTTGGCAGTCGTAGCATCTGATTATATCAGGAAAATGAAACTAAGCCACCCAATTTATTTAAGCAACTGCTCATTTATTAGCTGGAAAAACTTAACCAACCAACCAGAGGCTCCCCCCACCCACCCAAAAAGAAGACATCTCAAATATGCAAAGAAACACCACTCGTAAATTACTACTGTAATAATCTCTAACACAATCTTGGTATAATCACTCAAAACAAAACGACCATTATCTAAACATCATACACATATCTATCAACTGAAGCCAGCAAAAGTCAAGCGAAATAGGATCACTAGCTAATATTAGGGTTACTAAAAAAAAAAAGACCCCGAACACCACACCCCCCCCCCCGGGCCAACCACAAGATTGAACAACTCAGAGAGCCAATAACCAAAAAAAAGAAAAAAACAAAATTCTTTTTACCCAAAAAAAGAATATTAAAAAAAGATAGAGTAAAGAAAGCGTAAAAAGTCAAATGATCATCCAATATTGGAAAGCAAAAATCAAGAGAGACGACACAAAGAAAGAAAGAAACCAGAGAAAAAGGAAATTCGGACATTCCAACCTTAATTAGATCTATTTTTTTTTCCAATCAATTGGGTCCCCGAGAATTCCGGGGATGTCTTCAGTAGCCCTATTGTTGTCCTCCCGCTTCTGAACTCAAAACCACGAACACACACGCACACACACGCACGCACGCATATAACTATGTGAATTGCAATAATAACCTCCTCCACAGTGATTGTTAATTATTTGCTTGCGAGGTCACAAGGAATGGAGAGACAGCCGGAAATGGCGTATATATTTGGAATCTTGAATAGAGAGATACCGAGAGAGAGCAACAGAATCCCGAGCCACCAACTCACCCACACCACCCTCTTTGGGCTGCCCGTCCTTCCCACGATTCTGATATTTGCATTCTTCTCCTTCTTCTTATTCTTTTTTCCTAACCAGTCACTTCCTTTGTTTATTTCGTAATTATTGTCCTCTACTTCTATTTGTTTTTCTTTTTTTCTGAAAAACAAAAAAAAAAAATCGAAAAAAGTTTTTTCTTTAAAATAAAAAAAAAAAGAACGCTGATATTTTTATGTCCGAACCCGACCTTGTAATAATGCTTTTCGAAATGGCAGAGCTTCATTACACGTGTCTGGAAAAACGCAACGTTTATAATGATCAGCAGGATAATTTAAACGGAGGAAGGAAGAAAGAGCTGCCCGCGGGCAGGTATCTGGGGCAGGGAGGGCGAACATTGTAATTTTGGTGAAGTTTCGGGGTGTTAATAATAATAATAATAAAATGTACGTTACAAAGTTGCAAATATTGAAATATAATAATATTGGAAGTTAGCGGTGGGGGGGGGGGGGAGGTTGAAAGTGAGGACAAGCGGCCTGTAGACGGAATCTACAATGTAGGATTCCGTCCGCTTGCTCCCTCAGATGGTTCTGGTTCCAGCTTTTCCTTTTCTTTTGATTGGTATGCAATTGTATTATCCTCGGAATAACACGCTCTATAAGCCATGCGTTTAATTCTACTTAAAAATCATAGCCAAAAATCAAGTTTGTTTTCTTTAGTATTGTTTTTAGACTATAACGTTCGTTGATCATTGTTTTGTTGATTAAACCCTAAAAGATTAGATTTTTTTTTTATATAAAAAAAAGCAGAAAAAAGATTAATATTGGAGAGAAATTTTTAATTTGTTCTCTCTTTGGCCTTTACGTTTTGATCACTTTTTACGTTAATGGATATTATGTCTCTTCCAAAATAATTTGAAAAGTGCACTTCCCACACCAACATATATATATATATAGTCTAGTTGAATTAACGAAGCAGCACATATTATTTTGGAGATCCCGTCAAAATTGCAAGTGTTTTTGTCGATCATAGCCTGCGTTTTAGAGGGTCCTTGTTTTTATTTTTTAGGGGTGTTGTCGTTACTGTTCAGTTAAAAAAAAATTAAAGTATTAGATATTTAGTAAAATTTTTTAAAAGTTATTATTTGTTGATAAATTCCTACTTTTCTTAATAATATTATTATTTTGAATACTCAAATATTTTTATTTTATTTTATTTATTAATAACAATGATTTATAATTAACAATAGAAATTAATAACAACAACAAGTAACAGTAAATAAACCAAACGGGGCCTTAGAGCGTTGGGGGAAACCATCAACTCAAACTTTTTTTTATTTTATGGAATAATGGGTATTTATAATTTGTCTTACTATTTTCATCCTTCATAAAATTTGTGACCATCCAATTAACCAAAAGAAAAAGATTAACTTCGCCATGTCTCATCAATACAGGCCTTCTTCTATCATAAAATTATCCCCAAATAAAAAACAAAAAATAAAAAATAAAAAGGAGCACACTTGATTTATTTTAATAACGGAAGGAAAG
The DNA here is from genome assembly GCA_020883675.1 of Bruguiera gymnorhiza. NCBI lineage: Eukaryota > Viridiplantae > Streptophyta > Magnoliopsida > Malpighiales > Rhizophoraceae > Bruguiera > Bruguiera gymnorhiza. The sequence goes on along the minus strand of JAIRCJ010001062.1, from coordinate 512,900 downwards.
AATTACAATAATCGAGTAATTTAATGAAATTATTGATTCTTTCTCAAAAGAATTCGACTTTAAAATTTTCAAAAATGAATGTTGTCTTGACCAAACGACACTCGAGATGTTACGATGCGAATATCCCGAAGTGACTTACTGAAAAAATTGCCACGACAAACAAAAAGTTCTTGCCAGTACAGACGGGCACTCGGCAATTGCGAGCTGCGACCATTGTGATAAATATATAAAAGAAAAGATTTATTCCCACTGCCAAAGGGAATCAAAAAGAATCCGTTTGACAGGAATAAAATCCAAATTATTTCCATCGAATCAATCAATTCTATCCTGCAAGGCCCCCCTTCAGGTTTTACGCATCATTAATGCTAATCTTAAACAAATCCAACAAAATTAGCATTCGAGCAGTCCGCAGGATTTAAAGCCGTGTGGCACGATCCCGAGTCCACGAAAATCTACGAAAATGAAAGAAAAAAAAAGAGAGAGAGACCTTGGTAAATATTTTCATACTTCTGAATATCGAAATTCAGTGATTAAATTTTTTTTATTTTTTTGTCAAACTAAAACTTATAAGTTCAACTTCTGTCAATGTACAGTTAGAGAATTCATTCGCTCATTTCTTTTTAAACTTCTGTTATTGGATAACGTGATTATTTATTATTTATTATTATTATTATTATTATTTTTTGTGGGGTGGCTCGCATGAACCGATAAAAAATCCCAACGCAGGCCCTTGCCAATTGTCATGAAGTGTAATGTTAATGTCAATGGAAAGGTATAATGGTGGAGACGACATTTGGTCCTGGTTTTGAAGGCCGGCCAGTATTGCTGACGGGCAACAACATTCTACAACAAAGACTGAGATAATAGTCCTGATTCCTATAGTTGGTATCCCCGTGACCGAGTCATTGTCCCAAGAACCGCACATATTCAATTTTCTAACAGTCGGCTGGTTTAACAGTTTAAGCGGCCAGGTGCCCTTTAGACCAATTTTCACTATAGTTGGCACTTGATAACAGGATCGGAGACAAGTATGTAAACTTTGTGCACTTTAGAATGACGTTCGTTGGAATAACAATCTCCAGCTAGAAAGGTAACGATTAAGATTCTCGGCGTAGTAAGACAATTTATCCGAAATTCGAACAAGCATCCGAGCCGCAGAGATAATGACTGATGATTTCCCCCTTGAGAATGCGGATCCGCCTGATGAATTGCATCATTCGAACATAATTTGACCAGAATGGCATCTCAAAACTATCAACCTGTTGACTGCTGCTGTCTTCTTGATCAGTTGACTAGGATTTTCTAATTCCAATGGCATGCATGAAGTTGATTGATTGATTGTAGCATACTAATCCGTTGGCATTATTTAGGAATTGGGATCGTGAATGAAAGTCCGAATAGAACCCACTAATCTGAAGCTGAATGTCTCGGCATCCTAGTCATCAGCGATTTCCGATATACATTTTTAAGAAAAGACTTCCACAATCATTGTTTCTGGTGACATTACATACACAGGTTGGAATTTCAACACTCGAGATTGTGACCCTAGGAGAAAACCAGGAGAATCTGAATCAACAATAAGGTTCAGCTCCATATGCCACAGCCTGCCATGCCATGGGGGTTAATAAGGGCCACATTAACCTCCGGGGATCTTGCCTTTGCTTCACCCCAAATCAAGGATGGCATATGTGACGGGCTCGGCAGCCTTTTCTTCCCTCCAGTTGGAGATCTTTCAATAGGCAGTCCTCCAGGACTCTCATGTGAAGTCAGGCAGCTTTCTGTGGAGCAATCAGCCCCTTGGTGATGAAGACCAGGTGACACTACCTCTGGGCCGCGCCCTTCAACCACCTCAGCTGTTTGTAAGGAGTAAAATCCAAAGGGATCAAGGGAGACACTTTTCAGCGACCCGGTCCCCAATCCTCTCTGGCCTTCCGTGTGAGTGACTGCATCTCCAATAAATTGATCAGCAAGCATCTTACAAGTTCTCTCAAGCATGGTTAAATATCTTCTTTCCGCATCCTGGCGAATCTTCAAGTGCTTCTCAGCCTAATGTAACAAATGTACGAAGATCAACTGGCTGAAGCACAGAACTCAGTATCAAATGAAAGGAAAATAGATGACACATCTAAAAGTGATGCCGTGATGGGTAAAGCTTTTCTTCATTATCCATCAGGTATTAATATGTGCAGATCAGTTCATAATAGAATAAAGTGATCAGAAATGATTTGTGTAGCCGACACCAATTAAATTTGGAACATAGACTTTGTAGTTGATGTTATATTAACATGTGTAGATACAGAAGTCCGGATTCAAGTTTACAAGGAAAGCAAACACAAGATTTAAAAAAAAAAAAACAAAAAAGAGCCACCATGAGATCATAGTATTATCAAGCTACCTCTTGAGCCTAGCCCCTCCAACTGATCACTACTAAGATGTACTTTTCTTTAAAGCAGTGCTTACTAAAGGGGCAAGGGAAAGGGAGAAAAAAAAGAATATAAGGGCAGATGACATGTACCTCAACTCGCACATGCAATTTACTTTGCACTTCCATTTGTGCTCTTAGTGCCTCTTTGACTTCATAACCCCTGGAATGTGTAATTGAATATTCAGATAATTCAGCAACTCCAAGAATTTACAGGCACCAGTATCTTTTTGAGTGAAGATATATCTTACTCATTCATTTCAGAAGTTATCAGGTTTGGTGAATGATTACTGGCACCAGAATTGTCTACAAGGTATGAGCCAGACGATGCTTCCATAAAAAGAAAAGGAAGTCAATTTAGTTGTACAATTCTTCAAAATGAAAAGTTCTTGCAACAGAAATTTATTGAGATGTATTTAATTGCTAATATCTGCTTTAATTTTCTTTTCTAGGGACGGAGAGTCACAGCTTTATTTTTGTTTGCTTTTTAGGTGGGGGAAGAGGGTAGGGGGGAGGGCTCCAGGGAGCACACAAGTTTCAAAAAATCTTAGCACTGAACTTAGGTCTGGCAGTACGATTCACAACAGAAAAGTTCAATTACAAATTATGAAGAAGCATAGAATGAATAATACAGAATGTACCATCTTTCGGGGCCTCATCCATATCCTTCCCCGATTGCTTACCCAATCTATATTTCTGTAGAAGACAGAAAACATTAAAGGTTAGGTCCACAAGAGGTACATTGCTAAAAATGAGAACCATAAGATATCATTGATCAAAAAAGATGACTGAATAATGAAACAAAACCTGGAGGTGACTTTTTAAATGAAAAAGTGTCAGTCCCTTCACGTTCATTGTCCGCATGATGGCCTTTGGCGTAGCTTCTGCAGTTATTTGTCAAGTGCCTTAGTATACAATTAGCACAATGTTGCAAACAGCAAAGATGTTAAAACGCTTATCAAATTATGCTTCAAAGTACTTCTTAGATTGGTCAAAACAAATTAACCGCCAGCCATTTGAATTGACCGACCCAAGGAATCTCTCAAACATAATCAGGCCCATGCAAGCCAACTAGCCAAGCTATACTGAACTGAGGTTGCTCATCTAAACCCAGTTCCATGTGCCCAGCTAGCAGGAATGGGATCAAATGTAGCAATAGAAAAATACAGGACTGTTAATTATTCGTTATGCCTAAATTCTTAAAAGCACAAAGTTTGGTTCATATGGTGTAGCTCTCTTTTCTTTGTTGGAATGACAGGCCTGCAAAAACCAGAATTCACAGGAATCATTGGGCTAATAAGATAATATACCCTATCTAGCATCCACCTTTCAGCCCTCAGCTTCTCGCCTTTTCCCTTTCACCAACTACATTTCTTTTTCCGAAACTAATAATAATACTTCAATTGTTATGAGCCGGTATATACACTCAAGGCCAATAGTCTTAGAGACCATGGAAGCAACCTACCCCATTCACCATCACAACACTAAGCATGGGAGAACCACACACAATAGCAAAAAAAAAAAAAAAAGCCAGAAAAATTACAGCATGCGAAACATTGTGATTTTGAAGAGGATTACAATTTGCCTACCCATCAACTCAGTACCATCATTCCCAAGTCCAAAAAATGTTACTGAGTCGCTGAAAACTCAACAAGAGGCACTTCACAACAGAGTACGGTGACAAAGGGCAGCATCAGAAGTCTTTTTTACACTTCACTAAAGATAATAAGCCTTGATGGCCACATAAAGTTGCAGCCAAATTCATTTACACTCTAAATAAAAGTTTTTTCCCCCCTCTTTTTTCCATGAAACATCAATTCCACCTTCTAAAATAGTAAGCTACAAATTTTTCTTGCATTGCTGCCCTATAGAAAGAAAGAAAGAAACTTTAAGGCAGCCATTTCGCCAACTTGCTCGGGGATATTCTAGCACCATCCCAAGTTCCCATATGTTCCAGGCTTTTGTGCAAATCAGAAAACCAGTAGCAATGCAATTACAGTCAAAAGGGTGTCAGCTCCACAACTGACAAGTGCTAATTCTGTCCATAAATCATCAATTAAACGTTTGATGTAAACCCATTTCAGTCAAAAGCCCCGGATTCCAATAACAAACTGTTAAAAAAACCCAAATGAAGAGAACGCATAGAAGAATATTGCTCAAGTGAAAGAAAGAAACGAAAAAAGAGAACATACTATTGGCACCGCCGAGTTGAGAGACAGCGTCGACGAATCGTTCGTGGAGATCGGTGGTCCAACGGAGGCGAGGTTTTGGGTCGGAAGTCAATACAAGGCACGGCTCTTCCACTCCTCCAACTCCAACGCTTCTTTGAACATGATGTTGGCTGTTTAGATGACTTTGGATCGGGATTTGCATATCTTCCTGGAAACCCACCAATCCGCCGCCGCTGCCATCAATAGAAGCAACCTGGAGCGGTTGGATCGTTCTCTGAAACATATTCTCTCTGACCCCACCACCCCACGACACGGAGACCGTCGGACCGCGGGCGGAGGATGAGGAGGAGGAGGCTTTCCACCCCCCCAAAAGCAGAACCCAGTTCTCAGCAACCCAAAAGAGTGAGAGCGAAAAAGGTAGCTTTTTACACTCGTTTTCAACAGGGCCAAAAGTCGGCAGAATCGGAGTCAAGTCATAGACTGTTGCCGTACCAGTTCCAAGCTGTCTTTTGGAATCTGTCCGTTTGCGTTCTATTTAGATAATATCTTTTCTTCTTTTTTTTTTTTTTTTGCAGTGAAATAAAATAATGATTTTTCGGTATTTCGCATGACTTAATATTAATTATTAATTATAATTAATATATTTTAAATAAATAATAAATTAATTTTAATGAATAATTAAAATTAAATAATATAAAATTTGCATTCAATCTTTACGTATACAAATGGCAAAACTCGGATGTGATGTTAAGAGGTTGATCTGAGAGGTGGTTAAGGTCGACTTTGACCGTCTAGTCTCATCTGAACTTAACCGGTGGAGGTGCGATCACGCCATAGAGTTATTTTGCACGCAATCCATGTCCAAAGTATTTTCAATTGTTTTTCGTTTTTTATGCCCGAGAAAAGAATTTTTAATTAACAAATATATATATATATATATATATATATATATATTTATCAGAGAGACGCAAATGTCAACAGGGCCGTACGATCATGTTGTTCGCAGTCTGCAAAGTCTAATTAATAGAAATCTCATTTCTTGATTGCCCTCTCAGCGATTTTAAATTCAATTTAATATTTTATATAAAAAAAACTAAAATTTCAAATGAAATTTAATTGAAATAAAAAAATATGTAATTAAAGACAATATATTTATATTATATACTTCTAAAAAAAAAAGGGAATTCATCAGAATTGCCAAAAAACCAAACCCCAATTGAAGCCAATGAATTGGAACGGAGACTTGCCTGCTGACAATATATGGTAAGATGTCATTGGACTATCTGACGGATGCAAGACAGAAGACCAGAGATTACTATGCTCAAGAATTTTGATCCCTCCGTTCAAGCTTTCAATGGGATGATCTGCTTGCAGGGCTGTTCATGGGCTGTTCGGTTGCCATGAAGAAAAAAGATGGTCAATGACTTGCAGGGCTGTTCGCTTGCCTCGGGATGTCATCCGCCTCAAGGGGAAGACACCGGCGGTGGCAGCAAAGGAGTAAGTCACAATGGCCACAAGATCAACCGGTCCGAGTGAGAATACCACCAGTGCCATGCATTGCTTGAGAAGCCTCCGTTGGGGCAAGCAACACTGAACCAAGTCTGTGATAGCGTAAGAAGCTGGTGGGGTACGTGAACAGTGAGGAGGAGCCCGTAACGTAATGATGCTGGCGGTGCTGGTCGTGGTAGCGTGAGCTACACCCAGTTGCTTCCAGAGAGAGATCTAGGCGAGGTTGACTGGAGATGTGGTCAGGTTCTATGGGTTCATCATCATCGTCTTAAACGCCCAGAGCGTAAGAAAGAACGTCTGTGGGCCTGGACTTGTGGCAATGGAGTGATCAAGGATTTGGAAAATGGGGTCAGTTTGATTGCAAGAAAGGGAGCAAAGTGGGTTCAGATTGCGAGGAAGCTGGTTCCAATGGGGGGCGGCAGATGGGGCAGGTGACCTTGCCATGGCGATGTAGGCGAAGTGGAACGCATGAGAGCACCGGGCTTTGAAAATGGCCTGCCCTGGGCTGTTACCTGTTCCGTAGCTCAAAGCATCGAGACATATTGCGCCCAAGCTCTGCATCACCACAGGAATATCATATTAGAGCTAAAAATTAATAGACATATAAGGAAATTGGAGGGAATTTTGATGCAAAATTCAACAAAAATAATACAATTTGTCTACTCTTTTTTGCATCAGTATAATAATACATGCATTCTTTTATTAACAAGATGTCGAGAGTGTTCTGTTATGTCACTGTCGCCAGAGAAAAATTGTTGACCGCAATGTAATGATTGTTTAGCTGGCGATCTGTAAGAAGAGGAGTCAGTAGGTTATTGGTACCCTTGGCTGGGAACCAAAGCAATTGATTGAAATATGCTGAAAAGCTGAGAATCGAAAAACAAAAGGACTTGTAGCTTTGATACTTGATCTCTCATAGAGTCTACGAGATGATTACCATAAGTTGTGTGATCAAGCTCTTCTCGATGGAAATTTCCGTTTGATGATTAAAAAAAAACAGGGAAAACAGTTATGATCATCGTAAATAATAGTTGGGATGCTCCAAACAAAAGATCATAAATAATAGTGGGAGTGATGGTATCGGCAGCAATGGTAGGAAGTTGTCGCATGTAGTAAGAAGGGAAGGGCACAATAGTCAAGCAGGTGAGATCATAATGCATACTGGGTATATGGGGACCTCAAATGAGGTGGTGGGATATGTGTCATCATATGAATTTGGGACTTTCCATTCTCTTTCTAAGAAAAGCTGCAACTAGGACTACTAACTGGGCACTGAAAATGGTTTATGGGGACTTTCCATTCCATTTTTTGTTGTGTATGAGCGAGTTTTTCTTCTTCTGAACCTGAATTGAATCAACAAACAGTCACATTAACGCATAAAAAAGTTGCTTTTGTCCATATCAATTATGCAAATAAAAAAAAAGTTGAAAAAAGACAAAAGGAATAGTGCTCATAATTGGACGACTGTGGAGCAGACAGGATGGAGTGGGTGCAAAAAGCCAAGCACAAATAAACATGAGACAGTCAAGCGTTGGAAAACTTTGGATTCCAAAACTACATGCAATGACAATTTATCAATAATTACAGTATACGGAGATGGACTTAACTCAAAAGAGAAGACGAGATTATTTGAACGCACCTTAGTTTTTGCCTACCTTACATGCCACGTTATTGTCATTGTTGAAGATGTTGGTGGATTCTGCTCCCTCGTTGAAATCTTGCTCTGAGATATTCGTGGACTTTGTGGGAGACATTATTGTAGAACTTGAGATTTGCAAATTTTATCGGACATCAGGTCAACAATGTTTTCGAAAAACAGAAGGTAGAAGCAAGAAAGAAAAATGGAAGGAAGAAGAAAAATAGACTAAAATTAAGAACCTTAGAGAGAGAGAGAGAGAGAGAGCAAATACAGTGGGAAGAAATAAATTTCTGGGTTGGTTGAACTGATTGTTTTCAGAATCCATATGGTTATTGGATCTGTAGCAAAGGAAGTGGAAAACAAAGACAAACAATCTTCATTTTACCAACATCCAAAACAAAAGAAAGAAGAAAAAGAAATGGGGTTGGTGGTTTTCTCTTATATTGACAGAGTTATAAATGTAAATGGGATTTGCAAGGTCAGTTGGCTTTCTGGGGGAGAAGGAGCCACATACAGCCGCCATCATTTCTCTCGCTGCCCTTTTCAGCTTTGAGGATATGCTCCTACAAACCCCATTTCTTCTTCTTCCTGTTCCTTTTCTTCCTCAATCTCTGATAATACTGTTAATATTGGAACTAATGAAGCGGTGTGGCATACATGTGGCCTATAAAAGCAGACAAAGTGCAGACAAAAGGCCTCCAAATTCTGCAGTTCCTTCGGCACCCGCAGCAGCAGCCTGTTACTTTTTTCCTCATTGTGTTATTTCACACGCTCATATTTGTTTGTGTATATACATCCCCATCAAGTTTCTAGGTTTCTAGTTTCACCTTGACCGTTGACACTCAATTACCTATTTCTCCTTTTAATATTTGCGTCTCTAGCTGCTTATATGGTGCTACCACCATATCATTCTAACAAAGCTCTCCAACTACCTTTGTGGGTTTTTACCACTCTCTTTCTCTTCCCTTTACCTTCTTCTTTTCTTTTTTCCTTGAAAATAATTCAATAATCCTTGCTTACAAATAAAGAAGTCTATAAAGGCCAGGTCATATCTTTCCTTTGTTCACAAGGAAAAGTTTTCTGCTTTATATGTACAAAGATTTTTCGTTCTGTTTCCAATGTCTTGCGCCTTGGAACCTAGTAATCAGATGCTAGATTGTAATCATGTGGAAGGGGTGAAACCCATGTAGAGGTCTACATCTGGTTGGCTTGTTATGTGCAAAACAAGAGAATTAATTGACTAATCCCAGTGTTCTGGTCTCAAGCTTGAATTGACTTCATTTACAGAAAAACAATTTGGAATGAGGCTGCCAGCCTTTGCCATTTTTTGTTCGTCTTTTTTTTTCTTTTTTTTTTAACCGTCGTTCATCTTCTTCTTTCAATAGCATTCTTCTTACTTAAACAACCCAGACAAAACAAAACAAGATAAGGGCTTTGAGGCCTAAAGGGGGCCGCCACTCTCTTGTTTTCCATTTTCTTATGTATAATTGGCAATGTAATTGATCACTTCATCCAACCCCACCAATCTCTTGGCACTCCATGACTCGATTTGATTGTTGGTTTCTTCTCTTCTACCTTTCTTTTTTGTATAATTTTATTTGAACAAGCATACTTGAAGCTCTGATCGATATTTAAAGATCTCCTTTCTCCATATTGATCTTGGATTTCCCACAATAAACCAAAAGGTCGAGTCTAAAGCAAAGGTTGCTTCTTGAATTTAAGAAATGGGGTCCACTTTAATTAGAGCACTAGCGTAGCCAAGACTACAACAGGGGGAGGGGGTCATTAAAAAAAAAGAAGGAAAAGAAGAGAGGAAGAGGCCCAAACGTTAGAGCGGGTGAAAAGAGCCGTTACATTTGAATTTCAAGTTTCTCATCAAGATTAATAATAATGGCTTGCCGAGAAAGAGCCACAAACAACGTTAGAGTGGGTGAGAAGAGCCGTTACATTTGAATTTCGAGTTTTCTCATCGAGATTAATGATGGCTTGCCGCTTGGGTCCCTTGGCTTTTTATCTGCAAAAGCTACCCGTTGGCTGGCGCCAAAAATATATATGCTTTTCTTCCATTCATTGCATTTCATGTAGCACTAACCAAACGCAGGTCACCAAATGCCCCCTTCCAATTGGATGCCTTGAATATATATTTATATATGGTTAGTTGTGTGCGTGTGTGTGTGTGTGTACTGCATGAAATCACGTCAAAAATAGCCAGAGTTGATATGTCACAAACAAAAAACAATACCCAGGGTGGCTTTGGATAATTAAGGATTTTAACGATGTATTTGGTCCATTGCTTATCAAAAGCTTGAACGGCCTTTGATGTTGACGGGAATCAAATTGACAAATACAATTATAAGTAATTCATTGTATTAAAACACTCGAGGTGAGTCCAAATGAGAATAGAGGCAAGCGGCTACTAATGTAGTTATAATTGAACAAATTAGTTGATCATCTGTTTCCGGTTGTCTAGGCTTAATTTTAACATTTCAAGAAGTTTTTAAAGAATGAAACCAATTTTCTTGAAGTAAGGAAAAAGGACAGATGAACAAAAGGATACTGTTGCCAGCATTGAGATGTAGTGAATCTAATCTCTCTTTGGTTTACTGACATATGCCTGAGGGTCTTTTTCAGTGCTTCTCTCTCTTGATGATCAAAAGAAGGAGAAGAAGAAAGCCCATAAATGTCAGATTTCTCTACACCAGGGCCATGAATTTGACCGAGTCAAGCTCCTGGGTTGAAGGGGTGAAATTTGATATCTCATTTTTGGCCCTTTACTTCAAGCATGACCAAGATTACCTGCATTATGCATCCATTTGACCAAAAGGGCGTGAGTTATTTATTGCAATCAGCCCAGAATGGGGAACTTGTGCTCGTTGAGACCGAGATTCTTGTTCCTCTTTATCACCGTCCCACAGGACTCAGTTCCGTTCCAACCTTCCTATCATCGGTTGGCTTGTAGCAGTAATTCCACAGTCCAAAACGTAACATTCTCCGTCTCCTTCCTTCTTTTCTCATCGATCCCACCTCCATAACATAAAAAGAGGGCTCATAAAATCGAGACTCCATTTTCAGAGTGATTAGCATAAAACTATCAGGTTCCTGATAAGATCATAAAGATGCTGCGCCATAAAATTATTTGGCAGTTTGAATTGGTTCACAAAACAAATGTAGCAATTGATTACAATTTTCATTTTTACAGTGGATATTTGACATCATAAAGACTGAAAATTTGTCTGGGCAAATATACAAGCCCCAAACACATATCCAATCATGCAACTAATCGTGCTTCATCATTTTCAGGTATTATAATGTCAAGCCTCATCATGGGTCTGTACTTCGCAGGGAACTGTGCACCAGCTTGCATGCACATTTCGACCACAGCTGGAGCCTTGCCATAGAACCTCTTGAGTGCATTCTTCAAAGGGGGGCCCTTGGGATTTCTAACATGCCAGACATAGTTAGGTGGGAAAACTTCATCATTTGTAGCATCCTGCCAACCATGCTTTCCGTCCCTCCTTTGGTGTTTGTATTCCCCACAAAGCTTAGCATTGTGACCCCAAGGTCCCACATGAACCTCTGAGCAATATCCACATGCCTTAACGGTGTATTTCCTCATTAACCTCCTCACGCCAGATCTAACAATCTCATATGCATCAATTGTCTCCTGTGCAATCTTTGAAATATCTTCTGATGGCGGTGGTGGAAATCGTCCAGAGGCCCCATATGTGTCAAAATCAACAAGAGTAGAAGAATTTCCAAAACCCCATGGTTTAGGCTCCTCAACAAATCCACCTCTTTCAATAACTTTCTTTCCTATCATTCGGATTGGTCTTGTTCTTCGGCGTGAAGGGTATTCTGGTATATCTACACCTGCTTGGATGCATAATTCCACAACGGCTGGAATCCTGTCATAGTCAAACCGAGTTTCATGCGTGATGCGCCGACCAAAGGGGTCATAAAGATGATATGATTCAATGGGGATAAGTATATCAGTGACACAGCCTTTGCCCCATGAATGGAAGCTATGGCGTGTAGCACTGGTTCGACCAAAGCAGTTCTGTATTTTGTGTCCAGTCTGGGCTACATGAACTTCAGAGCACTCACTGTAGAGTAGCTATACCACCTTAGTTAATAAAAGCAAGATATAAAACAAAGAGTACAAAGGAATTTGCTAAATTTGGTGAGTGAACAATTATGTCACTGGAAGCATGAGTAAGTATACCTGCAAGCATATACAGGAATTACATGCAAGAGCTGTGCAACACCTTTAATCAAAAATTTCCAGGCCTCCAGTAATTCATATGCAACAGGAATCAGAGCAGGGACAAGTAATCCATTTTTTGGAGGTTCCAACGGCTTTTCAATACCCATTTGTGCAAGTTTTTTGTTGTCTCTCGCAGCCTGCTTGATCTTCTTGAAAGGAATGGGATAGGGCTTCTTCTCCCTCTTAGGTAATATGGGTGGAAGATTAACATTTTGCGGATAGAGCTCTTGTTTGTTGACACCTGGATCTTGTCTGGGTCCCTGGTTGGCACAGTACACAGTCCCAGACATTGATGTCCTTGCTCTTTGAAGTTTTTCAAGCCCAGACTGCAAAGAGAATGAAGCAGAAGTGTTAAAGATATTAGAATGCTGCCTAACCAGAACAAAGTCCTTGCTGAATGACCACTTTATGCATGAAGAGGTTCGCAATAATTTGCAGCACAAGTGCATATCATGATACCCAAAGTTCAAAAAAATTCGGAGTTGCAGATTCAAAAAGACAAGACATAAATCAGAATCACAAGACCTTCACCTTGAAGAAAATTGCTGTTCGAGGGCTCTTCAACTCCACGATACCCAAGCAAACACCTGTAGATTGCAAGCCAAATAAATGCATGTTAGTCTAACAGAGCACATAACTGTCTTTCAGGCAATTCTTTTCGCATGTTAGTTTATGTGCCAAACTCAGACAGCCCTTTCTGTTTTGGTTACAAACGCAGGCAACAAATCCGGATATCAGAATTCAAACCCTGGCAACCAAATGACAAAGAAAATTAATTTACCATTCTGAGATGGATTCCATGGAGTGGGAGACACTGAAGGCAGCTGCTGGAGCATTTATCTAGAGGGTGACCCTGTATGTATCTGTTGCTTCGCGGTAGAGAAATGAGGGGGGTTGGTTCCTCAGTTTGATAATGTGGCTGATAAATGGCAGTAACTCCAATAGAAGTACGAATACGCCTGCCATTTAAAAACCCATAAGGTCATTGAAAGTGGGTTTTTCCTTTGTTGTGTCATAGCATACCGAAAACGGAGGAAACATGAACATCTATCTTCATCACCTTTCTAACGATGTTGCGCTGGATGAATCAAACAATTTCGCCTGGGGGCGAAACTAAAGCAATAATTAACACGCATAATTGCATAAAAAAGTGAAAAAAAAAAAGGAGGAAGAAGAAAAGAGAAATCTTGAACAGAAATTCCAAATGGGTTTCTGCTACAAACATTAGCCAAGAGTCATTTCTTCAAACACCTTGTGAGCTATGCTCAAACCAATATTTTCAACACAGGGTTAACCCATTCCACAGGGAAATTACCTCAGGAAAGCTACGGACAGCTAAAATTAACCGTTAAATAGCAGCCAAAACATGGAAAACGTACGGAAATTCGGTAGAGAAGAGAATGAAAATAGACTCACAAGGAGAGACTGAGAGTGCAATGGCCACCACCACCACCACCACCACCACTCCAATCCAATCCAACCCAATCCAATCCGCAACCTAAAGATAAAGAACACCAAGCTAATGTATGAAATAACGTAGTTTTCTTCCACTATGGTTTTTCAAGCCTCACCACAGAGCTCCGTTTTTCCTTTCGATTTTTTTTTTTTTTTTTGGCGAGCGTTTCGATTTTCGTTACAAAAATTTTTTAACTTTCTTAAAATAAATAATAATAAAAAAAACTAATGAACTCAATATTTTATAAATAAAAAATAAAAATTTTAAATAAAATTTAATTATTATATTTTTAAAAATAAATAATATTAACAAAAAAATAATTGAAGACAATTACAACTTCAGTCCTCCGGCTTTTTAGATTCTTCATATCTAAACCTCAAACTTTATTCTTTTTCACATTGGAGTACAACTGCTTAGGCATCACAGATAACCACTCTTAACAACTTTTTATCTGTTTTTCCCTTTACATATAACGGCAACTAAGTAAGCCGTCACACAACTCCCCGACAAGCATTGTGTTTGCTGCTACCACGAACATCTAGAAGGGACCCCACTAACTGCACCTATGTCTGAACTGAAGTTTATGATACCTTGACGGATGAGAATATAAGACATAGATATAAGGTTTCTAAGTATTGGTTAGCTTAACACGACATGGATCAGTCTTCAAATAGGCTGTTCAAGGCTTCAGGACATGAATGGCAAATGTTGTTACAAGCATACAGCAAAGAAAACCAGGCCCGGTACGCCAGTAAGCAGTTAATCAGCCACAAAGATCGACTCGACGAACACGTTAATGCTTAACAATCTGCTAAATCTATACCTCCAACCCACAAGGTTAGATAAAGCTCTTGGGGAGAGGTCGGCTAAACGGTATCTATACCTCTCATTAAGGAACTGAAAGAATCACTTAGCAAAAGTGCCTTACTCCCACAAAGAGATGCAGACTGCTAAGCTCAAAAAAGAACGTACTCATAAGCTTCAGAAAATTGTATTGCAGCCCGAAGAGAAAATATGAGCTTTCAATCATTTACAACTATAACGGCTGATTTGTACCCAAACTTACAAACTTTAACTTCCTCACAACCTACAATGACAAAAAGGGGGAAATTTTCGTGTATCCAGAAAGAATATCAAGTAAGGAGCAGCTAAATAAATAACAAAAGAAGCCACAGAGACTTGGGACTGATGAAGACCTGTGAAAACAGACGGCATGGTAATGCCTTGAAGAGCTCTAATGGATTAAATACGTTGTGAGAGCCATTCTATGGATTAATGTTGCACTCTCGCAAATATGCATGATCATAATCTACATATTTTGCCCAGTAGTTTTTGTACTTGGGTAAGCCTATCTCAGGCCATGGTTTCAAATTGCCGTTATAGGGTATAACAGCAGCTCATTCAATCTCTCTCTGGTTGACATTGGGATTATAGCCAAGGCCCAGCACATGCCAAGTTTGATCAAGGGGGTAAGTTTCTTCCAAAATGTAATAATGGCAGGTGGCAGGGTCCCCAACTTCCACAGCTGTCTGTCATGAGTCTGTGCAGAAACAAGATTGCATCACATTAAAACAATTAAAGCAAATTTGAGAAAAGTCATCCACTATGGACTCCAAAGGATGGTTGCATGCATTTCAAGAACAACTATTAAGTGCATGTCTATGCCCCAGTCTAGAGTTACAGTATCAGTCTCAATACATCAGTAAGCAGCTTGCAACTTCATATAAAAATCTATTCTCTCTACTCAAAGTCAAGCATGTCACTTACCAGCTTCTGCCATGTGTGATACACTTCAGCGATGTTTTGCCTCTTCCATTCATCCAAATCAAAGATATTCATTCCTTATGCCCATCCACAGGCATGGGGATTAAAATTCTTTTATATAAGAGGATTTGAGAAGTTGAGATACCAATCAAAGCAATGGAAGCTTTCCCCGCATGTCTCTACAGCACCATTAACATTACCTTTCAAATCGAGTGACTGAAGTCCTGTAAGGTCCTTCTACACCACAATGTCATCATCTAAGCACAGCACTTTGTTGAGCTTTAGGAAGACTTCTGGCAAGTAAAAGTGAAGATGATTTTAGATGAAGAAATACTTCAGGTTCCGATACTTCAAATTTGGATTGGAATTACCATGATGTGCCATAAAGTAGTAATCTATCATTGATTGTGAACCCAGCTGCTTCAGTACAGGACTGTAATTTGCATTTAACCATGTAAATTTTTCAAGTGTTCTGGACCTGAATGATGGTTCTGCCTGGTGCTTTTTTAAGAAACCACATCCTCATTGCCACG
This sequence comes from Bruguiera gymnorhiza, assembly GCA_020883675.1. Classification (NCBI taxonomy): domain Eukaryota; kingdom Viridiplantae; phylum Streptophyta; class Magnoliopsida; order Malpighiales; family Rhizophoraceae; genus Bruguiera; species Bruguiera gymnorhiza. The sequence continues at coordinate 497,142 of JAIRCJ010001062.1, read as the reverse complement.
TACTTGAGTCTATCAGTAACAATGTGAAAAACCTGTTTTGAAGGGTCCTGAAAATATGGCTATATCACACACAAGGTGTGAGTACGGCAGCCAAAAGGAAAAGCCTCAAGCACAAATAGAATTATAAAGGGAAATTTTAAAATTGCAAATGTGGAAAGAGGAAACAATATTTTGATCTTAAAAGTAAAAAACTCATTCTCTTAAAGAGATCTTGGATCCTGTTCTGCTTTCTTCCAACTCCATGGCAAACAGAGGAAGCTTGAATGAATCTTAAGAGAAAATATGCTTCTCACCTTAACATGGGTAACAGTAGAGTTGACAGCAACTGCTGCAGCCATAACATTATCAGAGAATAATGCATAATGATACAGCCGAGTGTCTTCCAATTTCTCTTGATTTGGAAATTGTTGTTCAGAAGAATTCAGGCCATAATACTCTGTCATCAGGCATAAGGGGAGACAATGTAGACCTTTAGGAAGTGTTTTGGCAGTTAATTGTCTCAAGAAAATGGTCTGCTTCCTATGCACCCAAAGTTGCTCTTCTCTTGACCACAGCAGCACAGTCATCTTGCATCTGCTGGCCTTTTGCTAAAGATTGGTCCATTGTCTTCAATTTCTCATTGACACTGCATCAAGGAATGCCATATAATATATCATAAGTAAACATCAAAGCAATGGAAAATCAAAGGTTAAATTAGAAAATGAATCATCAAAGGGATTGCATGATTGTGTACCCAACAGAGAACCTAGCAGGAAGATGAGATACATATGAAGGAAAGGAGAAAATTGAAATTCACTTCTTTGGCAGCTGGGAATCTCTAGTTGCATCTCCAAGGACACGTTGAACTTCCTTTATCCGCAATCGAAGCTCCCTTGTAAAGTGTGGATTGTTCTTTTTCACCAGAAGGGAAAGGTACACCTTTGCCCTGATAAGGCGGTCTTTAAGTTGCCGCAGCTATTTGATCCACTCTTTTATCAGTTTTGGTTTGGGGGTTAGTCTTCTCATTGACCTTGCCCGAAGATAAAGCAGATTGTTGCTCAAGGTGGAAAAAGGAACAAACAAAAGGAATAAATGTCTAGTCCACTTGAGGATTCAAATTTTCACTTCTGCTTGTAAAGTTCCTTGATAATACAATCTGTCTTGTTATAGATTCATGTATTCTTTAAATAATGACACAAGTTACCATAGATAATTAATTAACAGAGGTTTTTGACCAGACTTTGTTCAGCAGTTTAACCTAAATTTAAGGCAGTTTTTTAAACCTGGTAAAGTCAAAGAATTTATTTATTTATTTTTTTCTTTATGATAACATTCTGAGGCCCTGTGCAGACACAACTATGACCATGGCTATGACAATCTACAAATTAGAAGAAATTGATGTCTGGTGCAGATTACAGACGTCATGAAATAGAATAATGAATACCATAGAACCCAAAAATTAAAAAAAAAAACAGAGAGAGAGAGAGAGAGAAACAAATTTACTATCTGACATCAAAATCTACAAAACATCACGAAACCAAACCAAATACTCCACATATAATAAAAGAAACAGATAACCCACATATATTTTAAATCCAAGAAGAAGCTGTCAACAAGGTCAGTGCATATGCGAAACATTCTTTATTATTAAAATCTTAATTGTAGAAACAAAGAAAACGTAAAACAAACATGAAAACAAAGTAGATAAAAAAAAAAAGAAAAAAAGGGAATGGAGAATGTACCCCATTTTGAGAGGCGTTTTCTCTGGTTTTTTCATCATTTACCCTGACATCATTTCTGTCATCTGTCCGGCTTTCCTTATGGTCAGTGGAACGAATGAGCTGTCTGATGGTATTATCCCCTCGAGCTTGATCTCGATCGTCGGTTTGCCGGCAATACCCTCACATATTTGTGCTCCCTTGGATCTGCTAACAGTAAATCTAATCTAACAGACAGAACACAACCCATATACTAAAACATCAAACTCTCCAACATCCCCCAGAAAGATTAAATTTTTATACTTTACACCTCTGCTTAGAGAAAAGTGTTAAACACCCAAACACATGTGAAAAAGGGAATCAATCACCTTTGATTTGAATGTTGGAGGAGGTGGTGGTAGAGTTATTTATCTGTATATGCAATCCCAATGGGTTATTTGAGGACTGTGGACTCCTACACCCAAAAAATAAACAGTGAAATTTGTATCCAGTACACCCCCCCCAAAAAAAAAAACTAAAACAGATCCGTAGCAATGAAGATTTAGTTGTTCATTTTTTAGGTACAATTGATCAGATAAATTAGAAAAAGGAAGAAGAAGAAGGAGAAGAAAAAAAAAAAAAAAAAACCTGGGAAAGAACATTAAGATGCCTTGAATCAACAGGGAGAGTCTGACAAGACAGAACAACCAAACGAAACTAATCAAACATATAAAGAAAGAAAAGACTTGTTGAAGAGAAAGGGTGCTTACAAAACCCGTCACATCTTCGAGGAATTGGTTTCCAGCTGCAGAATTGAATTTCAAAAAGGCAACAAAAATTTAGTGCAAATTAAAAAAAAAAAGGAAAACAGATAAGGGGAAGATATAAAAACTAAATAATGGAAATGGAGATGGGAAAAAGAAAGAAAGAAAGAAAGAAAGAAAGAAAGAAAGAACTCACAAGAGGAAGCTTTGAAGGAGGCAAATCTATCAGTGTAAAGAAGAATAGGAGCAATAACCGTGACGAATAGCATGCCGATAACCAAATTCCTCACTATCATCTTTCTTCTTCGTTTTTTTTTTCTTTATTTTTATTGGTGTTCTTCAAGAAAGAAAGACATAATGCCACCGCCACCACCGCCAATGGAGGAAGCGGGACACGAACAGCCACCGCCAAGAAAGAAGAAAAGAATCTACAAATCTCTCAGTTGCTATGTCGGCTGGTAAAAATGCAAGATGGAAACCGTCATTGGCCCTCATTCCCAAGAAAAATTACGGAATAAAAAATGCAAAGATCGAACCTTTTTGTAGTTTTTTTTTTTTTTTTAACTGGGTATAAAGTTAAAGCTAAGCACACTCAGACCAGACACACAGAGAATTGAAGAAAGGAAAAGGGAGGAAGAAAATACTAGCAGAAACACAAGCAAAAATCTCTCTCTCTCTCTCTCTCTGTGTTTAATGTTTCTATCTCTCTCTATCTTTCTTCCTTTTCCTTGTAAATATAGATATTGAGTTCTGTTATTGTTTTTCTTTGCAGAAGAAGAAAGAGAAGAGAGGGAAAGAGAAGACAGGTACAATAAAAGTAACTATATTAACAGAAAGCAAAAGAATGTTCTATGGGACCTTATTCAGTATGGTTCAATCAACTTTTTAAACCTGACCAACTAAATAATAACCAACCTTAACCTTAACTATGATATGCTATGATGTTGTGCTATGCAAGTTTAGTGCACCTTGCTGTTATAATGACTACCATTACTATAATTAATTTAATTTGAAATGGCATCAAATCTGATAAAAAAAACCCACTTTTTTTTGGTGGGGGGGGGACAGAACAGGCAGAGCCAGTTTGAATTGTCGTCTGCAGATATATATATAGACATTTATTTATTTTTATATGACATTTTTTTTTTTAATTTTTATAGACATCCATCTAAATTTAGCCTATCCTTGAACTGAGGATATAAACATTGAGATCATCTAAGGAATAAGGAATAAAAGTTTGAGGATATATAAAAACAAATTTTCATCTTTCCCTGCACTCTCTCTCCGTCCAACTGATTCAACACTTGTTTTCGTGAATTTAGGACGACCACTCGATTGGAGGAGATGGCCGTGATTAAATAAGTATTTTTGACAAGCTACTCGAAAAGATGAAGTATTTTGATCACCTCCTCATTCTCTCAAGTCATCGCATGCAATCTACGTCCATATGGGCGTCGTCCTGACTTTTGAATATCCGTATTGATCAGACATTCATTAACAATTTAACTGTTTTTTTTTTTAATATTTATTTGAAAAGAATTTTAAATAGTTAAAATTGATATAAAAACTCGAAAATACTTTAAGATTTAATTATAAAAATCTATGAAAATATAAGATTTATTTATTTATTTATTTATTATTATTATTTTTTTTTATTTTTGCATATCCCCTGTTATAATCCACGAAAAACTTTTGTATACCTGATTCACGTCAGGATATTACATCCTGATCTTCTCATAATCTTGGAGACATCGGGGGTTCGCCTTGTAATTGACTGCCAATGGACAAGAGAGAACCTGCATCTGAGCATTCATGCCCAAAATCAGCCTTCTCAAGTTCACATTATGTGACTTGTCGTCGGAGGGAATGGCTCTTCTTCGTTTTCTTTCTTTCTCTGTCTCCTTTTCTCTTTCTGGTTTGCATTTACTTCAGATTATCACCAGAGGAGAAATGCAAACAATCAGAAGAATACTTGAGATTATTTTCCAATAGTATCCTTGATCACCAGTTATCAAGTGTGGAGCGGCCACAATTTCCTCTCCCACAATCAGATAGGAAGGTGCACTTGATCATTCTCAACCAGAAGCCACAAGCCAGATCAAAAGGCTCAGATCCGAACAAATATAACATTGCTCCTTCAAAGTTCAGTGGACTTTAACACCACGACAGCACTACCAGTAGTCCCCACAGGAACAAAAGCCATTGTGAAAATGATGGAACCGATTTGTATCCCTGACAATGATTTCCCTGTCCACCACCTTTGATGCCAACTTGAATGCTGTATGGCAATCACCACAAACTCTGATATTCTTCTTGATGTGGATGGTGGATCCAGGACATGTGTTGAGAAGTGCAAATGCCAAAGCAAGCTTCTCACTATGGTATTGCAATTTTTCTTCCCTCTCTTGCTGGTCGACAAACAAAAGTACATGGCTCGTATCTGGGACGTATCCAATCCTCTTGATCTTCTCGCTTATCTTCTCCCACATCTGATGTATCTCTTCTCTCTGAGGGTGGCCATCATCATCAGCCACAAATGTATGGACCTTATTCTCGATCTCCACCCAGCTACAAGCCGGTTCTTTCTTCACCCTGCCATCTTTCATCATCTTTCTGACTTTTGCAGCATCATTCCATCTACCGGCACAGGCATATATATTATAAAGCAGCATGTGGGGCCCTGAATCATGGGAATCAAGTTCAAGAATGCGTTCAGCAGCATAAGCACCCAGTCCCATATTCTTGTGCATTCTACATGCACCAAGCAGTGCTCCCCAGACAGCAGCGGTGGGTTCAATTGGCATTTCTCTTATGAATTTTTCAGCCCGATTAAGAAGACCAGCTCGACCAAGGAGGTCAATAACTGTCACATAATGTGAAATTAATGGTTTTACATTGTATTTCTTCATCTGGTTGAAATAGCTGAGTCCTTCATTCAGAAGCCTTGAGTGGCTACAAGCAGTAAGGACACACAGGAAGGTTATTTCATTAGGAGCTACTCCAAGTCTCAACATTTCTTCAAAATTTTGCAAAGCTGTTTCCCCAAATCCATGTTGGGCATATCCAGTAAGCATTGAATTCCAAGAAACAACATCTCGTTTCACCAACCTGTCGAAGACTTTCCTTGCATCCTCAATGCTACCTGATTTTCCATACATGTCAAGCAACCTATGCCCGACAAAAGCAACAAGCTTTGCCCCCGATTTCACAATTCGAGCATGGACCCATTTACCTTGCTCCAGAGATCCAATGCTGGCGCAAGCACCAAGAACACTAGAATACGTGAATTGTGTAGGTTCAAGATTTTCCTTGAGCATATTGGAGAACAACTGAAAAGCCTGCTCTCCATCGCCCTTCCTAGCATGGCCAGCGATCAAAGCATTCCAAGACACCTCATTCCGTCTTCCCATACCATCAAAGATCAAATGGGCTTCCTCCATATTGCCACATCTAGCATACACGTCCAAAAGAGCAGTACCCACGTAAACATTTAAAACATTCCCATGCTTCAAACAAAACGCATGTAGCTGCCCACCAAGACGATGACCACGATCAGACCCAACTGCAGAGGCCTTCAATACGCTGGACAAGGTAAATTCATTAGGCAGCAAGCCAGCCCTCAGCATCATAATAAACAAAAAAAGCGCATCTCTATCCCTCCCAAATTGACAATAACCCGTAATCAAGATAGTCCAAGTGACAGCATCTTTCCTAGGCATTTCATCAAACACCCTGCGCGCATCCTCCAAACCGCCGCATTTTGCGTACATATCGATAATGGTGTTTAACATTACAATATCATCCTTGAACTCAGAATCGAGAACGCGGGCATGGGCAAGTCTTCCTTCTCTAAGATTCCCGAGATGGGCGCATCTCCTTAGCAAGGAATGATATAAACCTCTGCCAACTTTTACGTTTGGAGCAGTAAAATTCGAAAGGCATCTCTGCTTCCAGAGTAGATGTGCCCTTGCACTGGACATTACAGCATTTTTGAAATGCCCGCCATTATACTTAACCATGATTCAAGTGGTTAATATCTTGGATATCTGTTATGGTGCTGAGATCATCGGACTTGTCTCGGCTTTTTAATTACTTGCCTGGTTTCCAAAAGATTTGTGGGTTTCTGAGACACAGAAAGAGTAGACATACGATTGATTGCAAGAGCCATCCAAGTTGATACACATTGTCCTTTATTACTTGCGCACGCTCTTTGTTCGATGGCTGCGAGACGCCGCTTTGCTAAGTGGACAGAGAATGAAAATAGGCTCGAACCATGCGTGGAGCCCAGCTAGCTTTGGGAATTTTCAACTTCCCTTTTTACTTACTGACAGAACAGAACACGAACCCGAGACTTTCAGCCTGGAGACGATTTTGATACCAGTGACCTATCGCACGTCGGTGTCTATATAGAGAGTTGTCCCAGGTATTCCACATCCAATGGCTTCCCAGGATTCCGACCACCCAGAAGGTGGGAAACAGATCAATGCGGGTAGGACAGTCATTTCTGCACAATATAATAATCCCCATGTCTCCCTCCCTCCATATCCACTCTTATCCTGTACCTCATAGACCTTTTACAGACACAGTAAACGAACGACGGAAAACTAATCAAAATTTTGATCAAAGTTGTGTAGCTGTACAGAGTTCAAAACTGGCAAATGAGAAGGATGCGAGAGAAAAAAAAACAAATACATTATACAGACCAAATGCTGCAATTTTACGCATTTAAACAAACACTTGGCGAGCGGGAAATCATTTAAAGCTCCCTATCACGGATTTTATGACAACAGTAAGAATGTGTATGCTGGAGGCTTCCGAAGAAGAAATAGAAGGCAGACTCCTTTGATGGCTCACTATCTGATAGACTTGCTCAAAGATGGGTCTCACGTGCATTGCAATCACCGGATCTGCAGGGTTTATGGCACTGGCCACCTCCGTCATCCAGGCCAACTTCCTGCCAGTTTCATTGCTGATGTCACAAGCCAATTGCTGCAGAAGCGCCAGCAGCACCCATTGGCTTAGCAGCAGCGGTTGCATCGATAACAAGCCTCTTATGTCAACCTAGTGATTCCAGAGACAATGTGAATGAGAAAGCGACAAATACCGCACAAATGACAGAGTTTTCCCCTTTTCTTCTCTCACACACACACATAGGGGGCAGAGAAGGGAGGGAGTGAGGATGGGGGATGGACAGAGGCAGAAGTTCAAAACTGTGAACAAACAATTTGAGCTTCGTCCATAAATATCCTCCACCAATCTTGTTAATCTAAGAAATTATTCAAAAAGCATGGAGAGGATAATTATCAACCACACCTAGAAGGCTAGAAGCTTGTGATGCCATTTAAATAGAGTTGATTTGGCAGGCTTAAGAAGTTAAATGTCACAGATGCAGATGACTTGTATTCTTTCTCTTGCTATGCTTCAGTTGTACTAAGGCTGGAATAAAAAGGCTTAGTTCAAATTGGTTGATACAATGGACCCAACGTAAAAATGACGTGTAAATGGATACATCAAACAAGAAAAGGTTATTTGCATATTCAACCCCCACTTGGAACTTGTCTCTTCCATTTGTTCATCCATGTCTGTCCTCAAGTGAGCTTATAAGTTATTAAACAATGTTTACCAGGCCCCAGGGCCAAGCAATTCCACACGAGAATATACACTATAACTTGGTAAGCATCTAACGGTATGAAAGTTTTCAAGAGCAAAATGTACCTGGGAACATAACCATGAAACTATTGAGACATCACTTTTGTGCAGCGCTACTGTGAATGCTTCCTCAAATTTATTTTCAACTATCAATCTTGACAATTCCTTAGTGGGGTCCAAAGGTGCTTCGGTCTGAGAATGTAAACACTTAACCGAGTAATTATACTGGTTCATCAATGAAAAAGCTGATTAATTAGAATCCCTTGCAAGCATGTTTCTCAGTAGTCAGTACCAGCTCAAGAGTTTAATGATGAATATACCATCTCGTGTAAGCCAGCCAATGGGCTGTTGCTCACTGTTGCCGAATTTCCCACTTTTGGGTTTGCACCAGCAGCTGCAATTGCTAGGAGCTTACGTTGCCCATCAGCTAACTCCCTTGATAAGGTCTGAGTCATTGCTGATGCTGAACTAATAGCATCCTGCAATTGTCCAAGCAACCAGAGTTGGATGCAATAGCATATGATTGTAAAATAGTAGTAAACCTCCAAGTAAAATAAAGCCCACATAACAAAATGCCCCCGGTTCCACCACTGTCACTGGGAATATTGGATAAATGATGAACATTCTCGGAGCAGTTTATGCATCAATTCAATTGGCTATCATAAAACATGGTCTTTAAAAATGAGAAACAAATGATTATCACCCCCAAAAGAAACAAAGGACAAAAATATTAAACCATACAAGGGTTAGATTTCAGAGATTAGTGCCAGCAAAAGGGGTTATTAAAATATGTGGGAGGAGTTTATAAAGACAGTTCCACCTCATATTTTCTTCCTTTAAACAACCATTAAAAGGTTTTGATATGTGACTCGTACTGTACTATTGCCACAACTTTTAATGCTTCACAGGTCCACAAATAACATGAAGGAGTTCACCAATGGCACAGTACCATTGACACAGAACTAACAGAACAGTCTCAAAGAACTCCATCTCATTCAAATTGTGAAGCATAAACAAAGTGTTTTATGTGAAGTGTTTTTTACGCTATATTTTAAAATACATATTAACTGGTCCAAATAAAACCACTTTAGCGAAGCAAAATTTTCGCAATAGAATCCAAGACAATCATAGCTCTCCAAAACAAAGTGACTTCATAGGCGCACAAATATGGAAAAAAACAGGTAATGGCAAACATATAAACACCATTTGCCTAAAAATATACACATCAAAGTTGCACACCTTCAGAGCAATGGCTAGGGGAGAATGAGTTGAATCATACTGTTGCTGAGCAGCACTTATATGCTGAATAAGTCCCTTCAGAAATGTGGCATTGACTTGATCAAACATAGCTTTGCATGACATCTCAAATGCGGGAACAACTGAAGCTTCCAAAGAAGATTTTAATGCATCCTGCATCCACAAATCACATGAGGAGACCAAGGACAAAAGAAAACAAAAGGAAACTAACTGGTGTTCCTTGATGACAATAAGAAGGGGGCCACTATTCATTTGAATGAAGGAACAACTGAAAATTGCCCCTTAGAGCATCAAAATAACTTCAAGGATAATAATAACTTAAAAGCATATAGGAAAAGATTTCATGCAAAATCTAAATGAAATACTCAAAAGGAAAAAGAAAAGCATAACCAGATCACAATTAAGAACAAGAAAGTTAATGGAAGTAAAAGACTTTGTACAAAAGATATTGCCTAGTTCGGCAGTGAAAAATAATAATAATAATAATAATAAACCTGAAGAGCTTGCTTGGCAGAAGTTTGAAATTGTGACTGGATTTGTCTGGCAACTGTGGCTTCAAGTTTTGAACTGACTGATTTCTCCAGCTGATTCCCTGCCTTCTCTGCTACTCCTTTCTGCAAAATCACATGCATAGAAAAAAAAAATTTAGGAAATTGAAAAAGAAAATAAAGATCTATACAATTCAGCATTTTACTATGGGCTATTGAATTAATGTTTGTATTGCATTTTCATAAGCAATTGCAGTGGACTTAAAGCTGTCATAGCAGTTAAAAGATGGGACCAATTATTGTTTTCCACAATTATAGATTAGGGATATCAACAAGTTTTAAAGTGCTCTGATCCAACAAGACACCTAAGCAAAGACTACAGAGATTGAAACAGTCGAAAGCCATAGAAGTAAACCTGGAATGACTCTGCAACAGCTGATGATATGCTTTTCTCCAGGGTGGGAGCAATTGGACGAGCCACAGCAGGCCCAACTGAAGCTATCTCCTTCTTCAAGGTTTTCTCTAAAGCTGTAGGCAAATCCTTGTTGACAAAGTTCGTGATCAAATTTGTTATTTGTTGCACTCGGTCTTGTTCTAACTTTTCATACTTTTTATCTTCTTCTTGGAAGTGAGCCCATACAGCATCAGTGTTAACCTTAATGGCTTTCTCAAAGCTCCGCCCCAAGGATCCCTCCAGTCTTTTGCCTTCTTTGGCAACTGGGGCAGAGATCATTGTATTCATCTGCTTCCGCATTTCCTTCTGCATGCTCATTAGCTGTTAAAATGAAGCAAGTAAATTAGCTCTTAAATCTGGTCAACAGAAAAGGATGCTTAGACCCAACACGTCCACAGAAAAACAAAGAGGAAAGAGGAAGAGAAATCATTGAATATTCTAGCAAATTGTCAATGGGGAAATCTAATCCAAAGAACTTAATTGGGATTTAGGAAAATATTCTTGATGGTTTTTAATAATTTGTTTTACAGTATATTTTTGGACAATCATGCACCATTATTACCGCCACCACTACTCTGATTCACCACTACTACAACCTCCACTGCAATAACTGATGAAATAACTCTCTCTCTCTCTCTCTCTCTCTCTCTCTCTCTCTCTCTAGTGTCTACTTATCTACCTAGCTTGGAGTTCCAGCTTAGAAATCCAGCTTGCAGTTTCAACATGAACAGAGAAAAGAGAGATGTTAATGGAAAATGCAGTGATATCATAAAAATATTGTCTTTAAGGCAATTTGTCAAACAGAAGGCTCCTATCATAATGATAGGAATCAACTATGCCAATTTGATTGCATAAAGCACTTAAAAATTTTTGCATGTAAAACAGACCGCAGTAGCGCCCCAAAACCTCAGTCACCTGATCAAGTGCATTCTGCATGGCCAACAACTGAGGTAATTCAGCATCATTAGATTGAACACCAGATCTGCGACCGGCTTCATTTGATGGATCTGTGGAGTTGAAAGGGCTTGTGATTGGGGATGAGTTCACCTTTGATTTTTTTCCTTTCATAACAGTGGATGGGGTAGGTGGAACTTCCATGAGAGTTTCAGAATCACCAACCTTTGTAGTCACATCTTTTTCCACTTGATCTTCATCTTCACCACTGTTAGTTCTACATGGTGCCTCAATGACACCACCTCCACTATTCTGCCGAATTGCCATCTCAATGCTAAGATCAGAGGCCTGAGAATAGAAGGATCTTTCTTTTTTCTCTGCAATAATGACTAGGGACTCCTGGGGGTAGTCAAAGTCATTATTTTGGCTGTCTCCTGTCTCTCCAACAACTTTAACCTCTACCTCAATACTTTCTGTATCATTATAGACATCCTGAATATTTGCTTCACCCACTTTTATTTCTTGGAACATTTTAGAATTCTCAGAAGTAGCCATACATTGTATCTCTGATGATGCTATAAGATGGGTTGGGTGTTTATATATTGATGGAGGTTCAGGAACCACTTTGATGTCAGTTTGGGCAACTTTTTTCTCACCTTTCCCCAAATTCTCACCCGAAGAAGAGGTGATATCAGCCACATTTTCTTGCATAGTATCAACTCTGTGGTCAACCAAATAATCCACAACTGGCTGTTCACCAATGTGATCACTGAGTTGTCTAGTAGGTTCAGTTCTATTTGGACTTTGAAGACCTGACAATTTTTTAGATAACCTTGGACTCAAAGGAAGCAGAGGTGACAAATTATTGATTTGTTCTGCATTACTGTGTGGTGGCATAGTGGCAGACATGGTTTCCATGGGAGATACAGCAACATCTGGTAAGCCAGTGGCATCAGAAGAAGGCACCCTTTCAGGATAGCTAACCACTGCAGACCTTTCACAACTGCTTGGAATCATAGGTGGTACAGGACTCGCATTGCCTATATCAGACAGTTTACTTCCATGAGATGATTCTGCAACAGCAGAAACATCATTACTAGAAGCATCAAAAGCACAAGAATCAATGGATTCTGTTTTCTCTAACTCAATGTTCTCAACGGACAGTGGCAAGCATTGTAACAAGTCCAATGCATACTGCTGGATGGCCTGTGTTTGGACACAGTATACCTGGACGATGTGTTCCCCAATTGGCAAACAATCACTAGTTCCAGTAAGACTCAGAATAGGCATTGTAACAGTAAACTCAGCTATGTAATCCATTTGAGTTGCAGCAGGGTAAGGCCCATAATCGATGTGTACGGCATATATAGCATTCTTCTTGGCATTTGCCAACAGAAATAATCCTGCAGAGGGCAGTGCTACAACTTGATTAAAGAATGCATCTTTGATGCTGGATTCAGCAGAACTCTTTAAGGTTAAACTCTGAGTACACTGCCATGTTTCAGAATCACTGGGCAACAACCAGCCTTCGTCACTTGCAGAGGCCCATAACTTCACCTCCTGATTTAGCGGGCCCTGTCAACAAGCCGGAATTAACTATGCTTTAATCACAGATGAATGAATAAGACCACCCGATGAAACGAATCAGTACGTAGGAAATATATAAGGCTGATTGTTGAAACAACTCACTATGATTGTGTTGCTATATCACTAGATAAGCTGAAGGAAAAACTGAAAAAAGTTGCACAACATATTGTTTTATTACAATGAAAAAGTTCCACGTGATCAAGACTACCTATTGTAAAAAGAAAGAAAGGGAGCCTACACCAGTAAGAAGAACAATATGATCAGGGCGATGAGCAGCAGTCAAGAACGTCACGCAGCTCACAACATTACCATCATGAGGTCTCAATATTGCAAGGGGTACAGCCCTACGATCTTCCCATATCTTGACCTGCAACAGATAAATGATTGCTAAATGACAAACCGCACAAGAGGAGTGGAAGATTAATGTTTTTAGCCTGCATACACTGTCAAATTCCCTGATCAAGTCTAAGAATATTGCGACCATTGATAAAATCATAATACAGTGGGATTAAAGACATTGTTTCCTACAGCTTTATGCCTGAGCAGTAGATGAGATTCTTGCTGTCAGCTAGCAATTTTCAATGGTTATGGAAGTCTAGAGGAAACAAATGGACAAGCCAGAAGGCCCCAAAACAAGGAAGGAAAATGAGGCAAGAACAAACCATTCCATCAGTTGAAGCAGAAGCTAAACGGGTGCTCATCCATTGGCACATAGATAACTCAGTAATTTGACCATCATGCTTGCCAACAAGCTGAACCCCATCAATCAACTTATCAATTGGAAAACTGAGAGGTTTTTCAGCTGAAAACACTTCGCCTTTTCCAATTTTAGTGGTATCAAGTCTGAGGATATGATTTCCAATTGCAACCATCAAAATTTCCTGAACATATGCAGTCATCAATGATAATTTCAAAATTACAACCACATGGGAGAAACAAACAGAGAGCCAAAACAATCAGATAGGGTGTTACTGGCAACATCTATAACCAAAAAGGAAAAAAATTCCAGCATTACTTGTTTGTGTGGATGCCAACACACTCGAGGATGAACTGGTTCTCCCTCTGTTCTTATGTAGAGGGCAAGCACAATCTTTTCAAAAATCTGAGGCTTATCTTCCTCATCAGGGCCCTCATTGATCTTCCGCACAAAAACTCGCCCATTAACACATGCACTACAGGAATGAAAGTTAGCAAATTTCACTTAAAAACATAAACAGAATAAATCACAATGCCAACAGTTACCTTGCTAGAAGATGAACATCCTCAGCGAAGAAAGCCATATCAGTTACTTTCTACGAACCAAAAAGAGCACATGGATTATTAAGCAGGAGAGCTCCACAACTCTAGTCATCATGTGGCATCTAGGAATTATGTATAATAAGAGACAACAAAAACTAACGATGTTCAGAGGGGCTATTTACAGGAAGCCTATGGAGTAGCTCAACAGCTAATTCATACTGACACTAGATAAGGAAAGAAAGCCTATAAGAGGATGAAAGATACAAATATGACCAATTGAGCTCACCGCTGGACAAGAAGGAATTACAATCTTATAACAACATAATCGATATGTTTACTGGAAATCTGTACAGCAATCCACAGAATCCAAGGTTGGAACAGTCCTGAATCCTCCTAACAATAAGAATGACATCACACAGGGCATTGGCCATTTTCTTTCTTTTCAAAGCATATTATTCACTATCCTGCCCCTACTTGAAATGGTGACCAATTGTTAGACCTTATAAGTAATCATAATTTGGTACCATGCAAGCAAAGCCATTCTTGCAATACTTTCTTGGAAATCGGCTATACTTTAACCACCGAACAGAGAAGCGACAGCTACAATAATAAGTTGGATTAGTGCAACTGAGCTACAAGTCTACTGTGTGCGGTGGGCCATAAAAAAGGCTTCAAATCAGGCATACCATCTACTAAAAATTTGACTAAGCTAGCACAGAACATATTCAAGGGAATCCAATTCAGTTATTGCTATGCTATTTTTCTGCAACATTATACAGATGAGGCTAAAAAGGAAAGACCTGGTTATGGCCACGAAGCAATGATCTCAATGCAGTATTAATATTGAGGATGCGGATAGCACCAGGCTTGAGACCATAGCAAATGTAACTCCTATTAACAGCTATCTGGCGGCCAAGTACAAGGCCGGGATCCGAGACATATTTAGTGATGGGAGTGACTTCGAGTTGGGGCTGCGCGTCCCCTTGCATCCTCGCATCAATATCATACACGGAATGGCTGCCAATCAAATGACGACCTTTCGGGAGCTTGCCGCTGAGCATCCTCCCGGGGGAAGGGCTGGGCTGCCGCTGCAGCTGGGTAGGGAATGCTAAGCTGACAGGCGGGGCAGAAGGGGTGGGTGAATTACTTTGTTGTTGTTGTTGTTGTTGTTGTTGCTGTTGTCGGTTCTGATTGGTTAAGATGTCCATCAAGACAGCGCCACCGGAATTAGGGTTGTGAATAGGTGAAATTGGAGCAATAGAAGAAGCATGGCTAGGATAAGAAGAGATGGGTTGTGCTGTATAGTGATGGTGATTCTGTTGAAGCTGAGTGGTGGGTGGCGGGTAAGCGGAGAAAAAATGAGGGCGGTAAGGGTTGTTGTGGTGGTAGGCCCCAGTGGGAGTAGAGTAAGAGGAAGATGGCGTGAGATAAGGAAGCGATG
This sequence comes from Bruguiera gymnorhiza, assembly GCA_020883675.1. NCBI lineage: Eukaryota > Viridiplantae > Streptophyta > Magnoliopsida > Malpighiales > Rhizophoraceae > Bruguiera > Bruguiera gymnorhiza. Next base: position 481,693 of record JAIRCJ010001062.1, on the reverse strand, counting down.
ATGATGAGGAGGAGGAGGAGGAGGAAGGGAGGAGAGGGAAGGAAGCAGAGGTGGTGAGATTGCCGCCGCCGCCGCCGCTGCCACCGCCAGAGCTAATAATATTGCTATCGAGAGTTGAAGTTGGATTCTGCTGCTGCTGCTGTTGTTGTTGGGGTTGTGGTGGCATCATATTCATATTCATATTCACATTCACATTCATATTCACAGGGTTTGAAGACGGCTTAAACAGCTTACTCAAATCAAAAACGCCCCCGCCGCCTCCTCCCCCACCTCCTCCCGGTTGGGTTCTATTTGGAATACCGGTTGAAGCCATTCATCAAACCACCGCATTAACTACTGCAACCAAAACAGCTAGAACAAGGACAATAGCCTGATCTGACAATGGTTTTACACTGAAATAATGACCATTTTGTTTAACTGATATTAATTGAGGAAAACAAAAAGGATTAATATTATTTAATTTATTTATTAGAAAAAAAAAAAAACAAACAAACAAAGAAGAAGAAAAGCTCACGGTCACGGCGGAGGAATTCAAAGATCCGTTAAACTTTTTCGATCCTTTCAGATCGGTAAATTAAAAAATAATAATAATAATAATAAAGAAAAATGAAAAAAATAAACAATTCTTAGAAAATAAACAAAAGACTCCCTCTCTCTCTCTCTCTCTCTCTCTCTCCCCCCTTCCTTCCTCCCTTTGTCTCTGCGTCGTCTCTATGTCGGGTCCACTCAACACGAGCCGACGTGGAATTATAGGAGAAAATAAAATTAATGTTACCATATTGTTATTTTTAATTCTGCGTAATTCTATTTTCATAATTGTAAAAATCTCATCGTTGCACGTGGAATAATTGATTTGATTTACTGCAACGGATAGTTGACGCTGCACCGACTTTCCCAGCCAATGGAGAATAAAGAATTCGCGAAAGCACATATATATATATATATATATATTTTTTTTTCCATTTTCTTTTTCTTTATTTGCCACAATTATTTCCATTTTTTATTTATATTCATTTTTAACTACTTACTTATTTTTTTAATTGTTTGAGTTAAATATCTATCCCTTTTTAGAAAAAAAGAAAATCTAATGTGATGTAGTTTAATAAAATAATTATTAAATTAAAAAAATAAAATAACATTTAAAGCAATGAATAAATTATGTATTTTTTTTTTTTTGTCGAACATTTTGTTTTCAGAGGGCGGATATGTCATCAGGCTGCACGCGCAGGCAGACACGCACTGCCATTCACAGCTGCGATTGGGGCAGGTGCTCCCCAGATTCTACGCATCCAATCGAATCCCTAGATCCAGCCAAGACAAGACCAGGTTCTGTTGTCGCTCGCTAACTTGGAGAAAATCGTAGACATAGTTATTGTCGATTAAATTCAAAGTTGAATCTCGTTATAGGAATTTAAGCAGATGAATGAGCCGTGCTGAACTGAATCGATCAACAACCACTAGTGCCTCACTCAAAGGAAGAAGAAGAAAAAAACCTGGGAATATTGAGACCAGGAAAGATTAGACAGACCCCGGATTCATGCAATGCCAATTCGCAGTTTCTTTGACAATGATTCGGTAGACGATAATTACAAACCCAGACCAAGAGGGGGATAGAGTGAAAAGAATTTACAAATATTAAATATAGCAATACATACACCGGAATTGACGTGTAGGAGAATTCAGTCACACCATTCCAGAGCCGCAAAAACAAAAACGAATCGAGGAAGGACTTTCCAAAGGGTGCTGTGCTAGAAACAGGTTGTTAAAAGCACAGAAAGTGAGATGTCAAATTCAACCGCAACAGCCTCCAGCTTGAGAAGAAGAGCCATCTCTGCCTCCTGATGTCCCCGGGATTCCACCATATCCAACTTTTATTCCGTAAGACTGCAGAACACAGAATAATGTATCAACTTCACCCACTTACGGCTCTCATTAATCAACACCATAACCGGGATGCTTAATATAGACTAGACTATCTTAAGCTGATAAAAATTCAAATTAGAAAATTAATCTCACGGAATTGAGATGGAATCCACAAAATGCAAAAAAATTTTTAAAAGAAAAGGAGTCAATTTGACAATCCTCTCGGACCACTATTTAGTGAGGGGACAATGTAGAGAGCCACATCCGAGCAAGTAATGCCACAGGAGTGATCCCGTGGGAACATCCCCTGTGGTTAAGATCCTATATGCTCATCTTAGAGGTCTCAAATTCAAATCGTAGGAGGAAGGTGTGAGACTTATAAGAAATGAGAAAGCTACTCTTGTTGTGTAGCCTTAACAGCCCAATGGGCCTCCTTATAGACTGAAAAAAATTTAAATCTTGGAAAGTTTTTCTGTAACCTGTCTTTGACTATGAGCAAAACACATCCTCACACAAGAGCTTAGATGGGGAAAAAAGACCAGTCAATCAAAAGAATGCAAGCTGACCTCGTTCGATACATCAAAAACTCCATCCTGAATCTTCTTGTATATTGTTGCAGCAGTTTTTATAAATCCCTGCACAGAGAATATTACCATTTTTAAAATGTCACAGATCATGTTGATGGGAGAATTTCTCATTTTTAAGCACTCCCAACACATAGGCATTATGCCCATTTACCTCCTCAACATTCTGACCAGTCTTTGCAGAGGCCTCCATGAAGATTAATCCATGCTCCTTTGCAAATTGTTCTCCTTCCTCCGTGCTCACGGCTCTTCTATGAGCAAGATCACACTTATTACCAATGAGCATAATTGTCATGTTTGAATTTGCATGCTGCCTTGCATCCTCCAGCCAGCTAGCCAGGTGATTAAAGGTTTCCCTCCTGCAGAGCAAAATGAACAAAAGTAGTGCCAATTATAGTCCAATATGGTTTGCTTTATTAAAAACCAATGTTTTTCTCTATATCATGTGTAATGCAGTTAACTACTTTGGAGCTTCAAAGACTTGCACTTAGCTACAAGAGGTAGATGGTAGAGGCTTGCAGTACCTCGTTACAGTATGAATAATGTAGGGCCAACTTAGCCCCCAGTCATCAGTGCAGGTTTGGTCAAAGTGAAAAAAGAATGCATGCAAACCTTGTCTAGTTAACTTCCTTCTACTACATCAACATGTTAAATAGGAAGCCTGTGGATCATTTGAAATGATCAAGGAACTTTAAATGGTAATAGTTATGGGTTGCTGTATATTGAATGGAGAAAACACCCATGATAGCCAAAAGCATCATGCATTTACATTTCAAAACGATAGAAACCTTCAAGGCTCATAATGCTTGAACAAGAACAATAGTCATACATTCAGTGCCTAGTCCTGGTGACTGCAAACATGCAAAACAGGACCACAGCTCAAGCAAAGAATCAACCTGGTAATATCATAGACGAGCAGAGCCCCAGCAGCCCCTCTATAATAGGACCTTGTAATTGATCTGAAGGATTCTTGTCCAGCCTGTCATATATTCAAGAGACTCTGTCACCTTATCTTCGCCCAAACAGCAGTTAAGGCGCACATGAAACAGAAACGGAATAAGCACATTTGAGCAACACAGAAAGGAAAAATGCTCTAATTTTAGATGTAGTTAGGAGATGGACAGAGCACATTTATTTGGCCAGGAAATCCAACAATTCCTCGCCCCAACCCCAGTTTTTCATTAACCCTTCTTTTTAAGTTGCAGAAAGCAAACACATCTAATCCAAGAAACTGCTCACCAACACATCCGCAGCAGTGAAACTCCAGAACGTACAACCCAAGAATAATCGCCAGAAAAGATAACATTTTCCTTTACCACTTACATTTCGACAATGGACCAACAAGGTGGGTAGGCAACAATAATTAAATCTGAAACCAGGAACCCAACATCAAAATTTCTCTATTCTACAATAACAAACAATTCTTGAAACCAATGGACACACCTAATAATTTCTCTATTCTATACGTAATTTACAAACGAAAAGCATAAAGAAAACAAAAAAAAAAAAAAACTAATAACCGAACCCATAAACATAATCCAAAATTTAAGATTTTCAAACACGCTATAGAGCAAAAGAGCAAACCGTGTCCCAAATTTGGAGCTTGATAGGCTTGTTATCAATAGCGATCATCCGAGCCCCGAATTCCACGCCGATGGTCAGGTCATGCACCGGCTGGAACCGCTTGTCCGTGAATTGTAGCAGAAGACACGATTTTCCCACTCCTAATACCCATATTTCAACATCACAAAAAAATCAAAAAAAAAAAAAAAGAAACACACCCAAAAATTAGCAAAACCCAGTAACAATCACATCATTCCAGAGCGATAACAGTAAATCAAATTAAAGAATTTACCAGTATCGCCGATGATGATGTACTTGAATAGATATGCGTACGACATCTTCGTACCCTTTTTATGTTCCTTTCCTTCCGTCTTTTGTAGTGAAATTTAAAGAGCGAATCGAGAGGGCGGGTTGTAACTATAAAAACCCAAAAAAAAGTTTTTTTTTTTTTTTCTTCTCCTTCTCTCTTTTCTAGGAAATGGAATTCCGACTTCCTACAGCTGGCGAGGCGAAAAAGAGAAAAATTAAAATTAAAATTAAAATTGTGAAAGCCTCGGCAGCGAGGACGCTTGATGCTTTTGTTGGCTTTGTTGGGTAAATACATTTAAATAAATATATAAATATAAAAATATAAATTAATTATATTTTAGTTACTAATATAAATAAATAAAATTAAAAATATAAAAAAAATTGAATACTCTTTATAATTATCTCCTATTTAAATAAATGTGACTATTTAGTAATATTCTTTTAATTTATCCATTTTACACTTGGCCCAAATTTCTTTTCTATGGGCTTGGCTGGGTTGCTTGTTACCATCTGCACTTGGGTTATAAATTTTTAATTTATGCCACTTAAAGGTGCATTAGTGTTACGAAACCCATCAATTAAATTAATTAAAATTAATGTGACAATGTCAATAAAAGTATTTTCACTTGTATTCAGAGAGAATATTAGGTATATCAAGCTCCTATACACTTTTTTATTTGGTATGTAACAATTTGATGGGATGTGATTATGATTAGATTTTGTCCATTCAACATATTTTTAAAAAATAATAATTAGGTAAATTTTAAAATAATAAATTTAAATAAATATAATTAATTTTTATATTACATGTAAAATATCAATATTATATAAATTGATAAATATATAATATAAAAATTAATTATATCTATATGAATATATCAATTTTAAATTTATTTAAATTTCTAATTTTAATGATTAATAGTAAAATAAAATAAAAGTCGTTACCTCGTGTCAAGGGCATGCATAATGTTTTGGGAGTCTCCATAATGCACGAAATGCGTCCATCAAGATTGATTCCCAAGAATTTTATGAAATTGAATTTCTGATTTTCCAAAAAAATAAGATGGATACCGAGCAAACATGATCTCACACTAGTGAAGCTGTGGTGACAGCAGCAAGCAACGAGTGATGAACTTAAATGTATATCTTACCTGTTTACAGAGCAAGACTCTGGCTTTGTACTGCAATATGCCCAAAATCGGTTCTAATTTTGAGATTAAGGTAAAAAGTTTATAGAAATGAGAAGAGTTATGTACCTCACGAATTAATGAACCTTCTAATGAAACCCCCCCCCCCCCCAAAAAAAAAAAAAGTATGCACAGGAAATAGACAGAGAATGAAGTGAAGCAATCAAATATTCAAATAATTGTTTCCACTTCCGGGTCTTTCACAGTTATTTTCTCGGGAACTCTTGAATTAGGGACCAATTTTCCGAGACATGTTTAAGAGACCAAAAGAACAATTATTCAAGCAAAACAATGCTCTTTCTCTAAACTAGTCATCAATGCCAAGTTCCTATTTGAATCCACCAGCTACCGAATCCTGTTGTTAAATGTAGCCTTTACTTTGCTGATGACTCATCTAAGTTTGAGAACCACCGTCGATAACTGCAATGGGACTCCTAACATAGTGTTTACCGTCTGTCCATGTTAGCCATCCAAATTCATACTTTTTAGCTGCACCAGCCCACTTGGGTTTCAAAGTCATCTTAAAGCTTTTATCTTCACCAACATACTCAAATGTCAAGGTGTTGGGCTCAACAGAAACTGAAACTCCGTATGGTTCTCTAACATGAGCTGCATATTTTCCTGGTGAGCCAACGTTCTTCAGTTTCCGGGTCAAAGTGACTGAGCTGGGGAGTTGAGTGACAGCCATTGAAGGGTAATTGAAATCTAAGAGACTGACTGATTCAGGACATTGGTACGAACTACCGGTGAAATGTTTGATCTTCTTTTGGTCATAGCCAATGGCACAGAGGAAGTACAAATAATCATCGGCACTTAAGTCGTACACCAATCCTGGATCAACTGCGCGGTTTGGTCTAATATGCCCGGAACCATAATCCAATGGTGTTGCCTCCTCATTATCTCCATCATGCATTGAATGGTTGGTGTTATCCCTTGTTCTTGCTGCAGCAAAATTGGAAGGGGCAATGGAAGAAGTTAGACAGGAAAATGTCAATGTTTATTTGGTAATTGCGATGACTCGTTCCAAGGACACATCCAACAACAAAAGGCTCACTGAAAGCTCTGGAGCTCTTACCAGTCGTCATGATTGCAGATTTTATGGCAGCTGGACTCCATTCAGGGTGGAGGGTTTTGATAAGACCAGCGAGGCCAGAAACGTGAGGACAGGACATAGATGTACCGGATTCAGTGTTGAAAGCAAACCTGCGAGTATCGTTGGGGATGCCCGTAGGGCCTGTTGCTTCAGTATAGGCTGCTATAATATTTACTCCAGGTGCAGTAACATCAGGCTGGACATTGAGTACATTCGAAAGTATAGTCAGTCATCTAAAATTGCAATCAATAGTAACAAAGGGCAGCTTACATCCAATCCAGTAAAATACAGGTTGAGAAATAACAATACACCAGGCTTAGAAATCCTGAGAATGTACAAGATTAGCAGGATAAACCTTTATAATATCAGATGTCACATTATTTGGACCCCTGGAGGAGAATGAGGCCATGAAGGGAGCAGGGCTTGTATGCAGCTGCGCTTTTGAGGGTGTAATGAATCCCACAGGATTACTGACAAATTAGACCACATATAAACAATTTCAAGGAAAATTTGTGGATCAAATCAAAAAAGAGTGAGAGAAAGTATTGATACTTGGAAGAACTAATGTAGTCCATTATAGCTTGACCATCTGTATAAGTGACTTGTGCTGCGGGCAGAACGTGGGGATCAGCAATGAGTTCATTGCCACTCTGCGGATCATTGCAAAGAATCATCCCTATTCCACCAGCTGCAGCAACATTTTGGCCCTTCTCGACTCTTGCATTCACTCCTCTGAGACAAGCCACTATTTTACCTTTCACCTTGTTTGGATTCAATGATTGTTTCATACAAAGATTGCTGCATAGCACCGTCATTGCCACTCACATTTAGAATCATCACGCCACCACTACGTAATTTATGAGTATGCATAATTTAAGTTGCATGTGCAATTGAAGGTTGAAAATAATAGATTTGTAGCAGTGTCTTCTTACGCGCCATCACTATATGCACCAGCAGCCACGGCCTGCTTCCCAGTAATAAGCGGATAGAATTTGTTTTCTTTCAAAGGTTTAGAAAGGCCTGTTCCCTGGTATTAGATAATCACAAGCGAGTTAGATTGCAGTATAAAAATGTTTGAGGAGTTCATATGAGAAAGAATGTTTGGATGGAGATGAACCTTGAAGCGCTTCCCATTTTGGAGCTCAACAAATGCTTGAAACTCCCGATCCATCGTACTTGCTGCGACAGTTATCATCCAAGGAGAAATATTTGAAACAGTTCCATAACCTGGTCCAGCATTTCCAGCCGAGCAAACTACAACAAGACCTTTTCTCACCGCGTGAAAGGCACCAATTGCAATGCTATCAGTGACATACTCGAGGGGATCCCCGCCAAGTGACACCGAAAGCACATCGACGCCATCGTGTATGGCTGCATCAAAGCCTTTCATGATATCTCCATCATAGCATTCACCAGAGCCTTCGACAGGTGGCCAGCACACCTTGTAAGCAGCCACTCTGGCTTTAGGGGATCCACCTTTGGCTGTGCCATTACCCAAGCCTAATACATTTGCTCCCGGAACAAAGTTACCACCAGCTGTTGAAAGAGTGTGAGTCCCATGGCCTTCATGGTCACGAGCAGAGTTCCAAGATGGGTCTATTTTCAAAGAGGGGTCCATTGAACGCACAGCAGCAACATATGCTTTGTTAAAGTATCTTGCACCAATAAGCTTCCTGCAAAATAACCAAGTAGCCAAAAATAAATTTAATACCCTCCATTTTTTCATCCATTAGCTGCTAAAATTGGAGACTCGGTGTTACAAATGAAACTAGCATCACTGAGCCAAAACTTGTTGGTGGCATGTAATCTCTTAGTTTTTAACAAATTGTCCCTACCATTGTACTAGTACAAGTGCGAATATAGCTTATTGGTAGTTCATACTCCCTTTTTATGCAGCAAATATATTAATCAGACTGCTTAGCCAGAAGCCGATGGAATTAGCTGAGTTTTAGTCCAGGCCATTTGGGTTTCTTATCTTGTCAAAAGTAAATTACACGGCATGGTAATGGCATAATAAAAAGGAAGATCAATCGACAATAATGATTCAGCAAGCGCGAAGGTGATACTATAAACTTTACTTTGAAAAACTCTCTCCTTTACGTCCATAAAGTGGCAAGGCATCTGTGAGTGGGATTTCTCTAAAGCCAAAGGATAAATGAACTAGGATAAAGGAGCAACAAATTCATCTGATAGATGGTGCAGAGGTGACCTCTTGCATGGGACGCCAGCTTTCGTGTTGTTCTGACATATTCCTTTCCACTTTGATGGTATGGGCCCAAATCCTTCGTCACTAAAGCTCTTTGATTCTGGCCAAACACCTACCATAAGACCCCAATAAAATTTCAAATGATTAACATGCAGAATGTCCCACATGAGGCCAATTTGTCAAAAAAAGATACCCTTTTGCACCCCATCTAGAGTGACAAAAGGTATAATGGGTCCACTGAGTGATTCCTGTGGCAGGATATATATTAGTCTAGTTAATGCCTTGAATGAGTTTTCTGTTTTCAATTCAACGATTCAAAGCTACAAGCCAGGCGGGACTGAAATCCTATTTTATATAACATGGTACCTCAACATTACAAACAGTAATAATAGTCCAGATTTACTTAAAAAAGAAATGGGAGAAAAGGGAATAGAAAAATGAATAAGAAAAGAAAAAGGACCAGAGAAAAGTGACTACCAGTATCGAGGTTGGCTATGATTGTATCTTCACCAAATCTAGCTTTACTCCACGCAGATTTGGAGTGGATTACACCATTGCTTTCCAGTAACATAAAATCCCATGATCGTGTTGTGTGCGGTTTCTTTGCCTGGTTCAAGAAAACTGACACAACGCTTGGATGTTCTGCATTTGATGCACAACATCCCAATCAAACTCAAGTTACACACAGTACCGTAGACACCAAGTTATAATGCGATGCCTGTTCTTAACCCAAGTTACATATTTAACACCAAGTTCCGAATCATTGACTTTATGGGTTGTCTCAAAAGGACTGAACTTGGATATGTGGGTTAAGTGCAAGTCCAAGTTAGTGTTAGGGGTCAAGCCCCTGCAGGCCTGCACTTTGGGCCATGATTCACCCACCCAGATTACGGCTTTCCTTTTTTAAGATATCTCCATCAAAATAATGCACGTCCTTACTTGCAATTTCAGCTGCCTCTTCCTCTTCTAGCAGTGCAGCAAAGCCATTGATATGCTTATTGTATGAGTAGATGATTGAGTCTCTGGCATTATCGGCACTGCATGAAAAGTGGGATATATTATCTACCGTGAGTCCTAAAAAAGCCAATAGCATTAAAGACTTACAGCAAGAACAACGAAAGAAAGATGATACCTTCCCAAGAATGATCCAAGAAACTCGTGATGAGAATTGGTTGCCCTCTCAAGATCAGCCTCGGAGGGTTCAGGACCATGTTCATGTGATCCCAGGTACACTATGTATGACTTTTGACGGGAGGTCAAGAGAATGTAAACAAGAATAGATTAAGATGATCAGATTAAAAAAAAAAAAGAAAAAAAGAAATTCAAAGTACAATTTCGTTTCATTAGAAGAACAAATATACAAGCATGGAGGATAAACGCATTACCTTTTTTATTGCAAAAGTGGGTGTTAGAAACAAAGAGTAGAGAGTGAAATATAGAATAATAAGCACGAGGGAAAGCTTTGGGAACCACATATTTGCTTTTCTTTGTGGTTCTAAAAACCAAGGCAAAAGAATAAAGAGATTAGGCCCTGCTTTTGGGCCTTTTTATAGTTCAGATACCGAAATCTCTGCTTCAACAGCACAAAAGGGACTCAAATGGAAGAGTCTTGTACCCGCGAAGAATAATTCAGTTATTTATTGGCTAAAAACTATAAAACTCTCGGATTATTATGCCCCTTATCTTTTGTTCAACAAAATTCAATTATGGATATGGCTCTTACCTAACTATGATCACTTTATTTTCAAGATAATCATATTTTTCAGATTATCGTGATCAAGGATATAAACCACCAAAACTAATTTTCAGTGTTATGTCACTGTTACTTCTAAATCCAATGACACGGGGTTGTGGGAATTTTATGAGACATTCTGAAAATTACTTTTGATGTATATCGCTTCAAATTTATCTAAAAGGATTCTTGGTTGTAAAAGAAAAAAAAAAACTAATAATTTCGAGTATTATAAGGCAAGTGCTCGACTCCTAGGACATTCGTTTCTGATTAAGAGTATGTTCTCTTGGAGTGGCATGAAGGTTGCTGTCATTTGAACTAACCAACAAAACTTCCGCCATATTAATTGACTATAATATCGGGAAGTTGAAACCATTTGACACGATGGTTGGCAGGGATTGTGGGAAATGGGAATTACGCTGCTGGGGGCAAAGTTGCATGAGTTTTGAAATGGAACCCAATTATAAGCGGGGAATGTCCTTTTTTTTTTAGTTATTAATGGCCACGAGATGAAATCAATGCATGATCCTAAAAGGAGAAAAAAAAAAGAGGTATAATATATTTCTCATCGCAACTATGTGTTGATATTAAGAATCACCTTTCTTTATTCAACTTCTTTAGTGAAAAAAAGATCAAATCCTCGATAACGACTGTTCTTTTCAACAACATAGATCGTAGATCGATGTACAAACATCGAGAGGATCGCTGATTTTAACTTTTAAAGGCACCACTCCACCATCAAACTTATGAGCTTTTCACTCGAGTGGGTCGATTCTTTATAAACGTGAGCAAACGGGTTCTGCCGATTTGCACCATCAAATACATTGTTAAAGAGGACTCACTCATATATCACTAGTGAACCTACAAATAATTCAATGCTAGATTTTTGGAGGAACTTGCTCTATCAAGTAATCATGGTTTCTTTAATGAGATTATGGCAATTATAATTTCATTCATTAGGCGTATGGTCAACTCGGTGGACCAAGTTAACATAACATAGCAATTTTGAATTTTGCAAGCTCATGGGCATGCATCGATATCATGCATCTATACATTAGGGCCCAGTCAACAATGATTTGAAAATTTTGCAAATTGCTAGGACAATGGTCTATTATTATCAAAATTAAAGGGTCATCCAAAAAGACCAAAAATCCTAAATCAATTCCAAGACAAGAGGTGGAAAAAAATTTTATTAACGTAAGCTTATAGGGTTCAGTTCCAGATTATGAACATTTCACTTGAGAAAGCTTAAGTTCCAGTTCTGGTCTTCCTCACTACAATAGGACTCCTAACATGGTGCGAACCATCTGACCATGAGAGCCTTCCAAAGGCATATCTGCCAGTCCTAAACCCATTAGCATCATCCAACGTTACCCTGAAACTTTTCTCTTCATTGATCCTTGTGAATCTCAGACTCATTGGTTCAATCTTCACTGATAATCCATCAGGCGCTTTGATGCGAGCTCTATATAACCCTGGAGTCCCCACATTCTTTAAGGTTCGAGTCAATGTGACCTTGCCTGAAAGGTTAGGAACAGTAATTGATGGATAGTTGAAGTCCAACAAACTGGCATTTTTGCGCGGACACACGTACGGATCTTCCGAAAAAATTGCTAATTGCGTTGAATTGTAGCCGATGGAGCATAAGAAATTCAAGTAGTCTCTAGTAGTTAAATCATAGATCAAGCCTGGGTCCGCTGCACGGTTTGGCCATACATGCCCTGAACCATAGTTGAAGGGGCTTGCCTCATCAAGGAAGCTGGTAGCAATTGGTTGCCTGACATTACTTCTAGTTCTTGCTGGAAGGTCACAAGTATCGTGCAATAGTTTTAATTTTATGTTGTTTATCATAAACCTTCAAGTTAAATGCAGAGAGGATGGATAATGAAAGGAGATGGGAATACCAGTGGTCATGATTGCAGACTTAATTGCAGCAGGACTCCAATCAGGGTGCATGGCTTTGAGAAGACCAGCAATGCCAGAAACATGGGGGCATGACATTGAAGTCCCCGAGACAATCTTGAATGGAAATTTGCGCCCGTCTTCAGGCAGAAAAGAAAAATGCGCTTCTGTGTAGGCAGCTAAGATAAAGGAACCCGGTCCAGTAATGTCGGGCTGAAATTTAAAGAAAAAGTTGATGAGAAGTACATTGCAAGCACATCTAGTTCGAGCTCTCAAATGTCCAAGTTCTCTTCTGTTGTCTGTGCTCAAAAGGCACTTTCTTTTGGTCAATTTTTGTTGTTTTTGGAAGAGAGGAACACACCTTGAGTATTTCTGGAGTGATTGCATTCGGTCCAACAGAAGAAAAGCTAGCCATGATAGGAGCAGCCACCTCTCCAACTTCAGTGCCACCACTTATGTATGCCACTGGTGATCTGAGCAATGAAAAGTATTTCGCAGAAAAGATGTCAACCTGGGCTATGGGGATTGACAACTTGCCACAAGCACATACTAATTGTGCCAGAGGAAAGAACACTGAAGGACTCACTTTGTGCTATGGATGTATAACAAAATGGAGAGACCATCAGCTGCGGAGACAAGCGAAGTTGGAACAAAATGTGGTCGAGGATTAATCTTAGATGCTGGAAATGAATTGGCGAGAACCATTCCAATGCCTCCCGCCTGAGCAACACCTAAGCCTGGCTCTATGACGTTTTGGGCGGTACCACGAAAACATAACACGATCTTTCCTCTCACCTTTCTTGCGTCGAGGGATCCAGGAGAGCAGTGTTGTCTGCCAAAAAAGGCATAGGTGTTTAAGATTATGGTGACTGCAAAGATAACTTGTTTGACAAAACACGAATAAGCTTGCTTACGAATCACGAGCGGAAGCATTGGCAGCTTCGGCATCCGCTGAATAGATCAATGGATGATACTTCTTAGCTGGTAATGTATTGGTATTAAAGCTCCGACCCTGATCAATACAATTTCCTAGAATGTAAACCTCGGATAGGCTCAAATACTACAAAATGCAATCAGCTCACTGGATTATCCACCAAACACAAACCTTAAATCTCTTGTTATTTCCAAGGACGACATCGGATGGAAAGTCCCTATCAATTGTGCTGGCTCCGACAGTTAGAATCCATGGAGCTTCACTTGTAACTGTTTCATTTGCTGGTCCCATGTTTCCCGCAGAGCAAACTACAAGAATCCCATTTTTAACGGCATGAAATGATCCAATCGCAATGCTGTGTACGAAGTAAGGAAGATGTATACTTCCTCCAAGCGAAACGGACAATATGTCAACCCCATCTTGAATTGCAGCTTCAAAAGCGGCCAATATGTCGGCATCATGGCAGCCTGGCCAGCAAACCTTGTATGAAGCGACCCGCGCGCTCGGTGACCCGCCTTTTGCCGTTCCATTGGCGGAACCAAGTAAGTTTGCGCCAGATACAAAGCGACCGCCGGCTGTTGAGAGGGTGTGGGTGCCATGACCATGAGTATCTCGTACTGTATTGAAGGATGAATTAAGCGGACGACCTAGGGCAGCTTCATAGCCCTTGTTGAAGTACCTTGCTCCAATCAGCTTCCTGTCGGCAATAACATTCTCTTTCATTTCTGTTATGTTCGAGTTTCCTAGGCTAGTAGTAACTTGGAAATAATGCTGTCTGATCCGAATATTCTTGCAAACTGCCATTTAAACCCCCCCCAAAAAAAGAAAGAAAGAAGGATTTTTTATTGAATTTTAATTCACCATGTAGCGATGCCGATCGACCCACCCAATGAAATTGTAAGAATTTTATTTTAGATCAAAGATTTTTTTTGTTTTTTTCTGAGCAACGATAGATGTGCCATACTATATGCTATTTGCAGGGGTATTTTTTTCTGCCTTAAGCAGTTGAGAAAACGAAACCTGTTGCATTTAACTCCGTCATTTGTCTCGCAGTAACCTTTCCACCTTGATGGAATGGGTCCCATCCCCTCGTCGTTGAAACTTTCTGATTCCGGCCACACGCCTAGCATCCATCCATCAGCCACCGCAAAAGTCAATGGCGAAATGGTCAAACATATGTCAACACACCATAAGATCAAAACCGAAATGATCAAACGGAAGTCTGGAAAAGGGTGGGGGGAATTACCAGTGTCAAGGTTTCCAATAATTACGTCCTCACCAAATCTGGCTTTCTGCCAGAGAGAATCTGTTGGAATTTTCCCATCGCTTTCTTCTAGTCCAAGAAACCCCCATGACCTTGTGGTGTGTAGTTCGTTCACTTCATTTGGAAAAACTGATACAACCTCCGGGTGCACTACACACCATTATTGTGAACAGAAATTGCAAACAATTAAACTAAATTTTTTGTATAAGTCATGTAATGAATTACTGAGATATGACATGATAAGCCGTCGTTGTGTATCCATACTTGCGACTTCATCTACTTCTTCGTCTTCAAGAGTTGCGGCAAATCCATTGATGTAACTCGTGTAGGAATAAAATATTGCTTCTTTTGCCTTGTTCTTGCTGTTTCCCCGCCATGGTTATGGATTAGCAATAGAACGTGTCACATTCAATGGGATTGAATTATAAATTAAATCATCACCTTTTCATGCAAGAACCCAATAGCTCGTGGTGGGATTCAGTCATTCTATTGGCGTCCGTGGTCGAAGGTTTGGAAATCTGCGAGCTTGTCCCCAGGTACACCACGTAAGACTGAACAGCATATGTAGCGTAACATTAGTAAAGCCCATTTGAACCAAAAGATAAAAAAAAAAAAAAAAGAATAAAAGGCGGGATTGTTATCTCTTTTGATAAAGGTACTCTTTCTGGTGTGGACCAACATGTTTACATGCATTTCAAGAAAAGATGAATAGGGAGGAGGCCTTGCCCCCAGTCAGGCAGCAATATCTCTTGCATGAATGGGAAACAAAAACAAAAAAAAAAAAAAAGAGGCAAAGTGAGAAACTGAGAAGCTGTATTCTTGCCTTTTTGACAGCCAGTGTTGGACACTGCAAAGATGACAAAAGATACAGCAGAAACAGAAGATAAGCGATAACCCCCATAATTCTTATTTCTTGCTACCTTGTAGATCGATGCAACACACGAAACAAGATCAAACTTTTATGTGGGAATTCTGACTGCTAAATCGCAATCAATTAATTAGACTTTCCAGGTTATTAATATTATAGTCAATGTTTGACAAGTTCTGCTTCCGAGCGTTATTTTATAGTGTAGATTATACAGAAACTGAACTTGTCCCAAGTATGACTTGATCACCCCTGCCCCCAAAACTCAGTATGCCATGATCGAGTTTTCACAATAATTGGGATTCAAAGTGAGACACTATTTGATCATGCTTAATTGTGTTTTTTTTTTTTTTTGGGTAAACCAAGAAAAAATAATTGTAGATATTAGTTGTATTGTCACCGATTACCATTTCCTCTGAACTTTCTTTTTATTTTTTTGTTGGGTTTTTTTCCTTTTTAATACATTCATCATCCCCGAATCAATATCATAACGAAAGTAAGCAAAGCAATTATTATTATTATTATTTTAAATTTTTAGCCCAACCCCAACTTGTCTCTAAGATGTCTATCAATCAAGCTTTGCTCCAATCATATTTGAGTCAAGAAGGTCTATTTTTTGCAAATCACCGTCGCTAATGTGGCCGTGTTTTCTTACCTGGCCCTAGAATTGAAATGAGGCGATGAATTGGCCGATGGACGATCACGATTAAGTTAAAAGTCAATGCTGAGGGAATGAGAGTATCCATCGGGAGTGGTGCTGATGACCTACGCATGATTTGTCCTACCCAACGCCCACTACAATTCTCCGCCAGTATAATTTAATTTGACTAAGTTTGAGTCAGCGCGAAATTTTTTTAAAATTAAAAAAAATTAAATTAGTAAAATTTTTTTCTTCTTAGAAAGCAAAATTTAATAATATTTTTTTCTTTTATCAATAAAATTCTTATTTAATTATAATAAAATATCTATTAATTAATTCATAAAATTTATTTTAATATATTTTATTATTTTTAATTTATAAATTTTAATAATATTAATATATGTGAGATATAAAATTCAAATATACCAATTAATTTGATCTACCAAATTTTTAATTATATTATTATCAAATAAATGAGCTTACTCTTTAACAAATATATTATGCGTTGACAAAAATTTAAAGTTTCATTTATTTTACTTATAATTATCAATCCTATCAATAGTCTATTTTTTTAAAAGAGTGATAATTCATCTGAATTCTTGAATTTTAAATCTTGTGATACTAAACAAGGATAACAAAACAAAGATAACAAAAGAATTGAATTGAATTCCACAATTGTTTATGGAATCAAACAAGCTATAAATGTCACAAGGCAATCCAAAAATTCTTGCTTATACTATCAAATCCAGAAAAAAAAATAAATAAAAAAATATATATATATATATATATATATATATATATATATATATATATATATATATATATATATATATCGTTGATGCTGGCAAATAGAAAATTGGGCGTGAAACAGCGGAGGCCCAATGTAACCGACGTCGTTTATATCGACCGACACGGTATTAAGTAGCATAAAGCCCCATCTATTCTTATTTCCTAATAATTTTTCAAACCCAGGAAAGAGAGCGCGAACCGACGGGTTCAAACCCAGGAAAGAGAGCGCGAACCGACGGGGGAGGCGCAAGGTGCGGCGGCTTCTTTCTCCGTCTGAATCTCAATCCGATTGATCGGCAAGTCCTTTGCTCTGATTGTCTCTGCACATATCTTGTTGCTTGCTTGGTCATCCCAAAATTGAATTGCTAGGCGTTCGAATCTGTTGTTTTTGTACGTTTCTTGATTGGGTTTTCGTTTCTCAAGATTTTCTTTCTTGAATCCGTTCGTTCGTTTGTTTGTTTCTTGATGACATCCTTTTTCTTGAATAATTACATCGTTATCTTTAGAGATGATTCCTTCCTTAATGGCATCCATCCATGATTCGTCTTCACAGTTTCTTGAATGGCATGCATTGTAAATGCACGCATCTCCCAATATCCATGGTTTCTTTCGGCAGCCTAATCTCAAGAATTACTCAATCATTCTAACTATGTATTAACATTAAGAATTACTCTTCTTCTTTTTTTAAAAAAAACAAAAGACTAAATATTCTATTACAGTTATTCTTTTCAGCAAAACATCGAGAGAATCGCTGATTTTAATTCTTAAAGACACCACTCTACCATCAAGTATATGAGCTTTTCACTCGAGTGGGTCGATTCTTTGTAAACGTGAGCAAATGGGTTCTGCCGATTTGCACCATCAAATACATTGTTAAAGAGGACCCACTCATATATCTCAAGTGAATCTACAAATAATTCAATGCTATATTTTTGGAGGAACTTGCTCGATCAAGTAATCATGGTTTCTTTAATGAGATTATGACATTTCTATTTTATTTTATGGTATAATTTCATTCATTAGGCGTATGGTCAACTCGGTGGACCAAGTTAACATGACAAAAAGTTTGAATTCTCCAAGCTCACGGGCATTTATAGATTTCATGTATCTATACATTGGGGGCAGGTCAACAATGATTTGCAAAATTTGCAGTTTGCTAGGACAATGAATGACTCGTGGATGGCTTCGGAGCAAGATTTTTCAACAGGAGAGTACATTTTTAGCTAAGTTGACAAGTCAAAACAACGGTCTATTGTCATCAAAATTAAAGGGTCATCCAAAAAGAGCAAAAAGCATAAATCAATTCCCAGATAAGAGGTGGGAAAAAAATTTTTATTCACGTAAGCTTATTGGGTTAAGTTCCAGATTATGAACATTTCACTCAAGTGAGCTTAAGTTCCAGCTCTGGTCTTCCTCACTACAATAGGACTCCTAACATGGTGTGAACCATCTGACCATGAGAGCCTTCCAAAGGCATATCTGCCAGTCCTAACCGCGTGGCCATTCCTATTAGCATCATCCAACGTTACCCTGAAACTTTTCTCTTCATTGATCCTTGTGAATCTCAGACTCATCGGTTCAATCTTGACTGATATTCCATCAGGTGCTTTGATGCGAGCCCTATATAACCCTGGAGACCCCACATTCTTTAAGGTTCGAGTCAATGTGACCTTGCCTGAAAGGTTAGGCACAGTTATTGCTGGATAATTGAAGTCCAACAAACTGGCATTTTTGCGCGGACACACGTACGGATCTTCCGAAAACAATGATAATTGTGTTGAATTGTAGCCGATGGAGCATAAGAAATTCAAGTAGTCTCTAGTAGTTAAATCATAGACCAAGCCTGGGTCCGCCGCACGGTTTGGCCATACATGCCCTGAACCATAGTTGAAGGGGCTTGCCTCATCAAGAAAAGTGGTGGCAATTGGTTGCCTGACATTACTTCTAGTTCTTGCTGGAAGGTCACAAGTATCGTAAAATAGTTTTAATTTTATGTTGTTTATCATAAACATTCAAGTTAAATGCAGAGAGGATGGCTAATGAAAGGAGATGGGACTACCAGTGGTCATGATTGCAGACTTAATTGCAGCAGGACTCCAATCAGGGTGCATGGTTTTGAGAAGACCAGCAATGCCAGAAACATGGGGGCATGACATTGAAGTCCCTGACTCAATGTAGAATGGAAATTTGCGCCGGTCTTCAGGCAGAAAAGAAGCATGCGCTTCTGTGTAGGCGGCTAAGATAAAGGAACCCGGTCCAGTAATGTCGGGCTGAAATTTAAAGAAAAAGTTGATGAGAAGTGCATTGCAAGCATGTCTACTCCGGGCTCTCAAATGTCTAGGTTTCCTTTTGTTGTAAGTGCTGAAATGGCGCTTTCTTTTGGTCATTTTTAGTTGTTTTTGAAAGAGAGGAACACACCTTGAGTATTTCTGGAGTGATTGCATTCGGTCCAACAGAAGAAAAGCTAGCCATGATAGGAGCAGCCACCTCTCCAACTTCAGTGCCACCACTTATGTATGCCACTGGTGATCTGAGCAACGAAAAGTATTTCTCAGAAAAGATGTCAACCTGGGCTATGGGGATTGACAACTTGCCACAAGCACATACTAATTTTGCCAGAGGAAAGAGCACTAAAGGACTCACTTTGTGCTAAGGATGTATAACAAAATGGAGAGACCATCAGCTGCGGAGACGAGTGAAGTTGGAACAAAATGTGGTTGAGGATTAATCGTAGATGTCGGAAACGAATCGGCGAGAACCATTCCAATGCCTCCAGCCTGAGCAACAACTAAGCCTGGCTCTATGACGATTTGGGCGGTACCACGAAAACATAACACGATCTTTCCTTTCACCTTTCTTGCGTCAAGGGATCCAGGAGAGCAGTGTTGTCTGCCAAACAAGGCATAGGTGTTTAAGATTATGGTGACTGCAAAGATAACTTGTTTGACAAAACACGAAAAGGCTTGCTTACGAATCACGAGCAGAAGCATTGGCAGCTTGGGCATCCACTGAATAGATCAATGGATGATACATCTTAGCTGGTAATGAATTGGTATTAAAGCTCCGACCCTGATCAATAGAATTTCCTAGAATGTAAACCTCGGATGGGCTCAAATGCTATAAAATGCAATCAGCTCACTGGATTATCCACCAAACACAAACCTTAAATCTCTTGTTATTTCCAAGGACGACATCAGATGGAAAGTCCCTATCAATTGTGCTAGCTCCTACAGTTAGAATCCATGGAGCTTCATTTGTAACTGTTTCAATTACTGGTCCCCTATTTCCTGCAGAGCAAACTACAAGAATCCCATTTTTAACAGCATGAAATGATCCAAGCGAAATGGCTCGTCTGAAGTAAGGACGATGTCTCGTTTCTCCAACCGAAATAGACAAGATGTCAACCCCATCGTGAATTGCAGCATCAAAAGCGGCCAATATGTCAGCATCATAACAGCGTGGCCAGCAAACCTTGTATGAAGCAACCCGGGCGCTCGGTGACCCGCCTTTTGCCGTTCCATTGGCAGAACCAAGTAAGTTTGCGCTGGAAACAAAGCGACCGCCGGCTGTTGAGAGGGTGTGGGTGCCATGACCATTAGTATCTCGTGCTGTGTTGAAGGATGAATTAAGTGGACGACCTAGCGCAGCTTCATAGCCCTTGTTGAAGTACCTAGCTCCAATCAGCTTCCTGTCGGCAGTAACATTCTCTTTCATTTCTGTTATGTTTCAGTTTCCTAGGCTAGTAGTAACTTGGAAATAATGCTGTCTGATTCGAATATTCTTGCAAACTACCATTTATAAAACCCAAAAAAAGGAAAGAAAGAAATATTTTTTATTGAATTTTAATTCACCATGTAGCGATGCCGTTCGACCCACCAAAGATTTTTTTTTTTTTTTCTGAGTAACAATAGAGGTGCCATACTATATGCTATTTGCAGGGGTATTTTTTCCTGCCTTAAGCAGTTGAGAAAACGAAACCTGTTGCATTTAACTCCGTCATTTGTCTCGCAGTAACCTTTCCACCTTGATGGAATGGGTCCCATCCCCTCGTCGTTGAAACTTTCTGATTCCGGCCACACGCCTAGCATCCATCCATCAGCCACCGCAAAAGTCAATGGCGAAATGGTCAAACATATGTCAACACACCATAAGATCAAAACCGAAATGATCAAACGGAAGTCCGGAAAGGGGAGGAAAATTACCAGTGTCAAGGTTTCCAATAATTACGTCCTCACCAAATCTGGCTTTCTGCCAGAGAGAATCTGATGGAATTTTCCCATTGATTTCTTCTAGTCCAAGAAACCCCCATGACCTTGTGGTGTGTAGTTCGTTCACTTCATTTGGAAAAACTGATACAACCTCCGGGTGCACTACACACGAGTATTGTGAACAGAAATCGCAAACAATTAAACTAACTTTTTTTGTATAAACCAGGTAATGAATTACTGAAATATGACATGATAAGCCGTTGTTGTGTTTCCATACTTGCGACTTCATCTACTTCTTCGTCTTCAAGAGTTGCGGCAAAGCCATTGATGTGGCTCGTGTAGGAATAAAATATTGCTTCTTTTGCCTTGTTCTTGCTGTTTCCCCATCATGGTTACGGATTAGCAATAGAACGCGTCATATTCAATGGGATTGAATTATGAATTAAATCATCACCTTTTCATGCAAGAACTCAATAGCTCGTGGTGGGATTCAGTCATTCTATTGGCGTCCGTGGTCGAAGGTTTGGAAATCTGCGAGCTTGTCCCCAGGTACACCACATAAGACTGAACAGCATATGTAGCGTAACGTTAGTAAAGCCAATTTGAACCAAAAGAGAGAAAAAAAAAAATGAAGAAGAAGAAGAAGAAAGCAGGATTGTTATCTCTTTTGATCATGGTGCTCTTTCTGGTGTGGACCAACATATTTGCATGCATGTCAAAAAAAAGATGAATAGAGAAGAGGCCTTGTTCCCAGTCAGGCAGCAATATCTCTTGCATGAATGGGAAACCAAAAAAAAAAACGAAATAGAGGCAAAGTGAGAAACTGAGGAGGTTCATTCTTGCCTTTTTGACAGCCAACGTTGGACTCTGCAACGATGACAAAAGACACAGCAGAAGCAGAAGCAGAAGATGAGCGATAACCCCCATAATTGTTATTGTTTGTTTCCTTGCGTCTATTAAGAGAATGTAGAACGCAACAAATGGAACAAGATCTACCTTTTATATATGATTTCTTACTGCTAAATCGCAATCAATTAATTAGACTTACAAGGCTATTAATATTATACTCAATGTTTGATAAATTCTGCTTCCAAATGTTATTCTATAGTGCATTATGCAGCAAGCCGCAATTGACTATCTGCCTTCAGAATCTGAACCTGTCCAAGTATGACATGATCACCCCTGCCCCAAAAACTATGCCCTGAGAGAGTCAACATTTTTGTCTATCTTGTTGTGCATCGATAAAAAATAAGGGTATAATTGAAAATAAAAAGAATTAGTTTAAATCATATATTTTTAATGTCAATTTTTTTGAAATAAAATTTATCCTCTCAATGATATAATTATATTATAAAAAAATTTTCATACAAGATAAAATAAAATATATTTAAATATAATTTTTAATATTAAAATTAAATTTTTTTTATAAATTTATATATTATATAAAATTATTTTATTAAAAAGTAACATATTTTTATGTATCCCCTTTTGATTAACGAGAAACCACAATGTATGTACACGTAGATATATTTTCTTGTTAAAATGTTGGATGCACCCGTTTCTTTACCCGGAATATTCGAGGGCATAGTATTTTTTGGTTGCTTTGGTTTCTTTTGTGGGTAAAGAGAAAATAATTAAAAAGCATATAGAATGGTTGCCTTGATGAAGGAGAGAGGACAATTAAATGGCATGTTGTAGGCTGCCTTGGCAAAGAAAAAAACAAAAAAAAAAAAAAATCTTTCGATTTTCAATACAGTACAATTCTTGCGTTAACAGTGCACAGTTGATTATATCAATCGTTTTTTTTTTTTTTAATGTTTTTAAGGAAACGGATTGACTGGTTTCATCGCCTTATAATGCATACGACTATTTCATTCTATGTGCACTTTAAAAAATTGAAGATGAATAATATGCATCATTTGTTTATAATCATTAAGGAGGCAAACTGATACATTCAACTTCCCCATTTGGCGTTCGAAATCTCGAGCGAATTTCTAGAAAATCTTTGCTACCGAAATTGACCACATCATATTCTTGACCTATAAAGCGGGATGCATAGTATGGTTCATATACTCTGCGCTTTTACGAAAATCATACAATTAATGTAAAGTTAATAGTGTCTGTTAAAAATATAAATCCCCACGTCAATAAAATTCAAGACCTAGACATAATTTAGAGTGTCTGTCAATTTTATCGCGCTTAATCTTGGCAGCAGGATTCTTTGTTATTGTTCTCTCTTTGCCTGATCTGGGTCATGTTAGTTCAAGGTATGTTGGTTAGTTTAAGAAAGACATTTACATTCTAAGGGACAAAAGGAAGTCAAGTATTACAAAGTTATTATTTTCTCTCTGAAATATGTAGTATTTACATTTATATAATTTAAAAATTTTTTCTTTCTATCTAATGTGAGAGTCAGGTTATATATAATCCATTCGTAACATTTATAATCCGTGTATAATATTTTCTCTTATCATTGACATTTTCATCGACAATCGAGGAGGTACTAGAATTGAGATCAGATTATTTTTGATATTATTTGTAACAAAATTATTATTCTCTTTCAAAAATATAGTTTATTATGATATATAATATTTATATTTATATGATTCTTCTTATCTAACATATAAATCAAATTTTATTTAATTTGTTGGTAATATAACTTTTCATTGTTCCTAATATAACCCGTCCGCGACACAAGGTACTGTTTGTTGAATTCGTCTTCACATCCGGAGCTGTTTAATGGAGGAGACCTATCTGGGTTGGTCCCAGAAGCAATAGAAGACGTGTCCCTGGAGGGCCAATCCATGTCCAAAGAAGTCATAACATAACAACCTGATATTAAAAATTCGATAGGGTCACCACCGACGTGTTTTCTTTGCCGGGATGGATGGATGGATGGATGTCAACCATTGCGGGTATATATTTTCGTAAAATAAACAATCCAATTAATCTCATTGACATTTTTCTTTTTTAGTTAAAATCTCGCAACGTACTTGTGTGGAAACTGAATAGGGAAGTGGGGTGGGGTGTGACACTATTTGACTATGCTTAATTGTGTTGTTTTTGGGTAAACCAAGAAAAAAAAATCTTAGATATTAGTTGTATTTTCCACCGATTACCATTTTTTCTCAAATTTATTTTTATCTTTTTTCTTTTTTTTTGGATTTTTCTTCATTTTTAATAGACTCATATATATATATATATATATATATATATATATATATATATATTTTTATTTTTTTTTTTTTTTTTGTCTTTTTTGTTGTTGTTGTCGTTGTTTTAGCCCAACTCTAAGTTGTCTCCATGATGTCTATCGATCAATCTATCCTCCAATCATATTTGAGTCTATTTTTGCAAATCATCATCGCTGATGTAGCCCTGTTTTCATAGTTGGCCCTACAATTGAATTGAGGCCATGAATTCACGATTAATTTAAAAGTCAATGCCGGAACCCTTGTAGAGAATGAGAGTATCCATCAGGAGTGGTGCTGACGACCTACGCATGATTTGTCCTACCCAACGCCCACTACAATTCTCCGCCAGTGCAATTTAATTTATTTAACTAAGTTAGCGTCCGCGCGAATTTTTTAACTATCTAATAAAAAAAAGTATTTGAGAAATATTCAAATAATAATAATAATAAATTTTAAATAGTAAAATTTAAAATCTAGGTATAAATTAAATTTATTTTTATAATTAATTTAAATTAAAAAACAACTCATTAAATAAAATTAATTATAAGAAATTAAAAAGTAATTTATTTTTCTCCATAAAAATTTGAGAATAATTTTTTAAAATTATTTTTAAAGAAAAAAGTGATTTTAATTTTTTTTATTTTTAAAAAAGAAATTTTTGGTAGTATTTTTTTTCTCTCTCTCTCTCTCACTCAATAAAATTTTTATTTAATTATAATTAAATATGCATCGATTAATTTATAAAATTTTATTTTAATTATAATTATAAAATATTTTATTATTTTTAATTTATAAATTTATAAAGGATGATCACATAAATAAATTTAATTTTTTTAATTTTGATAATATTAATAGTATGAAATATAAAATTCAAATACTACGTACCAATTAGTTTGATATATCAAATTCAAACAAGCTATAAATGTCACAAAGCAATCCAAAAATTCTTATTTTTTATTTTTTTTTCAAAATTTTAAGATTGAAAGGGTGGGGTCATATATAGGCGAATTGTTGTACGCAAGCAAGCGGTCTCAATCTAAAAAATTCTTTACAAAAAATGAAACAGCGAAGGCCCAATGTAACCGACGTCGTTTATATCGACCGACGCGGTATCAAGTAGCGTAAAGCCTTAAGCATGAGGTCACTGCCCATAAAACGACGTCATTTGGAAATCCGCCGTCGATTGGGATTCGAAGGAGCGTATATTTTTAAGCTAGGTCGGTCGGTCGAGAAGTGGGGCCTAACACTATAAATACAGACCCAGTTGCCCAAGTAGCCTTTTTTCTGTTTTTGTTCTTTCCTAACAATTTTTCGAGCCTAAGAAAGCAAGAACGAACCGACGGGGAGGCGCAAAGTGCAACGGCTTCTTTCTTCTTCTTCATCTTCTTCGTCGTCGTCGTCGCCGTCGTCTGAATCTGATTGATTGGCAAGTATCTTTTCTTCCTTCTCCTGTTTGCATTCTTCTCTCAATTTTTGTTTCAAGATGTTGTTTTCTCCTTTGTATTATTTTCTTGAATCTGGAGTTTAATTTCCTCTTCGAGGATTTTTCGCAATTCCTCTCGGAACTCGATTTCTCGTCTACTATCACTCGCTTAATTTCCGTAGAACTTCAGAATCGGATTTCTTGATTTTTCTTTTTCCAATATAGGTTTTTCCCTTGACTCTTTCTGTTTGCTCTTTGTATTCTCTTTTGATTTTTTTTTTTTTTTGGAAATACAGCATTCTCCGTATTATTTTCATGGATTTTGGAATTTGGTTTGGTTCTGTATCCTTTTTTTTTTTCCGAATGACCACACAATAATCTTCTTGTTTTATTTGTCTTGCTTTTCTGTGACAGGACATAAAAGGAGAGCGAGCCAGAGAGAATTCTACAATGACGAGATTTCACTTCGCTGATTTACAACTCTGATGCTTACAAAGATACGTTCAGAAGATAGGACTGGGAACCTTTAGGGAAGTGGCGGCACCGGGAATGAGCAATTTTTTGCGGCCGCTGCGCAAGACAGTGTGATTAGGCAAATTTTGACTTTCCGATCGACAAGAGCGAAGAGAGAGTATTTGGCCTAGTTCATTGATAGATGATAATGGTGATGATGGGCCCTAAAACTCAATGGCTTCTTTTTCTTTGGTGAAGTCCAGTCTCTTTCTGTCTTTTCCGTCCGTTACTCTTTGTTTCCTTTGCTTTGATTTTCTCCGCATATTTCTTGTTGCTTGGTTGGTCATTCCAAAATTTAATTTCTGACATTTGAATTGTTGTTTTTGCGTGTTTCTTGATTGGGTTTTCGTTTCTCAAGGTATCTTTATTGAATGTGTTTATCTGTTTCTTGATGACATCCTTTTGCTTGAATAATTACATCGTTATCTTTCCTCCTGGACAAGAGATGCTTCCTTCCTTACTTCCTTCCTTAATATCTTTTGTTGGGTTATATTCTTTTTGTCTATCCATGATTTGGCTTCTTAGTTTCTTTAATGGCATAGATTGCAAAGGCACACATCTCCCAATCTCCATGGTTTTTTTCCAGCAGCCTAATCTCAAGAATGCATCTGATTTTTTTTTTTTTTTTTTTTTTTGGATTTTGATAGATAAATCAACTTTGCTGGCTACTTTGCAGAACCTTTTCTATTGGCAGTGTGGATCGCTTGTCCTTTAATGGAATTTCCTGAATGTGCAGTTTCACATTTGTTTTCAAGCATACAATAACTTTCAGTTTAATCTCCATTATTAATAGTGTGAAGGGATTGGGTTCAGTTACATCCGCATTTGAATCTTACCAAAGAGAAGAGAAAACGCAGAGAAAGTAAACCTAGCATGGAAAAGATAGTGCCGTGACTAATATTTATGTAACTCATGAAACAATATTTCAAAAGCATAGTTTTGTTTCCAGTCATTAGCTAAGGGGTTCTGCTGAGTCAGAAATGATGGGACAGCAAGTCATGTTTGAGAATTGAGACCCAAGAGCATTTAAATTAATGCTGACATTGCTTGCAACAGGAAATGGAGTGCGATAATCAATTAACAAGCTTCAGGTATGTTTTGATCAATGTCGCTTCCGTTTTACTTTTGTGCGGAAGATAGAAATTGTTAAAACGAGAAAAATTGGTGTTTAAAGGTGGATGCTATGAGCCCAAACTGCTATGAAGAGAAGGATGGATGTAGCTGGCCCAACTACTTTTAACCAAAAGCTGAGTTTTGGGTTATTTTCATCACAAATTTGCTATTCCATGTAAACATGACTGTCCCCTGCTGTCATTTTACAACGTGCTTTTCTACATGATCTTCATCTTTGGTATTTGAAATAGGTTTCACAGTTAGGACGCTATTCAAGCTGTGCGTGCCTTTAAACATGTTATGCATGTTATAGCTACTAATAGTATTCGTGATCAATTACAACTAAATAATAAATTTAAACTTTGCACCTAACTATGATGATATTGGAAAAAAGGAGTTAAGTTTTAACTCAGATACTGAGGGCTGAATTGGCAGTAGAGAATATATGAAAGGTAAAAGTACAAGTGTCAAACTGAGAGCAAAGAAATGAGCATTCTTCTTAGATTCATAGAAGACTGTAGTTAATGGTCAAGGAAAGGTAGACTTTTAGTTTCTATCTCTTCCAAAGTAGTATACTCTCTGCATCTTTTAAATTTCCCAGGTGCATGAGAGGCCCTTTGATAAAACAGTTGATAGCTATCTTTCTTTTGGTTAGCAATGAACATTATCTAGATGGGCTGGAAGGACTTTGGCTAGACATCTCTCATCATTTTGTTCAAACTTTCAGCAAATGTGGACGTACTGAATGTGTTTGCTTCTATTCCTGTTTCAAATATCAGATTCATTTTATGTTGTTGATAATAATGTTCAATGGTTCATGCAGGGATCCTGTTCCTATGTATCGAAAGCATTTTTCTATGCAATTTCAGCTAAATGGGTAACTGTGTGATACTCTCTTATGTTTTGTGTGCCTCAAAATTCATAGAGGACTTTATGATCATTCTGTATAAAAAAAATGGGCAAAGTAGAGAATTTCTGTTTGTTTATTCTGCAGCAAAATTTTATCTTCTTGTGAATATTTGCTCCAGTGATATTGAGAGTTGTATCAAGAAGCCAAAGGAGTTTCAATGTGAATGCTCGTAGTGTTTTTAGGAGTATCAGAAAAAGCTTATTCTTCTTGGCTTCTTTTCTTTCTTTAACTCTATTGTTAACAACAACAAAGCCTTGATTTTAATTGGAATTGGTTACATGAATCTTTTTTCTCTAAGAAGACTGTTATTAGACCCGAAGTGTCATGATCTTGCAGTCACATTGTTGTCATTTTAGTTTGTGCCTTTTGATATATTTCACTTCAAATTGCCTCCAGCAGGTGCACTTTTGCTAGAGGAATTGATGAATTCTTGTGGCAGAGAAGAAATACATGCACCATGGTCGTTATTGGGGAGATTTAATGAGTCTCAACAATCAACAAGAAAAAGTTGTTGGCTCAGTAGTTTGGTGAATTTGGTCTCATGCTTTTTAAAAATTTATTCCTTTTGACCTTATATCTTCTATCCAGCATGACATTTCTAAGTTTTCTTTCTGAAAAAACAACTAATTGCAGGCTTAAATCATACCATTGCTGAAGGTTAATCATTGCATGAAGAGTTTTTTGATTACCTTAGTTGTGATCCTTTTGCGAACCTCTTAAAGCCTATGCTGAAGCCAGGGTGCTCAAGTGCCCCGGGCAGCTTCAGACCTTTGATACTTAAGTCTGACGGTTCTGCTTTCCATGAACATGTCATGTGTGGCTTCACTGCTGGTATTCTCTTTGATCTCTTGTGTCCTGAACTACTGTCATCCAAGTTTGTCCCCAGCAACCTAGGTAAACATCTGTTTTCTGACTTGTATTTGATACCTTCATGAGTCATGACATTCCCCGATGGCAGGTTATAGCAAAAAT
Organism: Bruguiera gymnorhiza; assembly: GCA_020883675.1. NCBI lineage: Eukaryota > Viridiplantae > Streptophyta > Magnoliopsida > Malpighiales > Rhizophoraceae > Bruguiera > Bruguiera gymnorhiza. The sequence continues at coordinate 452,429 of JAIRCJ010001062.1, read as the reverse complement.
ATGATATATTTTACTAGCAGATGGAGTTGTTTTCTTTGACTTGTGTTTGATACTCCCTTTGGTCAAGAGAACTTTCAAACAACTTGTTGTTCAGTTCTAAAATTGTGTTTGCTGCTTCTTGTGTTGTGGAAAATGTATTTTCTTGGAATTATATTCTCTCAAGCTGATTATTAGAAGGATGAATGGTGTTAATTAACATATGCTTCCTCTGACTGGTGAGGTTGGAGAGTTTCTTTTCGTGCATTCCACACTTTTCTGTAGACTCTAGTCTGCAAATATTATTATATTGCGCCTAGATCTCTTGGAAGACATTTATTTGATCTCACTTTATTCCACCATCGAAAAGAGTGTTATTTGATCTGTTATGTTGCTTGCACAATTAGTCTCTCACAATTCACTGCAGAAGGGAGGCTATAGCATATGCTTTGGCTTCGTGTTATTTGTTCTCTTACATTGCTCATTCAATTAGTCTCTCATAATTCACTGCAGAAGGGAGGCTATACCATATGCTCTGGCTTCTCTATTGGACCGATAGTAGGAAACACAGGTTTATCATGTTAAATTTTTATTTATTTGAATGTAATGAGCTGGGTGGCTCGCCAGTGGCACCAATTTCTTTTTCTCTAACTCTTCACTGTTTTATATCATTTGCAGTCTTTCAGGCTAACATGCATTAGATTAGGAAGCTTGTGGAGCAAATGGTCACTGAAGACATAGGTACAAGTACTTTTTGGAATCTCTTTCTTTGTGCTTCATTCTTCTGGCTGACTAGATTGTTCTTTTTTGCTTTTCTGTCACAAGAAAGAAGCATTTTACACAACTAAAGGGAGAGTGAGCAGAGAGAATTCTACAAGACTTCACTTCACTGAATTACAACTCTGATGATTACAAAGATATGCAACCTTTGTATCTCAAAAGATAGAATTGGTAACCATTATGGCAGTGGCAGCATTGGGAATGCCCAAGCTTTTTTAGCCACTGCACAAGGCACTGTAGTTAGGCAAAACTTGAATTTCTGGTCGATAAGAGCAAAGAGAGAGAGTTTAGCCTAATTCATTGATAGAAGATAACGTTGATGACAGGCCCTAAAATGGAATGGCTTCTTTTTCTTAGGTGAAGTCCAGTTTCTTTCTTTCTTTCTTTCTTCTTTTGCTGGTAAGGTCCAGTTTATTTCTTTCTTTTCTCTCCATCTAGTCTTCGTTTCCTTTGCTTCAACTTTCTCTGCGTAATTCCTATTGCTTGTTTGGTTGTTACAAAATTTAATTGATGAAATTTGAATTTTTAGGCTTTTCTGTTTCTTGATTGGGTTTTTGTTTCTCAAGGTATCTTTATTGAATGAGTTTATTTGTTTCTTGATGACATTCCTTTTCTTGAATAATTAGGTCGTTCTGTTTCCCCTTGGACAAGAGATGCTTCCTTTCTTAATATCTTTTGTTGGGTTCTATTCTTTTCATCTATCTATTCATGTTTCAGATTCTCAGTTAGCATTTTAGTGGTAATGTAGTATAGGGTACAGTGTCTTTAATGGCATGGATTGTAAATGCATACATGTCTGCTTTCTTTAATGGCATGGACTGTAAATGCACACATCTCCCAGTTTCCATGGTTTCTTTGGGCAGCCTAATCTCAAGAATGTTTCTGATTTTTTTTTATTGTATTTTGATAGATAAATCAACTTTTCTGGCTAGTTTGCAGAACCTTTTCTGTTGGTTGTGTGGATCGCTTGTCCTTTGATGTGAAATTCTCCTGACCTATCGTGATAAATGGGACGACAGAGAGGTAAGGAAAATACTTTTCTTCTGTTAATGACATTTCTTGAATGTGCAGTTTCACATTTGCTTTCAACTTTTGAGCATACAATAGCCTTCAACTCAATCTCCATTATTAACAGTGTAAAAGGATTGGGTCTGGTTACATCTGGGTTTGAATCTTACCAAAGAGGAGAAAACTCAAACCAAGTAAACCTAGTGAGGAACTCTTAGTTCTTTCTATTTTTGTTTAAGTACCTGTAAAATGGTACCATGGCTGCCTATTTTTGTTTAACTTTTCCAGGTGCATGAGAAGCACTTGGTGTACAGGAACCACCAAATGTGAGACATTGCAACTCATCTTGGGTTTAGATGAAACAGTTGATAGCCATCTTTCTTTGGTTGGCAATGAACATTATCTAGATGGAATGGAAGGACTTGGGCTAGACATTGCTCGCCATTTTGTTCAAACTTTCAGTGAAGATGGCTGAACTGAATGTGTTTGCTTCTATTTCCATTTCAAATACTATATTTGTTTATGTTGTTCATAATAATGCTCAATGGGTCATGCAGAGCTATGTATTGAAGACATTTCTCTTTGAAATTTCAGATAATTTGGCAACTGTGACACTATCTTATGTTTGGGTGCTTCAGATTTATAAAAGAATTTATGATCATTCTTTATGAAAAAAATTTTCATAGAATTTCTGTTCATTCATTTTGCGGCATTATTTCAATCTTCTTGTGAATATTCTACTAGCTCCAGTGATATAGAGAGGACTGTTATTTGATGCAAGTGTCTTGATCTGGAAGTCACATTGTTGTCATTGTAGTTTGTGCCTTTTTGTTTTCTTCTCAGCATTAGCTTTGTTGATATATTTCCCTCTAAACTGCTTCTGGCAGGTGCACTTTTTCCAGAGGAGCTGGTGAGTTATTGTGGCAGAGTAGAAATACTTGCCTTCATGGATGCTATTGGGGAAATTTAATGAATCTCATCAAGACAAAGTTGCTTGCTCTGCAGTTTGGTGGAGAGCTCTTCATCTTTTAAGTGTGTGGCCAAGGACCTGTAACTTGGTCTCATGCTTTGTAAAAATTTCTTGCTTTTGGCTTTATATTTTCTACTAAGCATGAGATTTTTAAACTTTCTTTTTAACAAAGACAACTAATTGCAGGCTTTAGTACCATTTATGAAGGTTATTTCATTGCATTAAGAGTATGTTGATTACCTTAGTTGTGATCCTTTTTGGAACCTCCCAAAGCCCGTTCTGAAGCTAGTCTGCTCAAGTCCCCTGAGCAGCTTCAAACCTTTGATGCTCAATTCCGAAGGTTTTGCTTTGCATGAGCATGTCATGTGTGGCTTCGCTGCTGGTACTCTTTGGTCTTTTTGTGTCCCAAACTACTCTTGTCCTATAGTTGTCCCCAGCAATCTAGGAAAACATTTGTTTTTTCAACTTGTACTGGATACCTTGATGAGTTATGGCACTTCCAAATGGCAGGTTATACCAAAAATACAATCTGTTCTTACTGGCAGATTGAGTTGTTTTCTTTGACTGGTGTTTGTTAGTCTAATTTGGTCAGGATAACTTTCAAACAACTTGATATTCAGTTTTAGTATTGTGAATGCTGTTTCTAGAGTGTTGTGGAACATGTATTTACTTGGAATTATAGTCTCTTAATCTGATTAGTACAAAGATATCTGGTGTTGATTTCCATATGCTTCGCTTGAATGGTGAGGTTGGAATGTTTCTTTTCCTGCATTGAACATTCAATAACAGAAATGAGAAACACATATTCTTGTTCATCCACTTTGTTGAATGGATTGTAGAGCTTCTCTCCCTAATTTAAATTTTAGAATCTGTTACTTTTCTGTGGACTCTATTCTTCATGTTAAATCTTTATTTATTGGAATCTAATTTGCTGGGTGGCTGTCCAGTTGACACTAACTTCTTTTTCTATAACTGCTAACTGTTCTATATATTTGCAGGCTTCAGGGCTAATCCGCATTAGATTAGGAAGCTTGTGGAGCAAATGGTCACTGAAGACATTGGGTACAAGTATTTTTCCACTTTTCTTTCTTTTTTCTTTATTTTTCTGGCTAACCAGATCTTTTTTTTTCTTTTGGTCGATGGAGCTGTCCAGATTGTTCATTGGACACAATTTGGTGATACTGTGTTCATATGGTGCAAGGGTGCAGGACTACCCCATTCATTATCCTTGTCTGTTTAAGTTTGTTTCAAGTTTTCTTCTGTGGTAATTACACAAAAACTTGTGATTTTATGTTCTTGATATAATTTGGTTCTTGACTTTGCATCTTGATCTGCACTAGCTTTTCAACTTGTGCTTTGTAACTCTTCCACAAGAATTCCCTTGTTTAATTCAATTAAATACTGTAAAGTTTGGTGTCTAGTGCTGTCGATTGTAGGTCATTATAAAGTTAAGCACTGTTATTTATACCTGCAGCAAAAACCCATGTACTTCTTTTGCATACATTGGGCATCACATTCACCTTTCATACTTTCTTTGGTGTTTCCACCCTTACTTTATGAAGTTGAGGATTTTCTCCAAAACAGAAATGTAGTTCTTTTGTATTCTCCATAGAAAATTTGCCTACTGGTGTATTAGCATGGATTTAAAGATCAAATCCATTATCCAAAACAGCAACAGAATGAGGGGAATGGATTGTCATTTTTTTAGTCTTTTAGAGTCATTCTCTTATTTCATTTAAATGTGGTTTACCTTTCTGGATTGTTCTGTTTTACTTCCCTTTATTTGAAATTTTTTTATGGATTGCACTCATTCGGATCTTGATTCCTTAAATTTATTGTTTCATCCCAGCAGATTCTGTCTTAATTTGAAGTTGTTTGGAACTTTGTTTTTCTTTTCCCCCAAGAACAATAATTTCAACGAGATTTTGTCAGAAAAAAGAATTTCCTGTTTCAACCTTTGAATTATGGTCTTGGTGCTTAAGTAATGAGGTGAAGTGAGTTGAGCAACACTTTTGCATGTTCCTTGTGTGTTATGGCATTCATATTAGGGGAATGTGAACCTGTGGGGATTTCCTGTCTTGATTCCATGTGTTGTTCCATATTAGGGGAATGTGAACCTGTGGGGATTTCCTTTCTACATTAACAGTGAGACATTAAATTTGTCCCAAAAGTTTCAGCTTTCTTGCAAAGAATCGTCCTTTTCGAGAGCTATTAGCACGTAGCTGTATGGGCATGATCCCTCCAAGCTTTTCCATGGGCATGTGGAGCCTGGTGCTCAAAAAGTTTTGAGATTTGACGGATGGTCTAGGTTTTTACATGTTCTTCGAATTCTAGTTAGACTTTTCTTCCTGTGGTGTTGTGTATGCTGTTGGAATTCTTATGGAATTATCCTCACATCTGATATAGATGATTGGACATTTTCAATTTGCTAACATGAGCGATGGCTTGGCGAATCGGCTTGTGGAGCTGTGCTCGGGCCCTCCACTTCCGCAGGCCGTCATGGGGCTTGTAGCGCCTGGATTGAGGCGGCTTCCTTCTTGCATATGTCCAAGTGGTGGTAATGTTCCTTCAGCTGTCTCTCCTTTTCTCACATTAACCTTTTGACATACTTTCTCAGTATATTGCTATTCCCATTGTTTGGACGTATGAGCTCAGTTTTTGGAAAATGTTGATTAATGGCTCCCTCATCGATTGGCAGAATGGATAGAATACGTGTTTCACTTCACTTTGAAGACTAGGTTTCTGTTTGTCCTCTGAAGGAGAGAAAAACAGGCTGGCCTGTTTTTGTTATTCCCATTGGGCCAGCCCTTCTATTTCCTTGTCTGCTTTTATATTTTAAAAGGATAATGAGTTAATGACCAAAAAAAACAAAAAAAAGGAGTTAATGAGTTAATGACAATGGCAAAGCATGACCCAAATCGTACCACGCGATGGCACAAAAGTATTTTCGTTTCTCTTGTTTATCAAAAAAAAACAAAAAAGGTCAGAATTTATTTATTAACATTTTAATTTAACTTTATTCATAAAAAAAAAAATTCACCCATTGAGTAGTGATAACTTCAAAGAAAAGTAATTCATACAGATTAGGCGTATTAAATTTAAAATTTAATGATGAATTATTTATAAACTTTTATAAAATTCTCGAAATTAAAGAGGACGCTACCGAAAAAATTATGAACCAGAAACAATGAAAGGGAGGCACACTGAATCTCCGACAGTTGTATCTCTAACTTAAAAAGTACAGGGGAACAATATTCAAGAGTTGGAGAAGAGGCATTGAGCTTGGCCTGGGCCTGGGAGGCAGGCAGGGCGTCCCATTTTGCAACTTGTCAGCCGAGCGACCAATCGCACAATTGAATTCAATGGTCAAAGTGATTATTCCACTGCAGGTTTGTTTTCTTCCATGGCATGTTGAGAGCTTCCCTTTTGCTCCACTTGCATGCCAAATGCCAATGGATCTCTTCATTTCCTGTATGATTCAGACCCCACCGGCTTTCTAAAAGGTCCAGAGTACAGCACAAAATGACATGAAAAGACGCCTTATTTTTTCTCTCTTGGCCGCAGCCTCAATATCATTTCTTGTGGATTAGAATTGGCGAAGTTGAGTTTGGGGTTGACGAAATAGCCACGACGAATCCAACGCAAGTGGAGTTATCTAAGTACCTTGGGATAAAGTAGCCAGAGGCAATTACACTCTACATCAGTATCACTGAGAATTGTACCAAAAGAAATACTTCAGAATATAACGAGATCAAATGGTTCCCCTGAGTATGGGCTGATTCAATTGTCTCTTTTTGCCAATTGGATTTTCTTTTTCATTTTTATGAAATAGTTTATACCCACATTATACGCGTCTGTGCACCCCAAAAACAACAAACCCTGTGTTTAAAGTCCTGGTTTTTGTCTTATGTAATGGCTTCGGCCGCGTCTCCACATTATCGAATGCCCGTTAACCCCATCTACTTCAATTAAGTGATTACACGCTTATTTGAACTGCAATTAATTTTTCCTATTGCAATATAGTGAGGTGATTATTTTAATTTCAATTAGTTTGTCCTCTTTGTAATCTTTACATACTCTACAGACAAACTTGAACCCCTGACTAATTTTGCCCCGTAAAATTGACCTCTCGATATATTTATGGTACATGACGTGGTCAATTTCATGAGTTTTAGCTGTAAAATTATACATCATATTATTATAATTATTAATTATATATTTTTTATCTTTCAATGCAATGCATGATTATAATTAATATTAATAATTATAAATATATATTTATAATTATGATAGTACAGTATGAGTTCGTAATATATTTAATAAAGTTCATATATTTAATGCTACTGCAAACTCATTAAAAACATTTGTATATATGATTTGTTGAGAATAATAACGAATATTAGTTCTGCTGTCTATATTAGAGAATAAAAAAAAAAAGTGTAATAATGATCGTGACGTGCACAGTCAAACAAAGGTAGGAAAATGGAAAGAGATGTAAAAAGTTACATATGCATATGTGCTGGTGATCACCTTTACCAAGGAGAGAAAAAATCCAAAAAAAATAAAAAAAAAAAAGAGCAAGCTACCTGTAAAACCCAGGCAGCTGCTTTGGCACTTTGTGTTGAACTATTTCTTTGGAAATAAGTTTTTTAATTTGTTGCCGCCTTCTCTATCCACCATGTCCTCATCCTCTCCTCCATGGACCTCCCCTCTTGCCTTGCCTTGCCTTCATCTGTACAACTCTATCTCTGCTTCCCCTCTAGCAAGCTTTGTACATAATCCAGTCTTCTTTATCTCTTTGGCGCTTAATCCAAGCAACGCAGAGCTGCAGAGAAAGCGAGAAGCTAAACGATGCCACCTTCCCCCCCCCCCTCCCTTCAAATTCCTTACTCAAATTTGTTATTACTCTTGTAAGTGTAGCTTTATTTGTGCGACTTTATTTAGATTGATGACTGAAACATGAGCAGCATATTGTTGAAACGGACGTGTCTTCATGAAATTTTCTCGCACTTTCTTTCAGGTTACCGAGAAAACCGAGAATGATGTGATAATTAATTTGGTAGTGTCCATCTTTGTTGTCTGGGAAGGTTCTGCCTGGCTCCCTGAATGCCATATAAGAAGCTTGTCAAAGAGTGTTGGCAACCTTCCTACTTGGCATGAGGGGAAGCCTGGGCAGGCCTCTAACCTGACAGATGATTGGCGCTGCATTCATTCGATGTCGGTCCCTTCAGGTGAAAAGCCCTACTACATCTCCACATGTACTGGCCATATAATTCAAATTGTATCCAATAGGTAGCGTTGATGGAGGTACGTCACATTGCATTTCTGATTGCGGTTTTCCCTTCGTTGATTCGTGCCTTGGTTTTTCTTTACATAGAAGCAGAGTCTGATTAGGCAAGTACCATGAACAAGAGATGTTCGCAATTGCATGGCCCGGTTCAAAGCTTTCTTATTTTGCAATGTTACCATTTGCGCCCCCCACCCCCCCCCCACCATGGCTCGTGCAAGATATGCCCCGTATTGGTGTTGCTTGTGTGTTAGAGCAACATGTAATTAAGCAGTGTTCATAACTCCAATTAATGCCACTCAAAGGAAGACTTAGTAATTAAGAGTTTAAATTTTTATTTTAAAAAGTTTTAAATTTTAAAATAAAACTTATGAAAGCGAATAAAAATAAATACAATTATTTTTATGTCGTAGTTTATTATTTTTTTAATTTTTTTTTTTTTAAAGAAACTCAAATTATGGAAAACATCAATTAGCCCGACAGTTAACTGAGAACTGGCAGTCCTTGTTCAAATCAGAAATTGTGGCTAGGAATATGCCGTGGAATGTGGCAGATTTTTAGTGGGCCAGATTTCTCACTCAAATATCTACCGCGGGATGATAAAAAGACACAGCTATCCCCGTGTCAATCTTGCAAAAATATGTAGGATTGTCTTCTTGTTTGTTCCTCACGACACTTCCAAGGTTGGAGATTACTTAATTTTCAATCTTTATTTAACAGTACTAACTCCATATAGATTTAATTAATGGTCTTAGTTCTAGAGACCATTTTGATATTATTAAGTTAAAATTCATCAATAATGTCCTTATCTCTCTTTTTTTTTTTCTTTCTCTTGAGTATCAATTAAACTCTCAAAAAAAAAAATAAGACACCCACATTGTTAATATTATTAATTATTAGTATTATTAATTATTAATTTTAACTGTAATTTGAATTGGAAATTTACAATAATAAATGCAAGAATTGTTCAACTAAAGTTCATTGATGATAACACCACTGATGAAAAGGAAATCCATATGTTTCTATTGACTTTTCTTATTTGCATTAGACTTTTGCGTGATTATGAAAATAATATTATTGTTTGAATGCTTTTGATCTAAACTACTGTGATTTTAAAATGTGGTGGGTTCCAGGTGCACTGTTGTCTTATCAGCCTTTACGTCAGCGGCCGGACCTTCGAATTGTCACCGTCCATCGGCGAGGCCCTGATGACGATCTCTGACGACCACAGATATGAGCCAGGAACTGGAATCCGCCAACGGGCCGGAGACTGAAGCGCCGGAAATGGCGGTGGCACCATGTGCTTCCATTCCCACCTTCCCTTTTCTCTCTGAATGTTCTTGGAAGGGCTCAAATTCATTCTTCTTGTTGTTGTATTGGGTCTAATAAATGATCTTGAATTTGAAAACTTTTTGGATGCAAAGTATAGTTAAATAGTTATAAATCAATATAAATTTATAAATATATAATTATAATTATTATATTTTTTATAGTAATAATTAATAATTATTCTTATATAAACATGATTAATATTTATTCGTATTTATTTGTATAATTGAACTTTTTTTTCAAAATTGCTAGTATGATCTGAAATTGCATGGCGTGCGACTTCTCCCTTGGTATAGTTTGGTGTTTTAGTTACCTAATCTTTCAACATTAATAAAAATAAAAAGTGTATGTCTTCGTAATAATTAGAATTTGAACTTCAAACTTAAAACCTCCAAAAGAAAAAAAAAAAAAGAAACGAGAGAACAACAAAATGTAAAGTCTTGAATTTTTGTCATAATTTTTTTAATAAATTAATATAATTTTACTCAAATTTAGACACATTAATTGAAAATTTAATTTTATAAATTTTTTATTAAAAATTTTATAAAATTGTGAGTCATGTAATGGGACAATTTATTTTATTTTTATAATTTTTATATATTTTTTTAAAATTAAATTAAAGATAAAAATTTAAATTCTCAATACACACAAATTTTTATTTTATTTTTTTCAATTTATTCTTTTGTATCATTTTATAACTAATGTACTATACAGGTGACTTTGAAAGCGGGCTTGGTTGGCAGATTGTCCAAAGTACTGATACCAGAAACCAATGGACTGAACCCAAGTGATTAACTTCTACTACGTACAAAAATAATTTTAAAAAATTACAATTAAAAAAAAAAAGAAAAAAGAAAACCGAAATCAAAATGAACACATAATAAATAATAAATAAATAAAGAGTAGGGTTTAGAAATATTCGGGGTTTAAGAACTTGGCGTTGCCCAGCCGTTGCTTCTCGTTCAAATTGCCATACGAAATTCTTCCTATAATTACACCCAAAAAAAGAAGAAGAAGAAGAAAATCTTTAAAGGGACATATTGCTCTCCCCTAAAGATTCATTCTTTCAGTTATTGGAAGTCGGGGGGGGGTTTTTTTTTATTTTCTTGAGATGTTTTTGACGTTGTTTTGTGATATGCGTATAAATCTTGGATGAACGTTTTTGATGGTGGCTGACTTATGTTGCTAGCAGGATCCGGTGTAGAAGGGAGGGAGAGCATGATTTCTAAAGGTTGTTTTCGGCCGTCAAGGTATGCCTTTTCTGCTTCTGGTCATCATATTAGAGCAACGACCGATGTTGTTGGTTGGTCACTTGATCTTCACACAGTTGCTGTTGCACAGCCTTATTCGAACTCCAATGGAACTGATACTTCGCGGAAGCGGGCAGATGGGTTTGAAAATTTTGTGAGAGGAAAGTATAGTAACATCAACGATGCCTTGAGTGTGTTTAATCAGATGGCTCAATTGCGGCCTTTGCCTTCAATTGTTCATTTTACTCAACTTTTAGCTGATGTTGCCAGGATGAAAGATTATTCCACTGTGATTTCCCTGTACAAACAAGTTGAGGAATTAGGAGTCAAGCATGATATTTATAGTTTGAGTGTATTGATCAATTGTTTCTGCTGTTTAGATTTGGTGAATTTCGGTTTCTCCGTTTTGGGAAGAATGCTCAAGCTTGGATACGAACCAGACCCTACGATTTTTAATTCTCTTGTCAATGGCCTTGTCGGTAAGGGTAAATTAAGTCGAGCAATGAGGTTCTTTGAAGAAATGTTGAAGAAAGGCTATCAACCTGATTTAATTACTTACAATACCATAGTAAAAGGACTGTGTAAAGAGGGGGATACTTCTATGGCACTCGAGCTTCTCAAGAAGATGGAAGAAATTGGTTATGAGCTTGATGTGGTAGCATACAACACCATTATAGATGGCCTTTGCAAGAACAGGCTAGTAGAGGAGGCCATGACATTGTTCTCCAAGATGTTAGGTAAAGGCATTCAACCAACTATTGTTACTTACAATTCCTTAATTTATGGATATTGCATGCAAAATCAAATGGATGGTGCTCTGAAAGTATTTCATATGATGGTTGCTCGAGGATTTGCACCAAATGTTGTAAATTACAGCACCTTGATAAATGGATACTGCAAAAGTGAAAGGATAGATGAAGCCATGAAGCTTTTTCGAGAAATGCGAAACAGAAAATTGATTCCCAATGTTGTCACATACACCTCTATTATTGGTGGCTTATGTCACGTTGACAAACACCTGAATGCAATGGAGCTTGTTAAAGAGATGCAAGACTCTGGACCAACTCCAAACCTCATGACTTACTCAGTTCTTTTAAATGGTTTGTGTAAGCTTGGGCATATTCATGAGGCATTTCAGATATTTCAAGCAATTTTAGAGAGCAGTATGAAGCTTGATATTGTAATTTATACTATTATGATTGAAGGTTTGTGCAAAGCTGAGAAGGTTGAAGTTGCAAAAGAACTATTTTATTGCCTCCCTGCAAGGGGTTTGAAACCAAATGTTGCCACATATACAATAATAATAAAGGGACTCTGGATGAAAGGTTTGCAGGATGAAGCATTCCAGTTGTTCAGGAAAATGGAAGAGGATGGTTGCTTGCCTAACAAACGCACTTATAGCACAATGATCCAAGGTTATCTCCAGAGCAATGATCTCAAGATGGCAACCCAACTTATTCATGAAAATTTTGATAGGAGATACCCCACAAATGCATCCACTGCAACCTCAGTGGCAGACTTGTCATTAATCGCCAAATAGGCCAATCATAAGTGCAAGGACAATGCCAATGTCCCTGTGTTGATCAAATTGGTACATTGGAGAGAGGATGTCTTTCTGATTTGAATCTATGACTGTTAAGGTCAAAATGACCAAATGTATAGCTGTGCAAAAGCTCCAACATTGGCCAGATTAAATACATTCCGAGCTATTCTGCAATTCTGGGAGATATATTTGGGACTTATTTTATAACTTATATTTAAATTGATTTACATTTTTTGAGACGTGGTCATTGTCCATGGGCAAGTGGATTCGAGTGCCTATAGACTGTAGGGTTAATTACCACTCTTGCATCCCACATCGCATGTCAGGGGGTTTGTATAGGATCACTACATTGAAATATTGACTAGACGCTCAGCTTCTGTTGGCGAAGGAACCTGATTGTAATTTACTAATTTTAGACCCTTACCGCCCAAAGAAGCCAAATTGTTATTCTAGATGGTTGATATGGAGATCTTTATGATGGCTACGTTAGTTTACTACGTGATAACCGACTTTCCCATGAGAACGGTCGCACCATGTCCCCAAAATGGTTCTCACATCAAAGCTTTTGTGCCCTCAATGGTTGGTTAAAGCATTTGTCAAAGTTGCAGAGAACCCAAAACGTAGAAACTTTGAGCCAAGCTCATGGGAGCATAAACAAATAGAAAGCCTACCAGAAATCTCTGTTGTAGGAATGGCAGTTTTCTGTTTGGAAGTTGATGGTGCCCCTTTATTCATTCACCAAGCTTTTCTTACAGCCTTTTGAAAACTTTCAGAAAAGTAATCTTCATTGGTTTTACGGGCCAAAGGCCACGTACCATAGGTGAGATACGCTCTTTTACTTTGTTGCATTGGCTTGTCTTGCTTTCTTTATAAAAGGAACATCAAAGCAAAATCCTTCTCCAACTAAAGAAACCTTTCTTTTCCTTTAGAATCCACCTTGTCTGTTTTTTTGGTCCTTTCATGATCAATTGGGCATCTTTACATAGAATAATATATCTAGCTTACCCTAGCATTAGGTAAGATCCTAGTCATTGCACGCATCAAGAACATCTCTCGTCCGTGCAACTGCTCAATAAATTGGTAACATGACTATGCGGGTTTGTAAAGATTTATAAAGCAGATGGATTGTATTACCCCTCCAGAATCCACGCCAAACCTTACTATGTGCAAGGGAAAATGAGCAACATGGTAACCTCTCTGGAGAACATAGTCAAGGAAATCAATTGTATACCAAATCTAAACTTTGTCAACGTTTTAAAAGGGCGTTCCAGGCTATCTATGAGGTGTGAGTAAAAGTCAGGACAAATGTACGCAGTCTTCCACTTGTTTTCTCATGAAGAGACTGTATTTCCCATGGCATAAAAGCCCACTCAGTAGAAAAGCCGTCGGATTCCGTGAGGTGGAAGCCGTCGGTTGGGCCGTAAAGGGGTTGTTGTCTAATGGGTTGGAGCGAGGGGTCATTTCTTGGCGATAATCAGCAAGTTGGAGTAGCTTTTGGAGGTTAACGTGACAAGGAGTTCAACGGCCATTGTTGTGGTGGCAGCAGCGGGTGTCCGTTGTGGTGGTTTGCTTCTTGACACTTTGAAGAGATATAAAATAAGAAGCGTGTATAAGAAGAGACTGATGAAGCGAAGCTGCACAGGCTACGAGGACAAAAGATTACAGTATTTGCTTTCGTAAACGAGACGTATTGATCATGCGATGACTTGGAGATTAGCATGACTTGCAATAGCATCTAGCTTCTTACATGACTTAATAGTTACAGCATCTTCGTATAGCTTTCGTAGACGTGGTGAATTGATGGCGCGACATGCCTTATAATGGAAGCTTGATTGAGCAGCATAGTTCATGGATAAGCATCATCAGCCAAAGCTATTGCTTGTGATGACTTGGTATCTTTCGAGGTTCTAGCTCTTCACTAGTGATGCTATCGCGTTCATGAAGATAAATGACAGATGTACGTCCAAGCATCCTAAAATCTCACAATTTAACATAGATCTAGTTATATGCAAAGGTCACAACTGGGTGGTGGGGTTATACAAGCATAACCATTCCAGTTTGTATCAAAAGACTGGCTATTGTTTCCCATCTTTTCAGTCTGGAACGGACAATCTAGCCATCAAAACTGGTGCCGTCCCCATCTCTCAGAAACCGAGCAATCCATAAAACAAATGACACCCAGAGGCAGCACATCTGGCTGTTGCAAATCAAGTAGCAGAATGTTATGTTGTCGGGGGCTTCATGCTGACTTTTTAAGCTTAGCCAGCTCACTCAAGACTCCGTTGAGGGGTTCCCCAAGTGTGCTCGTCTTCGACTGGAAGGAATAACATACGTGGACCAATAACTTACATGTAAATGGGTAATCAAGAATATATATATTCCAGTGTATATGAGGCAGGCTGAACTCAGACGGTCACTTCAAATAAAGCAATCAATGAGTACAATCAACAGTACATGCAACAAGTAGCCAAAGTAGAAACTAAATCACACATTGGTGAAAGTAACTAGAAAACTATGCACATCTGATACAGATGAAAAGCCCAAAGTAACAATCATAATTACATGGTTGAATGCATCTCTAGTTCTCATGTTCAGAAATGGGAATGCCCAAATATTAGGCCAGGAAAACAGGATATATTAATGTTTCTTATCTGGCCATTGCAGTTTGAAATGGGAAGTCAAAATTAGCCAATGTATAACTAATTAACATTCACTCTCATTTTTAATTTTCCAGGCACAAAGAATTCTTATTTTCCAATTATCCTCAAGAAGTCAGATGAATAATACCTTCAACGAGGGGATAAATGCAAAAACTTCATCAACAGTTTCTGGACAAATATTAGCAATTACACATATCTGCAAACATAAAGGTGAAATCACAGGGCTGCATATGTTTCTTCTAAAGGACCATGGCTAGGATCGATACCTCGCTGTCAGAAACACCATGTTTTTTGAGAGTCCTGATATTTGAGTTAATAGTTCAACAACAGATGATAACTAGAACAAATGCCATACATGGAAGATGCAATAACATCGAGGTTAGAGTAGCTTTTCTGAAATATTAAGTCAAGGATACTCCAGAGTCCGTCTAACAGACTGAGGATTTGTATAAAGGGCACCAGTCTTTGCATACTGCAGTCCCTTGTCAAATGACCTGAAACAAACAAAACAATTTCAGCATCTCAAGATCCTTAAACTTAGATTAGTGGATATGTTACTCACGCAGAAAGCTTAATGGTTGGATCTTGAGACAATAGGACCATCTGCTCCTGAATTCCTTGTAAGATTAGTGCGGCCTCACAATCCATCAAGCATTTGGCATCCTTCGGAAGTTCTGGGTTGGATTTGAAATTGGAAAACATTTATCATGCCATTAACAAACAAAGAAGATTTCCTAGCCTGACAGAATGGTTTGGTTCAAAGAGAAATATGTATCTCCGTGTAATTAGTCACCCAGAGATAATCAACCAAGTCATCCAACTTCATGCAACACAGAACTACCAAAAAGCCTTGGTTTGTTTAGATTATCATGAAATTTTGAAGTTCCATTATGTTTATCCCCACCATAGAATTTAAAATTGAATTTAGACTGCAGAAGATTAGAAGATGAAAGCAATAGAAGAATAGAAGCAGGCAGCTTAATATAAGACACTACATAAAAGCTGAAGTACCTTAGACTGATGGGAACTAGTAAGCAAGCAGAGTTATGACAACTAGTAATTACATAATTAAATTAATGATATTTGTGTGGACAGTAAAAGTACATACCCTGTTCAAGTTTCAGCCCAAGTGGTTGTGGTTCTTTTGCCGCAGGCATCTTAAAACCACTTGCATTCTTGTCTCCTTTTCCCCCCTTGCCCAGGCTACCTTAATAATTAAAATTTGCATGTACAAAGAAATCAAAATGAATGAATCACAAACTAAACAAGTAACATCATGCACAAGCGGATGCAGTGGCAAAAAACATTGAATGCAACAAGAGTTACTTCACCAGCAGTGGACACAACCAGAGGTTCTGTGGAACCAAGAAATTCCTGCTAAGTTGAAGGGTAAGAACTACAAAACTATGATTTAAAGGCAATGAAAAAGCAGCATGTCTATGAAATGAGTTTCCAAGGATGAGACTGCTCGGAAGAAAAGATAGAAAATTAGGAATAGAAGAAAAATGGACAGGAAACAGATGCATCTGCAATGAAGACAGAAGTGCTACCCAATGACGATATTTGAGAGGCCCTGAATGCAACAGTCTAGCTATATCCAACATAGCACTATGGATGCAATAATACAACAGTGGAAAGAAATATCTATTATTGAACGTCCTCGAAGAAAAGGAAAGCAGAAAGATACTGGCAATTTGGACAAAGAAACGTGGGGAAGCTTAATGGGTGCGGAACTTGACTAAGAACTATGAAGTGAAAGCTATCAACATGCATGCATTTGTGCAGTTGAACAGCCATGCTGCCACTGGGTTCAACCACTTTCAACTCAAGACAAAATGGTGTCAAATACCAAAAAAAAAAAAAAAAAAGGATTAAATAATTGTACAAAAGCCAAGAAGCAGTCAAGATGTCCCCATTTTCCCAAGGTTTTGTCCAATAATATAATATCAATCTCCCACATCAAAAGCTAGTAAGCAAAAAGTTCAAAAAAGAAAAAAAAAGAACCCCAACTGCACCATCAAGAAAAAAAATAAAATAAAAAATATATATATATATATATATATATATATATATCTATATAAGGAAAAGAAAATAAAAGAAATACAAATTACCATGAGTGGACTTGAGAGACGAATTCGACCCTTTGCTGCTGGGTAACGAAAACCCCTTTCCTCCTTTATCCATGCCCAGCCTAACGAAAGAAACTCCGACGGCAACAAAGCCAAAGCCCCGAAAAAGGAGGGTAAAGGCTAAAGACCGGAGATTGGAGAATGCCAGCGGCGGGAGACCGGTGAGCTGCGAGCGGCTACAAGCCCCCAACTTTCCCTCTTGAGCTTTTGGGGCGTTTGGAAAATTGTGAGCTGTTTGGTGGGTTTCATTGGACTGGGCTTTTTTACTTGGGCTCCATCCTTTTCCCTCTCCGATCGCGCATTGCAATCCAAGAATCCTTCACTCCCGAGTGAAAAAGATCCAATCTTTTTTTTATTCTATGTTCCAACTTCACCTTCCTTTTTTCTTTTTTTACCAAAAGAAGCGTGATTCTGAAACTGTCTACAGAAATTAGGGATTGTTGTTGGCTCTTGTAAACCCTAATTTCTGGCGATTCTAGGGCTCACGATGAATGTACGTGATTGGTCTTAATTAGCTATCTCTTCATTTCAAGTTCCTTTTTCTTTTTTTTAAATTTAAAATTTTCAAAATTTTTATATTATTATTGGTCTCTATGATAATTCACTCCTGAAATTTTATTTCCCACTTTTGCTTTGTAGACCCAACAGCGAATTAAAACGAGCCAAACGTGATTCTCCTCTTAATAAATTGACTCCCAATTAGCATATCCAAAAACATAAGAAAAAAGAAACAAAAAACTTATGTTGTTATAATTGTTGTCTATGTTCAATTAAGCATTAGCTCAGTGGCTGTTAAGAGAGATGGCACTGGCCAACGTTTCAATTAAACTGCAGGTTTAATTCATGTTTGGACTTCATTACACCTTGCAGATAAATGAAAACATGACTGACATACATGAACTTAAGTTACAAAGTATTTGTCAACTTTCCTTCAATCTGACAAAGTATAATTCTATCATCTTATAAACATAAAACTGAAAGCATAAATCAGATCTCTTTGAACATTGTTCAACCATGCAGAATCTATATGGACAAAAGTAACCTACACGTCTCTACCTCACGAGCTGCATTGTCATTATGGCTTCAAATGTCAAAAACGAATAATTTTCTGCTATAAAAGCATAACAATCAAAAGAACAAACAAATGCAACCTCCCTGTTCGAGCTGAAAGAATTAATAAAAAAACCTCGTCTGTGCAAAGAGGAGCCAATGCTTTGTAGTTGCAGAGATTCCAGGCTCACCACGTAACATTCTTCCTGACTGCAAACTTCCGCATACGGATCCCACATTACATTTTAAGAGAGAAGGATGTTCATATGTGGTATAACTTGCTCGACCTGATGTGCATCTGAAACTCAGGTATCATCAACTTGTGAGTGAAACACAAAACTGGGGAATGTGGTGGTGATGTCTCTGTTCAAAAAGTACACAAGAAATGTTTGTTGATAACAATGTCCAGTGCATCGTGGGCAAGATATTGGACTCAACAGTTGTGCATTACTCACTTGAGATATGGAAGAGTCATATTCTTCAAAAGGGAAGGGTGTCGTAAAACAAGGCTTCGCCATTCCTCCTTATCAATCTTTCCATCGTGCTTAGTATCGGCTTCCTCAAAGGTCTAGGATAAAAAGGATGGCAACATTCCTTTCAAGTTACTGCGTGATACTAATAATCAATTAATTGTTTGTTTTGACGCATTTCTATTATATTCCTGCCACCTAACTTGTCAACCTAGCTACTCTATTGGACAACAGAAGAAGACATGGAACAGCTAGATACAACTAAAAGGTTTATGGATGGTTTAAGGCCCACTATATTCAGATTAGCAAATATAACCCACTCATTGATTTGCCTCCCAGTCTCCTAAATACGCAAATAAAGAGCTAAAGAACTCAAATCATGCCATTCCATCATGAATTCTGTAATAAACACAACAAGACAAAAAGATCCAGAATCCCACATAAGTTATTAGCATCATACATACAAATTTAACATATATCATGTGCAGAATAAACTCTTTGGCAACTGGTAGCTCAAAATGAAGTGGAAGGAAGGGAGAAAACCCATGTAATTGGACCCAACACAGCTGGGTTTACGGTTCAATTGAGTTGACTATAAGACCTAGCTAAAAAAGTACTCAAGTAAAAATGATATGCGGGTGAGGTAAAGGTCAACCACAGCAGTGGATGCAAATTCAATCAATATGTTTGAGGAAGCACCTTATCAATGATACTCTCTATTACATCATCTGACAAATTCATGCCGGATTCAGCAAGGGTGGCCACTACCATTTGCTTCACCTGCACATCAAGTTCAAGAGATTGCAACATTCTCAGAACAAGAGGTTGATTTCAATGATTTGATTTCAAAGCAGAGTAGTAG
The DNA here is from genome assembly GCA_020883675.1 of Bruguiera gymnorhiza. Classification (NCBI taxonomy): domain Eukaryota; kingdom Viridiplantae; phylum Streptophyta; class Magnoliopsida; order Malpighiales; family Rhizophoraceae; genus Bruguiera; species Bruguiera gymnorhiza. The sequence goes on along the minus strand of JAIRCJ010001062.1, from coordinate 433,115 downwards.
TAATTTCCCAGATGTTGTACAAATTCAGCCACTAGAATAATTTGGCGGGTTGATTTTCAGAGAACAATATGCACAGGGAATTTCTACCAAGAATTTATGATCTTTCCACTCGATAATATCTAATGGAACAAATGCTGCCAAAACAGATGGGCTAATTTAACAGAGTTCTTGCTCAAGTGACCTTCCATCTGAATGTCTAATGTTAAAAATTCATGTGCAGAACTGTTTCAAAATGAATGGAATTTCAAAACAGTCTAAGAAATCAATTTTGTCTTCCTCATTTAAATTACAAGAGAAAAAGAAATACCTCCTGTCTCTCAATGAAGCCTTGTTGTTTAAGATCATACAGTTGGAATGAAACTGCAATTGAAAGGTTGGGCATCCCAAGAAAACATCAATACAGGGGATTACCATGAAACCAGAACAATAATGGGTAATGTCTGCTACAGTGCATCATTAATCATGCTGCAGCACCCCCAGCCTTTTTCCCTTTCTGCACACCACCAGACCTCAACCACCCCCACCACCCGCCCCCAAAAAAACCCAAATGACAGAAGTGTCAAAAGAAGATAGATATATGTGGAACAAATATATACAGAAGTCATAGAATTGGAGGCACAGATGATATGTCAATTAGCAATTACAGCCCTCTCTCACTCTCACTCTACTCAATCTATTTTACCTGTACACTTACATTCAATCTTGTCATCAATAGGTGCATTGGGATGAAAGACCGAGAGAGCACGTGCAAACTCTCCAAAATCCAGCATTCCATTGTGCTTTGTGTCAAACAAGTCAAACACCTATGCAATTTAGAGAATTAGATATAAACAAAGTGCAAATAATCAGATGCATCAAGGGGAAGCAAGCAGACCAAAAAGGACTTGACTCAAGGTTAAACAATAAGACTACCCGATCTGCAAATAAGCTCTCCTTTTTATTTGTTTTAAACAATGCTAGCTGAAACTCTTCCTGCAATCCAATACATGGAAAACCTTCAATAAGCCTGAAGGGATAGCCACGTCCCCCAGGTGGGGGGCGAGGAGGAGAGAGATTGTCTATAAAGAATGACAGTCTTTAACAAAGTACATTGCATGCAATTTCCTGTATAATGCTCAAACAATGGGCTGTGCTACAACTTCCGTTACCTTATTGATCAGTCCGTCATCAATTACTGCACTGCTGATCTTCTTAAATAGTTCATAGAGCGCTTCAATTTCACTAACACTAACTGCATTTGGAGAAAATAAAAATGATAATATAGGGCTACTTTGGATAATGGATGTGGAGACTATCCTTAGACTGTTTTGCAAAATGATAGCAATGGCTGCACATAACTGTAGTATTCATGGGATGTTGATAAACATATCAGAAGATGCAAGCCATTCCCAACAAAACCAATACCAGAGCAATAAAATGATATGGTATGGCAGGTAAAAGACAAACACGCTGTTTCCCAAACAATCCAAACACCACTGGCTAAACATATCAATGCATATATTAACAATCTCCCACATATTCATGACATCCAGAATTGATAGTACTTAAGAAAAGCAGTAACATACACACTGTTTCCCTTGCAAGAGCTTCTGGATTTTCTAGGCCCTTTGGTTGCTTATAAAAATCAGAATCAAAACAGTTAACCACAGCAGCACATAAATGCTTCAGTCCGTCTAGGCACTGCACCATGATATTTTAAAGACATCAAAATATTCCATACCTGCCACAAGGAGAAGGCAAATTGGTCAACCATAAAATTTCCACCCTATTCTTGATTGAGCAAAAGGAAGCCGAAACAAAAGGGAGAGCTTGAAGAATTGTACTATTTTATACATTGCATATTGTACTGTAACTATGATCATGAAGGCTGTGAACCAATTAACAATTTATGCTAGTCAATCCATGTGGGGCAAAGAGAATAAACCTGTGAAGCTCATGGCAAAAATATCATTGGTTTATTTAATGTATACCAGTACTTTGAATTGGCCCACGAACATGATGAGCAATACTAGCACAAACATGATATAACACAATCACTGGCATCAAAATGTAACAATAAAAGAGATTTACAAAGCTTTGCAGGTATCTTCTAACAAGCACAAATCCTACTTCTTGTCTTACCAAGTAGTCTAAAGAAGTAAAAAAGTGAAATAAAACAATAGATCTCCTAATTGTATTCAAAACACCCCTGAATTGAAATTCCTTTATTCTCTTCCTCATGCGACTTCTTAGCCACAAAGAAAGCACCTACGCAACACGTTCAGAACAACTCCTTATTATTTCATTCACTTTTTGTCCCCTTGTCCGCAGAAAAAGTGGCATATGAAATAAGGAGCTCAAATTCAACAAGAAACCAATATAGCTGTATCCAGAAATGAAGCATAAGTGCCCAGAAGGCTATTAACTATCAATACGCCTGATCATGCTTGGATACAATATTACAGACCACAAGCATATTGAGAATAATTTTAAAAACCTCTAAAAAACCATTTAAAAGGACCTGAACGCTACATTCAGACACCACAGCCAGGTATTTTATATGTAATCAATAAACTGACAACAAATATTAAAATTAAATTCACAATAATCATTCCTAAACATCAATTAATGAATCTAAACATGCAAAAAGAAGGGCGAAAATGCAAGGAGACAATACATGTACAAGCATCAATTGATAAAAGAATAATATTTCGATCTAAAAGCCTAAACTTTCCGATCCAATATCTCCAATGCCACCACAAAATTCTGAAAATTGAGGCATAAACCACCCAACAATGGATCGAGCAAACCCCAGATAAAAAAAAAAAAGTTGGGGCTTTTTATTTGAAAATCAAGTGAAATTTATTATACAAATTTAGAATTGGGAAAACAAAGAAAGCAAAAACTAGGATTCTGATTATTCATCGTCGAGAAAGAGAGGGATGGTGCAAACTGGATAAAAAGGTTGAAAAGAAAGAAAAAGACTTCACCTTTTAGAAAAAGCAGAGAGAGAGACAGTTAAACAGGGTAAGAAAGGAAGGTAAAGAAGAAGAAGAGTCACTATTCTCAGACATGTCTCACAATTTCTAATTTTTCTTTTCTATTTTTTTCTCTTTGGATTGATAACTATCTCCCTTCTTGTTTTTCTCTCTCCAAAGGTATCTTAGTCTAGAGAGAGTAAGGGAGAAGATAGAGATTGACAGAGCGGCTGGGGCTTACGATCTTGTTAAGGAAGTATGATTGTGATTGACAACAATAAAAGGCAAAGTCGTCATCATCAACAGCTAACAATTGGGGTTTGGGCCTAATGTCCGGTCGGATAAAGAGACTTAAGGAAAGTTGTGGTGAAGGGTTAAAAAAAAAAAGAATGGGAAATAGGTTTCTGATTTTTTTTTGGCTTTAAAATAATAGTTTTTTTTTTTTGTGGGCTTTGAAGAGCCCAGTTGCCCCACATGCCTGTAAACGGATGATTTATCGTAGGACGATCTGAAAAGGTCGGCGTGCAAAACCAAAATTACCAACGAGAGACGGACCCCGTTAATTATTTCTGTAAGTTGCAGTCTTGTTGACCTGTGTTTGCTGCCCCCAGAGAGTGGTGGTCTCGCCACTGTGATCTTTTGAGACCATGGGTAAAAAAATTTTGGACCTGAGTGTGACTTAGATCCATAAAAAATGCAATCTTGACTTTTGTTTTGTATATTTATGATTATATTTTGTATGCAACGATATTCTATTTAATGTTTGTTCAACTACTCTTTTACCAACAACTGCAATGTAGGGGTTGGATTCAGCAATCATCACTCCTGTATCAGAAGCTCCAATTTCTGCAAATGCTTCCCTGGCTCACAAAGCATATTGTATTGTTAAAAGTAGCTTTCCCATTGCCTACGATTCTGAAGTTTAATACACAACCAAGTTAACCAGGAGCGACTGAGTACCAACCGGTCTAGCAACAAACCACTCTCAAACCAGCATGTGGCCTTGATATTGATTTCGTGAAAATCAGGCAAAAATACACCTGCCAGAGCCTGTTGACCAATCGGATGAGAATGATCCATCTCTACGTAATACAACTTAGCATGAACATCTTATTGGAACTATTTTGGTCTTCATTCATGGATCTCTTCATGGTCATCCAAGCAAGCTCCATGGAAATCAAATTAGTCAAAACCAGAGTGTTTCCAGCTCCGATGGCCCATGTTTCAGACCCTTTATTATGTACGCTTTATAAGTGAAAATCTCAAGATGGAAAAGATAAAATGATGATTCCACCTTTGAAGAGCTCTGTGATCTATATAACTAGGAAAGATGCATAAACTGGTTTTGGAAATTTTACATTCCTCGCAGAAAGAACAGAATTACAGCACTGCAAAAGAATAGCAGCTACGAATGGGTGATCTTCAATCCATTTAGCTATCTGTCCCTAACCTTATCGCGGCCATTCTGTACCCTTCCATGCATTGTCTTCTTGGTTTCCAACTTGCTTCCAGAACTTCCTTCTTCTCTAGCTTCTTTCCCTTTCTCTAACTTTACTTCCTCTAGTTCTCCTCTTGATGCCTTTCTATCCAATTTCAGCTCTGGCTTTTTGTCTACTCTTTTCATTTTGTGATTTTCCGTAGCACTGATTTCGGATGCCAGAGTCTTTCTCATCCCCTCCACTATAGTGGACTGCTGGTCTGGGCTTAATTGTAACTTACTTAGATCATCCGCCACTGTTGTTGTCTGTTCGCTCCTGGAAAGTAGCTCCTGAGTCACTGGCCTGTGATCAGCAGCCCTGGCACCTTCCTCTTGTTCAAAGAAGAGCACTCGTACGACTGTTCTCAATGGTAGTCTCTCGTTCTTTACAGCGTGGGCACGTACTTCTGGGGACAATTTTTGGCAGTCTAGAATCCTGCAGAGCTGCTTCTTATCCGCCTTGCCGAGATCAGGATGCTTCTGTTTTATCAAATGAATGGATGCTTTGAAAACCAGAAATGTAAGGACATATTATCGAAATTCCAATTCTGGTTTTGATATAATTGATAGTGAATCATCGTACTAAGCTTCTAAATTCTATAACACATGTGGAATAAAGTTGTTGATGTCTCACCTTGAGATAAATATTGATTGCCTTGTAAAGGCCATCATGGTCTTGCCGGAAAACCTCCGGCAAAGCCTGAGCAAGAGATACAAGTTTTGAGATTGGCATGTTGGGATCCTTGGCAACCTCTTGGAGATAAGAATCAATAAGATTTCCAATCTTTCTCATTGATCTCAGAAACTCTGTGTTCTCCACAGTTGTAGGTGCTTGTCTTCTCCATAAAACCAAGAAACTTTCCAACACCAGCATTACCAAGTCGAGATCGTAAAAGTGCTGATCAGATGATGCGTGAGAAGGAAACAGCAAGTCACTCACTGTTGCCTCTTCCAACTGCAGACTAGATATTCTTATGAGTTCCGTCCTTGTGACTGCAGATGCTCCCAGGTAATTTGCCAAACTGAGAAGTCTTAGCAAGAAGCCGACATAAACTGACCCTCTAACTGCTGGAATCATATTCACAATGTTGTCAAGAACTTTTCTGTTCTTTCTCACATTGTCTTCAGATTGAGAGACTGAACTCTCTGGAGGTGTGATCTTTGTAGTGTCTGGTAACCAACGAGAAGCATAGACATGCAAGGCTTCACCAATGAGCTGTGGCGGCAGCACATGTGTTGATCTGATGGCTGTTATTATACATCTGAAGAGATCTATGTCAAGGTCAGACACGTCCTCTGTCCACCAATCCTTTGGGACAGGCTGCTGGTGCTTTCTGAATCCTGGTCTAGTGTAAGTGTAGGACCATGTAACCTACACAGACAATTACTAGTTTAAACTAAGAAACACTCTCAACTTCACAAGAAATCGGAATTTGTCTCTGGAAAGACGTTAAGAGAGAATGAAACATTTGAGATCACCTTTGCTGGGGATGTAAGGATCTTTTCAACAAGTGAATCAATGCACCTTCGGATGATTCCAAGATTCTCTGACCACTCCATTAACTTCACTGTGCTTTGTAGAGTGACAATAGAATCCTTCCAACCCTCTAGAATGCACGAATTGAAGAATGCTTCAAGTTTAAGGACAAAGTTTCCCTTCTCCACTAATTCAGTCATCTCAAGGAACTTAGCAGCACAAAATGCAGGCACGAAGTTATGAGCACTGAGATTGATTGTTATCCCATAACAAAATTTTGCGCACAATTCAAAAGCATCCTCCCCTCCAGGAATGTCATGAAGCTCCAGAGTAACAGTACTAGAATCATCAGAATCTGTAAGTAGCCCTTGTAAGAGGCCACACTTTGGAAGAAGACGAAACTGCAACTAAAAACAGCAGAATTAATAAGAGTCTAACCATCTTATATATGGTGATCATTTTTCCCCCTTTGGATGTCCGTTAGTTCATACCTTATGCAGAAGATAACTAATGTTGTTGATTTGTATGACAAGGTCGCATGACATTTTTGAGATCACAGACCTGCATTTTACTAACCCCAAGTAAATCACTATGCATAAGCAACTGTTAATGACACAGAAGTTGTTGATAGTTCAGCAAACCTGGTAGCCTCTTCTGTAAAGAAGGTATCGGGACATGTACCCAGTTTCATATACTTCATTTTTGCTATTCTCCGCTCCTTCAATTGAATGATTCTGACCAATTTTCACTTCACAACAACTGGACATGCCCTTACTATCTGAAAGAAATTCAGAGATTGGATGCCTGAATAGGAGTAAAAACAGATTGACAAGAAATTACTTTTCTACAGTAGTGCTCAAATAATTTAGTTGGCAAAAACAAAATCTAGACACTTAAGAGAGCTAATAATTAAGCATTTTACTGCTGTCCATAACAAAATCCAGGAAGCAGGGAGTGATCACCTTTCCATAAAAAGGACTAATGGGATTTGTTTTATTAGCAATTTCACTGTTTAGCGGATGGTGGCGTATCTGCATATTGCCTTAGCAAGTTATTCATCTCCACATGAAATGGCAACTGCTTTTCTTCAAGATTGAAATCAATGGACTCTGATGAAGAAAATGAGATTTTGCACATTTATTACTCGAACACAAATTAGGAAAGTAAATCAAGGGTCCTACATCATAAATTTTCAGGATTCTAACACTTTCAACTACATCTTGATTATCCTCTCAAAAAAAAAAAAAAAAAAAAAAACTATATCTTGATTTTTAGTTTTCAAATTCTGGTTTTTTGAGGTGAAACATTCATCTTTATTTCATGGGGCTCGGAGCTTGGAAAAGATTTTGAGGAAAGAAATTACGGAAATTTCTTTGGAACATACTTACATAACAAGGAATTCAGGGAATGCTGAGAGAGAAGAATAGTTAATCTTGTAGCTGCAAGCCTGCAACAATTGAGGAGAACAAAGAATCGGAAATGGAAGATGAAGGAGAAGAAGAAGAAGGAGGAGGAGAAGAAGAAGGAGCAGAAGAAGAAGATCGTGCAAGACATGTCCAGTAACATTATTTTCAAGACTCAAAGTACAGCTTTAGAAATCAAAAATGCTAAGAACACAAAGTATTCTACTTCACTGTTGAAATGCAATTTTCAAGTAGGCCTTACCTCTCACCTTTAGCCCAACAACAAGGGTCCCATAATCTTCACCAACATTTCAAGCCCTTTAAAAATATGCAAGATGCTATTTCACCTGCAGAAAAAGGAAGAAAAAAAAAAAAGGAAAAAGAAACATAAAGATGATTCCAACTTTTTGCTGTCAGGCACTGAGAGAGAGAGAGAGAGAGAGAGGAGACTGAGGGAGACGAAGCCAGGAAGAATCACAACAAAAAGAAACAGTGGCAGTTTCCCTTTTTTTTTTTTTAACCCTATACGCCACCAGCCATGCAATGTCTTCTCTCACAATTACAACATATGCTTGGCAGTTCCGTGAGACGCTACTTATAACTAGGTGGTTGGTTGTAGAATATTAAATGGTTTTGTGGAAGCAAGCACTCTCACTGACCTACACAGAGCCTTGCGGGGTTTTGTACTTGTTTAGCTAAAATCATGACAACTGGTTGGCTACATAAAAAAACTGAACTTCCTGGGAAACCAGTTTGAAAGAGATGAGATTTGTACATGCAAAAACGCTTTATGAGGAGTAAATGCCTGAAAGTTGAAAGATTTATTACTGCAATACAATGTTACCTCTTACAAGCGACAGCAACTACCATCATCAGCTATAAATTAATGGGGAAAGCAGGAGTAAGTGAAGCAGTAGCACACCTTTTTTTTTTATAAAGGTTCATTGGACTGTGAGCATGAGCTGTAACTTAGTCGGTAGAAAAATTATCGACAAAGAATTTAAAATAGAAAATTTATTATACTGTGTTAATTATGTCAAGATTCTTGTCAATTAATAAAAAAAAATCTTATAAATTAAATTTTATTCCATATTAAGGAGAGATATTTTTTTTATCTGTAATTAACATATAAAGATATTAGTTATAAATAAAAAAAAGATTAATTTTTTATTAATAACTTTTTTTATTTTTTATAAGTCTCACTTTTTCTTCAAAAAAAAAAAGGAATTCAAAATCTCTAAAATAAAAATTTAAACATTGAAGTGATGTGTGATGAGTTGTAGCATACTTTGGCTCCACCCAGATACACATTTCCATGAATGGCGTTAAATTCGACTAGGAAATGAGAAATAAGACTTTTGAAATGCCTTCATAGAGCTAAATAAGATTCAGACTATGTTCTGGGCCCCGAAATAAATATTAACTAAAAGTCATAGACAAATTGATGTTTCTTGGGTGAACATCGAATTCTTGGAAGTTGGAATTCGGAATTTGGAAAGAGGGTCTCATCACAAAGAATTCTGTCGCTTTTTACTGCAAAACAATGTTAGTTGAAGAGTCATAATTTCTTTTATATATTGGTGTTAGAGTAAGAGTAATTTTGTGAAGCAATCTCAGCAAGGCAAGAAAATGAGTATACGTCAAGTAATCAAACTGCAATTATGTGTACTGGGCACGCTGGTCTAATGTAGATGGCAGATACAAGGGAATACTAAAATGACCAACTATCCTCACAAAGGAGAAAACTACAAAAAGAAGATACCAACTGACCCCGAAATCTTTGCAATGAATGAATGTGAGTGTGAAAAGCATATTTTAATGGACATAAAGGCATACACATCAACCAAATCTCCTCATGTTAAACAAAGCTATCCAGCCATGGATTTGCACTATTTTATTTGGACTTCCCAAATGCCTGTTAGGAAATCGGAGCATTTTCTTCGACACTATTATTGCTAGTTGACAAGGGGGAGGTGATCAATTTCTGATATTCAATGGCAAGTAATTAGACGGTACAGAAGTCTGCTTTGATGTGCTTAATTGTAATAACTACAAAATAAAAGCATGACATATTCTTAAAAAAGAAAGAATTGCAACTATTGATTTGGTAGTCCAAAGATAAATAATGTGGTGCCGGACCACGTGCCTTTATCACCATCGATTGTTTGAAAATCCAACCCGTCTGTCAGGCAAATGGTGCTAGAAAAAAGAGTGGAACAAAGTTCTGAGATAGCAAAGCAATAAGTACCAGGGAGAAAATCCTCCATAGATTTCCTTCTAAACTGGAAAACAACAGTACTTTTCCCCATAGGTAGCTTTACTTGATCCCAACATCATACAATATCAAACAATCAGAAAATGAAATGTTTTATGTCAGACTTGGTCGACGCAATGAATCAATGCCCCTCCAAAAAACCTTGATAATTGGATGCTGCCCATATCGCATATTACTACTTATGTTACTATTCCCTTTGAGATTGATAAAGAACTTGTCAATTAAGGTCTCAAAAAGTTTTCATAATTTTCTTGTTGTCCATATGCTATGGGTATTTCTTTCAATATTAAAAGCATAGAGTAAAGTTTCTTTCGTTCATTTTTGTCATCTAGAAAAGTATGGCAGAATCAACATCTGCTCATAACAGAACAAATAAGAAGGTTGAGCTTTTCTTCTTCTCTGGCTATCATATTGGAGACAACAATGATTCAAGCAGATTTCTGTCAATCAAAATCATCACAATTATCTCATATACCAACAGAATCGAGCATGTGAGCAACATGAATAACGAAGAGAAAACGTACCAAAAGCATATAACTGATGTTGCTCGAAGCAAAAACAGATACATTTACAACTGAACAAAGCTGCAAACTTTCCCTTCCAGTTGCAACTCCATGCAATTTCACAACCTTATAAAGAAAGCAGGAGTAGCAGCAACTTTTTCTGATTTAAAGCCACCAGTTATACAATAGGGGCACTTAGCTCAGAAACTAACATGCACCCACCATCATCAGATTCACATACATGAGAAAGGGCTAGTTTTTTCGTGCATGTTTGAATCCTGTGTGCCTATGAGAGACAGATGGAGAGAGGAACTGGGGTTCGTGGGTTTTTGGTGCACAACACAACTACACGGTCACAGGATTTAAAAAATAAAAAGGCAGAAATGAACTTCTCTCTCTCATTCTCTCTCTCTCTCTCTCTCTCTCTCTCAACAGTCACCACCAGGCATGGTGGAAAGAGAAATTAAAGAGAGGGGGTTGGCTGAATTAGTCAACATGGTAATATATCAAAAGCATATTATCATGAGCTGCTTGAATAAACTCAAATAGAAACAGGGTAGAAAAAAAACACATAGGGAAGCAGCAGTCCCATTCCGTTCTCTTGGCTTCATACTGGTGTTCCATGTCCATGATTGAATTTCTCAGCCACAAAAAAGCATGCAGAATACAAGTGGGCAAATGCTCACATAGAGGGGACCCCACCTACTCAAAAAAGAAGCCATAACGTGGGGTCATAGGAAAAAGATCCTCTGCGCTATTCCTCCTCATGCTTCTCCCCACTATCCAGAGTATATTCCCCTTCTATTAGCCCTTTCCTTAGATTCTCCTGTCGGCCACGTGTTTTATCTTGTTGCCGTCTGATTCCAACTGTTGCTAAAATCAGTCTGTTGATGGGATTGGGGCACGCTCGCATGTTGGTTGTTTTGGGGGCCAGGCATAGACAGCGTACTTCTCTTGGCGTCCATTGTTGTTGGCTTAAATTTTCCTGCGTGCAGGATTCTTCGTGTTCGCTTTGAGCGTGGATTCTCACGTGTCTCAATTTCTTCTTCCTTTTTTTTTTTTCTTCGCTTTGATGTCATGCTTTGAGTGAGAGTCGAGGGGAATAAGAAAATCATCGTGATATTTGTCTGAAAGAGATTTCTCATCGATTAAATTAAAAAAAAAATTCTCGTGTTGTTTGCTTTGATTATTCGAAAGTAGGGTGTTCTTTATTAGGGTCCAACCCAAAGTTGATGCTTCTCTCGTTGCTTGTAGCCAGCCCCGTGGGAAGTCAGGACCACCCATCTATAAAATCCCTTACATTAATCAAGATTGTCTTGCTAATTAATTACCCTTTTTGGTCTATGCCAGACAAAGTCAACTCTGTCAGGACAAGGTTCGAGATCATGATATTGATTTATGCTCATATTCAATTCCCTGGTCATTTCTCAGCAACTATTATTCCTAACCACTTTGTTGCTTCTAATGATATTTTGGTGTCATTGTACGATATACTAATCTCTGGAAAAAGGCTAATTGCCTAACCCTAGCTATGGCCCAACCCAAATACTAGAAGGAAGCATCTCTCCCTAAGTGCCGATTTAGAGACCATGATCACTGACTTCATTGAGGTTGCAGTCGTTACTCGCATCTCTCCCTAAGTGCCGATTTAGAGACCATGATCACTGACTTCATTGAGGTTGCAGTCGTTACTCGTTAGGTATAACTTTTCTGTGTTTTAGGTAAATCCGGATATGATGAGCTAACTTTCTTCCAAAATACGAGGAGTTTCCCATAGTGAATCTTTTACAAATATTATATTTCTTCCAAAAAAACATTACTTTTATATGAACAGACAGCAAACTTGTAGGGAAATGAAAAATAATATAAAGACGCCATCTCTGATAATGTTTTCCTCTGTCATCAAAGAATCAAACCCATGGATTGAGGCTTCAACCATTACAATTGCACTTTAATAATCAAAGATAGCCTCCCCTTTAACAATAGCACAAAAATATAGCAGTACATCTACATATGACTCCACAGCACAACTCATGGGTGCATCTAACCACTCTCAAGGCGTGTAATTGCACTTGGAAGTTATTATTGGACAACAGTCAAGTTTCCTTTCTTTTCTTTTCTTTTTTTCAATTAATTAACTTCCATGAAACTCAAATTTAAGACTAATTCTAATAAAAACGATTCCAAAAACATTACCTTTTCTCCTATTCAACAAGTAATAGATTGCCGACGAGAAAAGAAAAGAAAAAAACTCTTCATATTTCATCGAGGCCATGATATGCTGATAACAAGAAATTTTTATTTTTATTTTTATTTTTTTTAATGAGGAAATAACGTCAAACAAGGTTTTCAATGCAGGATTCCCGTGGCTGGGAAATGCTGTGGGTTGTAAGTGGTACCAGTCAATCTCTACTCTATTACCAGATGGGCCTACGATGAAAAAAAAAAAAGTCCAAAAAGGGTGGCCGCCATTATTCCATATTTGGGCAGTCAAATTTAGTTGATGCCATGCCACCGCACTATCACCCTTTGAGTGCCTGGAGAGATGGGACTTGCCTCTATTATCTCTGTTAAGTGCACAATTCAATATTTTCAAATTTTCCCTTCCTCCATATTCGGGCAGCCACATTCACCTGATCCCATTCATTTGCATTGTACATTTCGCAGAATCTGTCATTCATCTTGTGGGTGGGGTGGACTTTGCATTGCACCTAAGGGTCTATGTCAGTTTCTGACTTTTGTGAAGAATTTCTTGACGAGAAACCGCACGGAAAACTAATGAATTATAGTTCATTAGTATTGGAATTTTTTTTATGTATTAAAGATATCGAATTTGAATTTCGATTAAAAGCAATTAACTGGAAAAAAAAAAAAAGGGCACGAAAATGGTTGGGAAAATGTTTTTGGTTCATTATATTGGGCCTTCGAGTTTAGCGGCCTAACCAGTAATTATCGGTGCAGGCCCAATGGTACGTCCATGAAAGTCTTTCGTTCCTGGAGCATCCCTTTTCCAATCGCCCAATGTCCTGTCCTGGTTGCCATTCATACGATGCGAGTCACATCGAAAAGACTAAATTAACATTTTTTTACGATGTTTTATATATATATATATATATATATATATATACACATTAGGTTTATTAAGCAGTCCATTGATGTGTAAATTAAGTAATAAGATAATTTTTTTTATCTTTATAATTTCATAATTCTTTTAACATAATAAAAATATGATGTCTGAATTTTTAATTATAAAAATAATTTTAAGTAACATGTTAAATATATTTTACCACAATGATTTAACGCCTTTACTGCACCTTCCTGAGAGGCCTCGGCAAGATCTGGGAACAATATCATGTCGCTGTCAAATCCTAACGTAGGATTGGTTTGCACTTTCTTCCCTTCTTTTTTTTTTTTTTTTTTTGGTTGCTTTGGTTGCTATGCCACGATTATGGGAAATGGTCACATGGGAAATGCTTTGTTCATGTGAAAGCATCCCGATGGTGGTGGATTAGTACTCTGAAGGCACTTTTAGGCACAAATGTACAACGTAATGCGGGGTCACTATTTCTGGGAAGATGCAAAAGTAATCCTTAAGTGGAAACGAAAACAGAATTATAATTTTAAATTAATTCAAATTAATCAATTTTAATATTAAGTAATATATATATATATATAATTAAGAGCCCTAAAAAAAAACAAAGAAGGAAGAAAGAAGAAGTCTTTCGTGTATTTATCATGCTTCATTTGATGCTTTCACGAGAAGAGCAAAGCATTGTAGGACTGTACAATTTATTTGTACTTACTACAAACTCTTCGGCCTGCTCCTTTTATTATTTGAACTTGGGACTGCAGACTACCCCATGTTAGAGAACGATCAATGAATTTCAAATTCTTTTGGGGTAATAGAACGGAGAAAAATTAACGAAGTCGTGTCTTGCATGCTCTAAATCATTCAGAAAAGTATCAGAAGCTGGCCTTGAATAAGTAAAATCAGCAAGTTCTTGGACTAGATATTGGCAGCTTCAAGAAACTTTTGATCTTCGTATGTATTTTTTCAAAACAACTAGCTCTGGCATAAGAAGTTTATAACCATGGACCCATCAATCGAAAAGGAGCAAATTTTAGAACAGCAACAGTTTGCAGAGATTCAAGACCTTGACGCATTTCTCTTCTTTAGCGAATTTGAAGACACGTGCTTGCCTCCATACTATGTCCGTGACATGGGTGCCAACAACGCCACTAACAATGTTGAAATAGAAGCACATCTTGTTGGAGAAAAGGAAAAGACTTGGAGTCCGAGCATGCTAGTATGTCCCTTGTGTGGCAGCGAGACAACCAACGAAAGCTATCCGGAAGAAATGCTTGATGAAGAGGTGAAAATAAAGGATACGAATGGTAAATTTGATGGCAGTAGCAGCAGCAGTACTGAAGGGATTGTTGCTTTTCAAATGCAAACAATTCTCTATCAGGATGTGTCCTTTGAGGAAACCAGCCATAATAGAAATGGAAGTGACAGCAGTACTGGAAGACTAGACAGTGCTCAGGTGCGGCAAATTCCGGAGAATGGAATGGCAATTGAGGAAACAAACAACAATGTTTATGCCAGCAGCAGTAGTACTGAGCGGATGGTTGGTTCTCTAATGGTCCATGGCGGCTACATTGGAGTAAGCAATGAAGGGAAGGCCACAGGGGTTGCAGGGAATACGAAAACATGGACTCGTAGACCAAGGTGCAAGAAAGGTTCTCCCGAGACTGCTCGCCAGAAGCAGCTGTATAAGATCAGGAACAGAGAACCTGCCGCCCGATCATTTGCCCAAAAACAGGTGGTATATGCTTGAGAGAAGTTAATGTGTTCATAATGAAACACATAAGAATAATTAAATCAGAGTAGCTAAGACTTTAAAAAGATCTCATTGACTCAAATTCATAGCTATGCATATCAGATATGCATGACTACATGTTAGGGGCTGCTTAAAATTTAAGGAAAAAGGATGTGGCAAATCTCATCATATCATTCTTAAAGCTGAAGCTTTACACGAATTTTAGTCAGTGTAATCATCGAAAAGCAACAATGAGAATGCTTTTTGCTGGGCTGACTTAAAGGTAGGGGGCAGCTTAGCTCTTTAAAATCCTCGTAATTACGAGAACCTGGGATTGCCCGGGTGGCAAGAGGCGGTGTGCCTCGTCCACTGGGGGGTTCGAACTCCTGGCAGTACCATTGTCTCATCCTTTCCCCTCATGCGGTTGAGCCACTCCTACCACAAGAGAAAAAAAAAAAAAGAAATCCCAATAATTACTGCAAAGAATATTTCTAATTTACACCCTTCAATTTGTCTGTTTTTATAGGCTTACATCCGCAATCTGGAGCGACAGATTCTCACCCTTCAGAAGGAGAATACATTTGGAAGAAATGTGTTGAAGGTAGAATTGATTGTTTCCTTTTCCTGTTTATTTTTCCTTTAACTTATTGGGGCTAGCTTTGTTAAAAAAATTGGAACCAAGTGTCATCTTAAAAGCCATTGAGCCATGACAAGATGATACCACTTTTGTGCAATCTATTTCCCAAAAGACCACTGAGGCAGGTGCTCCGCTGCTACAACATTGCTCAAACCAAAATTTTCACTTTTTGTTACCATAAGATTTACATTGGTGTCAGCAATGCTCTTCCTACCGAGAATCCCAAATCCATAATTACTTTGTACTCATTTCCTTTTGTTTTGTAGTTTCTGGAGAGTCACCCAGTAAGTCCTACAGCTCAGAGGCGACTGCGGAGGACACCATCAGCATCTATATAGTTCTCACGCTGCATTGACTCGTCCTATATCCACCAGCAACTACTATGGATGATTTGATAGTTTAAAGAACTACAATAAAAATGCAGGTTCCAGTAGTCCTTTTTTCCTTTCTTTGGTTGTGGCATTGATAGTTGATCTTCAATATGTTATTTATTAGGAAACTTGCAAGCTAACTTATGTGCTTGTGTATTCCTTCCTCTTAGTTCAATTAACTAGATGACTTGATCTGGGGTACATAAGAACGTCTAGCACTTGTTCTGTTCGTCTATTATGTGACTTGCTGTCAGAAAAATGATAAACATTAACTTCATACCAGAATCCTCGTTCCTCCAACCCCAAAAATTCCAGAAATTAATTTCAAAGCCTAACTTCCCTTAAAATGAAGCAAACCCAGTTGAATTTTCAAGTGAAGAAGTAGAACTACACTATCAAGAACGCATATTTCATACAAATTGCTAGGAAAAATCGATCAAAGACAATGATTCAGCAGAAAGGAAGTAAAACCCGTAACTATATGCTTAAGGATTGCCGGAATATTGTACAATTTAGAAATTGGGAACAAGCCATTGAGAATGGTAATCAAGAACAGATGTTAAAGACGGAGCTTTTAAGGATGGACATGAAACTGAACCAGATTAAGACCTGGAAACTTATTTTGAATGGTCTATGATAAATTAATTCTTAATGGTCCCTGACCCAAGAAGGGGAGAAGGAAAGAAAAACAGAGAGATCTTTGCAATCAAGAGCGTAATTTAACTAAATTTTGGTCACGTGTACAATTGAAACAGAAAGAAATGAGAAACGTAAATTGTAGATATTATTTTCTTGATTTGTTAGAACCCAAAACCCCTGAAATTCAGTTATTAGATTGGATTTGATATTTTTCTTTTCTGTTTTTGGTTTTCTACAAGAAAAAAATAAATATAAAATTTTAAAAAAAAAAAAGGAAAGAAGCTTTTCCAGTCCTTTCCTCTTAATATTTCGGTGCATAATTGATGTTTGAGTCCGTATTAATAACAATTTCATATAACTTATTGTGTTAATAGTTTACATGTAAGTCCTTTTGTTCAGTCAATTCTATGATCAATATCAATATCAACTTTGGTGCTAAAATTACATGCATTTCTATTTGATTTTTTTGAAGTCTTTCTTATGTTTAGGATAACGGGTACCCCTTAAATGCTTTGGTTTAATTTCTAACCTTTTTTTTTTTTTTTTACCTCGTTTGAAAGCATGTCGAATTCACCCCCACATCCCTTAGATGCCCGGCTTGGATTTGATCTTGAAAGTTGATTGGTACTAGTAAAGAATAGAGAGTGGATTTTCATATTGTCAACCTCGTTACAGTTGTCTGAACTTCAGTTCCCTTGGGCCCCGTCGTGGGCAGAAAACTAGTTAACGCGGAGATCAAGTCCATCTCAATGGTTTTCTCTTGTCCTACTAAAGTAGAGAATAGCTAAGTAGCAATAAGTACATTCGTATCCTCCGTTGTTGAGTATAGATTTTGCTAAATTTCCATTAGAAGGGAATTTAGGGGCAGCGGTACATAACTACTACGCTAGACAATCATGTCAAATGTCTTGGAATCATATCAATGAAGACAGGTATTCAGTGACCAGAAAGGAAACATACGCCAACATCACCCAAATGCTTCGAGGAATAGGAGACATTCGATGAATAGGAGACATAGGGACAAATCATCCTGGATTAGGAAATAAAAGATACAACTTAAATACAAGCTTTGCATGATTCAGCATCATTGACCTCTGCCACGTTTTCTGATGATCAGTCATTTATTTCTGTCTCTTGTAAATTTTGGCCAGGAAGGACTTCAAAACTGCTTGGACTGCTTTGCTGGGATGGGCATCAATGCCACCTATCAGCTTCTCGTAGCTTTTGCTCTCATAGTCCGCGAATACACTCTGTCAAGTTGGGATTCAAAGGGGGAAATGCCATGAAAGTTTGGTACGAAAAAACCTACAGATAATCCAACATACAGGAAACAAGGCACCATCTCTTGGTAGCCATTGCAGGAATGAAGCAATGGTACATTTCGTGCTAATATTTGAAAACAGAAAACGATTGTAGTTGAGAGCAGGCACACACCTGAAGATTTAGCTCATTATAGAGAGCCTTCACTTTTGCCACACTGGCCGGGTCAGCTTTTCCATAGTTCTCCTGGAAGGGAACAACATCCTCAATAACTGAAGGTATCTTTTCTTGGGCAGCGAATAATAAAAGAACATAAAGATTACACCAATCTTACATATAAAATCTTCTTTTGCTGTTCGTTGCAAAGCTCCAAAGCCTTCACAACCAACCAAGAGCACTTGAAATCTTCAATATCTGTTCCAATCTGAAGCAAAAACACTTTTAGAAAGAAACCCAATTAAATAGGTATGACAGAAGCTGTTCTTTACATAGGCAGAAAGATTTAATTTTTTTAGTCGATTATCATATTTTGGCACACTTGAGCTGACCTTGCCAATTGTTGTGGGATCACCAAAGCAATCCAAATAATCATCCTACAAGAGAAAAGAAAATGCAGATTATTGGCAGAGATGAAAGAAAGTTGAGTGGCATGGACTTCAGTGTGAAGAACCCCTTCAGCCTAAACACTTAAAAGATAACAAACAATAATGCCCCATTTCCAGATCTATAATATCACCTTCCTTGTCACGACTAATGAAAGTGAACTTTCCAAAGATAATCCTGTTTTAATTTACCTGCACTTGGAAGTAGGTTCCCATCTCAACAAGAATGTCCTTTACATCAGTATGTTTGTCCAAATTCTCACCCACCATGAGCAATGCACATGCAACCTGAGTGCATTTAATGGTTAAACATCACAAAGCCAGATTCTCAAACATCCAATTCCAAAGTGATTTAATGATTTTCACAAGCCTGAGTTATTGTTGCCCAGAGTCTCTTTTTTATCTGCTGTGGGTGGGGGGTTGTGCCAAAGGAAGAGATATAACCTCCAAAGGAGATGCCGAGCATATATGAGATGTAGTTAGCTTTAGAAAGTAAGCCAATAGTACTCTTGCACGAAGTACACAAGTCTAGATGTAAGGAAACAGGGGTGGTGCAGGTTGCATTATAAGTTGCTTTTGAGAACTGTGGAATAAAAAGGAGAACCAATCAATCAAGCAGTTCGTACTCACTGGCAGATAAAATGAGTAATAGGCAGTCTTATACTGAACAATTCGTCGGTGACTGCATGTTTACAACCAAGTTCAATGTTAGAAGTTATAAAGTTAGAAAATAGAACACCACAAGCCAAACAGAAGGTTGGGTAAAGTCTATTGAAGAACAAATCAACAAATCAATTGCATGGAGAGATTAACAAACCTATCTTAATAAACTGAAGCCACAACATACCAACGCAGAACATGCATACATGCATTCATATATACATATAGAAATTCTACTTCACGTGTTACTAATATACTGGTAATTATTTGTTCCTGAAGACTTCTTGCCTACCAGGGTTTGTTTGAGCAATTTGTCCAAAATTTGCCATTTATGCAAAAAAGCAGGCAAATGGGCATGTCACCAAATAAATAGATATCCTGTTGTTTACTCACAGCGACAAATTATATTTGGACAAATCCTTTTCTCCTTCGAGGGTTGTAATCAGGTCTATCATCTGTCCGCAGGCTGTTTGAAACTCCACCTACACAAGCAACGGAATGAATAAAGCATTAGCATTTGTTCTCAATGGCAAAATTAGTTTAAAGACATACAAGCAAGTTCATTACCTCATTAAATAAATCCACGAGATCTACATAGTATGACTTTCCTTTGAAGTGCTTTTTAAGAATTCTGGGAATGTGATTCCGAAGCAGAATTCCATCATTAACCGCAATCAGACCAACCTATATCACAGTCCTTTCAAATTAATTGTTGCCCAGCAATCAAAACCTTTAGAAATATAGAAGGATAACAACAGCATTAGCACAAACCTTGGGCACCCTAAACCAACAAGGTTGACCACGCCGTGTATGAGAGTTATCCATGATGTCGTCTTGAACAAGAAAATAGGCTTGAAGCTGTAGAAATCAATGCAATTAGATGCACAAGATAACTATGCAAGCCAACAACAAAATGCCAATTTAACCATCAGCAAAGATTGATGAGCTAAACTGAGAGCAGAGTTTTCAATAACTCTACCCATTCAATGCACCAACCAAGAGTGCTTGAAAGAAATATTTCATCATCAGTTAATTCCTTTCCTTCTTTCAACAATTTGTAGCTGTCAATGACAGACAGCCCCCTATTCAGTTTTCCTGTAAAACAAAGTATACTCTCAGAGCTATTTCGTAATATTTACTTCTTTGTGCAGTGCAACATTAATTTACCATTTTTTTTTTCCAACCTTGACCATAGAAATTTAGAAGCGAATAAAAAGTTTCAGCAAATATGTTAATTCCCACCTCCAGGAACATTGTAGTCCAGCATCTGCATCAGAAAGAATAAATGACATATCAGAAAGCCAAAGCTAAGCTACATAGATCTATTAGATGGTGAATGGCATGCGTAGAGAAAGATTCTCCAGCAAAAATTCATGCTAACTAGTCAATTTCAATCCAAAGTATCAAAAATGGGTTTAAAACAGAGAAACACTTGATGGTCAAAAATAAAAGACAACAAAGTAACAATTTCGTGCTCAAACAGAAGTCAAGAATGATGAAACAAAGATGGGGAACTGCAGCATTGTGCATAAATTCTCTCTCAGATATGCTATGTCAATAAAAAAAACAAAAACTGTATACAATTTCTACTGTTTTCTTTATGAAAGAAGCATTCACTCCCGTTTCAACATATTAATTTCAAAAATCAATTCTCCACATAATAAAGACCTCAAACAAAAATATAATCTCCCAACAATCTGATTTCTTCTCCGCCACATCCAATTATCTTTCTGGTTCCCTCAATAGATAGACAGGTTATGCAAATAGCTCTACAAACTGGTGAACATGAATACATGTAAACCAAGAAATCAGATCAAGATTTCGAAGTTCAAACGGGAATTGAAGTCCAAATCCCAATCAAGAAATCAAATCAAGAAAAATATTCATTTGATAATTCATAATAAATAAATAAGTAACAACAGAAACAGCCAAAAAAATAAAAAGGAAACAAATGATGATGGAAATGGAAATTTAAAAAGAAAAAAAAAAGACAAAGAAGAGAAAAAAAACCAAAAAAGCAAGAAATGGGGGAGTACCCGCTCGACCCATTGACGAGAATCGGGCGTCCACTCGAAAGCTGGATCCTCCAAGAGATCCCTCTTGAGGGCAGAGTAAACCTTCAAGAACGTTGCTTTCAGATCCGCCATAGCTTCAATGCCCGTTTCTTGATCTTCTTGACAAACAGAGAAGGAAAGAGAAAGAAGGAAACCAAGAAGACAAGGCAGAGAGAGAGAGAGAGAGAGAGAGAGATGTTGGGGTTCTTCTTGTTGTATTCAGAGATATATATACTGTTTTTTTTTTTTCTACTTTCTTGTTCTTGCCATGGCTTGGCCGCCGTTTTTTGTGCCTCCCGAAAAATAGGGAGAGAAAAATTGCTTTTTTTTTTTTTTTTTTTGGGCCACTGGTTTTTTCCCTTTTATTTTTTGGTTTTCTGGTGAATTTAAAAAAAAAAAAAAATCTTAACTGGTCAATCGGACCATATTTCCATTCAAATAACATTACTTGCCATCTGATTCATAATGGCCATCTGTAATTTCCTCAATTTTTCCTTTATTTTTTAATTTATTAAAAAATTTATTGACCTAAAAATTACACAATACATATAATTACTTCTATTTTCATAAATTATATATATTTTAAAAAAAATTAAAACTCAGGATTTATAAGAGGAAGTTTAGGTATTTAACCAAATGTGTAAGTACCCTAGAGAGCCCTAGAGTTCCAATGAGGAGGGGTTTCAATTACAACTACCCAATTAACTAAAAAACTTGACATGATTTTTCTTTTTTTTGAAAAAATAAGATGATATTCTATAATTTTATTAAAAAATACTGTGATTTACTAAAATAATAAATTCTGAAAAATATAAATTTAATTTCACTGCATTTTTCAACAAAATTTTAAATTCAAAACTTTTTGTTAAACAATAATTGAACTCTTTTTATTGTTGGATGACAATCTGCGGTGGTCTTGAGACGATAGAATTAAGAGTTCAGTTTTCTTTTAATGTTGAGGTCGCAGTGGCTGTGGACCCTTTTCTGGGCTATTGTTTTGAGATTCATTTCTGGAAGATCCTCTTCAATTCTATGCCTAACACATTCGTTTTTCCTTCTTTTTTTTTTAATTTTATTTTTATCATGCTTGGTGTGTTAAAAAAATACTTACCCTTTTCAAGGGAATTGATAAATTGTTTAGTGAAAAAAAAAAAAACGAAAAAAATAGGGGCAGAAACGTGCGACTGACAGCACAGCAGGTGGCTGTAATTGATTGCCAAAATCAAGGCGGGTTCGGAGGAGGATCCATTTGTCAAATTTTTGTCTTTGATGCCTAAGACCCGTGACCCAATTACCCATGCCCCCTGCCCGGTTACCACTTTGAGGGGTTGTTGTCACTTAATAATAATAATTATTATAAAATCCATTAGCAATGGCCCTCCTGGGATTTTCTTCTTCTTCTTCTTCCTATTTTTTGTGTTTTTTTTCATCTTTTTGTTTCGAGGCAAAAAAAATTGGATGGGACTTTCCAATCAAGTGCCTGCAAGCCTGCATGTTGCCATGTTGATGCGCAGTTCCAACCGCGGATCTGTAAACTACAGAGCGATTTTGAAATAAATGCCGAATTACATCATCTCAACTATTAAATTTATATTTGTGTATATATTTCAATTTAGCTATTATAATCCTGTCGAAATAACTCACACTACTAGGTAAAAAAATAATAAAAAAAGACGATTTAATATTTCTGGTACATAAAAAAAGACGACGGAGTTTGATACATGTAATTTGGATATTGTACTTTTAGGTCAGTTATTGGATTTCGCGTACATTAAACAAATTATTTAAACAAAAATTCAATTTCCCTATGACTGGGGTGTCGAAATGTCCATAAACCCTTCCGCGGTGGCATCGGCCAGTCAATGCCAGCCTGGGGTCAACATAATCGCATCAACTCCGATGAACATGAATCCAAACAACCCTGAAAGGCAATCTTTTTAATATTTTGTTATGCATAAGAACATCAATAACTACGTAACGAGAATTAAAATAATAATAATAATAATAATGAAGGTGTCACGTGCATTAGGACTTCGATGCATCTCCGCATATATGAAGGAAAGGCCACGGACAATTCATTCCGTTTTGTTCCTATTAAGTTTGCTATTTGTCTAGTTGCTTGTCAAGGATTAGGTGGCTGCCCACATATTAATTGGTTAGGTGTACCTTAAACAATGCTGGGAACTGGGGTCTAGACCATAAGTACAAGGAGTGTGCAATGTCACATTCTATGGGGCTAGGGCAGTTAGATAATTATAATGTTCCATCTCACCAGCAAAAAAAAAAAAAAAATTGGTCGAAAGCTTTTGCCTAAATTCAACTTATTAATTGGTCATACCTCTTACCATTTAAAATTTCTTTCTCTTTTATTTTTTTTTTTATTTAACAAAAAAAACACACACACACACAGCCCAATTTTCAATTCCTCGAATGTAACTCAGGGTATAGAATATTATTTGATTTGGGTCAATTAAAAAATTTTCATTGAATATGCTTATTATTACCGCAGAGAATATAAAGAATTGAATCAAATAAACCCTACGAGTTACATACGAAGATATGTGCCAGAATATCCTTTTTTCCTGCCCTTCACCCGTCACCTCAGTCCTACACAGAAATCCTACGAGTCTACGCCATCTTTCTCACACACACATGCAAGTTCTCCAGAAAAGTATCTGTCGGCGTGACATCATCAAACTCGTCGAGAAACGGCTTGTATGTTTGGCCCTGAACCGTAGAACTAAGTCTTGCCTCTCGTGCCTTTTTATCATCATCTGGCATCTGTTGGTCAGTGGCCGCCACTCCTCCGAGTACCGTTGCCCATAGCAGGGTGTTCAAGGACTCCCAGTCGCGGTCCTCCTCTTCATCTTCATCTTCATCTTCACCTTCATGGAGTTGTTCAGAGACGCTCATTGGAGATTTTTCAGGACAAACGAGACTTGGGTCGAAATCATGGCAATCGAGCAAGTAAGTCTCTCCGTCAAAGGAAGAGGAATCTGTTTCCGAATCTTCATATCCATCAAAGGAAGAGGAATCCGTTTCCGAATCTATATACTCTACGCAAACTCTACGAAAGCATTCGCAGCGATGCAGGGACTTCTTGGCAAAGTCGACAATGACACCATCTCGCGTAATTGGACCATAAAAGTCGGTGAAATCTAATGGGGCATCAAAATCAAACGACCTGATCATCTTAAGGTTGGGAGACAAATCAAAGCTACACTCTTTTTTCCTTCTCCGTGATGTTTTATATTTTTCTGGACGAAGACTTGTTTCCAGTAGGAGAGAGTGTGGGCGGTGGGGATGCGTATTTATAGAGAGAGCTTCAGTGGGTTCTGTGGGACAGTGGACTGAATTTGAGGTTCTACGCCAATTGGGATTCAGATTTTGATCCTAACAGAAAAAAGAAATATATATTGCAATTCCCTCTTCAACGGGGGATTCCTGATTCATGTGGGCTGACATCTGATGTAATTGATGGAGTCTACATAGAAACTTCCCTAATTGATAATAAAATTCAATTATCGAAACAACGTTAAGTGTCCCCTTCAGCCTCAAATTCTGTGAAACACAAGCCGAAAACTTGCACCGACCAGCCCGGTGAAGACATCAAGCAAGTCAGCTCAACTTAAACGAAAAGGTCATCTGAACGTGAAAATTAAATGCAAAGTCACGTTATTAAATGTAAATTGTTAGTTATAATTAATAATATATTTTTTTTTATAAATAATAAATTAATTATAATTATTAATAAAAATTAAATGGCAGTGGATTTATATTTATATAATACGATTCTAATTTTAAAATAAAAATTTAAATAAAATAAAATTATTTTATATAATTTAAAATTATGAGTCTTATATTTATAAAAAAAAAAACAATAAATAAAGCAGAGGCCCCTTTTAGCCTCAAAATGGTAGCTTAGTAAAGGGTTTTTAAAAGCTAACTCTGTTCTATAATCAAAAGAATTTTCTAATTCAATTTTGAATTAGTAAAAAAAATTAAAAAGTAAAATTCTGGGATAAACTTGAAAAGATTCACAGAATTCATGTATCATTAATGGAGGAGGAGGAGGAGGAGGAGGAGAAGGCAATACGGTTGTTTTTGGGCCACCGGTGAGAAACGGTTCTCATGTTGCCGGCGGCGTTTCTGCTTCTACGACGGTTGCATCCCAGACTGCCACCACCGAGATTCAGAAGTCATCCCAGCTCCGGTCTCAGACCCATGTGGACGTTTCAGCTTCACAGCCTCCCGCGTGCCTTTGAATCGCTCGGCGAAAAGCCTCAAAGAGCACATTATCCGACAACGAATCTCGATGTCTACTTTGTTTATCATATCCTTAAACTCTCCGACTTGTCGACGCCTGACAGCATTGTCACTGCCGTTATTGCACATTGCTTGGGGGTCAAGATTGGAGCTTTGTCTCACAGGCCTATCGCCACTTCTCTCCTCACTTTTTACTCCAGAGCCGGGCATGTCGGCGCGTCTCAGGCTTTGTTTTGTGACATCTTGGACAAAGATGTAATCTTTTGGAACGCTATGATCACTGCCTACGTTCACAACCAGTTTTTTGGACCGGCATTGGATTGCTTCGTGGAAATGATGCGAGAGGGACGTGGGTTCTTCGATTCAACAACGTTGTTGCTTTCAGTATCCACCTTGTCCCGCATTGGTGGCTTGAAACAAGGACGGAGTATGCACTGTTTGAGCTTCAAGTCTGGCTGGCTATTGGATACTAATCTGTGCAATGCTCTGATGGACATGTATGCCAAATGCCGTGACTTGAGCCCTTCGGAGAGTGTGTTTGCTGAGATGGAATTGAAAGACATTGTTTCTTGGAATTCCGTAATAAGTGGGTGTCTTTCTAATGGCTACCCTGACAAGACTTTATGCTATTTCAAAGAGATGGCCTATTCTGGTGAAAGAGCTGATAATGAAATTTTGTCTTGTGCTGTTGCTGCATCGGCTTCTTTGGGAGAGAGGAGCTGTGGAGAAGCTATCCATGCGTGGGGTTTCAAATTGGGTTTTGAGAATGGCTTGCACATTTCAGTTGCTAATTCTCTCATTACATTTTATTCGCAATACGGAGATATTGTGCACGCAGAAAATGTCTTTAGGGAAATGGTGTCCAAAGACGTAGTGTCATGGAATGCTTTGATTGGTGGGTATGCTTTAAATGAAATGGTGTTGGAAGCATTTGATGCTCTGCACAAAATGCAGCTGGCACAATCTCATAAACCTGATATAGCAACAGTGGTTTCTGTAACTTCTCTTTGTGCTGATATGATGCTACTGAGAGAAGGGCGAGCAATTCATGGATATGTAATTCACCAACAGATGACATCTTATTTGCCAGTGATGAATAGCCTGATTGACATGTACTCAAAATGCATGAATGTTGGGAAGGCCGAGCTCTTGTTCAATATCACCCCCGTGAGGGACCTGGTTTCATGGAATTCCATGATTTCAGGGTATTCCCAAAATGGGAACTCTAGTGAAGCTCAGAAATTGTTCGTGGAGCTGCTCTGTTGTGGCTTGCAATGCAACCTGTCCACTCTATTGGCCATTCTTCCTTCCTGTAACTCCCCCAAAGGACTCCAGTTTGGTGAATCAATTCATTGTTGGCAGTTAAAATTGGGATTTTCAAATAACATTCTTGCAATTAATTCCCTGATGCACATGTATGCTTGCTGTGGGGACTTGGCAGCTGCTTTTTCATTACTGCCAAAAATTTCTCTCGTGGCAGATGTTTCTTGCTGGAATACATTAATCTTAGGCTGCTTGCACAATACTTGTATCCGAGAAGCCTTAGAGACTTTCAACTTAATGAGGCTGGCTTCCAGCACAAATCCTGATTCTATCACCTTTGTCAGTGTAATATCAGCTTGTGGGAAACTCGAGTTAGTCCGGGAAGGGAAGGCTATTCATGCACTTTCTCTCAAAACTTTGGAGGGATCAGATACTCGTGTGCAGAATGCATTAATTACTATGTATGGAAGATATCAAGATATTGAGAGTGCTAGATTAGTGTTTTATTTAAACTCCAACCGCAATTTATGTTCTTGGAATTGCATGATCTCTGCTTTATCTCAAAACAAGAATGGAAGAAAGGCACTGGAGCTGTTTCTTTGTCTTCAACATGAACCCAATGAGTTCACCCTTGTTGGTGTTCTTTCAGCCTGCACTCAGCTTGGATTTCTGAGACATGGGAAGCAAATTCATGGGTATGCATTGAGGAATGGGTTTCAAAATAACTCCTTTATATCCGCAGCTCTAATAGACTTGTACAGTAGTTGCGGAAGACTGGATTGTGCCGTCAAAGTATTTAGAAATTCCTCCGAAACAACGACTGCAGCTTGGAATTCTATGATATCTGCGTATGGTTACCATAGTTATGGTAGAAAAGCAATTGATCTATTCCAAGAAATGTCTGCGTCTGGACATAGAGCAACAAAAAGTATATTTGTAAGCCTTTTATCAGCTTGCAGCCACTCAGGTCTTGTAGATGAAGGTCTTTGCTATTACAATAGGATGTTGGAGGAGTACCACGTAGAACCTGTGACCGACCATCATGTTTGTGTGGTAGATATGCTTGGCAGATCCGGAAGGCTACACGAGGCATTTGATTTCATCAAGCAGATGCAGAGCTTACCAGAGCCTGGTGTATGGGGTGCCCTGCTAAGTGCTTGCAATTATCATGGAGAAATAGAATTGGGCAGAGAAGTTGCAGAACTTCTCTTTGCAGTGGATCCTCGAAACTCAGGATATTACATTTCTTTGTCGAACATGTACAGTGCTGCAGGAGTGTGGAAAGAAGCTGTGGAGTTGAGAAATATAGTCGAGGACAAACAATTGAAAAAGCCAGCTGCTTACAGTCTCATTTATGTTGGCTCCTGAGGCTAGGAAGGTCGTTGACATTTCTAGCGTTCTTTGTGAAAACAATTCGACAGAAGCAGAACCCCAAAAGTTATCAAAACAATGGAGAAGTTGCAGCACTTCTATGCATATTTGATGCTGCTTATAAATTGCATCCCCTTCTCATATTTTCCATTTTCTTTGCAATGTAATTATGTCAATTAATTTTTTATTTGTTTGTAAGAAAATTGTTGCATATTTACTGGATTTTTCTAATTCGTTCATTTCTTTAAGCCACATAATGTTGAATTGTGAATGTTTAATATATAATGGTGCAAAACTATATAAAGTTTGTCTCTGACGTTTTCATATATCCGTCTAATCTATGGACTTTAAATTCATGTTCAGTTCATCAATCATGAAGAGTGGCTTGAATGTAAACTCCTTATTCTCAGTTGAATCTGAAAAAAATATTCACCAAATTTATATTTATTGTTCACATAAGATACATGGTATCGAAAACTCGTTTAGAAGAATTGTATGGTGCTCTAGGGATCTTGCTTAAAGCAGTTGTCAATGAAAGACGGGACATCCTTTAGCCTCAATGCCAGGGGCAGTAGGGCAACTTGCCAGAGGACAGTGATCAGATAACTCCAAGCCCCACCAGCTTGGTCCCGATATGTTCTTGTTCTGCAATGTGAAGTAGCACAAAATTGCCAGGAATGCAACCCCTGCATCTAATCCTGCTGGTTGCGCCTTGCCCACCATCCTTTGTATCTTCCGTAAACTTTGAAGTTGAAGATTATTCCCATGGTCAGCCAACATATGTAGTTCACAGCTCTAGCGGGCGGCATAGCTCCTGTTCCAGATAATATGATTGGCACATTGATGAGCTTTATCCACTTTTTTCTTGGGGAATAAACGGGAGAATGCCCACACAATTATTGGTGCAGCCAAGCCGATAAGGAAGAAATAATTCATCCTAGAGTACAAACCAAGACGGCCAAACATTCGCAATGGCCCAACCACACCCCAGATGATGGAGGCATTGTAGCAAACATTGTCCCCTGGGCACGTCCACGGGCTTCCAATAGGCAGTTTAGTTGCATCGCAGATATATTCTATGGATGTGAGGAGCTGCCAAGCGGTACCGAAGTAGACTGATGATGCAATCAGAGTTCCTACTAACTATAGAAACCATAAAATTGCGTTGTGTTAATGTTCTTGCCGGTTTAGTATCTATGAAAGAAAACTATTCCCACCGTGGAGTCTGAGAAAGGATCACATGTAGCCTTACCCTTATTTTTGACACAGAGGCTGTTTCTGCTATTAATGAAAGAAAAGCATGGTACCTAAAAAGATAGCAATCAAAGTTGGGACAATTTGGATATGAACTTACCTGGGACATAAAAATGGAATTTGGAGGAATTTTCATGTAATGGGCTAGTTTGAAGTCTGAGAGAAACGTGATCGCCTGTGCCATGCTAATGGAACCATAGGTTTTAAAAGCAACATTTGCCAGGGGTCTGCCTGGATACAGATAACCAATTATAAGCTCTGTGATAACATTCAGTCCTGGTTGCTGCAGAATGATTTCACAATGTGAGGAAGCAGCAAGTCGAAATAAGAGGTTTGGAATATGTTTCGATTGTTACATACTTGGCTTGTAGTTGCTGTAATCACACCAATTGGGAGAGTAAAAGTGAGAGCCAATCCCATTGCGAGCAGTACTCCCCAGAATGGAAGCTACAACTGTCGGCCAAATCCTTCACAGGCAAGCATGGCAAGTTCAACTACAATCAGTAAGAGTGTGTAAAACCACCATTGAGGAACAGCTTGGTAATTTTTCTTCATTAGTCTGGTGTGAACATCTCCAAATTGATCTTGAAATGCTGCTTTTGTTTGTTCCCAGATTGTTCTGCAAATGGGAAAAAAATCATGGATAAACTTGATGATAGGCTTGCCTTCAAATTTCTAACCAAAACACTAAAGTTGTACATACCTTCCATGGAAAAATGCAATGTGAGATAACGTAACAGCCAATGTAGCAAAGCTCAAACCATAAGCATAAACAAAGGAGATACTGAGATGGACTTGGCTATAGGCATCATATCCTTGTTGATTGAATTTGAACGTTGTAGAATTTAAAATTCTCGTAACGTCATATGCTTTCCCATTTGCATCAAACACAGTCGACGAGAAAATGGGAAATCGTTTGGCCTCATACTGGTTATTCCAGTAAGCTATGGGAATTAAAACGTAGAGGACCATGATGAATCCAAACATTATGTTGGCTATAGCAAAACCAGGTGTGGCTAAAGGAGATCCCAAGAAGCCAGCAACGGTTGACCAATCAAAAGCAAACGAGCCAACGCCAAGGCCACCAAGACCAGAACCAATTTGTTGGGCTGTGACCGAGTCTCTCCATATCCAACAAACAAAGGAGAGAGCAGTTATAGATGGAAATAGGAAGTTGGGAACAACATAATATGCAAAGCTGCGTATAAGGACCACAAGGAAGAACTGAAGCCTTGTTAAGCCTCCCTTCCGCCAAACCTCAACTTCATGCAATGCCTTGAAAGTTCGAAACAAAAATGATTGGTGGAGAGGGATGTTTATGAAGCCATAGGTTGTCTATAATATAATACCAAGGGGCACCTGAAAAGGGAGACTTGCACAAGATTTGCAGGCCACCACACATAAGGCAAATCGACAAGAAACTTTCAGAATACTCCGGCCCATCTGAATCCAAGCAGCTGAATGCACAAGATAAAGTGGAAAAAAAAAAAGAAGCAAAATTCAAATAATGCCTACTGTGCTAACTAACTACAAATTCATGAAGTAATACATAAATCTAACATTTGGCTATCTAGTGATTATGCAATGTTTTGCAGGGAGCCAACCTGTGTAGATTGTGTTAACAGCAATGCTGCCAGAGGATGTATGTTCCTATGATAGAATGCCCTCACTCTTGTAATGATGTTTACCGCATAAACTTGACTAGATCCTGCATTGCCAAGTATGGTGACTAGGACATGCTCTTTTTGGTTGAAGGGCCCTGGCTTCAGCGAGAATGACCATTTTGTTCCTGGAACTCGTATTAGCTATTCTGGTAAATATGTCGCCATAAGTTTTGCTGCCGGTAGCGATAAAATCTGAGCAACAACTGATGATATGTATATTGGATTCTGACGGAATCCAAAGAACTGATTCAAGAACCCTAGAGAAGCACAAGAAACAATCCCCAAAACCCATGTTCGAATTGTCAAGCATGGCATTTGTTGGATCATCTGTGACAGGAACTGTGAGTCTGACTTGCTCGATCGGTGAGTCATTCACCTCTTCTGCAAAGAATCTTGTATCAGTAAACAAAAGAATCCATGCCATACCAGTATAGCAACCATTAAGGACCAATATTGAGAATATTATTGAAATTTCGCAATGTTGAAAGCCCGAGGACACGAGAGTTGCACATGATATATGACCCTGATCATCTTTCCATCATGAGAAAAACTGAACATTGACTACCTGTTTGTAGCTTCTTGGCAACCTCCGGTGGCGTGGCATCATTTGTATCGGTGTGTTCCATGCTACTGTACCTACCCTTTCTTCACCAAAATCAGATGAAACACGCAATGTTGCAAACCAGCAACAGCATGGGAACATGTGGCTTTGTAGCTCTCGTTTTGTAGTATTTCTTTCTGTAGTTTTTTGTTTCAATCATCGCAATATGCTTCTTGGAATCTTGCCTTGTTAGTTGGAAGAAATAGCCATACTTCTGTTTCCCATAAAATGACACCTACGAGAAGCTGACATGAATGGGCACAACCAGAGAAATTATGAGCCGAATTTTCCCATTTATTTTCAAAAAACTGATCTTTTGGGAGAGCACACAGCAGAATACCATTTATTCTTTCTTTAGCCGTTGGATGTGAGACACATTGACTCCATAAAAGTTTTAAATGCTTGTCATCAATATTATGAAGATACTTCCAAAGCATAGAATGAACCATGTGGGATACAAAAAGCCTCAGCCAAAAGCGGAATAAGGCCAATCTTCTCCCAGTTCATATCTTGTCTTGGATGTTGTTTAGCTATAATTTAACACCGTCATTGCTGTTTGCTGATAAAAGAAGAGACAACCTTTCTAGACAGAAGAGAATGTTGGGGGTGAGAAACAGAATAACTAGCCAGAGGTCAACAATCAAAATTGTGATGAATTCAGAGTTCATACCATAAAAATAAAAATAAAAAAATTTCTAGACAGAAATTGTCGCTGTCTACCAGCTTGCAGCATTAGGCCGTATAACAGCAGTCGGCAAAAATTAAACCTTGACCTGAAACCCATTTTTTCAAAGTCAAGTACAATGTGTTATAATCACATTACAGTACATCCAATGCATTCACTGGACATTTGGACAAAGGATTTTTTTTTGGGGGGGGGGGGGCGAGGATGGTAAAACACTGCCTGCCGGTTTTCGTTTACAATTGCTTAGCACAAGCAGTTGGTGGCATTGTAAACAATGTTGACCGTTGATTTGCTGCTACACCACGCTATTAGTTGTTGCCGACCACAATTTTTCCGCCAAGTAGCTTCTTAACTGTTAGTGTATTTTTAAAAGAAAAGGGACCAAATTTATTTTTTTTTTTAAATTTATAAATTGGTAAAATTCTCATATGTTTTGCTGGTTTAAAAGAAATACTATAAAAACCCATATAACCATAATAACCATATTTAAAGATAGCAAATGAGCCAGTTGGGTTATATCTGGGTCGAGTTACTTCAAGTGTCGAGTTCATCGATCGAATTTTAAATACATTGGACTTTTTATTTTTTATTTTTCATACTTAAATTAATTAAATTTTGAATTTTGGGTTTATTGGACTCCGTATGTTTAGAGCTTCTACTCTTTTTAGATTTACAAATGACCATGTTGAGCAGAGTGTACATGCTTCGTATGATGTGCACGAGACACTCTTCGTTAACCTAAATACTGCCAAATTAAAATGAATATTTTTTTATTTAATTGTAATATTAATAAATTTAATATTATACTTTTAATATAAAATTTATTCATTATAAAATAAATAACAATAAAAGAAATTAAACTCGGACTAATAAAAAAAAAAGAAGAAAATAGTATACTGAATTAATAAACAAACTGTTACTTTGAGCATTGATTGGCAATCATGCTAAATGATTACTGTTTGTGAGCAAGAGGAGGGAGTGGAGGAGGGAAAGAAATGCGATTGGTGGGTCCTTGTTTCGAATGGATGCCACGTGGCACGATCTGGTGCCCACTGCATGCTCCGTATCACTAGTGGGTGTGCTTGTGCGTTGGTGTCACTTAGCTCACACAGCCAGCCCTATGCGTAGAGCTTCGGGGACAAGGTCTGTCCTTTTAGCTTTGATTGGGAATGATACAGAATTATTATGCATAAAATAACTATTAACTGTCAACAATACTTCAAATTTTGTGTCTTATTAACTTTTTTTTTTTTTTGTTCTACTTTTTATGCAAAAACATAAGAAGGGTTAGTAATCTACTATGCTAAGAACAATCTATTAGTGTATTTTGAAACTAAAAGATGAATATAATATGATGTTTGAATACGTGAACAAAACCTTAATGGTTCAAATAAACACAAAAATATATAAAATATTTTATATTAAATGCATAAAATGGTAGCTTATATTGTCAATGGAAGTTGCTTATAGGTAATTCCTTGCGTTTTATGCATGGAATTTTTATGTTAAAGAACACGGTAAGCGAATAGTTTTTCAGTTTTTGAGGTTTGAAACCCACGCTTTTTATTTCCCTTTTCAGGAAGGAAAAGAAAAAAAAAGGGAGATAGAAGAATGCCATACAAAAATTAAACAACTTTCACGTTGACCTGTTGCCTACCAGTTAATGGGATATTGAGTATGCTCCGAAGGACCAATTCTAGGGTTTATACGAGTGCTTATGCTGAAACAATAAAAGCTCCCGATGAACTGTCTACGACATCAAGGCCAAGGATGGAACCGTCTATAAGTTTGCGAGTCAGAGGGTTTAGACAGATACTCTGGCCGGCAAGCTTCTCAATTTTATTATTATTTATTATTTTTAAAATTATTCTTTTTATAAAGTCCAAAAAAAAAATTAAAAAAATTACAGTGTAACAAAATTATTATTTTTCTTAAAAAAAATTTATTAAAATGTATAATATTTATATTTATATAATTTAAATTTTTTTCTTTTTATTTTATATAAGAGTTAGATTATATTTAATTTATTTATAATATAATTTATTCGTGATATTCTCCCTTATCAATGTTCTGGTCGAAAATTTAGCCCCTAATCAAGCTCTTTTTAAAGTCCCTCGATGATGGTCAGAGATAGGTATTAAAGTTTCTCACCTGTGCCAATACAACTAATCCACGAGGGAAGTGAAAGTAGGGAGTGGGAACTGGGAAGCCATGGAAGCACGCTTCACACAAGCTTTGATGGGGACATGCTAAATTGTCATCTTTTTGGTATTAATCAATTAAATTGATATACTGGCATGTGATGATGGCATTGGATAATCTGACCACCGTAAAAAAGAAAACAGAGAGAGAATGCAAGCCATTGATGTAAAAAACAAGTGTTCTTCCAAATTTTGTGACTCGACGATTTACAATTAGGCAAACGGGAGCCGACTTAATCTATTGAGTGCAATCGTTTCCATCATAACCATGATATATAGACCAACATAATAGACAAAATAATAATAATGATAATTAAAAAAAAAAAATTAATGAAAGAAAGCTTTTGACGTTGTTTCAGGAAACAGTCGCCATTAGAGCTTCTCGAGTTGTAGTTAGCACCCGAAAGCTGTGGTAACGAGCGAGGTACATGGACGCAAGTGGATGACGCATATTAGATGTGATTTTATAAATTAAACTATCGTAAATTTTTGTTGAATTATTTTAATTTTTTTTAATTAACAATAAAGTTCATAAATATACATATATAATTATTATGATAATATAATATAAACTCTCGTCTAAACCCAGTATACGTTCTATGGTAACGAGTGAACAAAAATTTGGAGCTAAAGCGTATGGCCAACAGAGACTCCCACGGAAAAGTAGGGTGGTGTCACTGCCAATTGCCAGGGCTAACCTCGAGATTTTATTCGAGGAGAATATAAAAGTAAAGGTAATAATTTACGGTTTCATTAAAAATGATTATGCTCTGCATTTATGGAGGAGGGACAAATTTCATAAATATATATTTAATTTACTGAACTCTTAATAAAAAATTTAATTTTATAATATATAACATGATGATAAATAATTTTTTTTTTTTTAATTCTTAAACCATAATATTTGATGGTAGACTATCCTGAGATTCTAATTCATGGCTAGTATCGAAATTGCAAACTCTCACAAACCGGTCGACTACAAAATTAGGTGCCCACAAGCCACTCTATTTTAAAAATTCCCAAAAAAAAAAACTGCAATCTTTTCTCTCTAACGTTGGTAATGAAGTTATTTGATCTCCTATAGAAGAGATATCGTGGCGGTCAGGTGGGTAGGTTGCACACTCACTTCTAAGTTCCAACCTTCTAAGAACGATGAAGAATGCGAGGAAAAGAAGTGTATACGTGAAATGGGGACACACTGCATGAGCTGCTAGCTTTGCTACAAATTACTGAAGTGAAACATTGGGCACAAAGGGTTCCCGTAAATGTTAGCTAGATAGGCATAAATTGCAGAAGACCATTGTCGGGACAGAAATGAGGAGTGGTTGTGCATTTTCCCAGGGAAATAGATAGTTTAATTGGCGTATCTCTCTTCTCGAAAGATAGAGATGTCTAGATCATCTTAGATCACATAACATTAGTTTACTCATATTTGTGTACTCTTAACTTCTGAGAGCTCTCGTTACATATATGGGATGCAAACAAAGCGAGATGTTACGGAAGAGTTATGTTACCAACGAAATTAGTTACGATTCCACCCACGCATCGGATAAAAAAAAAAAAATTTTGAATTATATAAATATAATAAATTATTTTTTTTTTAAAAAAAATAATTTTATAATAAATAGTATTAAAATCGACTTAATTTTAATTTTAGTATTTCTTATCAAATACTTTATACGTAAAAAGTAAATAAAAAATTTTAATTTTTAACAAAAAAAATATTAATAAATTTGATAAAAAATATCATAAATAATAATAAATTATATTATAAACGAGTTAAATATAATTTGATTTTTTAACTTTCATATCAAGTAAGAAGAATAGAATTTTAAGTTTTATAAACGTAATTACTGTACATATTTTTTGTTGAGAAAGTAATGACTTACATTAGACTCCTTAAGTATGATTGCAAACGGAAATGTACAAATACACAATTAAAAATATGATAGTATAATGCGCGAGTTTGTATCTGTGGCTTGTCTATGATTCACATGCATTCATGGGAAGTTCTGATTAACCCAAACAACCAACCCTACAAAGTAATTACTCGCCAGATTATTATTGTTCTTTATTGGTTTTCCAATCGGGGGCAAATTAACAGAAGTTCGCCATTTTTATATTCGCAAGTGTATCCTATCTTTTCAGATGGAGTTTTGAGTAGTCCTACTCCAATGCCTTGTCCCGTCAAGAGGCAATGGCATTTAGATTTTGGACCCCGCCTGGGCTCATGTTGCCTTCAAAATAACACATGGACAATTGAGGCAACTTCCAAATGTTAAGATTGCTTAGGATGAAAAGGAGATCCCATTCACAACCTTGAATGGATTAACCCCACTTTGCAATCAAGCATTGAATACAATTCCAATCTGTTGAACGTATCACCACTTCAGAGGTTGAGTTCAAAGGTTACCCCTATACCCACTTGATCCAATCCCAACATTCTCATCCGACCACGGGTCCATTTTCCATACATGATTTACAGCCTACTTAATACCCAAAATAGCCAATCAGTAATCCTAATGTCGGCACGAATTATGGTTCTTTTGCCACAGGGTCAAGTGCTTGCGTGAAACAATAAAGCTTTTACCAAAGGGAGCAAAACTTTAAAATTTGTGAAAAATAATGGCAAAGTTGTTTGCATCGAAACTCACAATGTATATAATTTTTATGTCAGAGGTACTTTTTATTTAAATAAAAATAATTTCATTTCAAAGTAATAATTTATAATAATTTATTTAATTATATTAAATTATTTTTTTAAAAATTTATTAGATTTATATTTTTTTATATACAAATTATTTGATATGTATTAAGAGAATTCGTGCAATTTACTCGACTCTAATTTTTGTTTAGTTAGTTAATCAAAATAATAACCCATCAAAACGAATTACACGAAAAAAAAGAAAAAGAAAAAGAAAAACATGCATGCAAATTCATAAGTTGTCAAGGTCCATTTCTTGTCGATTCCTTGAATTTTCGTTCCCTTTATCTTGAGTTCCCACATTAACAATCGGACGACGATAGTTCCATGTTTGGATGCTAATCTTAGCAATGTTGACTCCATTTTTGGCTTCATTATCACCCTTCAATTCATTAACTGGATCATGCCTGGAACCGTATTGAACTCTCTTTTGG
Organism: Bruguiera gymnorhiza; assembly: GCA_020883675.1. Taxonomy (NCBI): domain Eukaryota; kingdom Viridiplantae; phylum Streptophyta; class Magnoliopsida; order Malpighiales; family Rhizophoraceae; genus Bruguiera; species Bruguiera gymnorhiza. The sequence goes on along the minus strand of JAIRCJ010001062.1, from coordinate 395,537 downwards.
CACGGTAACGAAATTGACCTTTGATCCACGGGGATACTCCATTGTTCCATAGCATATGCTGGAAGATTCCTTTTTCTGTCTACAAGGAAAGGAAAGTGTAAGCATCCAATAAAGAGAGAGAGAGAGAGAGAGAGAGTGAAAGAAACGGAAATTGAACACTTACCTCATTCTTAATAAAAGAGTCAAGTATTCATCTTCTTTAAAGTCAGTAGTAGAGATACCATGAAAGATTCTAATAATGGAAAAGAGTGCTAGATTGGTCAAAGAACATGAGTATGCGTTAATGTTTTTTTTTTTTCTTTTTCTTTTAGAAGGTGTATGCCTTAAATCCTTAATGTTTACTTAAATTGTCAATGTCAACATGGGTTTGCAGAGAGTTGTCTTGTCTAGGTTGTTGAGCCAAAATCAAACGCGACCAAACTCTCATTTATGACAATTTGAAAAACGAACTGGATGGAGCGGCCGTACAAGGTAATGATATTTTCGAGTTAATTAAGTCTGTTACCAAGATGACTGATCAAATTTCCAATCAACTGAAAAAACATTAAAGCAACGTTTACAAAAATTAGTTTCTTAACATCAGTTGCGCGCACAAGACTGAGTACAACGGTTCTTTGTTCGAGTTCGAATTGTTGAAACAGTCCCTTTCTGTATAAGTTTATAAAAACCAAGCCTGATACTACACATTCATGGTGTTACGGTTGAATCTACACCAACGACGTAGGCTGTGTTTTGTATAAGCATCTGGAAAATTGTTGTAATCTCTTTGGTCTTTCTCCGAGAAAAAGAGCGCACAAGATGCTTCCCAGATGAAGTCCAAAATATTCGCAAGACTATGCTTTTACTTTAAGATACATCAACGGCCATTCTGTACAAAATACTCTACCACAAAAAAGGGAAAAAAAATCACATGTGGGAAATTTTCCATGTGTGAAAGCGCTGACTTTGCACACTTTCTTTAAATGTGTAGGTGGCTCAATTGATTCTGTTTTTTTTTTTTTTTTTGAACTGCTACCCTGCATTTCTTTATATTTTCATGGATAATCAAGAAAAGAAGAAAGTAGAAATTAAAAAAAAATAAAGACCAAAGAAATGAACTGTCTTTACTAAAAGATAAAAAGAGGTAAAAGGCAAAAGAAGGAAGCGGGTCATGGTACTGGAAGAGGGTAAAGAAAGGGTGTTTCATGGCCTTGGGGGGATCCATGACACACAGATTGAAACACAGCAGACATGTTTGCTGATTTGGACCCCTTTAGTTTAGCTGCAAACAACCAATGAAATTATTGGACCAATTAATTAAGCGAAAAATGTCAAAAAGACTCTAACTTTATAGCTTTGCTTTGACTCCTCTCTCTCTCTCTCTCCATGTATCCATCATCCTGATAGTCCACTACAAACGGAGGTTCTGTTAAATTTCTGTACTCTTTCTTTTGCTTAAGCTCCGTTTGCTTTTCCGCCTTTAGACAGGTTATTTGGTTTCGAGGAGCTCTCTTTCTACAATGACTCTTGTTTTTCCACTGCAAAAGGAACGCCTTCTCTCAAGTTCTGGTCCTTCAAGTTAGGTACTTTTTTCAATTCTTATCTCCCTTTCCTTTGATGGGTTTGCATTTTTTTTCATCATAATTTCCTGCTTTAGGCATCTGGGTTTGCACTGGTGGTTTGGATCTATGGTGGGGTTTGGGTAAAAGTTCTAATCTTGTGATCAAGATCTGATTTTTTTTTTTCTTCTTGGAATTAACCTTTTAGTTGTGTTTCTTTACTTTTGGTTTGATTGGTTTGTTTAAGACTGGTCAAGATGTGTGTTCAAAACTGCATTAAGATAGAAGCTGACCTGATTAATTGATTCTTCACTTTTTGGTGGTCCTCGGATCTTTCTGCTGGTCTTTGTTCTCTTTTATTTGTTTTAATTTTCCAAAATGTTTTGGATTCATCTGTTTTTTTTTTCTTTTTTTTCTTCTTCTTCTTTTTTTTTTTTAAATTTCTGTGAGAGCATTGCAAATTGAGTTGTCTGGCTATTGTGTTCCGATCCTTTCAAATTTTTTTCTTTAGCGGCTTTTCGTCGAGATTTGTATGGACCTCTTTTCCTGAGGAATAAGAAAATTTGACCCAAAGTTAAGGTGTATTTTCAACTACAAGGTTTCTTTTTTTTTTAATTTTTTATTTTTGGGACCCATCTTTGGATAAACTGCAGCATCACAGTTGCTGAACGATCCTCGCGTTGGAGCTGTGCATGTATTAAGGTTTTAATCTTTGGTGTGGTTTTTTCCGGCCCGCAGTTCCGGTCTGGTGGACAGGCAAGTAAAAAAAAGAAAAAAAAACTGTTGGTTTTTGCTGCTTGAATTTTGTCTCCTATTTCAATCCGTATGCGTCCTTTTAATCTGATTTTCCATATGTACCTTGGATCACTCTTTTCCATAAGTTACACTTCTCCATATGACTGCATTGGAGTGTATACCATTACCTCTGTTTGCTGGTTTGTAATCATATTGTTTTGCTATTGATCACAGAAGTGGACAAAAGCACAAATTGGCTGGCCAGAGGAATCTGAGTGGTTGTTACTGGGAAGCAGATTCGTTAAATCTGATGTAGTCTTGAAACTCAGTTGGCTCTCTAATGGCCTCAAAAACTGGTTGCAAACCTTCCCTGAAACAGCAACTGAAAACAGCTAGTGTTCAAAATGCAGAGATCGACAATTCCAGGCCTTTGCCTCCACAGGCTTCAAAGACAAGCAAAGCTGAGATGGCTAAACATGGGCAAATTCCAAGATCAGCGGAAAGTACAGAAGAACAGGTGGTGTTGGAATGTTCTGAAAATAAACAGTTACCAAATTCTAATAAAAAAGGGGTTAATGATTCTTTGAGTAGCAATTTAGAGTCAAATTCCTCCTTACCTAGTCCCAGGCAAGCATCAGCTGAAGCAGATTCTACTGTCCATGAAACTGCAGGGTCACAGGATGTCCTTGTTGAGCAAGAGAAGAAAGTGTCGAGCCATGGAAGTGTTAAAAATAGTTCAGTATCTGCCAAAGTTAGCGATGAAACCAGCAGCCTTGCTAAGACTAGTGGAAGTGCCAAGATTAGTGATCGAGTTGATTATGCCGAGAGTGGCAAGAGCAGCATGTGTAGGGGAAGCACAAGCAGTGATTTGAGTGATGAGAGCACATGTAGCAGCTTTAGTAGTAGTATAAGCAAACCTCACAAAGCAAATGACTTGAGATGGGAGGCTATCCAAGCTGTTAGAGCAAGGGATGGGGTTTTGGGTTTGAACCATTTTAGACTGCTGAAGAGATTGGGCTGTGGAGATATTGGGAGTGTTTACCTCTCAGAGTTGAGTGGAACTAAGTGTTACTTTGCAATGAAGGTTATGGACAAAGGCTCCCTTGCCAGTCGTAAGAAACTGCTTCGTGCTCAAACAGAAAGAGAAATATTGCAATCTCTGGACCATCCATTCCTTCCTTCACTGTATACCCACTTTGAAACAGACAAGTTCTCCTGTTTGGTGATGGAGTTCTGCCCTGGTGGAGATTTGCACACTCTTAGGCAGAGGCAGCCAGGAAAATATTTTCCAGAGCAGGCAGTAAAGTATGATAAGTAAACTGTGGCACTTTATGGTTCTTTACATTTGATAGTCATGCATGTTTCAAGAGATCATTAGCTGTGTAGTCTCTCATAATGGTAACATGTTAGCTTATTTTGCTGCAGTTGATGTTGATGCACCCCCTTCATAAAATCTTAAATTATTGTCTTTGTAAGACATATCAATCTATCCCTTGCAATCTCTGTTATTCTGGGTCTCACTATCTCATTCCAGCAATCTGTCAGTGTATAAGCTTGGGTTTGGTTTTTGATTCAAGACATGATCACACATTGATCTACCCTTATAATTGCAAAACAAACATTCGTCACACTGTTATTTTTGTTAGGAGAAGCATTATATTAATGGTCTTTTCTGCTTGTATAGACTCTCAAGCCTTTCTAAGTAGAAGTGTCTGGCATTCTTTTTCTTTTTCAGTTATTTTGATAAGGGTGTTGCAGCTATTTTCTTTTCTTGTTAAATACACTAAGATGCTGTCAAGGTTCTCTGTCACTTCATGAATCTCTACGTTTTACTTCTATTGTTGTTGATTGTGAAACTGCTTGACTGTCATACTGACCAAAAGATGCCCATGCAATTAAAAGTAATGCCCATAGCTCAAATGCTAATTAGCAAAGAATGAGCAGATGATCAACTGCTTCTTCTCTTTAGAGCACATCATGCATTTCTTAGCTGAGGAAAATCCTTGTCTTCATACTCTATAATGTTTGCTGATATATGTGGACAAGGGCATCTTTCCTCCCAGTGTTTGCATGAACAGGTTTTGCATCCTTTCCATTCATGGCTATGTTGAAGCTTTTTGCTGAAACTCTTGTATTCTTAGTAGCCTTTAATACCTTGTGAGTATGGAAAATGGTAGCAACAGAGTTAAGCTCATTCTTGTGAAGATTTTTCCGGAACAATCAATTCCCCAACATCAAGTACAAAGTTGTCTGTTCAAAGTCTATCAATAAAGATGGACCCTGAGATATGGTCCTCACCCAATGGTGATTGAAAATGCTGGGAACTTGCAACTTTTGGTTTCATGCACAAGTTTTTGAGCTGTTAACTGATCTGTATTACTGATTGCAGCTAAAACACATATTTTTTGCTACAAGCATCAACTGTTCTATACTTTGCTGATATCTGAAACTCATATTTAAACTGGTGTGTCTGGTCATTTGTATGAGCCATAATTGCCAGAAGACATCTTTTGATTTGAAAACATTTTGACTGGTTACGAGTGACTATTTTTGGCTTTTCATTCTGACATGCAGGTTTTATGTAGCAGAGGTCTTGCTAGCTTTGGAGTACCTGCACATGCTTGGGGTTATCTACCGTGATCTCAAGCCAGAAAATGTCCTCGTTAGGGATGATGGACATATAATGCTTTCTGACTTCGATCTTTCCCTTCGTTGTGCTGTGAGCCCAACTCTTGTGAAAATCTCATCTCTTGAGTCTGATCCATTAAGAAAGAACCCTGTTTACTGTGTTCAGCCTGCTTGTATTGAGCCCTCATGCATCCAGCCATCCTGTGTTGTTCCTACTACATGTTTCTCACCCCGCCTCTTTTCAAGCAAGTTGAGGAAGGATCGAAAACCCAAAAATGAAATTGGAAATCAAGTGAGTCCATTACCTGAGCTTATAGCAGAGCCAACTGATGCCAGATCCATGTCATTTGTCGGGACCCATGAGTACTTGGCGCCCGAGATTATCAAAGGCGAAGGTCATGGTTCTGCTGTCGATTGGTGGACTTTTGGGATCTTTCTATACGAACTGTTGGTTGGTAAAACTCCATTCAAGGGATCTGGCAACCGTGCCACACTGTTCAATGTCGTTGGCCAGCCTCTTCGGTTTCCAGAGTCACCAGTAGTCAGTTCTGCTGCAAGGGATCTCATAAGGGGTTTGCTTGTAAAAGAACCACAGAACAGACTGGCATACAAGCGAGGTGCAACCGAAATAAAGCAGCACCCTTTCTTTGAAGGTGTTAACTGGGCATTGATTCGGTGTGCTACTCCACCTGAGATACCAAAACCAAGTGAGATTGAGAGGGTACCTTCCCCAGCATCAACCAGTGAAAAGGCTGCAGCTGCCATGGCAGGTGGTTCCGATCAAAAAGGTTCAAATAATTATCTGGAGTTTGATTTCTTTTAGATGGCCGTAAATTGCAATATTTGCAATTGTTTCTAATTTCAGGGGCCGAATTGTTCTGAACGTCTCTCGGGGGCAGTTGGCAGTGAGGATAATATCCTTGCCCCCTCTCTTTACCTTTTTTCTTGGTCTCTTAACAGATGAGAAGGAAATGTATGTTGTTGTTGCCTGTTAAAAATTTCAAATCCGTAATGCCTAATTATTTCTTTGAGTCTTATCAATCCGAGGGGGATTGGCATCCATTTGCAGCCACCACCCGTGACTAGTGTGTGTGCATTCTGGGGGAATCATTTCTGGAATCCCCGATTCCAATGGTAGAGCATCAGGGCTTAAATTACGCCCAAGGATTGGCGAAAATAAAGTAGCAGGGATCGCGAGTCATCACTGCAGATAGAGGGGACCATCACTGCATCCAACCGGGGCCAATGAAGTTGTAATGCAATGAGGTTGACGTGTGTGCGCGAGATCTAAACCTGAATTATTATTCTTCTGCAGCCCTGTCGCCGACGGGCACTCCCAAACTCCCTCAACCTTAATAGAAAAATCAAAGCCCACGTTCCACAGTCATTATGGTTCAGCAAATAGGCTGTCTTCTCGTAAAACGGGTTGCAGCGCGAAAACGTTCTCTAGCAGATGCGGTGAGCGTGGATCGAACACGCGACCTTCAGATCTTCAGTCTGACGCTCTCCCAACTGAGCTATCCCCGCAGATACATGAGCTGATATAATTCAAATAAATCTCATCGTCAACAAAATGCAGTTGACGTTCCCACCATTGTGTATTTATAGAAATTTCTTGTGTAATTTAGTATTTTCAAAGAAAAGAACAAGGGTTTGTTATTATAAGCTACACGTGGCATATTGCTGCCAAAAGTTCCAAAGTTCAGCAGGTAGCAGATGTACGACAATTACTAAGTCAACCGATCGTGCAAAAAGGTAACACAAAAAAAAAAAAAAAAACCAATGATTTTCCCACGACTGCACTTTATTGTGGTACAATAAAAATAATGAAAATATTATAGGTAAATAAATAAATGTAAAAACAGAGGCCTATTAGGTGTTGTATTATTATAATGATTATTAATTATTACAAAAATATAAAAAAATAGTCGGTCATGTGGCATTTAGAGTTAACAATTTTAAAATAGATAAATGTTATGTAACACAATGCATAGCAGCATTTGCTAATGACTTTTTTTTTTCTTAAATTACCGTTTAGAAGAAGATTCATAACCATTTTTTTCAACCTTAAAAGATTGTTTTTTTTTTAAAAAAAAAAAATGAAGACTAAACAGGAAAAGTCTTCGTTAAGACAAAATTAATCCGCAAGGAAATGCTAAAAAAGGAAAAGAAATAAATTGGATCTTTTGCATTTAAAAAAAAAATAAAAACAGAGAGAGAGAAAGAGAAAGAGATTGAGAATCTGCCATAGATTTCAGATTAAAGAAAGAATATGGATCTTAAAAGTCTCCCTCTTTACCATCAAAACAAAGCGCACAAAAGAACAAAAGACCAAACATAATTGCTTGTGCTATCTGCCATGCGTATGTGGTTCTAGCATTTGAAATACCAAGTACATTTGACTGACACACAGAGAAACACACACACACACATTACAGAGAGAGAGAGAGAGAGAGAGAGTGAGTGAGAGAGAGAGAGAGTGAGAGAGAGAGAGAGAGAGGAGGGGGAGGGGGGCTTCTTCTGAGGAAGCCCTTCATCTTTCCCTTGATGGGGTATGGGCTTTTATGCCCAATACATGGAGATAAACCGAGACTCCCACCTTCCTTGACTTCCCAACTTCCTTTTTTGGTGTTTTTCTGCTTTTCCCTTTTTATTAATTTCCATTGTTTTATAGTTGTTTTGCTAGTGAAAAAAGGAGTCAGCAAATATAATAAAGCTAAAAAGTCCTGAACTTGGTTTCATGTAATTCTCTTCTCGATTTTCTTGGTGGAGAGAAGAAAAAAAAAGAAAGAAAAGAAAAGAAAGAGAAATGGGGATTGTTTCACAAGAAGCAATTAATCAGTTCAAAGCATTGATGGATCAAGGTTCGCTTCAGCCCTTGATCTCCATTTATTTTTGTTTTACTTCTATATTACTTCGTTCAAGTTGCTTGTTTTTCACTTTACTATTTCTATTATCCACTGTATTTACAGCTTTCCATTGCTTTACGAAAATGTGATGGCAGTTGAGGAGCCATTGAAGAAAGCGTATCAGGTTCACGTTGTACTCTCTGTGTTTGTCTCTACTTTATCTGATCTCTCTTTGTTTGTTTTTTTCTTTTTTTTCCCTTCCTTCCTATTTTAATGTAAAATAGGTAACTTGCTATTGTTGGTGGTAGTTCATCATGCTGATCCACTCGTTTGCCTTCTGGCCTTAATTATTTTTTGTAAATCCTCGTATGTTCATCCGTGGCTATATTTTCTGGGTTAAGTTATTGAAATGCGTAATTACAGCAAGATTTGAGCTTCGTGAGAGGGTTGCTTGTTTGTTTCTGATTATGTTAGAATTTGGAAACAGGAATGATACTTCAAGTATCTCAATTTTTTATATCATGTTCCATTGACGGGAATGTCTGATCTAAGTAATAATTTCCTGTTCAACCTAAGACCTGGGATTGTTAAGGGGAGTCAATGAATTAAGAAGTTCAGTTTGTTGTAATTCTGTCTCCATGGCGTTCTCTAATTTTTCCGTTGGTTTATATAACAAAATTGGCACAACAAGACAGAAGTATTGAACTTTTGCTTCAAATTGACAGCAGAAAACAAACTCATGATAGTTGCCTGGATTTGTGATAAAATTGTGGTGCCAATGTTGGTCCTTCACTGGATCATAAAAGGGATCAACATTGGACTGGTTGGGTTAGTGAGCTTTACTGGAGACTATTAGCTATAACAAGAATGGTGTTTTGCAGCATATTCCGTTAATGCTTATATTTGTTTTTCCGGGTCTGTGTTTCCAACAAATTTGAAATCTTGGTGTATTTGTACAGAAGTGCCAGTTGTACTTGGCTCTTGCTGTTCTATCCTGACAGTATATTGTCTATGATTTTTTGTTTAGCATGCTATGGGGCATTACTCCTGAGTGGTGTCCTCCTCTTAAAGGTGTTTTCCAGGCATTGATTTGTTATCAAAGGCTAAAGTCATTGTTATTTTATTTTGGAGATTGCTGCCAAAGAATGAGTTAGGGTAAGCTGTAAACAATCACTAAAATACTGAAATGAGTATGTTTGGTGCTGAGAATTTCCATTACATCTCATGTGTATGTAATGTGAGTTTTGCTAATTCCCAGTTGGATGCATTTCAACTGGAATTGACCTGACCACTGCAACTTTTATAGCAATAAAAGCCCCAGTTTCGTGGGTGTGTGTTGGTATGTGAGAGAGCATGTGCATTTGTGTGTGTTGTTCTCTTTCAAGCAACTGTGGGATCACATCAAATATTTTTGAATAATTATTGGGTTATGTGTTGACTTAATTACATCTGTTTACTTGCAGAATATCCATCAAGGATATCAAACTGAAACTCTGGTGTGTTTCCTAAAGGCCAGAGAGTGGAATGTTGCCAAAGCCCATAAAATGGTTAGTGGCAGCTGTTTGTTTAAATGCATTGTGAATTCACCAATGTTTAATTCTATGGATCTACTGATTAACAACAGACTCCTGAGCAAGTGCTTGTATGATGCTCCAGTTAGTGGATTGTTTCAATGGAGGGTACAAAACGAGATTGACAATATATTGACAGGAAGTTTTGGCCATAGTTGGATGCTGTATTTTTCTCAAGTTTATACTTGTGTAATTGATTATCTGGAAGCCAATAATGCTAATAATTTTCTCATGCATTATCTCAAAATGTGCATTAGATAACTAATGCACTCAATTCAATTATTACTCTCTGCTCTCTACTTTGGGCTTTTGTATCACAAAATAAGCTATGCAAACTAGACCTGTGAACCACGAAAGATCCCCAGGGACTCTTCTGGCTTGCTTTTCAGAAGGGCTAAATCTTGAGTTGCAATAATAACTGTAGCTCTCTCTCTCTCTCTCCCCCCTTCCCCCCCCTTTACCATCTGCAAAGAAAGAAAAACCACTTGATCTCTGTTTCCCCAGCAACTTAATGACCTTTGGCCTAGTTTTCTCAATTATGTTCTTATGGGGTAACAAAATTTCGTAATTTCAGTTTGAATAAATTCTTAAATATCTGATTAAGATGCCAATTCTTTGTACAGAAACCAATAGTTCCAACGAAGCTTTACAGTGCAGTGTGTGACTCACAACTTGTGGGAATGTCTGGTTACTCAAGAGAGGTGCTGATGCTGTGTTTAAATTTGTCTTGTTTATGGTCTAATATTCCCAGTTTATACCATTTGTCTCAAATAGTGTTACTTCAGGGGCTTCCTGTATTTGCTCTTGGTGTTGGATTTAGCACCTTTGACAGAGCATCTGTAAGTATGCGACAAAGGCCTTGGGGATGTCCACATTGTTCTGAAATTTTTGTTTGGAATGTGCTGCTTCATATTTATTCATTTGTTGAATGCAATAGTTATAGAAACTGTTATGTGTTTTGATTGCAGGTACATTACTATGTACATTCACATATTCAAATTAATGAATATCGAGACTGTGTAGTTTTGTTGAGCATTAATGTTTGGATTAGTCTCTTTTATTTTAACCTGCTGTATTGACATGTATACTATTTTTCCAGCCTTCTGCATCAAAATACTATGGGTGACCAATAACCACCTGTGTGAAGGTTTGGGATATGACTGGCTTGAAGCTTTCAGCACTGAGCCGAATAAAGGTGCAACTTCCATGCTATATGTTTTTGCTTGTTCATAGGTTGAAATCCATTGACATTTTGGCCTCTGAATTTCAAATTTTCCTTGTTAATTTCGCGGACATCAGCTGTCACAGATTATTTAACCAAACCAGCTGTGTTTGTAATCAAGTCATGCATGTTTTAAAAAACCTTGTAGTTATAGCCTTTGACCACCACTATTTACATTTATGAAGGAATGGTTACTTGAATAAAATCATGCACCATATCTCATTGACTTCATCCTCTGCTTTATGTTACTGCAGTTGTTGACAGTCATATCGACTGTGGATGATTTAAACTATCCAGAAAAGACCAACATGTACTATATTGTAAATGCACCATATATATTTTCAGCATGTTGGAAGGCATGCATCCCCCTGTTTGAGTCTCCACTTCCATTGTTTTACTATTCTCTGTGTAATCGGTTTTGCAGCTATTAATATCTTTAATTATTTGAGTAAAATGCTTGTTCACATGCAAATCTTTATCACGACACTTTGCTTTGGTTTTATATCTTTTTGAATTCTTGGCAGGTTGTCAAGCCCCTGCTACAAGAAAGGACAAGAAAAAAGATTCAGGTGCTGTCAGGGAACGGGCAAGATGAGCTGTTGAAGGTAAGCTGGTTTATCATTTCTCCTGAAGTATTGGGAACTAGGCCGATATGCTCCGTGTCTGATGCAATTTGCTTGGTTTGATGATGTTTTAAGAACGGAGAAACATCTCCTTATTGGTCTACTCACTGATCACACTGGTCATCCGTCTACCGTATAGATAATGGACTTTGCGTCACTTCCACACTTCTGTAAAAGAGAAGGATCCGGGCCATCCAGGCATTCGGAAAATGGCAGAGACCATTGTTTTTCATTGAACCATCCATTCCATCAACAGCTATACGGCTATGTCAAGCAGCAAGCGTTGAGCAACGAATCTGCTGTACCGGTCAAACAAGGCTCTCTCCATGTGGATCTTCCCGAGCCAGCTGCAGAAGGGATGGAGATTGCTAAAACCATAGAATCTGAATTCCGTTAAGTTAGGGAATGTCGACAGAAGTGGACTTTCCGGGTCCCTAAACGGCCTCAAGATCAACGATGACTGATGATCTTAACAATTGCTCTCTTGATTCCCAGTTCCTAAGCCAAAAGCACCCACCCAATATCAAATCACGTAGTGGTAGCGGACCTTGCGGTCCACGACCTCTCTGTATGATAGAGAGAAATAACTATATAGATAATCAAATCCTACAACGGCTTTTCTTCAGTGCTAGTGTAGGAAGGCAGCTAAAAGCCTAAAATATTGTAAATTTTAGTTCCTTAGTTGTAAGATGAATTAAGCGTTGCTCTGATAAATCTGTATTAGCCATGCTCCGTAATTGCTTAATCAATCTTCTATTTTTTTAATTTATTTGAATGCATTTCCATCGGAAAAAGATGTTTTCTTCTGTTTTTGTCTAATACATTGAGATTTCTCTGTCACTGGTTCTACCTGTTGGGTGGCTGGTGGCCCTGTGGCGGGGATAGGAGAAGTCATCGATTCGGTGAGAAAGGCCGGTAGGCTGTTTCAGAATTTAAATTTATCTAGCAGAGAATTTAGATTTATATTTTTCAGATTTTTGAATTTGATTCTTTTTTAAAAGAGTGTGAGGTTCACGAAAATAAAAAATATATATATATATATAATTTTTTCATTAATGAACTTTTTATTGGACCACAAAAAAAAAAGAATTGGGTCTCTTCTCTTTCTCCATCTCTCTTCAGTCTCTACATCTTTAAGTGGGCTAACGGACGACACGCATCAAGGGCCGATGGCTTGAATGTTGCAGGCCTGAACTCTTCACAATCTGGACCAGTTCAAGACTTCCCATGCTAGAAGTAGTTTTATGCGGTGCATGACAACGTTCCACTACTTTTTTTTTTTAACTTTTGTAGCCATCCTATTCCACCTCTTCCTCGTTGAAAAATTGCAATCTTTATTACGACGATATTATTCTTGTTTTTGGCCCCTTTGAATCTTCGAATTTTGGTGAACCTTTGGCAACATGTTTCTGATGACCCTTTCTCTATCTCCCCGTTTTGCCTACATTTTTATCTGCAAATGGGACCTGAAAGCTAAATGTACGGGTCTCGATATTGTGAGTAGAATACAAATGACAATCCAACATCTCCTCTCCCCATTTGTCTCTGTCTAACCAAAAGCAACAAGACAATTGCGTTAATGGGTGCAAAGGCAACAATTTTGCCCGATCGGTGAGGTAAATGGAAACTCCGTGCCCACAGAGCTTACCAAACGTGACAACACGAGGCTAACAAATGAAAAGGAGTGGCACGCCAGGCAATGAAGCGCGGGACATGTTTCCTATTGGCATGGAAAAATGAGTCTTTTAATAAAAGTCGTAACACGAGGGCGATGACCAAAGATTAATTGGTCTACCCATGTTGTGTAAGTGAGAACGACACAACTACTTAAATTGAATTTTCTTTCTCCTCGTTGTTGAAAGCTACACAAAAGTAATTAATGCTTCGTTGCACTTGTAATAATGCAATAATGGTAGAGGATACCGTGATGTGGGTCTTAGTTCCGATGTACCAAGGACAAAAGATACATAAAGCTGTGGCCGATATAGGTTGCGTGGCAAAAAATCACAGAAGATGATGCATTGGACACAGTTTTATGCGTACAGATTATCCTAAGGGAGGTTTGATCAAAGCTCGTGGCCATGGAAATCTATTCCTCGACAAAGAGAAAACGTCTGACTGAAAAAGATTGCTGCCCTGTCTTGTGTGGTACATACAAAAGGTGTCAATTCTCGATCATATAATTCAATTAGAATCTCAGAATATTACTCGGACCTTTGGCATCACGGACTTGTCAGCAGCTAAAGATATTATTTTTCTTATAAAATTCTATGGACTCTTTAGTAAGGACATATTAATTGGAGAATGATTAGGCTTTTTGATGCATTTCTTGCGAGTTATTGCAATACAAAGTACACTTGCTTCGCTTGTGAGGTCATGGTGTTTGGTTTTTAGGCTTTTAGCCCTTCTTGCGATGAAAACCTCACTTATGAATTTGGACAAGAATTTCATTATTACATGCATATAGAAATTATACGTAACATTTCTTGTTGGAAAGGTATAAATAGAATGTGTTCTAATAAAAATTTGAATGAGAAGTCATAAGCTGGATTTCCATGACCTTTCAACCTTCTTATGTCATGGATGACATTATACGTTTAACCTTATTATGCACTCGACAGTCATGTGATGTAATCTACACTTATGAATTTGGAAAAATATGCGTGGAATTCATATATTTTTAGTCTAAATGTGAATAAGAAGTACAAAGAAAAAACAAAGAAGAAGAAGAAGAAGAATTTAAAGGTCCCGTTTCCAAATTTCCGTATAGTTTAGGTGGATTTCGGTAACGCATTAACCTTCGTTATATGGATGATATATATAATTGTGTTTACCTTTACACATGATCGATTCACTCGCCAACTCCCAAGTGACATTAGATGATTACGTTGTCGTCCTGAGAATATTTTATTCACTAACAGAAAGATGCAAGCGCAAAGGCATATCAACGTACATTTTTTTATTTGATGTGCCAAGAGCTGAAATATGATTAAATAATAAGACAATGATTTGAAGGTAAAACTATTACTGCCAATACTGTTACCGTGTGACAGCTTTGCCAAGGGTTTAGCTAGCAAGCAAGCAAGCAAGCATGTTAATTATTTGGCATTGTCACAAGAATGCCAGACCCCACTTGTCCCTATGCATGGAAACAGCATTTTTATGCTCTCTGTTCTTTGAGCTAATTCTTCATAATGCCTTTGGAGATGGGTTGTGACCGTGTGTGAAGGTTGGCAAGCGCAATGATCTTTTCACAATCCACAGTGAGTTGGACACGCCAGCTCTACCGTGGGGTCTTTTGCGGAACCCGCGAATGTGCCCGATTTTATGAACAAACTACTGTTTATAATTTTATCTATGTCGAGCAAAATCTCCGTATAAATCTTTGTTGGAAACCATAACAAACTTCAAGTCTACTTGTGATGACCCAAGTATGCCAATACCTTATTCTATTAGAAAGTCAAATTCTCTAATATTCTTTAAATAAGAGGCACTTACTTCTCTCCATCTCCCTCGACCCAATATGCTACAGGCCACCAATGTTCCATCGCGTGAAATTGAGGTGGGTGCAAGCAGCACCGGTGATAAAATCCCCAGGAAAATGACAAACAAGAGATTGTGATATTCTTTAAAAATCCAAAAAACCTTGTTCAAAAACCTCAAGAAATGCAACCTAATTTTCTTTATAGACTCCGGGTCCATCGAGAACTATAGCAGCAAGGTTGGTCAACTTTCATGTCACTTTCGACACTTGTTGACGCCGAGTCTGGAGGCGGAGCCGTGTGTCTGTTGGCCTTACAGCTTTGACCTGTAATCGATCGTTCTACGCTTCTACTTGGCAATTGGGACCCCCTCTATCGTGGCAATATGCGGACAATGATTCGTCATGTTCCCTTCCTGTTTTCCCGAATTCCAATCTATATTCTCGTGAAATCATCGCCAACTTCTAAATATTTTTAATTTTTCATAGATTTTTCGTCTACTTTCTGAGCAAGTGTCCCAAAGTCTGCCTTTATTTAGAAGTCACTTTGGGCACGAGCTTCTGCGGCCCCGCCGGCGGTGAGCAGTTGAGTGCATCGGGACGCGGATCAAAACTAAGCAAAATCGAGATATTCTAGCAGTCCCGTTTTTCGGTGGCAAGGTGTCAACTTCCGGGAATGCCAACAAGGGCTAAAGGTGCATGAAAAAGGAAAGGAAAACTTAATTGGGATAAAATAAAAATTTTAGGGTGAATAATGGACTAAAATTGTATTTAATTTTGTAAATAAATAAAATTGAATGTACGTTACTCTTATATATATATATATATATATATATATATATCGATGTTTGTAACGTTTACTTCCACGCTTGCTTATGGTTAATTTTTAGGGACCTTACAGTTAACATTTACACATTTTGCGAGCACGTACGGAGAATAGATAATAGATGTCGGCAAAAGTCGCATAATAATAAAAGTCGTTTATTTTCCAAATAACTTTCCACAAAATGATCCGAAGCCGCCGATGTGAAAGGAGGGCGGCCTGCTCCGGTGAGAAATTTCAAAGATCCATTCTGTCTTCGAATCCAAAGGTTGCCAGAAAAGTTGGCGTGAGGTTTGAAAAGTATGATAATTTTTTCCTCCTAGCTGCAAACGAGGATCTTCATATGGGACAACAATTTCACGTGTGATATCTTTCTTTCTTTTTTTTTTCTTTTTTGGTGTTTTTATAGATATTTTTTTTTATTTAATTGTGAAAAAGATATTCACTCAACGTGGACTAGTCACCACCAACCCACTACTTTTCGGGAAAAAAAGACAAGAAAGCTCTCAAAAGTTCCACTTACTTTCTTTGACGCTTAGGCAACTCGTTGGGTTTCCACCAGCCTATTACCCATTTACCGCTGCTCACCAGTCACGATACTGCCCCTATCCCATTCCATTTTCCATTTAAGTGACCTGAGAATGGCCGTCCCTATTGTCGAAATTTTCGAAAACTTTCTACTCGTGCTCATATAATTAAAGTTCCTCACGCGGGGCCACCATTGTTGGATGGACATGCTGCAAAGGCGACCATGGTTGTTTTCAGATATTACCATCGCTTCCAAGACTGCATGTTTCAATCGGCATTCTAAGGTTCAACTCTTATGATGTATATGAAAAATGGAGGAGGTATTGCTATTATTTAGTTCACATCTCGAAGAGTCTCCTAATAAATAAATAAATATATTTATATATATATAGAAAAAGTATTAAAACAGGAGTGAATTGTGGGGTACACAAAAAAAAAAAAAATTAGATTTTGGTTTACTTTTGTTTATTTTTTTTCATCCCCATACCAATAACCATAAGCATGCCAATTTGCTATATATGTTCTTTAAAATAAAAAAATTTTCTTTAGGTATATACAGGTCTAATTGTCATGTTTGCATTTTGCATTATGTGAATAATATTGTATTGGGAAAAATGAGTTATTTAAAATATATTTAAATAATTAAAAATTCAAATTTTTATTCTTAATACTTCATGTTATAATTCTCAAAAAAAAATTATAAACATGATAAAAGTCACTTTTATTATATAGTTCATAATTTAATAGACTTTATAATAAAAAATACCAAAAAGAAAATGATGGGTGTCTCCCGTCTTTGTCGCATTACCATGTAGTGGTACGAGAAAGGTGATTTAGGATAAAAATAAAAAATTTTGGTAAAATTTAAAAAGTTGAATTTGAAGGGAAAATTACTTCAAGCGAATTTTGCTGCAGAGCACGCGAAGGGAGAGAATAAAAGAAATGATTAGTTCCGAAGATTCTGAATCCAAATGACAATAAAAAAAATTGTATATATTTCAGTAAAAAGAAATTTTGACCAAAAAAAAAAAAAAGTTGTAAAAATCTAAAAGTGTGTTACACATTATTTGAATAGTGCTGCATGATTTTAAAATAGTGGTACAATTTAAATAAATAAATAAATAAAGTCAAAACATGTGCAGTGTGAGAAGTGTTAATATCAGGCTTTGGAACGCCTGATCGACTATCACAGTCTCTCTAGATGCGTCCCAAAAACGGCGAAAATCACAAGAAACCCAATTAGTTGTTTTCGAATTTTGAATTTTTTATTTTTATCCAAAATCTCGTATATTTGCATTTTCACCCTTATTTTGCTTTATTATTATTATTATTATTATTCGTCAGACTTGCTAGCTGTTAAAATCTGAGCGCAAGACAGTCATTATGTGTTAAATGAATTTAAAATTAGTAATATTTACTATTTTATATTATATTAATATTTTTATATAATATAAAAATCAATCGTTCTATTTTTAAATTCTCCACTTCGAAACCTACTTATTAGGTCCCTACAACTTTATTTACTGCCTTAGATTCTTACCCATTTGCCCTGATATTCCGTTTTCTTGTATGGAGTATTAACTACAACGCCAGTTCCCACTCATCTTCAAGCACCAGTCCAGGCTGCATGAAGAGAGAGAGAGAGAGAGAGAGAGAGAGGGAGAGATGGGTCACAGAGAGAAAGAGACTGGGAAAAATGGATACCTTCCTCTTTTTGAAACAAAGTCACCAAAAAGACGTGTACTTTACCATCTCTATGTAGCTTCAACGTTTGTGGCTATTTGCTTGATATGGGTTTACAGACTGAGTTACTTACCAGCTGAAGGAACCGTGGAGAGATGGGTTTGGATTGGAATGTTTCTTGCAGAGATATGGTTCGGTTTCTATTGGTCTCTCAATCAACTTGTTCGATGGAACCCTGTTTATCGGTACACTTTCCCAGACAGGCTTTCTCAAAGGTCTCTCTTTTTTTTTTTTTTCCTCACTCTCTCTTCACTTGACACTTTCCATGCTTTCTATTCTTTTCGTTCCTACGTTGTTGTTGTTGTGGTCGTGTGGCAAGTTCACGAGACAAATATTTACACAAGAAATGAGGATTTTGACGTTCGTGGAGTTGTCTCGCTCGGCAACTGTAACTAAATCAGATCTTCTAGTTGAACTGCATTATTCGAGATTTGTGGTGTGGATGTTGCTTTAGTTAATGGAATAGAAAGATTTGAGGTCAATTTTGTCTCTTAGATTTGATTGTTTCATTGTTTAGATCGCTATTCGTTTACTAATACGGATGTAACAGGTACGAGAAAGATTTGCCAGGCATAGACTTGTTTGTGTGCACTGCAGACCCACAAACGGAGCCGCCGATCATGGTGGTCAACACCGTGCTATCGATAATGGCTTACGACTACCCGCCGGAGAAGGAGGCCGTTTACTTGTCCGACGACGGTGGGTCGGACTTGACCTTTTACGGCATGTTGGAGGCGTCCAAGTTCTCCAAGTGTTGGCTACCCTTTTGCAAGAAGTTCAAAGTTGAACCCCGGTCACCGGAGGCCTATTTCCGGACAGCGGTAGGGCCGCGGGATGACCCCGTCGCCGCCGAGGAATGGTTGCTGGTTAAGGTACACCTCGTGGATTTATCACTTCATTAATTACGTTGCGAAGACTTGTGAGGGGACCAACCATCCCAACCAACCCGTGTTCTATTTAATATTACTATTTTTATTATTATATTATTTGTGTTTATTATAATTATTTTTTAATATTATTTTTTATTCAAATTTTTTTTTTTTGTGCATAAGTGAGTTAGGTTGATTTATTTTTAAATTAAAAATATCGTATATTATTTAATAATTTATTTTCCAAGTAAGGAAAGACCAAATCGCTCTGAATCTTAAGGCAAAAAAAAAGGTGATCGGCTTATGCATTTATATTTAGAGTTAATATATAAATAAATTTTAAAATTTAAGAATTATAACATTTTTAACTTAATATTCAATATGTAATAATTTTACTATTATAGAATTTTTTTAATCAAATTATCTCATTAAAAAATGGATTTAATATTTTCTATCAATTTAAAGAACATATTAAAATTATATGTTGAATTTGATGACATGATTTTTTTATATCTTCATAATAAATCATGTATATAAAGTATTAATATATTTTGATGATGAGATAAATTTATTAAATTTTTTTTACTATAATCAAATTATTATATTTTATAAATTAAATTTTACTTAGGATAGTAAAACTAATTTGTATATTAATTTTTATATTTATATCATCCATGCTTTTTCATTGTCAAACTCTATGTGGTGCAAGTCAGTTCAGTTCATGCCTAGTAGATCATGGTAATACCCCACCAAGTTATGGCCATCAATGTTTGATTGGGGCTTGCTTTTTTTTTTTTTTGTTTTTTTTTTTGGGCTAAATATTGGCTAAATTTTGAACTCTAGAGATGAGATTGTGAGCTTCGGCAGTTCTGCTGCAAAATCATATAACCATTAATTATATAGTGTAATTAATCTTGTGAACATTTTGTTATTGTGGTTATCTTGATGTGTGGTTTATATATTTACCGACTGTTCGTTCTAGGGCTCAAAGACAGACCCTACCCTCTGCATAGGAAAAGGGCTCAAACCTTCTTAAACTCTTGTTCATAACAGTAGAAAAGATAGGAACAATCTTCATACCCGGCAGGGGGGGCCATTTCCAGATGAGTACAGTTATGGCACGTTTATGGGCACTTGCTAGCCATGCGGCGCCGTGTCTTGACAGAGTTTTAATCTTCTGGTGTTTGGGATCCAGTTTTTAATATTATGTTTAATTTTTGTATTTACTGTTAAATTTTTTTTTTATTTAAACTCTACAAAAAGTAGTACATAATATTTTATATATTATTTTATTTTATTCGTGAACTTTTTTCTTATTTGCATGCACGGAAATTTCGACCCGCTAATTTTTATATATTTTATGGAAAAAAAATAAATCAATGTGGATGGTCTGGGATAAGGTGGCCGCCGCACGCCCTTTTAAAAAGTTATTTTATTATATAATTTATGATTTAATACAGATTTTAATTTAAGTAAATAAATAAATAAAAGGAAGGATGTTGGACGAATTGGAGATGATGCTTTTTGGGAGGGGCCACATCCCAGCGTTCCTTGCTCTCTCTATCGGCTTGTCTGCATACGTAGGATTGAATTGAATTGATGGTGATGGAGTTAGATCCTAGGAACTATGAAATTTTTGTTCAATTTAATCAATAAATAACATTTACAAGGCAAAATGAAATGATTATCTTCCTTTTTTGTGGATTATATGCAACTAAGCCATCACATTTGTGGATCCCCTCTTATATATATATATATATATATATATATATATATATATATATATTTATATATTTATAATTTTTTTTTATTGTATAGCAACTATACAAGGACATGAAGAACCAGATTGAAACTATCACAAAGCTAGGCCGAGTTCCTGAGGAGATTCGCAAACAGCACAAAGGATTTAAAGAATGGGACTTTGTTTCAAGCAAACGTGATCATCCAACCATCGTTCAGGTGCTCGACTTGCCATCCTGTCTAAATCTAACCCCGTGCATATCCGCAAAGATCATCCTCACATTTATGCATAGCAGTTCAAGTTCTCTAAGACACTGACAAATAATGAAAAAACTTGATTTTGCAGATAATAATTGACGGAAGGGACCCCAAGTTCGTGGATAGCGAAGGACAGCCTTTGCCAACTTTGGTGTACTTATCCCGTGAAAAGAGGCCCCAATATCATCACAACTCCAAAGCAGGAGCCATGAACGCACTGGTATGCCTTTGGATGAATGACAATATTTTTCAATTTGCATAGGTTTATATGAATCGGGTGTCATTAGAATCATTAATCTCGGGTAAATCCCGTGAATAGATAAGGGTGTCGTCCCGGATATCCAATGCTCCAATTATCATGAATGTGGATTGCGACATGTATTCGAACAACTCCAACTCAATAAGGGATGCCTTGTGCTTCTTGACGGATGAAGAGAAGGGTCAAAAGATTGCTTATGTACAGTGTCCACAAACATTTGAGAACATCACAAAGAATGATCTCTATGGGAGTTCCCTCAATGTCATATTCCAGGTATGTAGTAAAACCAAATAATTGGTTACATTATTGGCAATGCAATTTGCTAGTAAATCAAAAGATTGTAATTTAATCACTCTGCTGCTGTCTGTTGTCTGTGCATGAAGATGGAGTTCCGAGGAATGGATGGATGCGGAGGGACCGGTTATATTGGCACTGGATGCTTTCACAGGCGAGAGATTTTATGTGGGAGGAGCTATAGTGAGGAGTACAGGGTAGATTGGGTGAAAATGAATCGCGAAAAGACAGACGAAAGCGCTGAAGCGCTAGAAGAAGCATCCAAAGTCCTTGCAAACTGCAAATATGAAGAAAACACCAAATGGGGAAAAGAGGTCTATTTCTCTCATTCTTTTATCACTCTTCAACGCAACTCGCACACAACCAAGCTTAACATAATGTTAACTCAGCGCATAACAATTTCAATTCAAATCCACAGATAGGTTTGAAGTACGGCTGCCTAGTGGAGGATATGATGACAGGATTCTCCATACAATGTAGAGGATGGAAATCAGTGTACTTTTTTCCTGAAAGGAGGGCCTTCGTAGGACTTGCGCCAACAACACTATTGGATTCATTGGTCCAGCATAAGAGGTGGTCTGAAGGTGATTTTCATATCTTTCTCTCAAGAACCTTCTTGTCTGGACTTGGCAAGATGTCCCTAATACATAAATTCACATACTGTCCCTACTCGCTGTGGGCTCCAACCTGCTTGCCTACCTTGTACTACTTTATCGTGCCATCGCTCTGCCTGCTTCGAGGAATCCATTTGTTCCCGCCGGTATGGAACTTTCAACCAATTAAACAGAAATAGATTATATAACTCAATTCTAATAATAGTAACGACATTTTCTTGTCTATCTTGGAACATCAAATTAATAAAGCATTTTGCAGGATGGTTTTTTCTTCCTTAATGATTCAATGGTAGATAAGCAAACTGTTAACTAACTGCCGAATCTCTTGCATATCAGGCATCGAGTCCATGGTTCCAAACATTTGCATATGCCATTTTGGCCAATAGTGCCTATGACTTAGCAGAATGTATTTGGCATAAGGGCACAGCCAAGAGTTGGTGGAACGACCAGAGGATGAAGTTATTCAAAAGAACTACATCCTACCTCTTCGGCTTCTTCGGCCGCATTTTCATGATGCTGGGACTTGCAAATTCGGGTTTCGCCATCACTGCAAAAGTACCCGAAGATGATGCGGCAATAGACAGATATGAGAATGAGGTGATGGAGTTCGGTGCGCCTTCGCCCATGTTCACCATTATAGCAACACTAGCGTTGCTCAACCTATTCAGTTTTGTTTGGGGAATAAAGATGATGATCATGGACATAACATCAGAGGCTTCTTTAGACCTGTTTGCCATGCAGATCCTGCTTTGTGGAGTGTTGGTTCTTATCAATGTGCCTGTGTTCCAGGGCCTTTTCTTTCGAAGGGACAAAGGCAAGATGCCCACCTCAGTAACATACAAGTCTATTGTTATTGCAGTATCCTTATGTTCAATAGCCTTGTACCAAAATCGCTATATTCCAAGTGTGGAATTGCTGGTCCATCCTTAATGACAAGGGGGTTCAGAAGTTTATAGTATGTACATGTTTGTTTAAAAAAATTTAAGAGTTTGAGCTGTGACGTTAATTTTTGCCTTTTTTAAATTGGCATTTGTATGTGTGCATCATGTGATTAATACAGGTGACTTCAAGATCTTTATCATATCATTGATACTGTGAGAAGGTTAATGAAATCAAGATGTGATATCGAGATATGTATATATAGATTAAAAAGTTGATAAAAAGAGTAAAAAATAGGTATAAAGTATCAGTTCTTTCAAAAGACCTTAAATTAGTCATTTGTATATGGGGATGTGAATTTCATTATTAGGAAATCAAATTTCTAGTTTGCTCAAAGGGAAAAAAAAAAAAAAAACCATAAAATTTTCATCTTCATTTCATCCCTGCAGTTGATCCCACACTCACCGTTTTATGAGACGCGGTGAATAAAGATAAAAACGAAATTTACCAGTTTGTTTGTTTGTCTTGGTCTACATACATTAGGTTTGATTTCAAGAGGATGTACTTTTAGAAAAAAAAAACTATATGACAATTGAATGTATTAAATTATGAATTAATTAGAAGATTTAAATTGTTGGGGTTGATCAAAAACAAATTTGTGAATTCGACAATAAAATTTCAATAACAATTTGAAAATTACACTTTGAAATTTTTTTTATATGGCTGAAAATCATAAATAATATGGAATTGAATTTTTTCTGACAATTATTTGTTACTTATTTTTATCTAAAACTCAAATTTCATACCATTATTATTAAAGATGGATCGAGTATCACTATACTACTGAGAAGTAGATATCACTGCGAAACTATTATTATTAAAGATGACTCTGAGCGTCACTGCTGGGAAGTAGATATTATTGTAAAATGCTTTCATCTTTTGTATGAATGACACATTAGGTATCGCGACTCTATCATGCCATGCTCAACCCCACAAGGTGTGGTGTCCGAGCACCGTACACTTAACGCCTGGTAACCGACTATTGTGCATCTATCATGCTATATGCCCAACGACACAACGTGTTGTGCCTGAGCACGGTACAACCTAACGCCCAGTAGCCCGGCTATTGGCATTGGATTGCTTTGGTGCTTTTGCGTGAACTTGGGGTTCTGTTTCTGGTGATATTTGGGACAGATCTGACAATGTATCGCTACCGAGCTTTGGCCCATTTTGACGATGCGACTGCATTTATCCAGATCATAAATAGGTCTAATTACAATAGGATGACAGCTTTTAGTGGGCATCATAAAGGAAAAGAAAAAATGAGCCTTTTTATTTGTTTTTTTTTTTTTTGTGACCTATGACGCGCATGATCAAAAGCTTTCCCATCAGGGACCAATACCACATTTTCTTGCGTCAAAAAGTAAACCAAATAATGGGGTTTCGCCTTGCATTAGCCACACAATTGCCGTTCACCTGTTGTGCTTCACCTTCAACGTTGATACCATACCTTCTAAATTGCTGGCCACATAGACCAAGAGATTCTAGATTTTGCTCGAGTCTTCTGCTAGAATTTAACTCGAGTGTATCTTGCAACATGAAAATGGGTTGAGCACATTACCAAGTATAATTAAACTTAAATAAGCGAGTGTTTTTTTTTTTTTTAATAATTTTAAACCTGAGTTATTTTCAGGTTTAGGGTTCTCAGTCTAGTCTCTGCGAACCAAAAGTAAGGTAAGCAAATGTTAATAGCTGAATGGGTTGCTACACCAAGCATACAGATCAAGCCCATGGGTCTAACTATTTGCATCAGCCCAACAGTGCCTCTGGCTTAGCAGAGTATATCAGGGCTTGGTGGCACATTCCACCGTTTTTTTTTTTTTTTTCTTAAAAAAAGGAACACAACTTCTCATATTTTCAGCATGGAATTTGGTATTTACAAGTTCTTTTTTGGCCACGAACACATGAAATCGTTGACTTATCTATTTAAGATAACAATTTTCAAACCAAAAACATGAGCTTTTAACATGTTTGAAATCGAAAAAGCTTGGATAGATGACAGTTGCTCCCACCTCTGATGGCGGTCATATGTCTCATATGAAAATGTTTACTGTCATTTATGCAATTGTGATCACACACGATAAATACTCACGAACGTTTTCTTATTTCTTAAATCAATTTGAACAACTTTGCATTTCCCAAGTTTTGACAAGTTGTACCTCTTGAACATAAGTTTTTGGTAAACAATCATTAGTTACAACCTTTTTTAGACATGGATGGCTTCTAGAATAGCAAGTGACAAATAAAACGGGCATGGAGAAGTTTAGGAGCTGAGAGATGCTTGTATATTCGGGCCATATATCTAGGAAGATGCTTGTATATTACCCCATCATTGTGACCAAGATACAAGTTCCGCCACATCCTATAGGATGCCCCATAGAGACAGCTCCACCATGAACATTTAATCTTTCCTGCATGCACACGAACTCATAAGCTTATCATATGTCAGCTAATTGCAATGAGCAAATATGACATGTGGAAGCAGTCGAAGTAGCTAATATGCATAAGCATGCCAGCTTCAGAATCCATAGAGTGCATATGAGAGTGAAATACAGGTCAAAGTTAGCTCCAGACTCACAGGATCAAGACCAAGCAGCTTTTGATTGGCAAGAGCCACAACCTGTGGACACAATAATAATTCATAAAACTGACAAGCAACAGACAACTTAGTGGGATACTGATTAAGCGAACATAGAAGATGATTGGTTACAGAAAAGGCTTCATTTGTTTCATGGTAATCAACCTGAGAAGCTTCTATTTGATGTGCGAAGAGATGAAATATGATAAATGATAAGACAATAATTTGAAGGTAAAACCAAACTGGTATTAACATTTTGGCTACAGTATTATCAACTTTATACTAAAACTCTAATGGTATAAAAAAAAAAAACACGATACGATATAGTAATATATAAAAATAATGATTTAATTTGATGTAAAAGAATAAATTTAAATAAAATAAAATTGATACTTTTCATAAGAGATTATATAATTAATTTTAATTTAATATTTTTTATTTTCATATTTCTGAGCGTTTTTAATTTGTGTAATAAAATTTTTTCCTTAATTAAATTGCTTTTGTGGAACAAGGGAAGCCAATTGCTTGATTTGGTTTTCTGGAGAAGAACGGTACTACGAACAAATAAGTAGCAGGAAGTAAACTTTTTTTTTTTTTTCTTTTATCGTTTTTCTTTTTTCCCCAGCGAAATCAGAATTTGTTAGACAATAGGGACAAGATCGCGAAGAACAACTGCCGATACTGCTACCGTGTGATAGGTTTGTGGAACATAAAAACAACTTCTTAACTCAATAAAGCCGAGGGGTTTAGCAAGCAAGCATGTTAATTATTTGGCATTGTCACAAGAATGTCAGACCCCACTTCTCCCTATGCATGGAAACAGCGTTTTTATGCTTTCTGTTCTTTAAACTAATTCTTTATAATGCCTTTTGAGATGGGTGAAAAAAATCAAATGTTAAAATTGTTGTGAACGTGTGTGAAGTTTGGCGAGCGCAATGATCTTTTCACAATCCACAGCGAGTTGGAGACGCCAGCTCTACCCTGGAGTCTTGTGCGGAACCTGCGAATATGCCCGATTTTATGAACAAACTTCTATTGATAATTTTATCTAATGTCGAGCAAAATCTCCGTATAAATCTTTGTTGGAAACCATAACAAACTTCAAGTCTACAATTAAAAATCCTGATTCATAATGTCGAAAGGAGGTATCATTTATGAATAAACCATATATCTCATAACAAAGACGGGGTACGGACGATGAGAAAAACAACAAACGAAAGTGGCAAAAAGGGTCATAATCAATATATTTATTAATTTGCATTATATTAATATTTTTATATAATATAAAAATCAATCATTCTATTTTTAAATTCACCGTTTGGAAACCTGCTTAGTACGTCCCTACAACTTTATTTACTGCCTTAGATTCTTTACCCATTTGTCCCGTTTTCTTATATGTAGTGTTAACTACAACGCCAGTGCCCACTCATCTTCGGGCACCAGGGTGGGCTGCATGTGGAGAGAGAGAGATGGGTCACAGAGAGAAAGAGACGGGGAAAAATGGATACCTTCCTCTTTTTGAAACAAAGTCACCAGAAAGACGTGTACTTTACCATCTCTATGTAGCTTCAACGTTTGTGGCTATTTGCTTGATATGGGTTTACAGACTGAGTTACTTACCAGCTGAAGGAACCGTGGAGAGATGGGTTTGGATTGGAATATTTCTTGCAGAGATATGGTTCGGTTTCTATTGGTCTCTCAATCAACTTGTTCGATGGAACCCTGTTTATCGGTACACTTTCCCAGACAGGCTTTCTCAAAGGTCTCTCCTTTTCTTTTTTTTTTTCCCTCACTCTCTCTTCACTTGACACTTTCCATGCTTTCTATTCTTTTCGTTCCTACGTCGTTGTTGTTGTGGTCGTGTGGCAAGTTCACGAGACAAATATTTACACAAGAAATGAGGATTTTGACGTTTGTGGAGTTGTCTCGCTTGGCAACTGTAACTAAATCAGATCTTCTAGTTGAACTGCATTATTCGAGATTTGTGGTGTGAATGTTGCTTTAGTCAATAGAATAGAAAGATTTGAGGTCAATTTTGTCTCTTAGATTTGATTTGTTTCATTGTTTAGATCGCTATACGTTTACTAATACGGATGTAACAGGTACGAGAAAGATTTGCCAGGCATAGACTTGTTTGTGTGCACTGCAGACCCACAAACGGAGCCGCCGATCATGGTGGTCAACACCGTGCTATCGATAATGGCTTACGACTACCCGCCGGAGAAGGAGGCCGTTTACTTGTCCGACGACGGTGGGTCGGACTTGACCTTTTACGGCATGTTGGAGGCGTCCAAGTTCTCCAAGTATTGGCTACCCTTTTGCAAGAAGTTCAAAGTTGAACCCCGGTCACCGGAGGCCTATTTCCGGACAGCGGTAGGGCCGCGGGACGACCCCGTCGCCGCCGAGGAATGGTTGCTGGTTAAGGTACACCTCGTGGATTTATCACTTCATTAATTACGTTGCGAAGATTTTATTATTATATTATTTGTGTTTATTACAATTATTGATTTTTTAATATTTTTATTTTTAATTATTTTTATTTTCTTGTTGTGTATAAATGAGTTAATTTAATTTATTCTTAAATTAAAAATTTTGTATATTATTTAATAATTTATCTTCCAAGCAAGGAAAGACCAAATCGCTGAATCTTAAGTTTTGTATATAAAATAGTAGTATATTTTGATAATGTGATAAATTCATTAAAATCTTTTTACTATAAGAAAATTATTATATTTTAGAGATTAAATTATGTTTCTTACAATAAAATTTATGTGTATATTATTTTTTATATTTAAGTCCCGCGTGCTTCGTCATTGTCAAACTCTATGTGGTGCAAGTCAGTTCAGATCAAGCTTAGTAGATCATGGTACAGTTCAATGCTTAGTAGATCATGTCAATACCCCACCAAGTCAGTTCAGATCAAGCTTAGTAGATCATGGTACAGTTCAATGCTTAGTAGATCATGTCAATACCCCACCAAGTCAGTTCAGATCAAGCTTAGTAGATCATGGTACAGTTCAATGCTTAGTAGATCATGTCAATACCCCACCAAGTCAGTTCAGATCAAGCTTAGTAGATCATGGTACAGTTCAATGCTTAGTAGATCATGTCAATACCCCACCAAGTCAGTTCAGATCAAGCTTAGTAGATCATGGTACAGTTCAATGCTTAGTAGATCATGTCAATACCCCACCAAGTCAGTTCAGATCAAGCTTAGTAGATCATGGTACAGTTCAATGCTTAGTAGATCATGTCAATACCCCACCAAGTCAGTTCAGATCAAGCTTAGTAGATCATGGTACAGTTCAATGCTTAGTAGATCATGTCAATACCCCACCAAGTTATGGCCATCAATTTTTGATGGGGCTTTTTTTTTTTTGGGGGGGGGGGGGAGGGGAGGGGGTAAATATTAGCTAAATTTTTAACTCTAGAGATGAGATTGTGGGCTTCGGCAGTTCTGTTGCAAAATCATATAACTATTAATTATATAGTGCAATGAGTCCTGCAAAAATGCTGGTATTGTAGTTAACTTGATGTGTAGTTTGTATATTTACTTTACAATATATATATATATATATAAACAAGAACAACAACAAAGTATATGTTATTTTATGTTTTACTGACTGTTCGTTCTGGGGTAGTAAGACCCTGTGCATTAGGATAAGGGAAGTATCATTGGCCTCAAACTTTCTTAAACTCCTGTCCATAACAATACAAAGATTGGAAAAATCTCCATGCCCCGCGGACCCATTTCCAGACGAGTGCAGCTACGGCATATCTAGTGGCACTTGCAAGCTTTGCGGTGCCGTGTCAGTTGTCAGAGTTCCAATCTTCTGGCGTTTGGGATCCAGATGAAACACGGCACGTCTGTTTCTTATCAAAATGATTGGCCCCGCGATTTGATTTTTAAAAAATGAGCCACAGAAAATAAACGATCGTGACATCGGTTTTTTTTTTTTTTTTTAATCGAATAATGTGATTTGGACGTGAATGTAAATTTATAAATATATAATTATAATTAATATATCTTTTATATTAGATAATTAATAATTATCATTTTGTAATATAAATCTGTTTCTTATATCATATTTAATTTTCGTATTTACATAATAATTTTTTATTTAATCTCTGTAAAAGGTAATACATTATATTTTATATCTTATTTTATTTAATTATATTTATTACTTTATTCGTGGCCGCTAATTGTACAAAGCGGCCGCCGCACGTTCTTTTAAAAAATTATTAAATTATATAATTTATGATTTAATAAAATTTTTAATTTAAATAAATAAATAAATAAGAGGAAGGAGTAGCATCCCATCGAAATGGAGATGGTGCTTTTTGGGAGGGGCCCCATCCCATCGTTTCCTTTCACCCTCGTCGTCGGCTTCTCTGCATACTTAGTAGGATTGAATTGAATTGATGGTGATGGAGAGAGATCCTAGTACGCCTCAAATTGTTTGTTTATTAGGGTTAGGCATTGGGCTATACTTTTATTTACTAAAAGAAGGCCTAAACAAACTGATTGAAAGTTTTGACCATCGTTTTACGTTCTGATTTTCAGAAACTGAAATTTGTTTTTTTTTTTCTCGTTTCTTCTTAAGTTCATAGGAACTATGAAATTTTTGTTCATTTTAACCAATATATAACATT
Source organism: Bruguiera gymnorhiza (assembly GCA_020883675.1). NCBI lineage: Eukaryota > Viridiplantae > Streptophyta > Magnoliopsida > Malpighiales > Rhizophoraceae > Bruguiera > Bruguiera gymnorhiza. The sequence goes on along the minus strand of JAIRCJ010001062.1, from coordinate 365,592 downwards.
TATAAGGCAAAATGAAATGATTAGTGTGATTCTCTTCCTTTTTGTGGATTATATGCAGCTAAGCCAAGACATTTGTAGATCCCCTCTTATATATATATATATATATATATATATATATATATATATATATATATTTATAATAGATATATATATTTTATTGTATAGCAACTATACAAGGACATGAAGAACCAGATTGAAACTATCACAAACCTAGGCCGAGTCCCTGAGGAGATTCGCGAACAGCACAAAGGATTTAAAGAATGGGACTTTGTTTCAAGCAAGCGTGATCATCCAACCATCGTTCAGGTGCTCCACTTGCCATCCTGTCTAAATCTAACCCCGTGCATATCCGCAAAGATCATCCTCACATTTATGCATAGCAGTTCAAGTTCTCTAAGACACTGACAAATAATGAGAAAACTTGATTTTGCAGATAATAATTGACGGAAGGGACCCCAAGTTCGTGGATAGCGAAGGACAGCCTTTGCCAACTTTGGTGTACTTATCCCGTGAAAAGAGGCCCCAATATCATCACAACTTCAAAGCAGGAGCCATGAACGCACTGGTATGCCTTTGGATTAATGACAATATTTTGCAATTTGCATAGGTTTATGTGAATCGCGTGTCATTAAAACATTAATCTCGTGTAAGTCCTGTGAATAGATAAGGGTGTCGTCCAGGATAACCAATGCTCCAATTATCATGAATGTGGATTGCGACATGTATTCGAACAACTCCAATTCAATAAGGGATGCCATGTGCTTCTTGATGGATGAAGAGAAGGGTCAAAAGATTGCTTATGTACAGTATCCACAAACATTTGAGAACATCACAAAGAATGACCTCTATGGCTGTTCCCTCACTGTCTTATTCCATGTATGTACTAAAACCAAATGATTAGTTACATTATTGGCAATGCAATTTGCTAGTAAATCAAAAGATTGTAATTTAATCACTCTGCTGCTATCTGTTGTATATGCATGAAGATGGAGCTCCGAGGAATGGATGGATACGGAGGGACCAGTTATATTGGCACTGGATGCTTTCACAGGCGAGAGATTCTATGTGGGAGGAGCTATAGTGAGGAGTACAGGGTAGATTGGGTGAAAATGAATCGCGAAAAGACGGACGAAAGTGCTGAAGTGCTAGAAGAAGCATCCAAAGTCCTTGCAAACTGTAAATATGAGGAAAACACCGAATGGGGAAAAGAGGTCTCTCTCTCTCATTCTTTTATCCCGCTTTAACACAACTCGCACACAACGAAGCATAACATAATGTTAACTCAGCGCATAACAATTTCAATTCAAATCCACAGATAGGTTTGAAGTACGGCTGCCTAGTGGAGGATGTGATGACAGGATTCTCCATACAGTGTAGAGGTTGGAAATCAGTGTACTTTATTCCTGAAAGGAGGGCCTTCGTAGGAGTTGCGCCTACAACACTATTGGATTTATTGGTCCAGCAGAAGAGATGGTCTGAAGGTGATTTTCATATCTTTCTCTCAAGGACCTTCTTGTCTGGACTGGGCAAGATGTCCCTAATACATAAATTCACATACTGTCCCTACTTGCTATGGGCTCCAACCTGCTTGCCTACCTTGTACTACTCTGTCGTGCCATCGCTCTGCCTGCTTCGAGGAATCCATTTGTTCCCACCGGTATGGAGCTTTCAACCAATGAAACAGAATAGATTATATTACTCAATTCTATTTCTTGTCTATCTTGGAACATCCAATTCATAAACGAACTTTGCTGGATGGTTTTTCCTTTCCTAATGATTCAATGGTAGATAAGCAAACTGTTAACTAACTGCTGAATCTCTTGCCATATCAGGCATCGAGTCCATGGTTCCAAACATTTGCATATGCCATTTTCGCCAATAGTGCCTATGACTTAGCAGAATGTATTTGGCATAAGGGCACAGCCAAGAGTTGGTGGAACGACCAGAGGATGAAGTTATTCAAAAGAACTACATCCTACCTCTTCGGCTTCTTCGGCCGCATTTTCATGATGCTGGGACTTGCAAATTCGGGTTTCGCCATCACTGCAAAAGTACCCGAAGATGATGCGGCAATAGACAGATATGAGAATGAGGTGATGGAGTTCGGTGCGCCTTCGCCCATGTTCACCATTATAGCAACACTAGCGTTGCTCAACCTATTCAGTTTTGTTTGGGGAATAAAGATGATGATCATGGACATAACATCAAAGGCTTCTTTAGACCTGTTTGCCATGCAGATCCTGCTGTGTGGAGTGTTGGTTCTTATCAATGTGCCTGTCTTCGAGGGCCTTTTCTTTCGGGGGGACAAAGGCAAGATGCCCGCCTCAGTAACATACAAGTCTATTGTTATTGCAGTATCCTTATGTTCAATAGCCTTGTACCAAAATGGCTATATTCCAAGTGTGGAATTGCTGGTCCATCCTTAATGACAAGGGGGTTCAGAAGTTTATATTATGTTCCAACACATCTACACTTGTTGATGTTTGTTTCAAAAAAAATTCATAAGTTTGAGCTGTGACGTCAATTTTTGCCTCTTTTTTATTGGCATTTGTATGTGTGCATCACCTGATTAATACAAATGACTTCAAGATCTTTATCTTATCATTGATAATGTGAGAAGGTTAATGAAATCAGGAGGGCATATTGATATGCATGCATATACATACGTATATGTATATATTAAAAAGTTGATAAAAAGGGCGGAAAATAATTATAAAATATATCAATTTTTTCAAAGGACTAGAAATTAGCCCATATGCCTTTTGTTGTTGAGATATAAAGTTCATTATCAAGTAATTAAATTTCTTGTTTGCTCAAAGAAAAAAAAAGAGAGAGATTATGTCAATTTCGTCTCATGACTTTGAAGCCATAAAATTTTCAGCTTCATTTCATCCCTGAAGTTGATCCCGCACCACAGTTTTATGAGACTTGGTGGATAAAGATAAAAATGAATTCTACCAGTTTGCGCGTTTGACTCTAGCTGTACACATTAGTTTTGATTTCAAGAGGATGTACTTTTATTAAAAATATATATAGATGTGTGTGTGTGTGTGTGTGTGTGATAATTTAATGTACTAAATTATGAACTAATTAGAAGGTTTAAATTGTTGGGGTTAGTTAAAAATAAACTTGTGCATTCCACAACAAAATTTCAATAAGAGTTTCGAAATTACACTTTGAGATATTTTTTTTATATAGCTGTGAAAATGAATTTTTTTAGGAATTTTTTGTTAATTATTTTTATCTAAAACTCAAATGGCATACCATTATTAGTAAAGATGGCTCGAGTATCACTACTGGGAAGTAGATATTATTGTAAAAAGCTTTCATCTTTTTGTATGAATGACATATTAGGTATCGTTCCTCTATCATGCCATGCGCAACCCCACGAGGTGTGGTGCCTGAGCACAGTACAACCTAACGCCTAGTGGCGCGACTATTGGCATTGGATTGCTCTGGTGCTTTTGCGTGAACTTGTGGTCCAGCACCAATGACCCCCCCCTCCTTTTTGTTTTTTGTTGTGACTTATAACGCGAATGATCAAAGGCTTTCCCATCAGGGACCAATGCCACATTTTCTCGCGTCGAAAAGTAAACCAAATAATGGGGTTTCGCCTTCTCATTAACCACACAATTGCCGTTCACCTGTTGTATGGCCCTTTCACCTTCAATGTTGATACCATACCTTCTAAAATTGCTGGCCACATAAACCAAGAGATTCTAGATTTTGCTCGAGCCTTCTGCTATAATTTAACTCGAGTGTATCTTGCAACATGACAATGGGTTGAACACATTACCAAGTTTAATTAAACTTAAATAAGCAAGTGTTTTTTGTTTTTTAAAATTTTGAACCTGAGTTATTTTCAGGTTTAGGGTCCTCGTTCCAGTCTCTACGAACCAAAAGTAAGGTAAGCGAATGTTAATAGCTGAATGGGTTGTTACGCCAAGCATCCAGATCAAGCCCATGGGTCTAACTACTTGCATCAGCCCAACAGTGCCTATGGCTTAGCAGGGTATATCAGGGCTTGGTGGCACATTCCACGGTTTTTTTTTTTTCTTTCTTGTAAAAATAAAGAACACAACTTCCCATATTTTCAGCATGGAAATTGGTATTTACAAGTTCATTTTTGGCCACAAACACATAAAATAGTTGTCTTATTATTTAAGATAACAATTTTCAAACCAAAAACACTAGTTTTAACATGTTTGAAATCAAAAAAGCTTGCATAGATGACAGTTCCCCCCCCCCCTCTGATAGCGGTCATATGTCTCATATCAAAATGCCTACTGTCATTTTATGCAACTGTGATTACACACGATAAATACTCATGAAAGTTTCCATATTTCTTAAATCAATTTGAACAACTTTGTATTTCTCAAGTTTTGACAAGTTGTACTGCTTGTACACAAGTTTTTGGTAAACAATCATTAGTTCCAACCTTTTTTAGACATGGATGCCTTCTAGAATATCGAGTGACAAATAAAACAGGCATGGAGAATTTTAGAAGCTGAAAGACTGAATGTAGGAGCCAACTGAGAGAGTTGAGACAAACATTCAAATGGGACTTTTTTTTATTAAAATTTGATATACGGATCTTTTATTTTACAAACTTGCAAAAGAAAGTGAACAAGGTATGGCACAACAATATGAAGAGATATGATTAACAAACTAATTCCATAACAAGGAATGTCCTGCCTTTGCCACTGGTCTGCAAAATGCAAGTACCTTTCATGACTTGCAAAAAATTACTGACATTACATAGTCAAGGAAAGTTATATCATTTTTTATGTTTTTGAAATAGAGAAAAAATAAATGGAATAGCAAGTTCAAAATGTTTTGAGTAAGATTTCCAATAGTTTTAACAGCAATGACCACATTTTCAAATGGCTGGGAGAGAAGGTCAAAGTGACACCAATTACACTGGAATGTAATTGTTTAGGTCGAAGAGAAGGTCAAAGAGAGACATTCAATTGAAAGTTACTTGAAGTTTTAGCAAGCAGTCATGCTTTGAAGCCCATTTGGATGAAATCAAATTCTGGCTCATCATATCACTGACAGGTTGATCAGACATTGACCTCATGAAGTTCATGAAGCAACAAGATGTGAAAATTGCAGCGTCAAGAACTATAACCTCGTGGAAATATAACAGGATGACAATGTCCCCGAGCAATTGAATCAAGATTGACTAACAAAGTTAGAGGCCTTACACCAGAGCAAGAACGAGAGCAGATGCTCCTCCTCCACCCTTGCATTATGCCACCAATCCTGTACTTCCTATTTTTATGACTCAATATCTACAAAACAGATATAATGCAATATCTTCATGATTCACAAATTTAACAGAATGGTGAAAACTGATGGATCTTTCATGCTTAACCAAAAATTCAGGCCATATATGTAGGTAGATGCTTGTATATTACCCCATCATTGTGACCAAGATATAAGCTCCACCACATCCTATAGGATGCCCATAGAGACAGCTCCACCATGAACATTTAATCTTTCCTGCATTCACACAAACTCATAAGCTTATCATATGTCAGCTAATTGCAAAGAGCAAATATGACATGTGGAAGCAGTTGAAGTAGCAAATATGCATAAGCATGACAGCTTCAGAATCCATAGAGTGCATATGAGAGTGAAATACAGATCAAAGTTGGCTCCAGACTCACAGGATCAAGACCAAGCAGCTTTTGATTGGCAAGATCCACAACCTGTGGACACAATAATAATTCATAAAACTGACAAGTAACAGATAACTTAGTGGGATACTGATTAAGTGAACGTAGAAGATGATTGGTTACAGAAAAGGCTTCATTTGTTTCATAGTAATCAACCTGAGAAGCTTCCAAACCAGCATTTGAAATAGCTTTGGGTATGGCAAGGGCAGGTGTAGTCGTAAATTTACTAGGGGGACTTCCAAGGCAGTGTCACAAATTTGTATGAAGTTGAGCTCCAAGCCAAGGATGATATAAAATACAGGTTCTAAACAGCCCAAGCAGCATCAGCATATCCTCTTATCTTAGCAATCGCCTGCAACCCAAGCTTGCAGACCTTTTCCCCACTCACCGGCACAAGTACAGCCACACCATCACTATGAATGGCAGAAGCATCTGTGAGTTTTAAGATGACAAAGGATGTGGTTTGGCACCAAGATGATAATGTGATGGTCACATATACCAAATTTTACTGGAATATCAGAATTGTAAAGCTCAATCTAGAACAGTGCTAACAAATTCCCCCTCTCCACAGAGAGAGAGAGAGAGAGAGAGAGAGAGAGAGAGAGAGAGCTCATGCTAGAAGCATTGCCAGTGGTAAAGGAGCACCATCCTCCTTGAAACTTGGTCTAAGCTTCCTCAGTTTTTGCAGCATCAAACTAGCAAGATACATGTATAAATAAAAGAGAGAACATGATAAATATACTTTGTAACTTTCAGAGAAGAAAAAAAATCTTCAAATTAATTTTCAGGCACTATCTATTTAACCAGACTTCTGTGGAAATATAAACAGAAAATGAATATGAAAAACACAATAAGTATCTAAACCATCAGGAAAGGGGAAGGAGAAATTTGATATTCCTGCTACACTAATAACCATGAATGGTAGTTAAAATCAATTTCCAACAAAGGAAGCTGGCAGCCTTAACCATCTATAACGTGGATGGTGCAGCTAAATGTGCAATGATGACCAGAAAACCAATCTTAATATCAAGTCATTCTGTTTACCATTCCTAAACCTTCATCCTTATCAACAATTGTGGATGGTTTGCCTCTTCCCCTAAAAATTTCAACCTGCATATTTAACACAATTAATAGTTGATATCACACAGAAATTAAGGAACTTGTCGAAGCCATTTCAGAATTTAAACCTCACCGGAACTATTTCCCAAGGAAAATGACCGGCACTTTGTGCAGCAATACCACAATCAAAGCTCTGAATGGCATAAGAATCCTGGAACACAATGGCAGCATCAGAAACATGCATAAACATCACAACGCAGGAACAAGTACACGAGTAAATGGCAACATGAATAGTATTCTTCATTGTTTGTTTGGATGAACGGTGATAGAACAGAATTATAACTTGACAAAGCAGACCAACTGTAAACTAATCATCTGTCATATTTCAGACAAAGAAGAAGGTACTGGAAAGGACCAGGGGGTATGAGACATGCTTGAATCTACTAGATAATTAGGCATATTAGACATGCTTTCCATTCCACCAGCCATGACTACATCATTGATCCCCAATTGGATTGTCCGCACAGCAAGCATCGTAGCTGGGATAAACAGGGCAAAGAAAACATTATTACTCATCATTCATCATCCATCCATTTCATAAGTTAATATCCTACAACTGGGAAGACACACTTCTGCACAAGAACATCCTACCTTTCCTCCCCAATGCACAAGCTTTATTAATGGTGGTACAGATCAATGAATTAGGTATACCTGCACGTAAGGCCACTTGTCTAGCATGGGCTTGCCCGAAATTTGCACTGAGGACATTGCCAAATAAGACCTCTAGCACCAGCGATGGATCCACATTTTCCCTTCTAAGAGCAGCTGGTAAATTCATATAAAAAAATAAAATAAAATAACAGAGCAATGGATTTCATTTACATAGCAAGAATGAAATGCAACAAATATGAAAAGCAGAGGATGGGCGTGCAGCCATACGTTCAATAGCCATAAAGCCTAGCTTCGTAGCCGATAAAGATGAAAGGGAACCCGGAAAGGCCCCAGTTGGAGTACGTGCAACACCCACAACGCATACATCTGTGCCACAACAAAGACAACATCAAAGAAAACTGGTGATTCAATGGAACTAATCCTTGATTTCATCACAGTAAACCATTTAAGTTGCTGTTAGTAGTTAACTGACGCAAAACTAATTAACGGAATGAAAGTAAAAACAAGATCCGAGGAATCTCGAAAACCCCAGAACCCAAGATTCGTTATTTCGTTTAGTTTTGTTCCCCCAAGAAAAAAGGGACAAAGAGAAAAGGATTGTTGATAACAAGAAAGGGATGGGGAAGAAGTAACCTCGAGGCTTTACAGAATCTGAAGAAGGAACCGCCATAGCATTTGTAAATTGCAATGTCCTGGAGATGATCAGATAATATTTTGACTTTGAGTCCTCCCACAATTACAAATCAAAAAACAGAGTCTAAACAATCAGCCAACCGGTTGGAAAACGATGGCGCATTCTAAAGCTTAAAAGAACCAAACCGGAAATCAGCTCAACCCTCCCCAGATGGAGATTGCATTGACATGATATCAAGAAACTTCGGCAATCGAAGCAAACAAGACAAGACCGAACTGGCTTTGCTGGTTCTTGCTTGGGTTTTGCTTATATTATTATTATTATCATTATTATTATTATTATATGTCCCATCAATTTAAAATTATTATTATTATTATTTAAATAATAAATATTTTTATTGAAAATTAAAATTAAAATATTAATCGATAATTCTGAATTTAAACCCAAAAAAATGATTATAACCATTGATGCTCTTTTTTGATTAACTAAAAAAAGATATTTGTGTCAATGTAATAAAATCTTAAATGAAGTGTACAGATTTTTAGTAGTTGTAAGTAACAGACATTGCCGTTTTTCTCGTTTTTTTTTTTTTTACCGTTGGCTCTGTGCTGATCTTGGCGTCAGGTCCGCGCCGAATTGTGAATTTCCGTCACAAATCACAGTGGCCGCTCCTTTTGAGCGTCAAACTCAAGCCGACGAAAGGAATTGCCCGTCGTGTCCTGTCGCCAACTGCGCTCATAGTGATTTTAACCTATGATGTATAATTAATAATTCAAATTATAAATATATAATCAACTCATATGTGTTTTTTTTTTAAAAAAAAAAAAGAAATACTCTAATGATTAAATCTTAATATCTTTATTAATTTTAAAAAAGAGTATTAAATTTATGAAAATAAAACAAGAATTATACTCGTTAAGTACTTACGATAGTCCCCTAATGAACTTGAAAAAAGATAGTTTGTGTCCATATAATAAAATTTAAACGAAGAATCACAATTTATTTCTATTTTATTTGATAATATGAAAAAAAAATTAATAATAATAATTTAAATCATAAATAGGGGTATAGATGGCACCAGCAATGTAACGAGTCAATGTGGTTAGGCGTTAGAATGGAGTTCACTCTTCACATTGTGTTATATAATTATGAAATTGTGCTACAAATAAATTCTTTCCGCATGCAAGAGATATGCCATTTGGTTCAGAATTGTTCCACCTATCATTTATTTAAGTTTTTTTTAATCTTTTCGAGGGAAATTCTTTGCCTAAATGAAACTCGTAAGTAAATTGCAGGGCCACCTTACCCTTTTAGGCATGGAGATCAAGGTGATATATCGATTGCATACACTGTTCCATCACCATTCACCCGAGAATTAGAGTATTCATAATGAAACAATTCATTATCTTTTATGAACATGCTCGAGTCTATGGAAGGATTTCTCTGTCACTATATTGTGATAATGTCAGAGAAACTGATAAGGTACCACCATTTCCCATTAAAAAATAAAATAAAAATATTAAGGACACAAGAGAATTAGACGTAAATGCAAACCAAGGCTCATAAATATATAATCGTAATCATTATTTACAATAAAAAGTAATAGTTATGATTGAATGATATGAGTCTGTGATAACCCTGTGTTCAATTGCTGTGTCTCTATAAAGGAATTTCACACCAAGGTACCTTAAGCTGGTCCACAGTCTCGGGTGGATCATTGCACCATTAGAAACCTAAACAAATGGCACACAGAAGCCCGACTAGACAGGTAATTCCACCAGGAGGAGACTACTGCAGTATCGTTCATAAGATTCCAACAAGCAGATGGCTTGTATATCAGACTTCAAAACACACTAAGCTTATACTGATATCAGTAATACATTCAGACAAACTTGAAAATCTTACTCATTAATTTTAATGCTTTATATCAAGAAAGGAGTTGCTTACCAATACATTCACCCTGTCTTCCAGTCGTCCGAGATCTAATCTACCCGTAAGGCAACATTGTGTTCTGCACTACCTTGAAGGAGAACCAGGAGAATCAATTAACTTAATCTTTATTTCTATCTCCCCAGATTCCACTTCACAAAGCCTCAACCAGACACTTTGAACCACCTCACTGTCTATACAACTAATGGAGCTTTCACTGGCAATGCAATTGTCACCGTCCGGAACAACCTTTCTCAGTATTGTCTCACCAGAAGAGACGTGCAGAATCTGCTTCAATCTAGCAGCAGAGGCAATTGGTTGAAGGCTAAGGTGAGCATGTCCCATCTTATCATCGGCCTTGAAACGGTCTTTGTCAAAAACTTCCTGTGGAAAGAGCAATTTGATTATGTGCCAAAAAGGAAATCCCAGTTTAGGGAAGAAAAGGCCTATTGGATTGAAATGTTTATTAGAAATTGAATCCAATAAAGATATTAGCAGATTCAATATATTGAAGAAATTTGTAGCTTACCAAACTTAGAACTCCAGGAGGTTCAGTGAGGGAGAAACAATGCTCTTCATTCCAGACTGGGTTAAGGCAACTGTTTATAACTTTCGTCTTTGCCGTCTGGTTTACATGGAAAAGGACGGAAGAAATATAACTGTTCACAATTCTATACCAAGTCATGAAAATGCAGAGGTAGAGACTTATGCCACACCAAAGACTTGGGAGGAGAAATGGAGAAAGTCCCATGCTCAGCAAGCAATGCAATCACATGATGCTATGGATTATTTATCCCCACTTATCTATTTAACAGGTGTTCTAAGCTCATGTGAGGACCAAAAAATCAAAGAAATGAATGTTGAAGCAGGATATTGAAAGTCTTACATAAGAGAAAGGTCACCACATGAGCTACAAAGTGTACATTAAGGCAAAAAATTTACCGTAAATTGTGCATCTCAGAAGGAACAAAATACATGGATGCAATACAGGAAGGAGAATCATTGAGCTCAGAATAACCTGATTGCCCAGCTTGACTACTACATAAGGATCACTGCTCTTGAAATCCCGAATAGCTAATTTCTTTCCTTGCACAATCGTCACTTTTATCAATCCTATATGCTCTCCCATACTTCACAACCACTGCAAAGAAAAAAGGTAAAAAAATTCGAGGAAATTACATGAGAAGACTCTGAAAATTCACAATTGAAATGAAGCACAATAATATAAAGTAAGCATACACTGGAATCTATGGCCCCCTTTGCTTGCTACTCGAACGTATTTATGCAACAGAATCTCAACAGGATTCAAGAGTAAACCCATATCCAGAAAGGTTGCCTTACAATATAACCAATCAATAGTATGGGAAAGGGCATGGAGCTAAGACCAAAAACAAAGAAAAAAGAAAAAGAATATGCCATAATATTATAACTGTAACCAGGAAATGAGCAGGAGGTATCAACATCAAATTGCAACAGGCAAATCCCAGTTAGTCCATCAAAAAACCAAATTGCAATAAAAAAAAAAAAAACTTCATTCCAGATACCCAACCAACAAGAAAGAACTAAAACTACAATAATACAAAAGTTCCACATATCCCAATTAAAAAAAAAAACACACGCACACACACAGCCACCAGTACTTCTCTATGCATCTCTTAGCAATCAAAGCATGTTATCCTTCATTCTTGATTGACTCCCCAACCAAATACATTAAGGGTGTGTAAAGGGAGGGAGAGAGAGAGAAAGAGAGAGAACCTCGTGGAACTTGAATGGGGAGAGAGAGGTAGAAGCACAAGGAGAGCAATAAGAAACTGCATACAAAATAAAACCCTAGATCCCTAGATGCAGGTAGTCATTCCATCTTACAACAGTAAAAAATAATAATAATAACATTCACTCAAAACCTTAACCAAAGATGAATAAAAAAAAAGGGGTTCTCAATATGTATTTAGAGTAACTGGAGAAGTAAATTATATTGTTGAAAACCAGAGTAGATAGAGTAGGAGCCACCCTCAAAGCTTGTCACTTTTCCCAAGAAAATCATCAACAACGACACACACAAAAACTAAAACGAACAGAAAAACAAGAACAATTGTTGTCATCACCGTGCATGTGTGCAGTAGATGTTCCCTGTTCCTGTTCTGTCAATGGATTCTTTTTTTTTTTTTTGGTTTCTTCCTTTTGGGTATTTAAGTATTTATTAAACTAGTTCATAATATTAATTAAACATACTTCTAATTTTATAACACATTAGAGTGTTCGACACAATGTTCGGAGAAAATTGTATTTGCTGTGCATTATTAAATATTATAAATATCTTTTTTTTAACGAAATAGATAGTCTGGAAGTTATCGTAAAATTTTTCTTACTTTCATGATTTTAAATTTAAACTTTTTTTTTCAATGAATTAAGTTCCTCTTTCTTTCTTTTTTTTTTATTTATAATTTTTCTAAGCTTCTCCCGTTTGAATATTATCCAACTAAACACTTGCCACATATAGAGCTCTACGAGTTTTTTTTTTTTTTTTTTTTGAAGAAATCAAAATTTTGGTATTTTTTAAAGTCGTTCACTTTCAACTTTTGATTTAACCGGTTAAATCTTTAATTCTCTGAACTTTTAGACGAGGGGTTCCAATCTGACAACATTCTATCCCTTCTGGTGGATGTCTGAACAAAATAAGCATGAGTGTATTAACATACCACAGTATCCCAAACTATAGCTGTACGGGCATCCGATCCCTACTAATCATTACCTAGTTTGGTTAGAAAGATGCACTTAAGTTACACCCCCCCGTGACCATGGCGCCAGTTCCATCATCTACCGGTGCGACAATGGTGCTCAACGACAGGACAGTAGCATTTCTATGAATGTTGGGGGATATCTACGGAAACTGCTTCAGAAAGGTGTGCTGCAAGCAACCCCGTAGTAGGTAAAATAAAATAAGAAGGGTTCAATTTTAGTCCCACCATTAATTGTCACATAAATAGAGCTCCTTGCAATTAGCCCATTTGCCATATCCATTTGATATCCACAGGGTTCATACCATACCGTGCCATTTTGTCACATAGAGCTTGGCCCTTGGCAGTTGGGTTGGGTTGGGTTGGGTTGGGTTGAGTTGGGTTCGGCCTAAAATAATTCCAAATTCTAAACAAGCTGCAATTCTTGTTAGTCGGACCGGCCGTGGCCGGCTCGGTCGGTCATCTTTGACCGCCGTCAACTGAAACCCTAAAACCCCATCCAGAAAAAGAGCGTACTGTAAAAAACAGGCCTCTTCCACGAAGAAAAGGCAATGCAATGGCGGAAACGCCGCAAAATGACCAAGCTAACCTCGAGAACCCATCCAATTCTCAGCCAAGCACTACGTTCAGCACCACTCTCCAAAACGCGCAAAAGAAGCTGCTGAAGCAACAGAGGTACGAGGCGAAGAAAGCGGAGAAGAAGGCGTTGATCAAAGAGCATAGGAAGAAAGAAGCCGAGAGAAGCGGCGGGAATGGGAGGAGGCCCTAGCCGGACTTCCCACAGAGGAGGAGAGGTCGAAGCTCATCGAGTCGAGAAGGGAGCTGAGGAAAGAGAGAATGGAGAAGCGGTCCCATGAGAGAGAAGAGAAGGTCGAGAGGCTTACTAGAGCTAAAAAACACGGATTAAACATCGTCATCGATCTCGAATTCTCTCATCTGATGATTCATAGTGAAATCCACAGCCTTGTCCAGCAGGTTAGTCTTTTTTTTTTTATTTCGTTATGGGTATATAGCCATTTTTGTGTTTGTACTGAAATTTCAAACCTTACCATTTTCTGTTAGTGACTGTCATGGTCCTCCTTTGATGTCTTCCAAGTGCTTGATGGCTTTACAATAATGTGGCCAAATCTGCAATGGGCTCCCTCTTGCCACGATTTGATGTGTTACATTTTTGGCTGTATGATTTGAATGACGTTTTAGTGTTACTGCGTAGCATTCTTGGCTTCTTAATGATGATTCGAATGTTGATGTAGACTGAGCTTTCTTTAATGCTGACTATGGCCTAAATATTTTAATCTGCAGATTATGTATTGTTATGCAGTGAATGGAAGATGCGCTTCCCCTGGTCACCTGTGGTTGACTGGATGCCAAGGGGAAATGAGGAACCAATTGCAAAAACTTCCAGGTTTTGATAAATGGATTATTGAGAAGGAAAGTTGTTCTTATATGGAGGCATTGCAAGATCAGAAGGAAAATCTGGTGTATCTTACCGCAGATTCTGAAACAGTGCTGGATGAACTTGATCCAAAGAAGATATATATTGTTGGCGGTCTAGTGGATCGGAATCGGTGGAAAGGGATCACCATGAGGAAAGCGGCAGAGCAGGGAATCCAAACTGCAAAACTTCCTATAGGAAATTACTTGAAGATGTCAAGTTCTCAGGTTTGCTGTTCTCCATGTAATTTCTAAGTGGAGAAAAATGGTCATGCTCTGTTATTTCAATGTTCCTTTGCTAAAACAAATGAGACCACAAGACCTTCCATTTTATAATCTTTCTTCCCTGACTCTGCATATTGATGATCGGCATGTAGGTCCTTACCGTAAACCAAGTGATAGAAATACTCCTCAAATTCTGGGAAACGAGAGATTGGAAGGCCTCATTCTTTCAAGTAATTCCTCAGAGGAAACGATGTGAATCTGAACGAGATGACTGCCAACCAGTAGATGGAGAAGAGTACCAGGAGAAAGATGAGCCATCTGAGAGTAAAAAGAAATGCCTCGAAGTTGCATCCGGTTAGAATAAAATGCAAGTTTGAAGCTTGCAATATTTTTGCACGTTGCAAAGTTCTTGCTTGTGCAACTAAAAACGACGGAATATATATATTGAATTTTCGGATGTGAACTCGTGTTCCATGCACACGTGGCATAAAAATTCGTGGAACTTTAGCAGGATTTACTTTCCGTCTTGTCCCTTTTTTTGTGCATTATGCAAATCTATTTTCCCCTACTCTGAACAAGCAAAAGAAATTTGTGGACCATGTTAGCCACCCAGAGTGTTTTGCTTTTCTGTTCTAGTAAAGTTGTGAACAATTATGAAAACCATTATGTTGGCCTCCTAAGCAAAAAGTCGCTAGTTGCAATACGATGCCTTTTTCATGTATCCAATCTCCAGAGGAACTTGTATGTTCTTGAAGGTGTTCGAAGATGCTGTCTTGTCCAAAGCATCATTTCATTTGATTTTATGCTGCCTGGGGGATCAGGTTCTGGAGACCATGCCGATTCATCGTACCACTTCAAGACTCAAAGTATCACGTTTCGACCTTTACAAGGACACGTTCTCTGTTTCTCACACTCGTTATGGCAATGGCTGAACTGTTTCTCGTACTGCTCTTAAGCTTATGAGCAAGTTCCATCAATTATTCCAGTCTTCTCATAATCCATATAGAGTCGGAGTCCGCTTCTTTTTGGTACAAGAATGTCGAATCGAATTGTCTACTGCCTTGTCTGCTCTGCTCGGTATTGGATCAAGTTCAGTCGTGTTATTCGCTTGAGAAATTTCCCTTTTTTTTTTCCTGTTCTCTCGTCATAAATTATATGCCAAGAATCTAATTATTGAAAATTCAGTTTTTCTGAAGAGATTGATTGTATGAAACAGTCATGTTCATGTCTGAAGCCACCCTTATATTATAAGAAGTTGTTCATGTCTGAAGCCCCCCCCCCGGGGGTATGATAAAAAGTGGGGCTGCAGGTTAAGATAGGCTTGATGTTATTTATACTAACGGGCATCACGAGACGATATGAACTGATATCTGGAAGATGGTAGATACAGGCTTGAGTCAATATCAGGACATTCTCAGAATTTCTCCTGGGTTCACCAAGAATAGGTCTCGGGCAGAAGCTTTCTATCACTTGATCCTGGCGACAGATGAATGCAAATTAGGGTTAAAAAAGATGAATACAATCATGAACATGAAATGCGTGTAACAAACCGCAGAGGAGTCTTTCTTCCTGGGGTTGCATCTTTCTCCTATTTGTTACATGCACTAAAGCACATGGACTAGGTAGAATGCCGTCTGCCAACGTATCATTATTACAATCTTCAAGTGGCCGGCAGAAGTCATCCTGAACTTCAGTTTCAGTCACCAACTCTCCAAAAGGAAGAAGCGGCCCCATGTCACGGCTAGCCCTCATGGGTCCTACTGCCGAAGGCTTGATTGAATCCTAAGATCCACGTACTGAAAATCAAAAGATTGTAAGCAGAGGAATACAACACTTTCTTGTTCAGGGATTCTGATTGACGGGGCAACCTGTATATGTCTAGAGAAAGATGCATGATCATTCCATTTCCAAAAGTCAACCTTGCAAATGCTAAAATCAAACATATTATTTGGATTTTTCTACCAATGAATAGGTGACATCACCTTTCTTCCAGAAGGAGGTCCTATGGATGTTTATACATTTTTTAGCTGCAGACTCTAATGGTGTAAGCCAAAACTACAATTATCTAAAAAATCAGGATTTGTTCTTTCATAAATATGACAAAAACAGGTGGAACAAGCTTTACCTATAGCAAAATAGGACCTATTGAAGAGTTTCTTGCAAAGGATTTCTTGGGCATCATGTACTCCATATCTTAACCTGCACCAATGAACAATAAACGTTGCGAGTGAAAACTCCATTGTAGAGGACTTTTTGTTAAACAAAGAGAAACATATAATTTTGCATAAGCTATACAGTTGCAAATAACACTCCATCACCTGATCATGATCTCATGGGCATAAATTAGGTACCAATGCTAGGGGAAAAAATTATTTTTTTCCTCAAACAAAAGAATTATAGGACTCGGCACTGAGTACCAACTTATCTAAAAGCTTATTGGCCTTGCTGCAAGTAGATTACAGAGTTGATCAGCGATTGACAAATGCCTGCTTCTGCTTAACAGTATCCATCATTCCACCAGCTATGATATTAGTAGATTTCAAGACTAATTAAGAATTTTTACATGTGTTTTAGTGAACTATATTGCAATATCAGACTCTTTACACAAACCTATTTATGATTATCATGATTTTCATCCCTGCTGGAACATAAAACCATTGAGTCCAACTTTTCAATTTTCTTGGCTTGCTCCTGCGGAACCTTCTCACCTTTAGCATGGGCTCTCTTTTCCTCCTCCACACTTTGAGTTCCCTCTCCGGTTCAGACTGCAAAGCAAGCTTCTGATTTATGTACTATGCATGCATATACCTTGGTATAGAATGTAAAACAAGAATAGAGAAAAATAGACCGGTAGTGATGCATTCCAAAGGTTGCGAATAAATTTCCTCTTCCAAATCTCTGAATGAAAGCCCCGAGTTTCAATAAAAAATCACCACCAAAGACTTCCAAGAATATAAAGAAAAGGAAATCTGAAAAATGGCATTGCAAGATGTACCAGATAAGGGACTATAAGTCCTTAGCTATCATGGTTGAATGGACCAGCCTGCAATTTTGCTCAAGGATATTCAATTTCATTCTTTTGAAACCATTATTACTGCTCAAGTATCAGAATAATAGCTTAGACATTCACATGTGTGGGATCACTAAACATATTACGAAGAGCATTTGCTAAATATACAAAGATGTGAATAATGGTAGTCCATGCATCTGGTCACACCAGACCATGAGATCACTTAGCACAGACACTTATGTGCCACTTAGAGACCTTGCCAGATTCAAATCTTATTCAGCTTGGATACTATATTATGCAGAATAGATGGAGGATGGAGGTTCAACATTAGCTTAAAGTTCAATAACTCCCTTTCATTATTCCCCTATTATATCAACATTTAAATCAACCAAACAAAACTGACAGTAGCAACTTGGAAGTATTAGCTGTGCAAGTGCAATGTCATATATTATCCCTGCGTTTGCATTTCCACACAAAGCAGAATAAGTTTGCCATCCAATATGGGACATGACCCCTGTGTCACATTCAGTCATTAAAAAGAATAGCTACAAATAAGAAAAGAAGTTCATGTCCACCAGTTCCAACCCTCCCCCCCCCTCCCAACCCAAAAAAAGGAAGTGGTTGAAGAACAACAAAATTAAGCCTAAACAATTGTAGAGCATACCCTGATGCTATCAGCAACTTCACTCATTTTTCCAGTAACAGTTCCAAGTGTCATCAAGCTTTTATTAATGTAGGAAGCTTCTATCAGTCGAACACCTTGCCAGTTTTTGCAGCATTTTCCAACCAGCAAGGACCATCAAGTTCTAAGAAGAAAAGGTGCTATAGTCAACCACTATTATTGGTAACTACTTTCCTACTGACAAAAAGATGCAGATCTGGGGGCAATAGGTTGAAGAAAAGCTTGTTTATGACAATGGCAGGTACAAAAGAACTGTCATTTCATAAATTCAAGCATTACAGTAAATGATGAAAGCAATAACATACCAAAACTAAAGAATGAATAGAACTTCCAATGTCAGAATGCTCAGACTACCCCGACTCTCAATGATTGATATTTTCTGCTGAAACAGTCAGGCAGGTAAACATTACAAGTAACACTAAAGGTAAGATTGCAAGAAGAATCAGCATATAAGGTGGGATCTGCAACAGTAAAGATTCATATGTGTCTCTCCAATGTGAAATTTGGCAAGAGAAAGTGGGAAAAGAAATTAACTGCCCTAAGGTTGATATATGACATCAGAGCTGAAGAATGACAAGGGACTGAGGTCGCAGGATTATGATGTTGATGGCTGATAAGCAGATGCCGAGGGACATGCAATCAACTATATAAGGTAACTCAAGCTTATCTCAACAATTCACAGCAGAATAACATATTGGAAAAGAAAGCCATGTGGACATCAATTCCAAAATTTAAAATTGGAAAAAAAAAAGATAGCACAAGTAAATTACACTCTCCAAGCTGCATCAGACCAAGGACTCGTTGAGAAGCAACGATTTCTTCCCACAAACAAGCAATGTATATCCGGTGCTTCACAAGAAAAGTAAAATCAATTGTCAGTGAATGTTTGTGATATAAATTGATGAGATGTGCTGAACATAAATTTTTGATACCCCTACACTTAGATGAATTTGCAGCTTCCAGTTCTCAGGAAACACCCTATCCACATCCTGAAATTTAAGATCTAATGAAACTGTAATTAAAGACATCTACATTCAAATCCTTGTCACAGCAGCTAAACCTGACCCACATTGCAAAAATTAATCTTTTCTTTGGGCCCAAAATGTTCTGAGCGATTAAAAAAAAGCCCCCATTCAATTGTTGTAAGCACGTTGTCCCAGTATTTAACACTTCTGAATTCTAAACATATATATGCAATAGATAACAAGGACAACAACAACAAGGGGTCGGCTAACCATCTACCTCCTCATAAGACCAATTAAAAATTTTCATTAGTTTGCTGAAACAAGCTTCACTAAGAACTAGGTTAATCCTAGCAAAAGCTGGGCAATAAAAAATGAAAAGAGTACCTCTCCTATTGCGTTAAACAATTCTTGCATTGCAGGAGAGATGACCCTGGGTGCTGTAACTGTCCCTCTCATTGTACGTGCCTTCCTGCCATTGGTTTGTCCAAAAGCAAACATAGTTCCTTCCCCACATATCAAATCGTAGTTACAGTTCAAACAAGAACGGATAAACATAATTTATACTCCAAATAAAAACAATATCCTTATTTGCCAATTATGTTTTAGTAATTGACAAAAACGACGAGAAAAAAAATAATAAAAAGCAAGATAAATAAAAATAAGTGAAGATACTAGTCGATGAGTCAAACTAGGAACGAACCGTAAAACCACGAAAGTAAATCCAAGAATTAGAAGTAAATAAGAATTAATGAACTAAAACTCGTGATTTAGCGTTGAATCAACGAGATTAACGAAAAAAGAATCAAGAAGCAGAGAATTAACCAATAATCAACTAAGCGAAAAACGCACTGTTAATCCCACCAATTGCTCCATAAACCTCTCCTGTCTTGCAGTCTCCTCCATAAAACACCCGATCTACCAGAGCCGAAGCAAGAAAAGACTTTAAAATCCGAATTTAAGAAAACAAAAAGAAAAGGGAAAACTAGAATCCTTGATCTAGCAACAAAAAAAAAAAAAACAACGAAAGAGAGAAAGAACACAAAAGATCCAAAATAAAGAAAACGAGAAAGAGCACCAAAATAACGGACCCTAAAGAACGCCCTGCGAGCACCAGACTATACTCATTCCCAGGTCTCTTCTTCCCACATTCTGACTCAGCAGCCGAGTGGCTGGCAGACTTCAACGACTCCTGATGCACACACCCACCATCAAACCAATGGCGCAGAAGGCCAGGACTCAGCAGCCAAGTGGCTGGCAGAATTCAACGACCCATGATGCACAATGGCGCTAAAGGCCAAGACTCAGTAGCCAAATGGCTGGCAGACTTCAACGACCCCTGATACACATACCCATCATCAAACCAATGGCGCTAAAGGCCAAGAATTGCTGTGTGATCCTAATTCCGTTATGAAAAAGAAAGCGGTAAAAGAATTTTTTTTATTAAAAAAAAAAAAAAGAAAAAAGAAAGACAATGGCCCAACTGAGCTAATTTATTTTTTGGGTAACAATTAAATACTTATCTGGAGAATCTCTCGCGCAATCAAGGCAGGAGAGCTGAAGCATAAAAAAGAGAATAGAAAAACGAAGAGCTAAAGCCACAAATGGCCCATGCAGGTCTCGAACCTGCGACCTTCGCGTTATTAGCACGACGCTCTAACCAACTGAGCTAATAGGCCAAGATATTAGTTGTGCCAATATTTTTGATTTAATTATATTTATTTTTATGTGCCAAAATTTCTTGATTCGCGCTCAATTGATACATGGACAACTCGGAATGGCAACATCATACGAAAATGAAATCTTGGGATCAGTTGTCTCATTATCATTCCATCAAAACGAAATTTCGAGCTCCGGATATCTCGGTAAATTTGGGCTTTTTGGGCTCGCTTGGTTTTTGGATTGGCTTTTTTTTTAATAGCGAGTGATAGAGATTGGACCCATTGGCCTATCGGGCTTGTCCTTTACAGGTCCAGGGAGAGCTTGACGCTGGCGAACTTGCTGTGAGCTTGGGGCCTAAGGTCCTCGCAACCAACTCTTATGGGGCGCCCCCTGCATTGGCATCGAGTCTTCATGGTCATTGTTTTAACGCTCGGGTAACCTGACACCTTCCCAATGGTCATCTACCTAAGATATGCTCAACATTGACTCGTAAAATACTCGAATCAGGTTACTTGGTCGATACCCTGTTTCGTAAGGGAATTGAGATATGGGAGCCGGGCTCACCTGGATAGCACTTCGGTCACGGCATTGAGTTACAAGGGTTGAATCTCATTCTCGGAGTTGGCAAACAATAAGAAAAAGTGAGTGATGATTTCTACACCATGCGTGTAAATACTGTATACGCACATGGTAATATTTGAGGGAGTGTAATCAGATGGACCATTGATTAAAGAAATCTACCATCCCCCAATAAAAAGTAATAGGGCATTGCCAAGCAAACCAAAAGTAAGAATGGATTTGAATAGGACATTGATGAATATATTGATATCCCAAAAGCCCCCGAGCCATAAGTTATCCACAGATAACTACTTGGGATTTAACTTTATTTCTCAGATCCAGAAACTAGGTGACTAAGAACACAACAACAGCCCACAAGGACCCCCAAGCCAAATTGGTTCTTAGATACTCGGGTTTTAGCTTTATTTCTGCTCCGCTCCAGCAGCTATGTATTCCTGCTGCGACATCAGCGCAGCAAGCAAGTTTATCTGCCTTCTCATCAGGGATTTCGACAGAAGATTCCTGCTCCAATAGCCATAACAAGCTCCACCCTGTCCAAGCTATCCAAGCTCAGATCTTTCTGAAAGTCGGCTTTTTGGGTAACCAGCCCAGCAGTCGAGTAATATCAATATTAATTGATTACCTTTTACACGAGACAGAGGACATGGCGATCGATAACTGAAACTAAGAAAAGCTTCTTTTTTTTTTCCCTTTATAATCATCTGAAAGTCAAACATATTTGATATCGAGCAATTTTTCATCTAATGCATTAAAGGTGCCCCGGCCATTTAGAATCAGCAACAAGAAAGACCAGTGTCAAAACTCAAAAGCGGAGCTAACTAAAAAATCGGGTACCTTGGCAGCATCATCAATTTTATCAAATTTCTTTACCACTTCTATCACCCGACCGATGATTTGATCATGGCCAGTGACTGTTGATGCACACATTAGCCGATTCAGTTGTTTGAACACATTCCCCTTCCGAGTAAGTAAATATTGTTCAGTAGAACTCCTTGGCCTGATATGGCTCAAGACGGCAGTTCTTATGCTTTGCATGATAGGATGAGCTGAAACAGTGAAGTTTTAGTATCAGAAAGCAGAAATCATCTCATACAAAAGTGCTAACAGGGTCTAAAATTCACAATATAAATTGTTCCTAAACATGAACACATTTCACAATTCCAATTTTCAAAGAAGCAAAAACCAATCTCAAATTCAGGGTTGCCAAGTTACTATCAACCAAATTCTTTATTATTATTATGATTATTATTATTAGTTAAAAAAAAGAAAAAGAAAAAAGAAAGCAATCAATCACTCACAGCAGTACCAAGATAGATAAACAAAGGGAGAATGCTCGGGGGCAGTGAAAGGTAACAAAAGTTCAATAAATCCCGAAGGGATCTTGTTAGCGCACCAGAAAGATTCGGATGAACCCGCGAAGCAAGATCACTCAGTACCCCATAACAATGGTCATCTAGTCCAATCACAACTATCATCATGCAAACACGTAAAAGGTAAATGACATTCGCTAAGGATTGAACGAATTCACCCAAACCTTTGCCAGAGGCCCCTCGGGGGAACGAAGAGGATCCAAAAACCACTATTTATTAGCAGTAAACATATTAGTTTTAATTTCCTGAAAGACAGTGTGCCCCTTAATATTAGGTCTCAAAACATCAATCTTTTAACAAGCTATGTTGCAGTCCGCTGGGTGACAATAGATAATTAAAATTTTAAATTTTTATTTTTAAAGTTACGATCATTGTGTAGCTTACAAGCCTTTTACTTTATAAATAAAATAAAATAAAATAAAACTAATCCACACCCTTTATTGTGGTTGACTACAGAGGGGAGCGAAAACATACTCTGTAACACCAAATCCAATAAGAAAATGAAGTAAACAAAGGACACCCACTAAGAAAGACCAAAACTTTATGAGATAGAGAGAGAGAGACAGGGAGAGAGAGAGAGAGATGCGCAGTGAAGGGATTTACCTCGACTAAATATTACCCAAGCAAAGCGCACACCCAGAGTGAGCTGAGAAGTTGACTTGATAACAAACAAGAAGATAGGATGAGGCAGACAGCGTTAAAGATAGTCAATCTAACAAAGCATAAAAGGCAAAGCTTTGCATATCAGAGCACTCATAAGAAAAAGTAAAAAGGGAACAAAAAAAGATTCAAAGATTAGGAGTGTATATTATTCTTGTACTATATATAAATTATATATGATGGATCACCATTTTTTTTATTATACCTTTATTTTTTATATTTTTAAAAAATACAATTTGTTAATTTTTTGAATAAAAAAAATTATTGGATAAAACTTATGTATGAGAGTGTCGAAAGTTTATTCGATTATTAATTAAAAATTTTAATTAATTAATTCTCAATGTATAAAAAGGTCTTTTATTATTAATATTTAGATTAATTACATAAAAAAATCTCAAATTTTGCATGTTCTCTTTAAAAAAAAACATTAAATTCCTTCAAATAAATTTCAATAAAAAAAAAGACTTTCCGACCAAATTTACAATCTAAAGAACTAGAAATTTTTTATCACATCGAAAATCACAGGAAAAGACAAAAAAAAAAAAAAACAAAAAAAGGAACTTTGTCAAATGATGGTGTGACCACCATTTGGCCCACCACCTAACGACCACTCCTCCAACACACGATCGCATTCCAACCCCTCACTTCAGTTTCAGTTCCCATATTCCCAACTCATTTGAGAGAATCTTCTTTCCACTAGGTCGCTCCCCCTGGTGCTCTTTCCAATTTACATGTAATTTATCCTTTTTCTTCCAATATTTTGATTTCTTGTATATGACTCATGTTCAATTTCTCTCAAAAGTTTCCATCTTTGCCATCTATTAGCCCAGTTCCACTAGGTCACTCCCCTTAGTGGTTTTTACAATCTATTTAGCCTTTTTTTTTCCAATATATTGATTTCTTGCATGTGACCCATGTTCCATTTCTCCCAAAAGTTTCAATCTTTGCCATCTATGAGCCTTTTTGTTTTTTGGTGGTTGTTAATTTAATTTAATAATGGTGGATGGGTATGTTTAGGTGAATATACTCAGGTTTGTGTGGGGGGAGGAGTCAGATCACTAACAATCAATTTCTGATACTATGAGAGTTAGTGGAGGATTTGCTTGACAGATATTAGTTTTGCAGTGATCACTGGCAATATAATATAATGGGAAATGTGAATGGAAGAGGAGAAGAAGATGGGCCTGATAGCCCATCAAGTGAGGATAGTCGAGGAAGAGGCAGTGAGAGCAATGAGGGTATGGCTGCATCCGATGAGACCCATGCTAGTTATTCTGTACCGCCGCCTCCTGAGTTGATGGGTCAGTCGCCTCCTCATAGCGCGAGAGCCACTCAGTCACCTCTAATGTTCACTCCTCAGGTCTGTCCTTTTCTTTCGCCCTTCTTTTCTTCTTCTTTCCGTTCTTTAAATCTTGTCTGTGGAAACTTTTGCACTTTGGATCGTTGGACTTTGGATCTTTGATTGATTGTGATCCACAATTCATCATTGAAATTTGAGAATATGTGAATTTTTATGGTTGATTGTGACGTGGAATCAAACAGAGATGTGTACAATTAAGATTATGTTGATTGCCTGGAAGAATTGGGATATGATGATGAATTGGCATTTTTTTGTTCATAGGTATATCTCCTTCTCTTAGATGTTCAACAACGAATTAATTTAAGTTGTTGAAATTAGAGGGTGTGTTTTAAAAGTCTTGAATTTGAGAAAAGATTTCTTGACTGGCTGCTTCGCACAGAAATGTTTGCTCGCGTTGCAGAATGGTGATATTGGTGTGAATTCTTTTGTTTATATGTAATGAGCTTCTACTTTGGATATTGAACTGGTAAGTGGGCATGATCTGTCGTCAGAAGATTTAGCTCTTGCCTTTAAAATGGAGGAATCAGGTTGCAGGTGCTAGGCTCAACAAGATGAAGATTATAAATAAGATCCTTTTGTTCTCAGTGAAATTCGGTATGCCTGTGGACTATTTTCATTTTATAATGACATGGTCACTTCATGATGCATTACTTTTCCATTTAGTGGGCATGCCTGCCTTTTGTTTATCGTAATGTGTGTCCCGGATCTACAAGTTTTCAATTTGAATGTTTGGCTATCTTTCCTTTCTAGGTTCCAGTGGTTCCCTTGCAAAGGCCCGATGAGATTCAAATTCCAAACCCTTCTTGGATGCAAACTACTGCAGGGCATGAAGAAATGTGGAATGAGCAACAAATTCCAACCATGATTACGTGGAGCTACGGTGGCAAGGAAGTGGCTGTGGAGGGATCATGGGATAACTGGAAAACAAGGTTTTCATTATAGATTTTCTTTTTCTCCTGTTTCTTAGTGTCTGTGGCGACTGCATTCTGAATGTCTAATATGTATTTGGCTTACTTTGTTGATCAGAGTTACTTTGCAGAGAGCTGGTAAAGACTACACTATAATGAAAGTGTTGCCATCAGGCGTATATCAATACAGGTTTATTGTTGATGGGCAGTGGAGGTATGCACCTGATTTGCCATGGGCACAAGATGATGTCGGCAATGCTTACAACATTTTGGACTTGCAGGTAAAATTTTCCATCCTCTTTGAGCCCACATCCGCAGGACTCTCTAGATCATCCCATTAATTTGGAATAGAATCTAAAATCTTGCCATTAATTCCAAAATTGTGCCTTTTGACAAAATCAATTGTCTCCATTTTTTTGTTCTTTGTTTAATATCTGTTCTCAAAATGTGTGACTGCTAAAATCCATGAGTTGGTTTGATTTAGCTGCTGTGCTTTCATGTAAAATCAATGCCACTCCATCCTACCCTTGTCTGGTTTACCAATTTAGTACCTGGGCACCTAATTTTCTGTTAACATTCTTGAATGATTCATGAAAGCAAATCCATAATGTGTTTCTTGATTAGTTTTGGATGGCATTGCTCAAGGTTGGTTTTCAGTTGGACTCTACAACCTTATATCAACATAACACTTGTAATGTTGCCTAACCTCAGGTCTCAAATAAGATGGTAAAATAATGAAGTTTTCAATTTTTGTTGTTACCTCAGCAAAGAGAGTTGGCTGCCTGTTGTAATTTTGACTAATCAATCCAGTTATACGGATTTAAAGGTGAGTCTTAGTATAATGTCAAGGTTACTTTATTGTGTCCTGGAGGTAATAGTTTTGAGTCACGGAAATAGCTTTTTGTAAAATATAGATAAAGTTACATATATCTGATATTTTCCCAATTCTCACAATGAAAGCATTGTACATTGGGAGGGATGCCTTTTTTAATCCAGTTATACAAGTAGCTAGTTTGTGGAAGACTTTTCTACATTAGAACTAATAATATGCTTACGAGCATGCATTTATTTATCATTGGGTTTGCCTACTTGCATACATTTTTTTATTTTTTTGTTTGTGTGTCTGAAGTGACTCCAGATTACAGGATTTCCTAACAGGAAAAATATTACACGTTTGGTGCAGGACTATGTTCCAGAAGACCTGGAAAGTGTATCTAGTTTTGAACCACCTCAATCCCCCATTTCAAGCTACACCAATTCACAACTGGGAAATGAGGATTTTGCAAAGGAGCCACCATTAGTTCCTCCACACTTACAAATGACATTGCTCAATATGCCGTCATCCCACATGGAGATTCTACCTCCTTTACCAAGACCTCAACACGTAGTTCTTAATCATCTGTACATGCAAAAGGGAAAGAGTGGCCCTGCTGTGGTGGCACTTGGTTCAACACATCGATTTTTAGCCAAGTACGTAACAGTGGTGCTCTATAAGTCCTTGCAGAGGTAATAAGTCAGAGGGGTTTGAGCTTTGTCTACGGCTTTACCAAGCTCACGTAGTTGTTCTATAGGAACTTAGTACAGTTATATTTCACCTGATGCAAATGCTTGTTGGCTGTTGATCACACGAAGTGTCTGCTTCTTTCCATCCAAAGGTCTAGTTTTTCATCTGTAGATAACAACGAGCCCAGCTGAAGTTTCCAATGTTGCAAGGCTCTGCGCCGCAGACTTTATCCGTCTTTGCAAATTATATGGGGCTAAAAGAGCTAATATTCTCTACCATGGACTCTTTAAATGCAACCAATACATTTCTATGCTGTATTTCCAAGGGATTGATTGCATTCTAGTATTCCTTAAAATGGCATTACGCCTAGAAACAATTTTTGGTAATTTATCGGCAAAAGGAAAATGCAATACATTTTGTTGCTGTCTATCCCAGTTAAGAGGAGTTGGTAATCCCGGAAAGCTTTTGCTAAGGTTTGAGCCTGCATTTGCAAGCAACTCAGGTGATACAATGTGACTCCTCGTTCCTAAGGCATCCATAGAAGGTGTTCGTCTGCTCGGGGTGGATACAGAGAATATGGAAAGCAAGACAAGATTGGAAGACACTCTAATGTTTGTCTACGAAATGCGTTTCACAGATAGATCAAAAGTCTGTAGATTGTGGCCACCGGAACATCTAGAAAGGCTGGTGTTTTCCTTGCCAGGTTCCCCAATTCCAGAACAAGGACGGTAGCTGGAAATTTGCGCGGAGGATTGTTAGTGAAGCTAGAAAATTATTGGCATTAAGCTAAAAAATGAATTCTTTTCCTCTTATGCTGCCAAGCTACTGCACCCTTCACGTTTAACGATAAGACTTTACCGCCGACGAAAGTTGGAAGGTTGGCCACAAAAAGAGAAAGGGCTTGAATATCCAGGGAAGCAAGTAACATCCTCGACAGATAGATTTCCATTTGTCTGCATTTGAAGAGGTAAAAGCAGAATACGATGCTGAAGCTTCCAAATGAAACAATCCAAAATTGTATAATAGCGGCGAAGAAGCGTGAAATAATTGAGTTTGAGCAATGAGAGGATAGGACACCGTTGGTGACAAGGAAAAGCAATAATGAGGAATAGTGTGAAAAGACTAGTAGAGAATAAGCTTCATTCAAAACTAACTAGGAAAATAAAGTAAAGCTGCAAATTTTGCTAGCAATTAGAGAGGTAAAAATCCCCACCCGCTTAAAATTCAGGAAGATGCCTTTGTTTCATCCAAATAAAAAGGCGGCATTCATATTTTTTTCCTGTCTATGTTTGCTATAATTCTGTGATAACCACTAATGTACTGCTGACAACATGATGATCCTTGATGATGGACGTAAAGGGACAATAGGTAGGAAGAGATTTATTGATTCTGACAACAAATGCAAGAGCACAAAATGATCAAATAGTTCCCACCAACCCGAGTATGATTAAGCTATTAATAGCTGACGAAACAAACTACCAAAGAAAATTATAACCGAGAAGTCCCTAGAAAAAAAGAAGAAGAAGAAAGTAACAATCACAAACAGGATTAGAGAGATTCAATTCCTCAAGAACAAATATTGAAACCTGAAATCACCTTAAAATGGAGAGATTGAATCAAAGACTTTGAATGGTCCATCAAGGAAAACAGCTGATACGAATGAAAGTATTCCCCATCTTCCCATTCAATGACAGTAGTGTTGGATTACAATCAGTTCTGTCTAGTGATGCATTTCCTTTTCCATCAAAACTTACCCAAGATTTGATCTTTATGTTCGCAACGTCTCCAGCTTGGAAAGTGTTATTTTATTATCATCCAACGAAACTGAAAGCAAGTTCATTAGGTACTCGTGCTTCATCTGCACCAAAAACCACCAAGTCAAATTCATATCACCATCTCATAAACAAAAGTTACTACAACAAACGCCATTACCCAGGTCTGACCTTACCAAGATGGATCCCGGGAAAGGGAATTTGGAGAAAAAAAAAAAATCTTCCCTCTTGCGTACATTGATGGGTTTCAGATGTAATTCGCAGCAAGTCAATGCCAGTAAACAGTTAAAAAAGTATCCGTGATGACTGACATATTCTGATGTACTTTTTTTTTCTTTGATTTTGCGAATAAATAAATAAATAAATAACGGCAAGTTCTTGCCGACCCAAAAGTCCTAATCGCACAAGGATTCAATGACGCGTGAAAATTGAGCAACTGGGTGTGGGGGACAAAACTGGAAAAGAAGAAAGATAATTAGTCTAACACAATTGCTTATTTTCTTGACTGAAAATGATGCCAAAAAAAAAAAAAAATGTAAAATCAGCAATGGCTGTGTCCTCTCTGTTTGCTTAATGCTTGAAAAGTTCACAAAAAGTACCCACAATAGAAAATTTATACTCTATATGTATTTGAAAATCTCTACATAAATATGACATATTGTTGCAATTGTGTTTAGGTTGAGACATTTCTTTGGCTAATTATATTACATAAAATCCATATTAAGAGTATTTCATGAGTAAAATCATTTATGTTGGGGGAAAAAAAAAATAGAAGAAGAAAAGAAAAGGTGGAGAGAATCAGGAGTAACCCTGTTTCTTTTATTCTTGGTCACCAACTAGCGCAGGTTTCATGGTGCTCCACAGGGTTTACAAGGTCAAGGAATTGACACATCGCTGAACATGTGAGAAAAAGATATGGGATGTGTGTCTCATGTGTGTCTCATGTCATGCCCCGCTGGATATCTGAAAAGAACAGGGAAGAGAAAAAAAAAGGTCTGCATAATGTCCAATCGTGCATTATGTTAGACATGACATTAAATATTGAATTGCTTGGAAACAGACATCGTGACTTTATAAGTAGCTAATGGCACATCACATTCAAGTTGTAGAATGCTGACATTTTTATTTATTTATTATTTTTTAAAAATTTAAGTAAGTATCGTATAATCTATATATATATATATATATATATATATATATATATAATTTTTATTTTTATTTCCTCTCGGACCCAAAACTGATGGATGAACTGTTATACACAGTCAATCTACATTAGCTTTCGAATTGAAATGGAAATTACCATTCAAGTGGCTCGCAGGCCTTGTTAAAATAAGAGAATCCAGGTCTTTTTTACCCTTTTCGACTGAAACATTGATGCCAAGTAAAATATAGTTACAATTGCTACTTATTTGTTGCTTGAAGTTGAAACTAGGAAGACACACACTAAATTACGAACAGCTTTGTCGCATGCAACTATGCAGGGACAGTAAATTAAACTTTGAAGGGGGCACCAAATGAAAGGCCATCACTACCGCACTCAAATGGAAACAATACACAGGTATGCAAAGCAAATTGTTGACAATTTTGATGTGTTCTCTAGTCCCTGCCCTACTATGTCTCCCTCCCAATACTACAACTAGACCAGCTCTGCCTTCTAATTGGCTTCATGTCTACGTAAAGAGGGGGCATCCCTTAACGTCGATACCGGGTGCAGTAGGACAGGTCGCCAGAGGACAGTGATCGAGTTCTGTACCCCACCACTTCAAATTTTTGTTCTCGTTTTGCAGAGCAAAAAATATAAGAACACCCATGAAAGCCGTCCCAGCATCCAATGCCGCAGAGAGAACGTAATTGTATTTCTGCCACCAGCGTTTGTGGTACCGGAAAACAAAGTAGTTGAAGATGGTTCCGGTTATGAGCCAGCTTGCTATGTTTGTGGGAGTTGCAGGTGGCATTCCGGCAAATCCGTAAGATATAACCGGTATGTTTATCAATGGAATCCATTTCTTTTCTGGGAACATTTTGCTCAAAATCCAAATAGGTACTGGCAAGAAAGCTCCTATGAGGAATAACCATACCAAATTCCGGTACAACCCTCCGGGTCCAAAGAGCCTTCTTGGTCCGATCAGCCCCCAAATCACAGAAGCATCAAAAGTAACTCGGTATTTCGGACATGTCCAAGAGCTCTCTGGATGAAGAGCCTCTACATCGCAGATGTTATCAATGCCGTCTAACATCCACCAAGCAACTGCGAGATTGACCACACCAGCAACTAATGTTCCCACCAGCTGAATGTAAAAAGAAAGAAAAAATATATATATATACCAATTCTTCATTATCTCATACTTTGTGAATAAAAAAAGTGGAGGCATTGCCTTAATGAATTTCTTAGCAGCAATACCTGAGCTACATACATGCACCGAGGTGGAATTTTCATGTAATGCCCGAGTTTGAGGTCAGATAAGAAAGAAAGAGCATGAACTGTGCTGATTCGCCCATAAATCTTGAAAAGCAGGTTTGCGATTGGTTTCCCTGGTAGGACATATCCAATAATGAACTGTGCTATTATGTCATATCCGGGTTGCTGCAATGTGGACACAGTTACAATATGAGTTGCATGGTTCTCATCTTAGGTCAACATTACAAGTAGTCTCCAACGTCCAAAATGACACAAAGTGGTTAAAAAAAAAATAAACGAAAAAACAAAATTTGGAACCAGAGTCTTGGCTGCATTACCTGGTTGGTAGTTGCTTGAATGACTCCAATTGGAAGGGTAACAATAAAAGCCAGTCCAAAGGCAAAGATCATACCCCACCATTGCAGCTGCACATCATCTTTCCACACGAAAGACATTAATAAAGAAAGGACAATGCTCCCAACCAATAGAATGTAGAACCACCATCCAGGCACCTGCTTGTAACTTTTCATTAATTTCGCATGAACATCCAATTTCACACTTTTCATTGCTGATTTGCTCTGCCTCCAAATGTCACTGGACAATGGAAACAGCTCAAAATGTCATTGATCAGGATTCCAATCAACGAGTGATCTTAGTTCTCAAACATGGAGACTTGTTACAACACATTACTGTTGTATGGAACTTGAAGGTAAAAAGCAGCCTACCTTCCATGAAACAGTGCCACATGAGTAAGAGTTGCTGTAAATCTTGCAAAACCGGATCCAATCGACAAGGCAAACAAAGGGCTGAGATAGAGCTTCCCATAACTATTATAAGCTTGAACATCAAGATCATATTGCGGGGTCAAGATTTTTGTGGTATCATATTTGTGGCCACTGGTTGTGAACAGCTGATTAGAAAATATTGGAAACTTCCGAGCATCAAAGGTATTGTACTTCCAATAACAGATAGGGATTATTATGTATATAAACATGATAAAACCGATTCCAACATTGAGAATTGAAAACCATGGCGTCACAAGCGGGCTGCCATGATAAGCTGATATTCCGGCCCAGTCAAGGGTGAAGGCACCAACACCAAGCCCATGGTAACCTGACCCTATTTGTTGAGCTGTGATGTTGTGAGGCCATACCCAGCAGATCCAAGAGAAAAATGTCAGGATTGGGAACAAGTATCCAGGAAGTGAATAATAGGCAAAGCTTGCTGTCATTGCAACAAGGAAGAATTGCATCCGAGTTGGGCCTTTCTTTGTGGATTCTTTTTCATGGAGTGCTCTGTAGAAACAGAGTTAGTAAGACACCACTTCCCTTGAGAAAGTAAGTAATTCAGTGAATGATGGTTTCAAATGTAATCAATACTTTTAGCATATACTGTTTCTGCTTCAACCACGAACTTTAGGAACATAATCTCATGTGGATTCATCATGACCGATAACATATTAGGAATGCATTCAACATTAATGTTAGATTCTTTTTTGCCTGCTGATTATTCAGCAAGTTCCCGGTGAAAAAAATAGACTTAGAAGGCATGCCAGCCCATGAAGCATATTCTCAAAAAGTAAAACTTTAATCACTACAAATGTCCCAAATCTAAGTTTAGTTACTAGAATTCAAAACAAGCATTCCAAAATGGACGTGAATATTTCACATGATAACTAATGATGCTGAGAACTATCTCGATGCCTTTTTTAAGCTGCATTTTGGCAATTGTGCAACTTATTCTGTCACACACCACCATTTTAATTAGACTTCCAAATATGTGGAAGAATA
Source organism: Bruguiera gymnorhiza (assembly GCA_020883675.1). Lineage (NCBI taxonomy): Eukaryota > Viridiplantae > Streptophyta > Magnoliopsida > Malpighiales > Rhizophoraceae > Bruguiera > Bruguiera gymnorhiza. The sequence goes on along the minus strand of JAIRCJ010001062.1, from coordinate 332,563 downwards.
AATCCGTTGCCACCATTCCCATTAAAAAGGCTTAAATTCTAGCAGAAAGGCTCAAATGACTACCATGATATTGTGCCTTTTCAGCCAAGAATTAGAAAAAATAAATGTTATTGTAGGCAAGTTGTGCTCTCTGCAGTCCCAGTCAACAGTGGATTCCAAATTTGAAGGCTCAGAGATTTTTGTGTGCTTACTCTAGTAAACTTTTAATGTTTCCTACAGATTTTTATAAGAAAACATAAAACAATTGGAAAATCTTCCATACGTTGATAATGAAAAATGCTTTCTAGAAACCATGATCTACTACTTCTGTACGGGAGCTTGTTCTTTGAAAAGTACGCTTTTATAGCTTTCCGAGTCTTGAATTCGTGTCTGGATAGAGTAACAGAACCATTTTTCTCTTAGCAAGGATTCGAATCAAATTAATAAGAAAGGGTGCTTTCTAGACATGATTTCCATTGAACCCAACTGAAGAGACTAGAAATATTGCTTTACGGTTGAAATAAAGCAAACCTGTTTTCTGGATTTTTCATGGAAATATTGGAAACCAGGCAAAACAAAAGTTAATAATAAAATAAGTAATCTAAAAGTAAAGATAGCCCCCCTTTTTTTGAACACATTCTCCTCAACCACAACACACATGTACAAACCAAAAAGGAAAATAGAAGTGCAGAGGAGGAGAAAACAAACCTAAACAGAGAGACCTGAGCAAGGTTTGAAGGCCACCACATCTCAGCAGGATCAACCAGGTATCTCCTGAGCAACCCAGCCCATCCATACCCCAAAATCTGCATGCAAAAGGAAACTATAAATTAGAAGGAAAAAAAAAAAGATAACTTTTTCTATCTAAAGGGCCAAGATCAGGTCTAAGAGTAATATTTTCACAACATGCAATTTAACATTGTCACGAAACAGAACAAGAGTTGAACTTGATGGTGTGCTCGATGGCCTAAACTGCCAGTTACCCACTTAATTTAATGCCCATTTATCTTTAAGCCAAGGCCATGAAAAAAATATATTAGAAACGTAAGGTCAATAGAACTGCACTGCTTTCAGCAGAGACATACAAAGAGTAGTTAATTATGTTAAAAGGTGCAACTTTATGGCTCTTTTCAACTCAAAAATAAAAAATTTTCCACTTTTTTTAATCAGTTTGCACAAAATAGACACTAAAAGCGTCAGTAATTGACACAAGAAAAAAAAAAAAAACATTAAGCATAATTTGTTACCTGGGTAGTCAAGACTATGAGGAGCCCGCAAAGGAAATTGAGGCTTTGCTTGTAATAAGCCTTCATCACTGTAATGGCTCCGATGGAGTAAGCATCACCCCCACCAATAGACACGCCACAGTTAGCAAAGATAGTAATGATCACATGCTCTTTCATGTTAAAAGGCCCAGGATTCAGAGTGAAGCCCCAACCAAAGATCTTGTACTGTGTGGTGGGCAGAGTCCTGTCCATGAACTTGCCAATGGGCAAGACAGCAATCTGCATGAGAATGGCCGAGATGGTGAGTGGCTGGGTACGGTAGGTGAAGAAAGTGTTGAGGAAGATTAAGATCGTGCACGAGGTGAGACCCAGAAACCATGCACGAAATGTCATCACAGGCAGTGTTGGGTCATCGGTTTCTGGCACCACTAGGGCCACTTCCTCTATGGGACACTTCTCATGCTCGTCTGTAGCTTCTTCCACTTTGGCCTTTTCAGCGTCTGCGGCTGCCATTGATGCCAATAAAGACCAGACTCGCAGCTCTCTCTCTCTCTCTCTCTGTCTCTCTCTTATCTAAGACACTCTCAACAAGAGATAAATGAACAGTATTTGTCAGTCCTACTAGCTTTGGATACAGACAAAGGTTGAAAACGGCGAACGAGGACATTATATAGGGTGGGAAATATCAAGTGGCAACCTTACGACACGACAGGACAGGAATGTTTTTGAATTTTTTAGTGCAAGTTTTTGTATTATCACTACTTTGAATGGTGCGTATAGATCCAAATTAAAAATCCTAATAGAGGATTTTTAATTTGGATCTATAATCTTCCCATGACTTTTTTTTGTGTTTATATTAAAAAAAAAAAGGAACTAACTTTGTAAAGGATTTCCATTTTTAATGCTTATGGGAATCCTTTGATGATATTGTTAATGAGGTTGAATTGCATAGTGGCAAATTGGCCATTCTGGGGGTAATCGTCTTAATCATTTGAAGTCTGTTTAATTCTGCAAATTAACCAATTTAGAAGAATTTAATGAGGCGATCGACCATTAATCAGTAATCCTCGTAAGTAATAATGGCCTCCGTGGCCCTTTCCACGAACGTGGAAGTCGCGTGCTGCCGAGGAACTGACACACTTTTGTCTCGCTCCCAGTAAATGCCAGCTGGAACGCCACATGGTCTCTGCCATGGTCCCACCACTAAAGGTCCACAATGCAAGAGACGGCCCCACCTAACACCCAAAGCTCGTGTATGGCTCGTGTTCCTCTGGCAAGAGAGAGAGAGAGAGAGAGAGAGAGAGGGGATGGAGGCGTCCACGTAATTTACAACAGTTTAAACATTCGAAGCAAGATTACACTTATTTCATATGATTTCTATTTTAATTTTTTTATTAATATAATTGACTCGTAAAATTGTGTTATATAATAAATAAATTTTATTTAAAATAAAAAATAATAAAATAAAATTATATAATACTTCAAAAAAATATAAATAGACGTAACAAATATTTTAATGTTAAAATTTAAATCTTTTTTTCTATTTTTAAAATCATTACAATTTGATGATGAATTTATGATGCATGCTAGACATCATAAAATTTTGAAGACCCAAAGTATAAATTTTTAACTATAGAATTTATATGTTTGCATTTATTTACTTTTAAAAAACAAAAAAAAAAAGAAAGAAAAATCAAAATCAAGTTTTCTTAACAATATTTTCGTTTTTATCCTTTGCATTTCTAAACAAAGTAGCTTTGTCGGGTAAGGCATCACATCTCGACTGACCCACAAAAGAACACATGCATTGTCCAAGAATTTATAATTGATTATTACTGATGAGTTTGGAATGCAAAACTATATGTCGTTTAGTGTATGGCGCTGGGACTCTTTCAATGATGAGGCCATATTATACCATCCGGTGGGGTAGGACTTTTGACAAAAGTTCTCCGGGCGACGAAGTTGGAATTGAACGCTGATGCAAGATATACACGTCCGACTGCTACGAAACCGACCCTTTTTTAATTAGTGGGAATGTGAAGGGACCCTTGACCTGAAACCATTGACCTATGGTCATGACTCTACTCGTCAAAAAGCTTCTTTTACTCGGCAATTTGGCCCGGTTTTGTTTGCAACACTCTGAGCCTCTCGTGGGTGGCAAAGTGTTGGTTCTGGTTCTGGTGCGAAGAGCCCCAGGCCGTCCCTGGTGGTACCAAAAGAATACAGTCAAGTGCTGTTGAGTGGACGACAAGCACGGACCATGATTCCCCAACGACATGATCCTACCCAAAGAATACAGTCTAGCTAGGAAGCTCAAATGAATTGCAGCTCCACTGATGCGTCAGATCTTGTGTTGTTGTGCGGTGAATCCGTGATGGGGCTGAATAAAATTGTGTTATGTTTGTCTCTTTTCATATCTCACAGACCAGAAGCAGCCTCGTATACTAGCTTTTTTCAAGTTTTTTTTTTTTTTTTTTGATGTTTTCGTGTGAAGAAGTAAGCTTGTGGACAATTCATTATTCCAAATCCAACCACCGCGCTGGTTAATTAAGATTTTCGAATCCGAACGATCATTGACAGCGAGAAACAAGTCACGCCCACAGTATTCGCCATCTCTTTCGTCGATATCGATACAACCCAGTTACCCTCACTCCATTGAAAGTGTGTTTAAAATTGTGATTATGATTAACAGATTCATATTTTGAATTATATACAATTTTATTAATATTTAATAAAATATGAAATTTATATTTAAAAAAAAAATACACTATAAGTTAAACATATATTTTAAAAATATAGTATTTTAACATAATAAAAATATAAAAAATACGTTAAGTTATAATAATCTTTTTATTACATAAAATAATTATAATTGAATTATTAAAAAAATTATTATTGTGATTATTTTATATATTATTAAAATTTTAAATTATTGAATATTATAAAAAATTATCAAACAATTAATTATATTTACTGTTATTAAATTTTGAGATTATTATTGTGTCAACTATAACAGTAAAATTTAACGATGATGATCTCAAATAAATCGTAGGGAACAGAGAAGACATTCCCTTGCGTTCCAAAAGTAAAAAGAGAAAGGGAACGTGAAAAACAAGCAATTCAACGGCGAAAATGAAAAAATAGCGAAAAGAAGACAAACAATTAATAGGATGATTTGACTAATGCTTGCTGGCGGGGACTGCGATGGATGATAAAACGGAAGTGCTCATTCTTTGACGAATTTAGGCAGTCTATACAGAAAAATATTAGATGGGAAGCATCCCAATCAAACGGTAGCTGTTACGTTCACTTCGGAGAAAAATGAAACTCTGGCCGAAAAATAAAAAAAAAAATAAAAAAAATAAATTGAACCCAGGAATAGAAAACTGTCATCGAGCTACCGTAACCCGTAAATGTTTCCTTTCTTTCTCTCTTTTTTTTTTCTTTCTTTTAATTGTGAATTTATTTTAATTAAAATTTAAATTCAAAACCTTAAGTCCGAGGAGCTCCGAAGACAACTTTAATAATCAAAACTGCAATGGTCACACGATCAGATTGGAGTGGTGGGCAGGGATCAAAACCGCCCAGTCCGCCCCTAGTAATCAAAAGATTCGAAAGCAACCTTGTGCATATTTTTAAGACTAGGATGACTCCGAGGCAGGTTCATTGGACAATGAGCCTTATCCTGGCCTGGTAAACTGATCCTGCTTTCATCCGCGAGCAGTGAATTTAATTATATAATATTCCACACAATTAAATTTCCAATTTTATCAGTAGGAAACTTAGAAATTAAAAAAGAAAAAAAAAAAAAGGAAATTGAGGAGGAATAAACACCGAACTTCTCGTTGTCTTCCAAGACTCGGGGTCATTATAAGCCGACGGTCCACGACAATCCACCTTCAATTCACCCTAAAAAAAGACCCGTCAGGTACGAAGTATGGTTATGGTCTTTCTACGCAACTCTGTCCATGGCCGGAATATTTTTCTTGTGGTGAGTGGTGAGTGGTGAGTATTCATTTGTGCGGTGATGGAGAGGGCTGGGACATGATTGGCTGTAGAAAAAAGGTGATGCGGGATTGAAGAATATCAGTCTCATGGTCTGCTCACCGCAAACGAGTTCAGTGATATTCTTATTAATCTGTGACGCATATTGACTGACTGGGGAGAAATCTTACAGGCCCGTCAGCTTCCTCTAAATTGCAGTTCATAGGAAAACTCTGGTTGGTGACAGGTTGATCGCAGTTTAGTATATCCGTGTTTGAGTGCAGAGAGATCACGTAAAGTTTTCTTCTTCTTCTTTTTTTTACGAAAAAAAAAATCAAATTTAGATGTCAGTTAATAATCAGTACTATGATTTGAAATTCTTTTTCAAAGAAGCTAAAGTTAGCGACATAAGCATGCTTGTAATTGCTTCTTTTCTGCAAAATCCACTACGAATCGTGATTGTAGCAACGACATTGTGCAGCATCAGAACCGCAATATATATATATATATATATATATATATAACTTTATTTACTGTAACCTTGCGAGTTGTAACTTTGATATGCCCAAATATTCATGTTAAGGTAAGATACACGAAAATTGTACTACATAAAAAAAAAAGAAAAAAAATTATAATTTTTCATTTCAATTGGCTCTAATTGAAATTTAATCTCAAAATTCTCGATATATTGGGATTCTTGGTCCTTCTCTTAGACTGACAAAAGGCTTGTTGTGATTGTCGATGGTTCTTTTCAAGAATTAGTTCACTTATAGCTAGAATTGTATGCGATTCTGTCAATCGAATTGAATTGTAAAAATTATAATTGAATTGAAAATTTCAGTTATTTTAAATTACAAATTATTTCAAACTAAAATTTTAATTAATTATAATTAATAAAAAAATAAAAATTATAGTGTATATATATATATATATTTGATATATTTAAAATAATTATAATTATAATTATATATAAGATAAATAAGTAATTATTTAAAATATAATAAGATTATATATATATATATATATATTTATTTATTTTTAATTGCATTTAGTTATCGATAGTTTTTTAATATAAAAAATTGATACCAGATTGAAAATTTCAATTCTTATTTAGTTTAATTTAATTGGATTTTGTCTGTTAATTAAAATTGTTAATTTTCTTAACACCCCTATCTATGGATAAGGCAACATAGATTAGAAGACAACCCATTAAAGCCCCACGCTCCCGAAGCTCCCCGAAAGCGTTTATTCACTTCCCTTTCCTTTTCACCTCGTGGGCCAGCCCCACTAAGGTCCCCATGCGTACAGAACTTGACCAGCAGGAATCATTTAACCTTTCGTACGCTTGGTTGGGCACAAAGGATGAATGATACCATGCTGAGTGGGTTCGTGGTCCTAGCAACAACGAAAACTACTTCTGTAAGTTTTCAGCGTAGAGATTCTTGGGCCACTCAACTTGGGCACATTTCTGCAAGTTTTAGCTTGTTCTTCCTGTTCAACTCCCTTATTATTATTATTATCTTATTATTAATGATTTTTTAATAGAAAACTCGCATTATTGTCCAATAGCCAGTAAATTCTCATTATGTAGGCTCGGCTTTGCCAAATGAGCCCTTCAATCCAATCTTTGTTCCCTGTCAAGATGTTTAGTCTTAGTCCAAGCCCAATAAACCAACAACTTCGCACTTTTCCCTGATTTTCCAGTAAGTAGCCTATAATCACGGGTTCGATCAGCCCTACAACCATTTGTCAGTTGCTTATGTCCCCCTATATGGCCTTGTTTTATAGTCCATAACCGAAGTATTAAAATCATGCAATTATGGAGATTTGAGGCCTAGTGTTATGGTAATAGTACTGCATAAATTTGACCATTTCTATGTAGCATCACGGATTGTGCTCGTTGTGGCAATGTTGTGTTGCAACCATTATCATGCAACTACATAGAAAATATGCTAAATTTCCATCACTAGTGCACTTAATTGCTTCAACAATTAGTTACATAACAGAGCAAGCATTGGGGTTCTCATCACTGAAAATTTGAGGTGGATAGGCATAGTACTCCAAATATTGCCGTGATGGCCAATACTCACTTCGCTTGACATCACTCTTGGCATCCTCCTCCCCTTCTTTCTCTTCCCCTTTCTTCTCTTCTTCTTTCTCTTCCTTCTTCTCCTCTTCTTTCTTCTCTTCTTCCTTTTTCTCTTCCTCTTTCACTATGGAAGCTTGCTTTCTTGTTTTCTTGTACACATCGTCCACCAGCTTTGCAGGATCAACCACCCCTTTTACTATTACCTTGGCGTTGGCAAGGTCAGTTTCCACTGACTCTACTCCTGCAATTGATCATTGGAAGACTCAAGTCTTTTAATTCATAACTTTACGATATCCTCCAGCAGTGTTCAATGGATCTATAATGGAACTGTAAATGGTGTTCGCTAATGTTAATGTGGAGATATAAAGACGGAAAATGTACCTTGAATCTTTCGGATTCGCCGCTTTAGACCTTGAGCGCAGGCTTCACAATGCATTCGAATGCTCAGTACAACTGTTGCAACAGCAGGAGGCTGCTGCAATGCGGCATTGAAATGGTAATTACAGGCTCATAATTAACATAAAATGACTACGGTAGACTAATATTATATTAACAATCACATTTGCCCTTCGTTTTCTTTTGAACGATCAGAACATGCTCATCACAAAATCATAATACATTGGCTGTCTCACTTTCTGTACCAGATCCCAAGTAGGGAACATATAATATATATATACAGGACTGAGCGAGTATTTGATTCGAGAGTCGCGCGAGTCCGTAAAAAATGGGACTACAATTATGAGCATCTGCTTTGGGTATCTTTGAATCTTCCAAAAAAAAAAATTATCTTCCACTTTCTGATTTTATTATCAAGCATTTGGGTAATTCATCAACAGCAATGGCCATAAGAATCCAAGAATCACAGTACCCCATGTTAGTGACAAAGAAACCAGTGGAGAGAAAAGAAACGACGGGCATCCTCGAGACTTGCTTACGCCGGTCAATTAATGGAGCACAAATACTCTATATACGTCAGTCATTTAAATATACGTTTTGGCTTATTATATGCATTTCTGATTTCTTAAATCATCCTACATTTATGTTAATTTCTATGCTTGGTTTTTCAAAGTCTAAATTTCACAAGGGCCAAAGAACAATGTGTAAATGATGGGCATCTCTGATGGGCATCTCTGATGATCATTTCATGGACAAACCCATAAAAAAAAAAAAAAGTATGATTTAACCCCATAAAAGATGGGATAGTCTTTACTTTCTTTGCCTAACAGTTCGTTAAAAGCATGTCTTCTTTTTACGTGTCTCAGTAAGCACCCATCTAGCCTAGGCCAAAAAATGATTTACCTCTTGTCATAGGCATCGATTCATGTAATAGTTTCCTTACTTTACATTCAATCTTTTTCTTTTTAAAAAAAAAAAGTATTACTCTTCGTTTCTTCGAGGAGTACAGGGCCTGTAGAGCACTCACTACCCACCCTCCCGCCATCCCCTATTGTTAATTTCCCCACTACAGAGCATAGTTTCTTAGTTAGGTGATGTTTGTCGGATATAAGCCTAACATTTAAACCCGTGAACCCATGGCAGCAAAAGCACAAATAACTGCATAAACGAGTTGAAAAAAATGTGGGGTCAAAGACCCTATAATGGTTGCCTTCCTGTCATATATAGTAGAACGTGCCCTTAAGTGTATGAGGTTCACTGGGTCACTTGTTTTGTTACTATCGCCGTGTCAGCAGTGAAGGCAGCGGCCACAAGTTTCGCTTGTAGTCAAGGGACTAAAGGATAGCCAAGTGGGTAGCTGGAAAGGGTTCAAAAGGCCAAAGATGACTTCTTTCAATTCCAGCTTTAGCCCAATTCTTAATTTCCTAGGTCAAAAAAAGGGGTCTAAAGGCCAACTTTAGTGGGTCAAAAATGGATATGGTGTAAATTACTTATAAAAAAAAAACAGGAAAAAATCGATGGTAATCATCGTGTGTGTGATTCTGAATCTTTGAATTTTGTTTTTTTGTTACCTCCTCTTTCTTGTCTTCCTTGGGTTCTTTGCTTTCTTCTTTCTTGTTCTCTTCTGGTGGTTTCGGCAAAGGTGAAATTATCTCCACTTTCCTGCCACTTTTCTTTTGTATCCTCTCACATACCCTTATAGGGTCTGCTGTTTTGCCTTTCACCACCACTCTACTGGCTCTACTATCCGTGGTTACTGCTTCCACTCCTGTCATCAATATAATACAATAATATAATAATCATATCCAATGTCAATCTATGATCCTTTTTTCTCGAAGGGTAGTGGAGATCATAATATGTTGGCGTAAATTAAGGGTTAAACAAGCATCCTAAGCATGCAATATTTGTAAGCTTTGCTTGGTTCTTAGAAGGATTTGACAAGTTTAATTTTTTAAAAGATCGGGTCTTCGAAGGACCCGGTTAGTAACTAAGTAATGATAGACCTTAATGACTTGAAGCTAGGATCCCCTTCAACCCACTATCCTCTTTATCCCACATTTCAATTTTGAATCGAAACGAACCAAAGGGGAAAAAAAGAATCTGACACATCTACAAAGAAAATTTTCTAAATTTGGAGGAGGGAATATTCATGTGGGTGCACTTAAAAGATGGGAAAGAAGTGAATTTTGTTTTTTTGTTTTTTTATATAAAAAATTAGAGAAATTTAAAATTAAAAAAGAAAAGAAAAAGAAAAAAGAGGGGAAGTGAAAAGGACCTTCAAATCCTTTCAAGGCTCTTGCAACTTTCCTAGCACAGGCTTCACAATGCATATCAACCTTGAGAACAATCTCTGGAGGCTCTTCTTCCTTCTTTTCTTCTTTTTTCTCTTCTTCTTTCTTCTCCACCTTGGCTTCCTTTTTCTTTTCTTCTTCTTTTTTCTCCTAATAATTTGAAATATATGGTCACCATACAAATATAATTTATCAAGCCGTGATATAAACTAAGTTTAAGTGAAACAGCCGAGTAATCCACTCGTACAAAATGTCGAAATGATAACAAATTAAACAGGCGTGGAACCAGATCCATAAGAACATAATTTGGAATAATTATGTGAAAAGAAGACTTTACATATGCAGAGAGAATAACATAGAATGCACAGTGTTATGGTTTCAAAAAAATATGTAAACTCACTTCACCCATTTCAGTACTGATGATACTCTAGCTACTCTTCTTGACGAGCTTTACTGGCAAGTGTTGTTAGTTATGCAAACAATGAGCAGCTTCCTCTTGGTTTTGTGCCCTCTCTCTCTCTCTCTCTGGAGCTCACTGTGTGGGTGGTGGAGGACCATTTAAGTAAGGTGGGAATTCTGCAAATCTGACGTGGATTTGTTGAATGCGGGGGCTAGACATTTGTCCTTTAGCTGACTCAACATCCCAAGATTTGCCCACATGTTTTCTCTTTCACTTGCAAGCTGTACCCTATCATACAAATCACAATAAAATCTCAAGTAGGACAAGTTGGCTGTAAAGATTTTTACCATACAATGCCCACTAACGTCGCGTTTTTGCTTTGATCTTTTGATCAAATGCGTTCGCCCCACAAGATTGAGACGGGGTCACGTAACAAAGACCCTAAAATGTTAAAAAAAAAAAAAAAAAGGCAAGAGGGTGATGTCTACATTTGCCACGAATTGTTGTTCATTCACGTATAGCATTATTGCCCTTTTCATTCATATGCCTTTTGAGCTGATAAATGTCCAGGGAGACCTTTCATTTCACACAATGTGATTGTGGGCTCTGATATATATCATTCATTATTCTTGATATTCACGACTATTATACATCCTAAACAATGATAAAACTAAACGGCTATATTCTTCTTGTGATGGAGAGCAAAAGAACACGACTACTTTCTCATGGTTCACAGAAATGTGCCTGTCACAAGACCATAAGTAAGTATTTTGTCCCACAGATCCTGATTCCAAGCCCCAAGTGATAATGCCACATGAAAACGCAGTTTGTGGTCGGACTGGCAAGTAGGGCCACTACTAAAGTATCTTGAGAGGGGGCTCATTAAGGAGACTCGAGACTCGTGAACACAGTAGATGAGATGCAATTTGAATTTATTGTTAATAACAATTAATTATTATAATTATGTAATTTTAATATTTATAATCAACGACTCAAATTAGATTTCGTCTATTTTATCGATAATGTTTTGTCCTCTTATCTCTCTCTCTCTCTCTCTTTTTTTTTATATTAAAAAGAGGCGAGAGGAATTGAAAGTGGGACCCTTGTAGAATTGCAACCGCCCAAAGGTCGACAAGTGTTGTGATAAGGCAGTATCGTCTGCTGTAGGTTTCCAATGAAATGAATAGGGTATTCAAAACAAGCGGAGATTGATTTATTGCATTCCTGTCTTCACCTATACAAGTTGTGAGGCACAACTCTGGAAGAATCTCAAAGTTGCAGAAATGGAAGTCCTTGTACAAATTGACGAATGATGGGTATTTTGTAACGTACAGAAAAATAAAGAAACTAATTATTTAAACAAAAAAAAAAAAAAAAAGAGGAGGAAAGCATCAGAAGCTTTGGTAAAGAACTAATCTATGCAAGCTACGAGTTTTTATATACGTGGGAACTTGTGGCCATAATTCTCTGCGGGTTTAATGTAGAAGTGTCCTAGCATGCTTTCCAATGGTCATGGCTGGTGAGCTCTTCCATTTTAAAAGCGAGTTTAGCCACTGCAAGTGATAATCCTGCAAGCACCATTCCATGGATCAAAACGAGATTCTGAAATCTGATATCTATGAGAATCCCGAAAGCCAAAGTCATGACAACACCACAGCGACAATGCACAGATCGAATAGTGGTCTCAGCGAAGATGAGGGCCAAAAAATAGAAAGCCAAAGAAACGCACACAAATTAAAAATAGAAGAAAGCATAAGAGGTGCAGGTTGAAACATGACCAGACAGGGAGCGAATTAACACCTCGGTCCCAAATGTCACATCTACTTGCATGAGTTGACGATGAACTCCTTAAGGTAATGGTGGGCCAGCTGCGGGCATACGCCTAACAGCCTAAATCATTTGACTGTTTGATTTGGAGGAGCAAAACAAAATCTTGAATTTTTAAGAAACTTTTTAATTCAGTCTTAAATTTTTTAAAATTTTTAATTTTTACTCCGGTAAAAGTCTTTTTGTTCGACAGAAATTAGTTAAAGTATTAGATATATAATTTGATTTTATAAATATCCTTTCTAAATACGTATTAAAATTTTATTAAAATTTTTTACTGTTATCTAAGTATAAATGACACAAATTTTAATTTTTTTTATAAATTTGAACAAAATAATAAAATTTAGATTTTCAATTTTTTATATGTGAAATTTTTTTAACATAATACATAATATATATATTTATTTAAGACATATTTTAAATATTTTTTTGTATAATTTTCTTTAAGTCAAAATACATAATATGATGGAATCTTATATAAAAACAAACTCATATATAATAAAAATTTAAAACTAATTTAAAAACTTTAAGAGAATTTAAAACTTAATTATAAGAATACCAAAAATTTATAACTTCATAAAAGACTTAACCCATTTGTACGGTGTGGGTGAGCTCCATGTCTGTTTCTATTGGGTTTCGGTCGGGTAGAATAGATGGTCTAAGCAATTGCTACGCATGCCATTCTCTGAAGTCATATGATAAAAGAAATATGAAAAGACGATATTTAAACTTCTGTGTCTTCTGTAACTTTTGACCAAGTGATCACATAAATGAACTTGAGTAATAGTAATACTATTTATTATGAAGTGCAGACTGATGACCACGCCCACCTAAGAGCAACTGTGACAAGTAGTATTCCGAAACTTCATACCGTGAATCGGAATTCTCCTGGATCTTGCAGTTGTTGAGGATTGAGCACAGTTGCATTCCTCGGACAATAATGAAATTTTCTTTTTTTTAGCGAGGATGACGGCGTGGTTATGGAACATACAGAGTTGGAAATTCTTACGGGCACAAGCCCGCATCGCTGTGTGAAAGCCTCCTTTAGATGTGTATGTGCTTTGGGCCCCCAAGACCTTGTCAATAGGTCCATTCCATCCAAACTATGGCAGTAAGTGTCAAAGATATTCAATCGGCTGTCCCCAGCTGGCATTTCGGCCCTGCCCAATTAAGTTGGAATGCACAGCTCTTGATTGGAATGTGAGTAAATTTTTAGCTCGTTTAGAGCAATTACTTACTTTACGGGTCTTGCATTAAGGGATATGGTAAGATTTTTAATTTTATTTTATTAATCTCTCTCTCTCTCTCTCTCTCTCTCTTTTTTATGTATGTATGAATTATATTATTTTTTTTAGATAAAAAAAATTCTCAGCCAACTTAGCGTTTCTAGGAAAGTGAGAATTTATGCGAATTAATAATGCCAAAGAAAGGGTCACAAAAAAATAGTCTTGAATCCCTCGGGAATCAGGAGGAGTCAGGGCTGCATAGCAAACAACGAATGGAGAGCTACAGGCAATGCGTAACGTCAATAGACAGTAGCGTAACTTTGGCTGATTAAAACCCTAAAACAGCAAAATATCGTTTTTTCTTCTTCTTCTTTTTTTTTTTTTTTAAATTCTGAGAAATGGATCCGATTTCAAGTTACCCAAAATCCCAATATACTGCAAAATTTTAGTTGTAGCATTCTCAGTGGTTAGAAAGCAATAAAAAAATGTGGAGACCAGATACGACACACTTATATTAAACCCAATTATATTAATTCCAAAAAGTTACTCAAAAAAAACCCAAAAAGAAAAAAAATATTTCTCAAGTAAAGAAATGTTTAAATGAAATCTTTTTTTTTGGGGGGGTGTTAAAAGAGGAGGGTCCAAGACCCAGAATTCAATGAAATCTATTAAACAAATTTCACAAGAAATTACCTATAAATATGATCTATAAATCATGTGAATTTCGTAACCCAAAAAACGTTACCATTAGTTTCAATTAGTCTAGAGGTGAGACATCAGCACAGTAATCTTCAATTTGAGGTGGGAAATTTTGGAATGGGATTCTGTATTCTCTAACCCAAAGTTCACAATTAGGGTCGTCATTCGCCAGCACCCTCACGAGTGGTTGAACAGTTGAACTAATTGTGTGGATTGACACTTCGTCTGCTGTGTTGAAATTGCATTTTAAAACCTATACATGGACCAGTAAAATGTGCATATGTGCTGAGTTGAATATGTGCAATCACACCTTTATGCTCTCTCAGCAGTGTCTGAAGGTTCTGACTTCAATGAATTCAGTGACATCCGCTTGCTCCATGTTAATAACCTTAAGCACGTTCACGGACGGTGTGATTTTCTTCTCCCCCAACTCCTTCCATTCCTGTGGCGGCTCCTCCGACTGCATCGTCGGCTGAGAACTCTGAGGTTGCTCTAATGTCAGGTATAGCTGCTGATCTTGCCAAAAGTAATGCACGGAGACATCTACTCCCACACCGTAACGCACTCCTCCATGCAGACGTAACCTGCTCCCACAGAAGGTGGATTGTACAGTGGGCAGGATCGAAAACAGAAGAATGCCTGAACATCACACGAATTCCCATGAGCCCTTTGTCTGTGATGACCATGGCTTCAGAAGTGTCCGAGACTTTTAACTCCTGGTGGAACCGATGCTCTTGCAGCTTCCAAAGATGCCGCCGCCAATGGCCGAGGGACTGCGTCGTAAAACTCGGTGGCATTGTTAGACATTGTTGATGCTAGTTCGGTTCTGGAAATATCTCTTTGCTTAGGGGCTTTTGTAAACAACTCTGGTCTCCCCTTAATACTTTATCAGGTTGATATCAATTAACAAATAAATCAACCATCTGAAGTCATTCAAAATAATAATTTAATAGTGATTTTGTATATTATTTTTCATATTAGTTTAAATTTAAAATTTTTTACTGTTATTTGCTCTCAAATTTAAGAAATTAAATGTTGAAGTGTATTATTAAATTTCAAACTCATATATACTAAAATCAAATATATAAAAAAAATCATTTAAACTCACAAAAACTCCTTCCAATGTTAAAACAAAGAAATCCCATTCAACGTTTTCTTTAAAAGGAATTGATTCTTAGGCAATTCTGGGCTCGAGATTAAGTTAAAAAGAACTAAAAAAACAAAGATATATGCGTCTCTATCTCACTGCTGATTGCTAGCAGAAGGCGTCTCTCTTTTCATAACTATGCATCAGATAAAAAGAGAGTCACGTGCGTATCTTTGAATTGCAATTTATGTTTCTTTCTTTTTTTTTTTCTTTAAACTAAACTGATTTCTCATCAGTTATTTGATTCACCACCAGCACACATATTACTAGCAGTAGTAATCTGCACCTCTGCCTCTGCCCAACCCCATCTCCCATGGCCAGAAAAAAGAAAATGATGTGCCACACGTGTGTTGTGTGTGTGTGTGTGTCTCTTTTTTACATTTTTTTTCCCTTGTTTTTTATTTTTTATTTTATTATATGTTGGGTCAATTCCGCTGAGCAGCTTATCCAAGTCCGTGATTCTAAAGCGTGGCCCAATTTAGGCAAACTTTACCTCTCTGCCCTCTTCGTTTCACACTCCTTTATCGAATGTGCTCTCTTTCCCTGAACGTCCGGCGTGTTCACAGAGGAGAAGGTTACATAGAAATTGTTGGGAATTCGGCATCACTCCCAACGAAGAAGATTGCAGCTTTGTGCATTAATGATAGAATTTTGGTACACCAAAAAATTAAAAAATATATATATATATTTCAGTTTGAGGAACATTGAATTGCACTGTATATAATATATACTCTTGTGCTTTTATCGCATAGCACTTAAGTGTACTAATTCTTTTTTTTAATCTCATCAAGTGTACTAAATCTATGTTTTGAAGTCACACACTTTGTGATCATGTTATATTGCATTGAGATGGGTTTTGACCTCAAGTCATTAGGCCTACAAAACCAAGTAAAATCACAGGCATTCACGAAAATACCCCACTAAAGCAACGACTTGACATCTAATAGGCCTGAATTCGTAAAGCTGTGGTTAGGAGATGCCCATGTCGTCAAGAAACGGACATGTCCATTTGAAACTGTTCAAACCCATAAGCTATGGCCCCTTTGTAACTTCGGTTCCAAGTTCAACATGCCTCTTTTAAGGCTTCTTAGGCCTGCGGAGTGTTCCGTCGAAGTGGGTCTAATGGATCGATGAGAGGAAAACCCCAAATCCGAAACTAAAAACAAAAGAACAAAAGCATAAAAAATAAAGGTGGCATTCCTTCCCATGTGTACAAGCAGCCATTCGCCATTCTTTTGTAACTCCGCACTTCTGTCAAAGAACTCCACATGGTTCTTTAACCTCTTGTATGGGCCGTCTTATGTCGATCAGTGGCCTCGTGCTTGATGGCTTCTTTAAAATTTTGTATATGGCTTCGGGCCCGTAACATAATACCAAACTTATCACATAATTACACAAAAAATAAAAATAAAAAACACTAACAACTTAGTAAGAATAATATAGTGGTCTAATGTAACGTAATTTAGTGATAAAATTGTTGAATTAAGAAAATAACTTACGTATATCAAGAGTATACCTACTCAAAAATTTCAAATCAAAACATCGTGGAATACACTTAGGCATCACTAATTTTGTATGGAATTCAAGGAACTTAATGATTAACTGGAAATTAAAAAAAAAAAAAAAAACCCTTCATCTCTGTCTATCTTAATCAAAAGCTAAACCGAATGTGCTGATCTAGTTGGGGCGTTGGTTAGGACACTGGTGGAGTCTTGCCTTTGTCGCCGAGTGAAACACTGCAATTTGTTAAATATTGCCAAATGGCCATTGGCTAGCCTTAAGCGCCATGTAATAGCTGGACAACCCCTGTATTTTTCTCTTATCCATTCAAGACTTGCAACCAAAGATGATGATGCGTATTCAAAGGACTATTCTTCTTTCTTTTAAGCCACTTTAGTTCGTCTTTTTCAATTCAAATGTCATCTCTTTGGTTTAGTTCAACTCCTGATTTGAGTGACCCCCTCATTACTTGGAAAAAAGCTTGGTTTAAGGATGATTTAGCGCTTAAGCAATTTATGTTGTCTCCAAGACAAGAGCTTTCAAACAGAAAAATCTCTAACGTGCTTATAATTGTCTTGAATTGTTGTGGTTTGATATGGACCTCAAAATTACGATGAGTTTGTTCCTCTTCCATGTTGTACCAATGTAACCGTTAAAATCAAGGCAAAACTATCTTCAAGAAACAAGCTTTCCTAATTGCTAGTGAAGCATCTACCTAAAAGCCAGATGGGGTCTAAAAGTTATTTGACAAAATTTGTGTGGTTTGGTAACACACTGCAAAAAGAGAGAAAGAACTAAAGATGCCAAAGTTGATTAGCCAGAAAGACACATTAGAATCCTCTGGCACCAAACTTCAAATTCAATTATAGTAAACAACAAAAGGATGTTTGTCTCCAAATGCATTAGATGGATAGATTACATTTCTGCTGATTAATTAGATTGTTTGGTTTCTGGGTTTTATTGTATTTTATGTATACACCCAATGCTATAGTCACAATCACAGATTAGGTAAGTATTACAAGTCCCTCCCCTCATTCAACATCATCTATCAAACCCATTTTAGAAGAAAGAATGTACATTTCTGATTTTCTATTAAGAGATAACGTTGATGGCTTATCCGGTAGTTAAAGGGAAATTAAAATTTGAATACAATATTAAGGATGATAATAATTATGGGAAAATGACCGTTACTGTCAAAAACGAAAGGAGGGAGAGAGTTCAACAAGCCGGCCAGGCCGGCTTATGGAATGTGCTTGTCGATTTTGCTTCAAAACAAGGGAAGGTCCAGGCCTCCCCCACTCCTCTCTTTGCGGTCAATTGCTTAAAAGGGACGAACTCATTGGACTCTAAAACGATACGCAAAACCCTCTTGCGTTTGCCAATAAAAACCCCACAAAAGTCTTGTTCTTGTTATTGTTATTGTTAGTAATTGCATTGGCTTTCAGAGTGCCGGAAGGAAAAAAAACAAAAAAAGAGAAGATGGTGGGCTTTGAGGACCGAGTGTTTGGAGTTAGAGGAGCAGAAGACCTCAATCTTTGTCACCCTGACCCTGTTGTGTTAGAGCTGAACCGTTTGCAGAACCTTCTCAAAGGTTTATAACATTTTCTTACCAACATACGTCCAATTTCTTGGTTTTTGTGTATTAAAGTTTCTTGAACAAACATCATATTCACTTGCACCCACCCATGCAGAAGAACAGATTCAACTGGGGTTTGCCTTTTTTGTTTGGGGGGGGGGAAGGGGCGGGGTGTGTTCTTGAATTCGATATTTTCATGTGGTTTTCTGGAATGTTGTTGTTCTGTGGCACATGTACTGTCCTCTGTTAGAACCTTGGTTTAATGATGGCAATATTGGAATGGGCACTTGAAACTTTCTTTCAATAAACAACATCTTTATGTTTCAATTGGTAATCAAAAGGGGACGAACCCAGTTTTTCTATTACAGTCTTTTATGATTTCTTGTAGTTGGATTCTCAAGAAGCTGATGACTGGTTTCAATAGGCATCAAGTACTTTAGGTTTTTGGTTATGCTCATTTTTCTAACAATTTTTCAGAGAAAGGCAGAGAGCTAGGGCATGCTCAGGCTGAAATTAAAGGTCTGAGAGCAACTGAAATCTTGAAGGACAAGGCCATGGAACAGGTACTGAGGATTCATGCCAACAAAACATTTAATTTTCATGCAATCGCGATGCTTTATGCTAAGAAACATTAGCTATATCCTTTATCACCAAAAATTTCAGGCATTTGGAACTATGTTGCGGGTCTCGTAATGTCAACAGAATGACATTGTAACAGCAGGCTCTTCGTTTGCAGTTTAATAGCATTAACTAATCTGAAATATCCTTTTCTGTTTCAGCTCAGGGATCAAGTTAATAAATTAGATGCAAAGCTAAGTGCTGCAGAAAATCTCGTGGACCATAAGGTATGTTCCTGTTGTTACTAAAGCTTCTTAGACCTTCACGCAAGAAAGCCTGACCTGGAAACTGATCAAGACCCTATTATTCTGTTGAAATCTGTATCACTGTAGAATGTTGAAATCAAGAAGCTTATACACGAAAAGAAAGAAGCATTAGCATCACAATATGCGGTGGAAGCAACCCTTAGAAGGGTCTACGCGAACATGAAAGATGACGATTCTCCACCCATTGAGTCTGTAATTGCACCTCTTGAGGCTAAGGTCAAAAGGTATAAAAATGAGGTAAGAAAATGAAATCATGAAATTTCTTTTAATAAACAATCATTAAGAAAATGTAGCTCGTATGCTAAAAGAGATTACATTTTCTCTTGGTCTTTGCAGATTGCGGCATTACAGGAGGACAAAAAGGCAATGGAACGTCTAACGAAATCAAAAGAGTTAGCTCTGCTTGAAGCAGAGAACATTCTGAAAAGTTCTTTAGAAAGGGCTTTGATTGTTGAGGAGGTTCAAAACCAAAACTCTGAGTTAAAGAGACAGATCGAAATATGTCAGGTATTGCTTTCTTAACAAGTATCATCATACGTTCTGAACCAACCAGGATTCATTAATAAAGCAAATTTAAGGGTACCATATGCAGGAGGAGAACAAAATTCTAGAGAAAACCAATCGCCAAAAGGTTTTGGAGGTTGAAAAGCTTAGCCAGACCATTCATGAACTTGAGGAGGTCATTCTAGCTGGTGGAGCCGCAGCCAATGCCATTCGTGACTATAGAAGACAGATTTCTCTGCTAAATGTAGGTTTAGGACTTCGATTGTAAAAGCATTGGATAAGAACACTGATATAGATATGAATACTTGACGACTACCTCTACTTTTCAGGAGGAGAAGAGAATGATGGAGAGGGAGTTGGCCAGAGCCAAAGTTTCAGTGCATCGGGTGGCTACAGTGGTGGCTAATGAGTGGAAGGATGAAAGTGACAAGGTTATGCCTGTAAAACAATGGTTGGAAGAGAGGAGGTTGATGCAGGTATTTCCTTCAAAACACATTCCTTGGTACTTATATAAGATCAGATAATGCTATGGGAATAAGAATCATCGAGAACAATAGTAACATAAAATTGATTAGGAGAGATCGGATTCACTTTCACTTTTAATGATGGTATGCAGGCAGAGATGCAGCGACTGAGAGACAAGCTAGCCACTTCAGAAAGAACAGCCAAAGCAGAAGCTCAACTGAAGGTGAATTTCGACTTCTCTTCCTTTTTGTTTATCTGAAATTGTTTTTCATACCTTTATTCCATGGTCTGGCTACTAAATCCAACATAAATTAATTCAGGAGAAGTTGAAGCTGAGGCTAAAGACATTGGAAGAAGGGTTAAAGCATGCATCAAGTTTCACTGTTAACTCCGATGCATTTAATGGATCCCTTAAAACTGAAAAGACCAGCAATGTATTAGGATATGTAACCAGCAATGGAGGTATGAAGAAGAGGTCCACCTCGCAGCCAAGGGGTTCCACCATCAGTCGAACATCTCCTTTGCCGCAGCCAAGTCTAGAAACTGTAAATGCTTATGATAGTTATAAAAAGAAAAATAGTTCTACAGAAAATATGTTTAAAAGAGGTACATGGGCATCTAGAAGTAAAGTAGTTGATGGCAGTGAAAAGGAAAACACTGAAGTCAAGCCAAATACAGATGCCAAAATCGATGTGCATAAGAATGATAATACGACTGTCTCAGCAGAAACGAAGAACAAAGCTGACAGGATTGAAGGGTTACAGACTAGGGGAAGCAGCAATTCTGATGGTGAAGATGTGGTTTCAGGGTTTCTGTACGACAAAATTCAAAAAGAGGTGATAAATCTAAGGAAGGCTTGCGAGACCAAAGACAGTAGTTTGACTGCTAAGGACCGAGAAATCCAGGTGGAGTAGTATCAACTACCTTCTGTCTCTCCCTTTCTCACTTAATCAATCACAAAATGCAGCACATTAGTTAATGACTTCCCGAAGTAAAAATTTCCAGATGCTGATGAAGAAAGTTGATACATTGATGAAAGTCATTGAAGGGGAATCCAAAAAGGCAAAGAGAGAAGCAGCAGCTAAAGAAAAAGAAGCTGTATGTGCGAGAGTGGAACAGACCAAAAAGGATGGGAATATGAAATCATCTAGAAGGTTAGTAATGTGTGGTAGATTTTCCTTTTTTGGTTTATTACTGACATAATACTTTCACAATAAGAATCCTTAATGGTACAAATTACAAACTTTTTGAGGTTTTGGAGGTGCAGGTAACCAAGTATCTTGAATTATTTCATTGGATCAAGGGTGATGGCTGCCTGAACTTCATTGATTATTCAATGTATATAAAGTCTCTTCTATTGATTTTAGCTAGTAGAAATAAATTGTGATTCGATGGAAGATGGGGTTCTGATTTTGTACATCTTAGGACAGTGCCGAACTGTGTTTATAACTTCTTAAGATTTGCATAAGTGATTTGGTTTTGGTTTTTGTACATGTATAGATGGATGGTAAACTGGAAAATGGAGGTAATTGAGCGAGTAGACTCTCAGAATACGTGAAAATGTAAACAATTTGTCCCGTACGAGAGAGCTGGTTTATAGACAAAACATTTGGAACGTACAGGTAGCAATCTTCGTGGCCTGGCTTTAAAAACAGAGGAAGGCCAAAGAGCTCCAGCATCCGGTATAACTAAAATTCACTTATGGAACATAGTAGCTGCTGCAAATATGCCAGAACCAGAGAAGGTAAGTGCCTAGGAATGGAAAACCCAAAAAAAAAGAGAGAGAGAACAGAATAAACACCTCTCTGGTTTGCTTTTCTAAGAACTTTTTCTCTGTCATCTGCGATGCAGTTGCATGCTTGCCAAGAAATTTGAGTTACAATCCAAATGACAAAAGGAAAACTTCGAAGTGCTATTATATCATTTAATACTGCCGCACCTCAGGAATGGTAGCCAGAGTTGGCTGCAATTTTCGATTTCCTCCTGTAAAACTCTCAGAGAATTGATCGGGAATTCCTTTAGACTTGAACTGCTTGCAGTTCTCAACAGCAACTCAAATTGATGCCTCGTCAACACATTCTTAATTTTTTGGCTTTGGCAAGCTTCTGGTTTGACCTTTTTTGAACTAACAGCCGGTTTAAGCCTGGTTTTGGGCGGCGATATTGCATATTTGCGCGGTCACAGTGCACCAGCTTGTAACCGCGGTAATGCCCGGACGTCATCGTCTCAACTCTTGAAGAGAAATTGAACTCTTCTTCTCCTCCATTGTAACTGAATGACAAACAGTCCCCGTTTGGAGTTTCCCTTCTTCTTTCAATGATGTTTTGAATAAGAATCGTTTAGCAATTTATATTACAGCGTTTTACTGGTTTTGCGTTTAAGGCAACTTAACGTGCAAGGCATCGCACCCTATTCGTTTTTTTCTTAACAGTTTCTTGTTTCTTAAAGAAAAAGTAGTATTTTATTACTATTTTAATATGTAAATGTTTTTGATATTATTTTGACTTCTGAGGGTAGGTCACTGGAAACATTCGCTCCCCTTCAATATAATGTGTCCCAAGAAGGTCACCTCTTGTTTCATTCTTAATTGCATCAGCAGCCTTCCTTGGAAAAAAGAAAATTCCTAGCCTGAAAGTCCATCACTTAGAATTAGCCTGGCCGACAACGAAGTCACACAATCTCCATTTCTACATTTGCTTGTCCGCTGAGATATAAGCTAATCAATTTTCCTAGCAACATGAGTTTCACACAAATGAAGCAGTTCGATGTTGAAGAAATTCTGAATATGCCTGTAATGCTGTCGTAGTTTAAATTTCGGCAGCCAAGGGGCACTCAGTACAGTGTAACTTTAAGGAAAAGGACTAGATCTAAGCTCCCTTCCACAATCCACGGATAACAGGAATTGACAAGCTTTCTCACATATAAAGAAAGCATTTAAAACTGTTGTAAAGAAACATAGGAGGCTCTGGTTCCAAGGTGCGATTGTAATTCTGCCCCACATAAGAAATGACTGATGGTGGCCTAATGCTCAAATTCCGTGGCACACTGGCGGGTGACCTTGATGAATTCAATTTTGATGGTGCAAAATTCTTCTTCTCAGGAAACACTATCAATGACATAGAACTTGAAGTTTAGAGATCATAAACCATTTATCAACACCACCGGTGCATAATCTGTACGAGTAAAATAACTAGGCAGCAACTACATCAGTCGATTTTCTAGATTTTAGCCATGACTCAGCTGCAATCTTTGTTGTCAAGAACCAACCAAACTTATCAGGAGCCTCATGGAACGGAGCTTCTAGTTCCTTTAAATGAGACTCAAACACACTGGCCAAACCTTTGTCTGAATATTTGTGTTTCCCATGCCCAGTATTGATTCCAAGAACTGGTGGAAGTTCATCTCCTGATTCCAATGCCTTGGACAAGTCATTTATCCAGGCATGTAATGCCGTCAGAGCAGCACCGACAGATAGACTCTTTAGATGCAACGACCATTGGGTTGAAGACCTAGACTGGATATCAGTATAAATTCCAATTGCTAGCCCTAAGTATAGCAATTCACAGGCTTGCTCCAACTTGTTGAAGTTGGCACAGAGGTCGATCAAACCATTACAGTAGGCCTTCTTTACATCAGAACCAATGGAATTTAAAAGTTCAGCTGCTTCCTGCTTGAAATTTCCATCACTGCCTTGCTCCTCCACCAGAAGTTTTACCACACAACCAAGCTTTGAGTTGCCCATCTCAATACATTGAACAAGCTTGCTGAGATCTTGCCTTGGTGTTTGATTCATCACATTCAGAAGACATCCACAGAACCGATCATCTAGAACTATGCCCATTTCCATGGCTTGGTTAAATGTCCTGACAATGTCACTGGTAAGCTGTGCTTTCCCATAGCACTGAATAAGTGATGTCAAAACAAATACATCAGGCTCAAAGCCTGCTTCCACCATCTCATTCAATGTGTTCTCTGCCTCAGACACTTTCCCGCTGCATGAATGTATGGTAACCAAAGACGAGAATGTCCAACTATCAGGCTTCGTACCAGAACTCTTCATGTCCTCATAAATCTTAAAAGCTTCGTCCACATAGCCAAGATCAGCACACATGGATAAGAGTGTATTATAAAGAATTACATTTAACTGTAACCCCTTCTCCTTCATCTCTCCATAAACTTTAAGAGCATCCTCACCATACCGACATCTACCATAAGCACGCAAAAGAGCAGCATAAGTAACAAAACTTGGTGAAATCCCATTGACAATCATATCCCTGTAGATTTTCTTCGCCTGCCAAGGCCTCTTGCCTCTTCCCATAGCATCTAACAAAGTGTTATAAATAACCAAATTTGGTTTAGTACCTAAAGCCTTCATTTCTGCATAAACATTCAAACACCCATCAAAATTCCCTGACACTCCATAAATTTTAATCAACCCAGAGACTGTAACTGCATCAAGACGCCACCTTTCTGTTCTAGCACGGTCATACAAGCTCAAAGCCATCTCAACGTTACCAGCCCGGCCATACGCGTCAATCATGGGGGAGTAGGTTCCTTTGTCAGGATTCAGCCCAAAATCCGGCATTTTCTCAAACCACTCCACCGCCTTACCAGGCAAATTTGACAACCTGGCACAGTTAATCAATGTCGAAAACGTAGCATTGTCAGGCTTAATCCCTCTTTCAAGCATTTCCTCAAACAGCTTCTGTGCTCCATCTAAGTCCCCGCACTTTTTGAAAACCTTCATCGTGACATTATAAATAATCACTTCTTTATCAAAATTCAGCCTCTCCAGAAAGTACCCAAGCGTAAGCAATGCGGTTTCCGGGTTTGACATGTTATTAACAATAACCACCGCCTCTTGCTCCAACAAGCCATCACCCAAACTATTCAAAACACTAAATACATCATCTTTATTAGCATCGCACAAATTTAAAGCCTTTGCTGCTTTAACAAGAGAGGCATACCTAGAATTATGGGATCTTTTCTTGAGTTGTGAAGCTCGGGGACTATTGGGATTGACCCAGATGTAAGATGGTTTAGAAGAAGACGAAGGAGGAGGAGGACGAGGGGCAATCTTGGCAATTGGGTGTTCAAGATTAGCATCCTTTGTGGCTTCTTGAAGAGAGACATTGGTGATTAGAAGAGAGGTTTTCCTTGGTTGGGTTGGGACGAAATAGCTCTTAAAAGAACTGAATTTTCTTGGGGGCTCGGTGTTACTTGAAGAAGTAAGAGAGCTACAGAGAGGCTGATAGAGAGAAGATGGCGGTAAGGGGCAGAGACTGTACGCCATTATTGTCCTTTCACTTGCTCTCTCCGCGGCTGTGGAGAGACAGAGAAGCCTTATGCAAAACTTGGTAACAAGTAGACGGGTCCATCCAATGCTCCACAGGGAAGCCCAACCCAAGAAGTCACCGGGACAATTAAAAGGCTCGATTTCAAGGAGGCCCTTACCATTTAAACTGAAAAATGCCTTACATACTCCGAAGTGTCCTCAGTATTTTCGTGAGTTCATTTAATCAGACGAAAGTAAACATTGTAAAGTTCTCATTTTTTCTCTCTCCGCCGAACATAAGAGCGTGTGAGTGACTGTGCAAGCAAGCTGCAGCGGCAGCAGCAGAAGAAGAAACACTAGCGTCTGGTACGTGATCTTTTAGCCCACGAAGAGTTCTGTACTTCTGTACTCAGTGGTCAAGTTGGTTATTCCCGCCCCCCCTCCATTTCATGAACTGGGTTCATTTCATCTCGCAACTTGAATGATGGAATCATTCTGTTCTGGTACCGTTGAAAAGATATAGGACTTAACAAAAATGGGTTGTTCGTCATTTCTTTGGTTTTCTTTGGTTGGCTCTTGGTATTATTGGAGAAACCATTTCAGTGCCTGTTTTTGAAATTTCTGGTCTCTTGATTTGTTTAAAGGTCTGAACTTTGCCAATTGTTGGGGCAGATAGGGATTTGGGGGACTGCAATTAAAGTTTCGCATAGACTAAAGCTGAGTTTGACCAATGACATCTCTAGCGTCGAAGAATATATGGATAAGGAGGCAGCAATGCCCATGTGGAGATTGGAAATGTTGTGTTAGGTGTGAAGGAGAAACTGAAGAGGCATCAGTTGCATCCCAGTTAGGAAAAAATGAAGCTGTTCGATCTGAAGCTATGGTTGCCCCATATGTAGGAATGGTTTTTAAAACCGATGATGATGCATTTGAGCATTATGGAAATTTTGCTAGGAGAAATGGGTTCTCCATTAGGAAAGAAAGGTCGAGATTGAGCCCTCAATTGGGGATTTATAAGCGTGATTTCGTATGTTACCGCTCTGGGTTTGCACCTGCCAGGAAAAAGTCTACTGGGGACCATCATAGGGATAGGAAATCAGTGCGATGTGGATGCGATGCAAAAATGTATCTGTCAAAGGAAATTGTTGAAGGGGTATCCCAATGGTTTGTTGTGCAATTTAGCAATGTGCATAATCATGAGCTTTTGGAAGACGACCAAGTGCGACTCCTTCCCGCATACCGGAAAATTCAAGAAGCAGATCAAGAGAGAATTCTGTTGCTTTCGAAAGCTGGGTTTCCAATACACCGTATAGTGAGGGTTCTGGAGCTGGAAAAGGGAATTCGAGGTGGGCAACTGCCATTCCTGGAGAGAGATGTCAGGAATTTTGTTCAAAATCGCAAGAAAATTGTCCAGGAGAATAATGCTTTACTCAATGAGAAAAGAGAAAATGATACCATGGAACTTCTTGAGGCATGCAAAGCTATGAAAGCAATGGATGGAGAATTTGCTTATGATTTTACTTTGGATGAGAATGATAAAGTTGAGAACATTGCATGGTCATATGGGGACTCCATTCATGCATACGCTCTATTTGGTGATGTGGTCTATTTTGATATCAGCTATCGTTCAATCACCTATGGTGTGCTTTTTGGAGCATGGCTTGGAATAGACAACAACGGGAAGATGATATTCTTTGGTTGTGTTCTATTGCAGGAAGAAACATCACGTTCCTTTGCATGGGCTTTGCAGGTTTTTCTCTTGGGTTCTTTTGTGTAGGTTTCAATTCTTTTCATGGATTTTTCCCTTACCATTCAAGCTTTATGTCGTGGATGCAGGCTTTTATCCACCTGATGAAGGGAAAATGCCCTCGGACCGTTTTAAGTGATCTTGACTTAGGGCTTAAGGATGCCCTAAGAAGTGAATTACAAAGTGCCAAACATGTCATTCCTGTGTGGCGCATTCTATCCAAGTTATCTAGTTGGTTTCTTCCTCTTGGGCCTCGATTTCAAGAATTTAAGTCTGAGTTTGATGAGTTATATTGTGTTGAAAGCACTGAGGATTTTGAACTGCAATGGAGTCATATGGTTTCTATGTTTGGACTTACTTCAGATAAACACATCATCTTACTTCATTCTATGCGGTCATCATGGGCATTATCCTACACTAGAGGTCACTTTCTTGCTCAAATGGCAACATTAGCCTATTTGAAGTCTGTAGATGAGTTTATGAAAAAAATCTGCAGTGCACAAACATGTTTGCGTAGCTTTTTTGAGCAGGTACATCAATTGCAGTTACTGTCCCAAGCCAATAAATAAAAGCCAGTCCTGCTGATCTTTTTTCTTTCATTTTCTTGGTACTCTTGTAGGTTGCAATATCTGCCAATTCCCATAACCATAGATGTCAGGGGAAGCAGTATATGCTCTGTAGAACCTCCATACCTATTGAGGACCAAGCACGTACCATATTGACACCATTTGCCTTTGATGCATTGCAACAAGAACTACTGCTAGCTATGCAATATGCTTTAGATGAATTGGGCGATGGATCATATCTTGTACACCACTTCAAGAAGGTGGATGGAGAGCGTTTAGTTATATGGATGCCAGAAGATGAACAGATTCACTGCTCCTGCAAGGAATTTGAATCATCAGGGATCTTGTGCAGACATGCTCTTCGTATATTTATAATGAAAAATTACTTTCAGCTTCCTGAAAAATATTACCCAATCAGATGGCAACAGGCAAGCTCCCTAGTTTTATGTGATGATCCAGATAGTCAAGCTAGTGATGATGAATGGTTTCACAACTATCAATCTCTTACTAAAATGTTATTCAGAGAATCATCAATCACTAAGAAGCGTTATGATTATTTTCGTCATGAACTGCCAAAAGAACTAACAAGGCTTCTTAATGAGGTTAGAAAAATGCCAGAGAGTGATGGAGCTGCCGTGGAGTTGACACATGCACCAACTGGTTAATTTGAGATTGGTGGAAGCTAAATCGTGGCAAACGGAGAGAAGGCAGATGCTGGTTACAGGCCCAGATGCTTGTATCTTATGTGCACTTTCACTCAAATGAGAATAACTGTTCAGTAAATTGGAGAGCCAAAATGAAGTAGGTATGGCAGTCATTATTCATGTGCTGCAAACCATTGTTTTTCCTATACTAGCGAGTACTGGAAGACAAAGATTGTGGATTGCAATGGATGCAATTTCCCATGTGCTGTAATCTGTAAAGTGTCAAACAATGTTTTTTTTTTTTTTTTTTCCCACTGGGAGAATGAATGAAACCAACAATTTTAACTGATTCTCTTCTTACTCATGTTTTCCCCGTACTTTAATGTGATGCATTAGTGGAAAATTCTGTTGTGCCCAATCTATCTTTGGCTTGCTTCTGTCATCCATTTAACCTGTAAAGTAGTGGTTAGTAGCATTTTATCGCCAGATTGGTTTAATTAAAAGATTTATGAAATTGATGAATAAAGGAAATATTTTGAGGAAACATTTTTTTAAATGTTTTTTGCATTCCCTGAGAAATGCCACAACCAACTGAATCATAATCAAGTGTGTTCTTTTATATAACTGAGACAAACACAGAACACTGATGTATTGTCAAGACCTTTTTGTTCAGATAAATTCACTGTTGCATTAGCCAGTAGGTTTGTGGAACATTAAAACTTAATCCCACTGTACCCGTTGGAATTGCCCAGGATATTATTTCCCTATTAAAGGAAGAGCTATTCTGCACTTTCTTTCCTTTATCTGAATGTGGATATGCCCTTTGATCCGAGGGTATATGAGTATAGTTGCATCAGAAACTAATTACTATGTCATCTGAAACTGTTGAACATGCAGAGCAGCTGTTTTTTGTTGGGTCACCAAGCTCAAGCCTGAAGACATTCAAAAAGTTTGTCCTTTGCAGACTTGTCATTGGGGATTTAACATATGTGGTATGCAAATTATGCAATTGGCTCAAATTCCAAGTGCTTGGGTTGAAGGCAGACCATCTTATGTGAGAATGAGCCGATGCTCCCATTTGAGACTCCATTTGCATCATTATTTGACAATTCCGAGTCCAGTAAGCTTTGGAACAAATCGAACATTGCACATTGCACAGGTATTTTTTGTGCTTGGTGATGCTAATATTGACAGGTTCTAATTCAGCATCACGTAAGACTTTTGCTACTGCAAAATAACCGTACATTATGGGAAATTTCAGAAATTAGTAGCGGTTTCATCTGGCAAGTTTCAATCTTTGGCCTGGATACTTATTGAGAAAAAAACAAAAAGAGCGGATTCTTTTAGCCCGGATAATTCTTGAATTTCTGCAATGTAGAACTGCCTCCAAAATGCACTTCATGGACCCATATCCAAATTATTGTTGTGATTTTTTTTGTTTAACTTCCAATCATGCCTCCGTTTACCTGTCAAGTTTGCTTTTCGAGTCACCGTTGAACTGTTCTACTAAAGAATTATTGGCAGTAACGTGGCATCAACATCTTGTCTCCATTGGCAGACAGACAGAAATGGTTTCTTCAAGTCGCAGCCTTTGTCATCCAACCTTCCCATTCTGGGCTTACTTCTAGATTTATCCCATTTGTCAGCTGTCAAAGGTATGAATTTGACATGTAGTTCATTGATTTCAAAATTTTAAGTTGAGGGTCCCTCTTGGCAGTCATGATACTTGGAAACAAATCTTTAAGCCACGCAAGCAAACGACTGCAGCAAGTGGTCCGTTTTGTTCTGTGCAATGTAGTAGATTGCAAGAGGCGATGCTTATCTGTTGTCAAGTATGATTCACTGTCTTGTTATGGTAAAAAATATCAGACTCAAATAATTCTTGCTGTCATACAAATATTAATATTATAACATGGGTTAGTGTTTCCCTACGTATTGTGCTCAAAGGACTAGGAGTATTGATAGACCCTCATCGTTTTTGTCCGGTGAATCCCAATTACTCATGAGCATTTGGTCGGTTGCAATGAGAAGAGTTTAGCGGCAAGGAAATGAAAGCAGGTGCTGAGAATGTGCTCAGGGCTGTCTAGTTTTTAGTTGCTTCTGCACCATAACTTGAAGTTGGCAGAATCTGTATATCTCTATCCAATGTAGCTGGTTAAGGTAGAATGAAAGAAACCAGACAGATTTTCACACAAAAATTTAAGCAACCATTGACCAAATGGATACCAAGCTAACAACTCTCTCTCTCTCTCTCTCTCCCCGATATATCTAACAAGAAAATTGATGTATCTTAAACTAGTACAAAGTACGCAGTCATCCTAAACTAATATATTTGTTTGAAATACTTCATTTTGTCAGGGAAGAGTGTTTTTTATAGGGCAGGCCTGGATTTGAAATTCAGACCTGGACTGGAGTGGCTGGGCTAGCCACAGTTGTTATTTGTTTCAAATAATCACGTTAGCCAAGTAAGTGTAAATAATACTGTCTCTTGATTAACTATAGACTGCCCGATGAAATCAAAATGTGATGCATGATTTGAAGTTGTGCATGAGTAATACACTACAAAGGAGAATGACCTTACATTTCTTGACAAACTGAAAATGAGGGGAAACTAGTTCAAGATTCACTTAGAGAGTTAAAGAACAGCACTGGAAAAAGACTCAAAAGATGATGAACCAGAACAAAGCTTGAAAAGTTAGATGGGGACTCGATCAGAGGCTTGCTTTTCGGGAACTACTAGACTGGTATGAGTGGTTGTTGTTGAGCTTCAATTCTCATTTCTGCTTTCATTTTTCTTATAAATTCTTCAATTCTCCTGTTCAGTTCTTCTGTACCGACTATCTCGTCACCTGCTTTCTGTGGCGCCGCTTCTTCTCCTTCTTCATCTACCTCTTGCTCCAGTAAGAACGCCGCTTTTTCTTCTTCTTCGTCTTTTATCTCTCCATCATTTTCTTTTATTAGAGCTTTGTTATCTTCTTTTTCCACGTGCTCAGTCTTCTGTTCCACTTGGCCTTCATCACCTTTGTTTTCTTCTTCTTCCGCTGCTGCCAATGGAGTAACCAGAATAACATCTTCTTCCATAGCTTCACTGCCTCCCATAGGCACTTCTTCATCAACTGTCACTGTTTCGAGAGTATATATTGATGGCTGGCCATCGAGGTCAGGCGATCCAGAAGGAGAAGAGGCAGAAGAAACCGCTTTCTTGGCAAGAAAAGCAAGAATTCCATTACAAATGAAGAACATGTATTTCCTCTCCAGTGTCCGTGACAACAACGAGAATAGGCTTGCGAGGAGTTGGGACGCCGAAGGAATTGGGACAACAAGAAACAAAGAAAATATCGAGGATGAAACGAGAACTTGCAAGATCCTTTTCAAGAACCTGAACTTGTTGAGCTCCTCGTCCATTGCTGCTTGAAGCTTATGGTCCTCTGTATTATCCATCTTCTTCTACCTTGCTCTGCTGGGAGGGGGCCAGAAGGCTATCAGAATTAAGGGGACTAACTCCTTTGAGTGAGCTTGAGTCAGGGTGGCCCCTTTTATAGTACTAGCTAGTTATGACTCAACGAATTCTAATATTTTAGCCCATTGTTAAGATAGAATCGCAATGACAGTCTCTATTTTTACTTATTAGTTCTCAGAATTTGATTTTCAATTATTATACAACTTTTCTTTTTCCTTTTTTTTTAAAATATATATATATAGTGTGAGGATGACTCCACAATTTTCCTTATTTTAAGAGTATTCAAATACACTCCGAGACCCTTTCAAAGATCAATTAGCGGCAGGAGTTCTAGAAGGAGAATTGTGCGACGCGACGCTAGAAAGCAAGGTGACATGTAAATGAAAAGTAGATATGCTTTGAAGTTTCTGGCAGCTCTCTCGCCCCCTCCACGGGACAGTGACGGGCCCAAGGTGCAATATAATAACAGGAGTTCCTGTCAACGTGGGAAGGCCGCTTGCGCGCAGCCACCATCATCACGATCCACGGTCTTGTCTTTGTATGGAGCTGTCTGTAGTAATTTGTGGACCCTAGTGTGATTTATTATGCGAAAGGTTCACATGATGGCCGGATGGTGAAATTAGAATAAACCCCAAAAAAAAAAAAATTGCTTATAATCAAAGGAATACATTGCTCATATCCAAGAAGCGGCGTGTGTGCGCTACAATCTTAAAAAAGATTGGGTCCCTTTTCGCCGAGGCTCACAATTACTAACGTTTAAAGGGCCGCTTGAAGTTAAAATGAGAGGTTAAATTTGGTTGCTGCTTACCATGCATATCAACAGTTGCATAAAGTAATCGTGATGGGAATCCTACAACGACTTGTAGACAATGGCAGCAGACAATATTTCTTGCGTGCTGTCCAAACTTATGGAACCCAAGTATCATTTGTTAACATTTGAAGCTCGGGCTTTAACTATGGCAACAATTTTTCTTTTTGGGTTCAAAGGGGGAAGAAAACAAAAGAAAAAAGTACCCTACATTGCACACACCGCCTGGCAAGCAGCCTGCCTGTGCTATTATTAATCTTTGAACATTTATTCACCAGCGGTAATTGAAGATAGAACTTTCCTAATATTCATCTACTGACTCAGCCACATTAAAAATGTAATAGATTGGTTGGTCGTCTTTTTTCTTTTTTTTTTTTTCCCTTTTTCCTTTGCTCGAATTTCCTTATTTTATATTCATTCCCCTCAACTGTATCTGCGCCTTGTTTTTGGGTCAGAGGATATTGATTTCACCTACATAATATCCTCATAGAAGTACTTCTTAAAAGCTTCCATATGAGCCACCTGCAAGCATATTGCAACAATTAAGGATCCATCTCCATCGGGACTTGGCATCAGCAATGAGTCCCCATCGAAATCATGAGATCCTGGTCCCATGTAAACCTCCTTTCCCCACCCAAAATCAATGCCATAAATTGGCAGAGTCAACCAGCTGACCACCCCAAGATTTGGGTTCCCATAGAAAGGA
Organism: Bruguiera gymnorhiza; assembly: GCA_020883675.1. Lineage (NCBI taxonomy): Eukaryota > Viridiplantae > Streptophyta > Magnoliopsida > Malpighiales > Rhizophoraceae > Bruguiera > Bruguiera gymnorhiza. The sequence goes on along the minus strand of JAIRCJ010001062.1, from coordinate 299,164 downwards.
CCTTGAGCACGATTGCTGCCTGTCCTCGCATGAATATCCTGATACTTGGTCAAGTCAGGTTGACTCTTCAGGAAATCGATCGCAGAATTCATGTATTCACTGTTAACCTTCTCAATTGCCTCCCTTATTTTCCCGGAAGCAAATCCTAGCGGCTTTGACACCAGCTCGCCAGAACAGCTAAACGCGGCTACATCGAGGGTTGCATTGCCAAAGTAACCGCAAGGCAAAGGCGGCTGCATTCGTCTGCGGGAATCGACACAAACGCCTAACCCAGTTGGCTGCTCGTGTTTGTGTCCGCGGGCTTTGCACGCAGACCTCCAGATGTGTCCTGTCAGAGTCTCATATCTAGTATAACCCCGTCCTGTGCTGTCGTCCGTCCCTTTGGTCTCATTAGCTTTGGTCCTCAGTTTCTCAACTTGGTCTGCTGTTACTCTTAACATGGCCACAGTGGTCTTCTTTTTCCTCTCCTCCGCGTCGCTTGATTGTCCAAGCAACAATGGCGGACTGTTGAACTCCGTATGATCATGATCGCCCGATGGCTTCCCAGCCGGTGGGGGGTGGTCCCCAGCTCGCAAGACCGTTCGATCAAGAAATGGCACAGTGCCTAATGGCTCGCCGCGGGCAATTCGTGCCCACTCAGATATAAAATGAAGCGCGCTTGGCCCATCAACAACGGCATGAGATATTGTCAAACTGAGGCAAACCCCACCACACCGGAACTTGGTGAGCTGGGCCAGCACCGGCGGCAGTTCACCGATTGGTATGAGATAGTAGTCGACGTCAGGGACCAGGAATTGATACTCGGGAGAGGGCGAGAAGTCACCGAAATCTTCCAGCGTGGAGTCGGATTCGGCCTCAATGAACTGGACACCCATGGCATTGCAGACCAGTTCAAGACGGCCGTGGCCTATCCAGTTCAAACGGCCAGCAAGCGGATAAAATGGCACCAATGCATGGCTCAACGAGTCTTTCAGGACATTAAATATGGAATTGGGGGGCGAGAGCCAATTGGGTGGAGGCGACCGATAGAAGTAGATGGTGGGGACATGGGTTACGGTTCCGACTTGGTCCCATTCTGACAAGGCAAGGCGGCCTGTCCAAGTTGGCTTAGCTGGTTTGACGAGGTAAGACCCTTTGATTGTCACCACCATTTTTTTTTTCTTTACCATACAAAATAAAATGATAATTCTGGGAAATTGTCACTCGCCAGTGAAATGCTATGACGATCACCCAATTGCATTTTATAGTCCAACCTTAACAGTTGAAGATTGGAAATCTTGGCGGTGCTTCTTTTAGGGGGAAAATGAGTATTGGATGAATCTTGTTCGTTTCATCAGAATCGGAATTTAGGGACGGTACATTTAGGCACCTTAGGCCCCCAAAAAATAAAAAAGAAAAAAAAAATCTCATTATGATCCCATTATGCAAAGTATTCCACCGGATGAAGATAAAAAGTTTCGGTAAAATTACATTTAGAAACCTTAGAAAAAAATGTTATAGCTAATTATCCCATTAGCAAAACATTCCGTTAAATAATTTATAACATATGTGCTAAAATTTTATTGAAAAATAAAAATAAAAATTTATTAATATCATAATTAGATATAAATAAAGTCTATTTAAACTTAATAATACTAAAAAATATTAATAAAAAATAATTTCACTTTAATTTATAAATATAGCAATTCGATACATTGCTAAGGTTAAAAATTTAGGAACTTAGTGCAATGCACAGGGCCCAGCCCACCTTAGCGGCCTAACCATTTTTTTCTGCTCCCAAGCCCAACGTTCCTCGTCTGCAACTTCTGCGACCAACTTAACGATCTTTGTCGAAACCTTTTTAAAAAAAAAAAAAAAATTTGGTTCGTTCTTGCACTCTCAATTCTCGAATTTTTCTTCATATTAGTTTATTTTTTACTTGATTATTGGATGCTTTTGATGAAATTCTCTCCTTTTCTTTTCTTTTCTTTTTTTTTTTTTTGGTTTTTTTTGGGTTAAGTGTTCGGATTTCTATTATCAAAACCACGTTACCTGATTGTATCCCATCTGAATCGGACATAGTTAACGACATGGAATCATGGGTTTAAGTTAGTTTTTTCTTTCTGTGCATATATATATATATATATATCTTTGCGTCGTATCGTTCTCTGGCTTCTACGGTGAGCCCAGGTGTTTGATTGCTTGTCTCACTGAAGCCCGCGGACTTAATTGTGTCTTGCTTTGTTACATTCACAACGATAATAACTTTTCCTTTGATGTGGGCTTGAAAACTTGTGTAAAAAAAAAGTGTTTATATTTTGACTTGGGTTTTACAAGTTTCACTGGCAACTCTGACAAGACTTTATTGGGTTCTTTAGCTTATCGATTGTGCTATTACTGCAGCCGCTATGGCAATGACATTGAGACTGGTGAGAGGGAAGCTGGGGAGGAAATTCTTACCAATGCTTTCTTCTACTTCTTTACTGCATTCACATGCAACAAGCTTCGGTAGGTCCCGGAGTAATATTCAAGGTTTTCCTATGCATTTAGTTTCATGTGGACTGTTTTATATTCAACAATCTCTTAGTTGTTTAGCATAACATTTTCAGGTTTTAAAGAAGTACAGGAAGAAGAAAAGAGTAAAATGGTTGGTAATGTCTTCACTAGTGTTGCCTCAAATTATGATCTCATGAATGATTTGATGAGTGGCGGATTACATAGATTATGGAAGGACAGGTCAGAGGCTGAGGATGATTTTTGATGTGCGTTTAAACTTGTCATGGGCCTTGGCTTACCTTTATGCTGACATTTCTTTTTGACCTCCATTCAGGTTGGTCTCGAAACTGAATCCATTCCCTGGAATGAAGCATCTTGATGTAGCTGGTGGGACCGGTAATGTTGCCTTATCCAATAGTAGAATTTTAATCGTGCACGTGTGCTTGTGTGTGTGTGTGTGCGTGTGCGTGGGTGGGTGTGTACATAGAGAAGGTTTGGCACGTGTGTGTACATTGAGAAGTCGTGGCATGTGAGAAGTAAGAAGAAGAGAGGACAGAAAATTTAAGGGGGAAACAACAAGATACATGTTGTTGACATGTCTTTTTGACTTCTATGCTTGAATTTTGTGTTTGGCATTTCTTTTGTCACTTCTATGCTTACAATTTGTTGTTTTTAATAAGGCAGTTTCATGGAGGTGAGACCACAGACAAGCTTAGGAAGTCTTTTAATATGCTTCTGTTACAATAATGTTGCCATTCTTATTAGGTACTTTGCAATGCTCAATTTGCAGGGGATGTTGCATTCAGAATACTGGAATCTATCAACAGTGTAAAACATACAGCAATGAGAGATCCTATTTTTGATCATTTGCGGGAGGAAACTGAGATATATGTCTGTGACATCAACCCAAATATGTTGAATGTTGGTGGAAAAAGGGCCAAAGAGAGAGGTAAGATATGCTGGGTGCTGCAACTTTTCTAAAGGAGCTTATTGGCTCAGATATTCAACTTTTTCTTTGATACATCTGTTTTTGTGAACATTAATAGGCCTTGGCAATGACAAATCCATTGTATGGGTGGAGGGAGATGCTGAAGCATTGAGTTTCCCAGATAGCTCAATGGATGGCTACACGATAGCATTTGGAATAAGGAATGTTACACACATAGAGAAGGTGCTTGCTGAGGCTTATAGGTATGTTTTTAACTCAATCACTTAGTTCCTATTTCACTGTGATCTTGATCTTAGGATCAAGTGGAGGACCATCCTAGGAAGCTTGACATGATGGCCACCAGGAATCACCATATAAACATTATGGATGTGATATCAACTTGTCAATATGAAGCTTTATTTATCTGTTAAGACATTGTGGAATCTGATACACTTCTGGAAAAGGAGAATCCATTATACAACATGGCAAAACGGTAGATTACCTTGAGACAAAGGGAATAACCATGTGGTTGATTGGCAAGATGTGTAAGTTAAAAACACTAGTGATAGAGAGGACAGGCTTCATTAATGTCTGATTAGAGAGCTATAGGGGTAACTGACAGATTTATTCCTCTGGGTTTTTTAGGTACATAGGTTGTTGCTAGTAACTTGGAAAAGCTAGATAGCTATGTGCTTGAATTATAAATAATAACCAGTACATCTGAGAGCAGAGTTGGCCAGTTAAGTAGTAAGAAAAGCGAAACCAGATTTGGAATGTGTCAGGCCCAATAGCAGTCACAGTATCTGCCTATTTTTGTATGTAATTTTTGTCTGTCTGGTAAGGTCCTGGAAATTTGGAATAGGAGATGAAGCAAGAAGCATGGGGCAAATGTTCTTCTTCTGAAAATAAAATTTAGCATGATTGTGGAGATCTCAACTGTTAATTTGTATGACTCCTCTTGATGCTTAGCAAGACACAGTGGTCCTTCAATGCTTTTATGGTTGTTTAATTACTTTTGTGTGATGGTTCTTAATTTCTTTTTCATGCTCATGAATGTCTTGTGTTGATGCACTGTAATATTATCTTATCTGGTTTGCTAATCAGGGTATTAAAACAAGGAGGAAGATTCCTTTGCCTTGAACTGAGCCATGTGGAAGTTCCTGTCTTCAAGGAATTGTGAGCATCTTTAGGACCATTGACCTTCTTGATAACACAGCTTCTCTTGGTACTCAAAAAGTGATATTTCATTTTATTGATAAAAGAGGAAAAAGTGAGGAAAAAAAGTTTATCATCTCATTTTTTCTTAAATCATCTTTGGCATCAATCTATAAAAGATTTAGTAGCTTTATTCCACAAGTTTCAGATTGCATAGTCCTGGCTAGTTTTATTGAAATATAGTGTTTCTTCTACCTCTTGCTTTCTCTTTGATATTTCCTTATTTTTCATCACCCTGGTTTCCTTTATCCTGTCTTAAAGCTTGCTTCTCTTCTCATGCAGATATGATTACTATTCGTTCTCTATCATTCCAGCTATTGGAGAGCTGGTTGCAGGTGATCGAGAATCTTATCAATACCTGGTTGAGAGTATACGACGTTTTCCCCATCAGGTCATTATGTGAACTTCATATTGGAACAAAACTTTTTACAATTTAGTGGAAGTACCTTTGCAGCTAGTCAACTGGTCTGCAAGTTGACAGAGCCCTGCTGCTGCTTAGGAAACCATAACTTAAAACGTAGGATGTGCTCTGAAGGACTCTTGTTAGTTTGCAGAGCCCTGCTGCAGCTTATCAATTGGTCTAACGTTATTTTTCTGCCTGGGTCAAAAACACACGCCAATAAAGTGTCCTGGCGAAGTACTCTTGTTACTTACTAATGTCAGGAATTTCCTTTTAACTTACCTGCAATTCTTTGTCGTCCATACGTTCTTATAATTCGTTGTGATGTATAAATGCAGGAGAAGTTCGCTTCCATGATTGCCGATGCAGGGTTTCAGAAGGTTGAGTACGAAAATCTAGTCGGTGGTGTTGTAGCTATTCACTCCGGACTGAAGTTTTGAGGGCTTCTATGGATGCTTTTCTTATGTCCGGTTTCCCCGTCAAATTTGTTATAGAGGGGCTTCAGGCAAAAGATGGTTGTTTTGCCGATGTAGGTCCTCCGGGCGTGTTTTTCTTTGATTTTATTGTTTTCTTTTCTTTCTTTCTTTCTTTCTGTTGTTTTTTTTGTCAGAATTTTGTTGTTTAAATAAGAAAGAAAGCTAAGATTTTAAAAGTTCCGACGAAAACGTTGACAAAGAAAAATCTGTGGCACCCCATCAGCAAATACACAGAATACGCAGTGAGATGTAACCATGATTCACTTTTTTTCTTTTTTTTTTTAATTTTTAAAATTTAAGAACAAAAAAATTCTGATATGCCAAAGGATATAACGTAACGCTGCACTCGGAAAATGTTTTCTTTGTTTTGTTTTGTTTTAGAAAATAATAAAGATTTCCAACGGTAAAATAACTACGCGCGCTTAATGCTGTAAGCGTACTCTTAGACAATTTTACCCCTCTGTATTAATACATAACATGCGTACAATCTACGCGATCGGGACGCCTATAAAATAAAATCCACGCGCGGACTGATAGATAGGGCAAGTTTCATGACAGTCGACGCTGCAAGACGCATGTACACGCGCGGACTGTGTACGCTCTCCCGCAGGCGAGTTTAACCCAAGAAACCTCTTTCGCGACTTTACAAATTTAAACGTAAAAGCCCTAAAACGTCTCTCGAAAACGCTAGAGCGATGATGCATGGCGGTAAAGGGAGGAAGGTAGGGCGCGGGCGCAGTCTTCGGTCTCAGCGAGGTACTTCATCTCTGCGTTCTTTTCTTTTAATTGTTCTCCTAGTTGGCCTAGGGTTTCTGATTCTTGGAGACAAGAGAGGCTTCCACAACGTTGTGGCGGTCACGGCCGCAACGGCCAATTCCGCGCGACCTCTATGTGGCGGCGCGACGGAGTTGAAAATACACATTGGAATATTTTGAGTGCATTGCTGGTTGTTAGGGTTTCAATCTCTGATTTCTTTCCTTTAGAGAGAAAGTAAGGGGGAGAGAGAGAGAGAGAGAGAGAGAGAGAGAGAGAGAGAGAGATCTGCGATTTTATATGTTGACAATCTTTTAATTAGGGTTGAAGAGGCACAATGGACCGGAGAGGTTTGAAGCAGTCAAGAAAGAGAAAAAGAATCGCGGTATTGAAGAAACCATTGCTCGTGCCTCCTCGCCAAGTTCCTCAGGCTTGTTTGTTTTTACTCGTGCATCTTGCTTTTGTATTTTTCTTTAAATTAAAAAGAAAAGGTCCGAGATGATTTTGTAATTGTTACCCTGGATGGTTCAAACCTTGAATGTTACCTTTCTTGTTGGAATAAAAACTTTTTTGGTTTCATATTAATGCAGGAGATTTGCCAGAGGAGGAATCTGGTCTCACTGCTTCCAATGGGGCAGAAATGTACAATAGTTTGCTGATGAGACTCCAGTCAAGCAATGCGTCTCTTGCTCATGCATATGGGAAGAGGTAACATTCTGTTGAATTTTTTATTCTTTTTAGGAGCAGAGGCAATTGCCTCTGTCTGTTTTATTTGGTACGAGTGACTAGAACTAGAATTGCATTAAATAGTCCACAAAAGAGTTTGGAAGTTTTGAACTGTGTATGTCAAATTAGTTTCATTCTATATTTATATTCCAAATGGCAGACAGCACTTTATTTTATCCAAGGATTCTTGCTATCAATCGCCAACTGATCTTAATGCATTAGATTTTTGCAATTTCTCTTAGCAACGTCTCTTGATAGTTTTTTGTTGCCAAATTTGCCAGGTACGATTGCTCAAACCTTCTAGGAATATTTTGAGGTATTTTTAAATGTGTTTGTTGATGGAGGATGGCATGTAGGAAGATATAGGTATGTTGTTGATAGTGGTCGGAGGAAAAGGTATGAGAATTTTAGTTTCTGAAAGAGACAGTCTAAAATAACAGAGAGTCCTACTCATTTTAAAAAATTAGTACTTTGAGTTTCCCGGTTCTCCTCCACCCATCCCCACAAAACAGGTTAGAAACCAATATGTTTTCTGCTGCTCGCTGAACACAAGATCTTATTTTTGGGTTGCATGCAGCATCATTCTTTAATCTTACTATCAATTCAAGTGCTGAAATATACTTGTTTGATAGGTCCATTTCAATTGACATTTGCATCCGTTCCTGATAATTTGACAGGTTATGCATTTGAGTGAGTCATTTTCTATGGTTTCTTAGAAGAGTGAATAAAGTTTTTCCTTCTTTCCTTTTTTGAGAGAGAGAACATTGAATAAAGTTGAAAGCAGATAGATATTGATTTTTAATGTGCTAATATTTTATAGCTTGTTTATTAAACTTTATTGATCTGTATTAAACTCTTTAATATAACTATTTGTCAGCTCCTGTTTTTTCACACTTGTTGCCAATGTATTATAGCACCATATGTTGTGATTGAGATATGGCTAATATGTGGCATGTGCTTCTCTTAAGCATAGAAAAAGAGGTGAGGAAGGAAAAAGTGACTCAGAAGAAGAGGAAGACAATGAATCGGGATCTCTCAGCGTACAAGATGATGAAAATGCTGCAGAAGATGGTAAATTTATATATGTTTAATTTCTTTAATTATTTTGTGTGTGTTAATTTGTGTGGTGTGCATTCTGCTTCTATGCTACTGTTGTTGTCAATATTCCTTTGCATATCACACTTTTGACTTAAGTTTACATAGTGGGCAGCCAATAATAATTCCTGGTTGGCCAAGTTGCTTATTTCTACAAGTTGAAGTTGGATTAAGGAAAAAATTCTGTTTAAAGCTTGATTTTCTACAGTGTTTGGTTAAGAATATGTTGGGCAACAAAGTCTATGTTTTGATGTTGCTTTGGGTGGAGGCGTATGTCATGAGAGATAACCTGCTGATAGTGCTTTGGCAGCTTCCTTTGCGATAGGCCTATTTTGAGCAAGGTTAATTTTGTTGTCCTAAAATGGAAATATGACTTTAGGCTTCAAAGGGTTATAAATCCTGCTCCAAATTTTACACCAAGTCATGAACTTACTTGAGAATTAACAGAAAGATCATAGGTTTTTAATTTCCAATTAGTGTTTCTCACCCGCAGTTTTGATATTACTTGTTTCTTGCTGACATATAGGAACTGATGATGAATCCGCAAGAAGTGATGACATGGAAAGTAAACTTCAAGATACTGGCACAGTTGGCATTGTGGATGGGAATGACAGTGCTGAATCAGAAGATGATCAGTATGTGTCTGACATAGATCAAGAGCACAATTTGGATGTCATCGCTCACTCGGTTTCTGTGGGATCAACATCCATGAGGTTCCCTATGATGATTTTGTTCTCTATGTGATTGTCTATGCTTAATTTCTTACCATTATGACTTCATATGGATAATATTTTAACACTGGACACCTTTAATCAATATATTAGTGGCACTTTTGGGCAACTTCTGCACAATAATAGGGAAATGAAATATTTGGTCAACTTTATAAATTGCCTGAGAAAATATATCTGGGTATTATTGTTCCTTTTTTTTGTAGTTTGAATTCCTGGTAATTACTCTGGATGTCTCTGATAAAGAGTTTTCAACACTTAATATACCTGTCCAGGGCTGAAGTTTCTATTCCTTTATTTCTTGCAAATGAGAATTAGGCTTCTTACATGTATGCCTTTCAAGTTGCTCGTCTTCTATAATTCTATCTTCTTATAGTTATACTATAATGCTCTTCATGCAGTCCTTTCGATATACACTATGGGTACAAGTTCTCAGATGGAGAAGCTGACAGGCTATTAAAGAGAAAATGGAAATATACATGGGATGTGCCAGCTTTTGACATGCCTAATTTCAAGTGTGTAGGGACGGGAGATTGTTTCATAAAGGTATGTTCCACATTTTGTGTTTACTATGTACCAAAAAAGAATAGTTTATGTTTACCAGTAAACTTTTTCGTATTTATCCAGATCCATATAAATCATCAGGTATTAAGCTCTTCTCTGTTATTCAATTTTCAAAATGTCATATACCAAATTGCGCATTTTTTTCCCTGGCTGTTGAGAGGGATTGAGAAAAACAGAGAGAGATTCATATCTTGGTGTCTTTCTAGTAAAAGGAGGTGGAAATTGATTGTTTTTGAAGTTTAAACAGTGAAGGTTTTGTCGTATCTTCTCAGAGCCTCTTCCTTCTTCTTATAAACATTGGCCATTGTCCCTGCAAAGTTCAACATTTGTGTAGAGAGATAGCATACATCAGAAAGAGAGTATATAGCAATTCTTTTCAGTTTTCAGGAATGTGGATAAGGGGCCAGTCAAAAAGAGTAGTTCCAAGCTGTGGGAAAGGTTACAGTATTAGTTTGGATTATGGCTGCCCTTTTAAGAGTTGCATTACCAATAAAGATGCCAGGGATGCAGGTTGACTAAAGTTTGGTTTAGGAGCTTCCTATACAAGCTCTCATACTTCAAGATTTTAGAGTGGGTTGTCTCTCAAGATGCAGTTTTTGATCTTCATTCTGTATTTAGATTTCATATTCTTATTTTTGCAGGACACTAGCGTAAATCCTGACAATGGTCTCAAGTCAAAGTTATATAAGCACTGGCTAGATGTATACAAGAAATCTGGAGGCGACAATTTCCATTTGTCCAGGCAGAGATATTTCTTTTCTCTTTGTAAGCCTCATTCTGGTAGATTATGTGGTCATTCAAGTGTGCTCATTTATTAGCTGCTTATTGTCTGTTATGTTGGTAACATGGACCCCTTTTTCTCTAGGCAGCAGCTACAGGGATATACTGCACTCTAACAAGAAACCATTTTACCTCAAAGGCTTGGAAGAAGATTTAAGTGTCATGGATGCATATATCATGCATTCCGTGCGTGTTATACCCTTTTCCATTAGAAGTTCTTTTATTGTAAATTAGAATTTTTGTGCCACAGTTTCTTTTACTGAATGAAGTAAAATATCATGCAGCTAAATCACATTTTCAAAACTAGAGACCTTATAAGGAAGAATGATTTGAAAGTGGCAAAGTACCAGGCTAGTTCTAAGGATGAATTGCTTGCTGATGATGGTTTCCTTGATCATGGCTTCACTCGACCAAAGGTGCCACATTCTTTGCTTTTATCTTCTTGCTATTGCTGATTATGTTGGTAGCATTAGAACTTCAACAACTGTATTATTGGGACCAGGAAACCCATTATAATGCAAAGTTTACTGAACCTCAGTACCTTATCCTGACAGAACACTTCAACAATAATTATAAAATTACCAGCTCGATGTGTGAATGCTGTATGATGTTATTTTATTTTTTTATTAAGAAGTTTTAATGTATTTGAAATTAGGTGTTCAAATTATTTGATAATAATATGTAACTTAATTTTTTAAACTTCTTTGTTGATACCCATTAGTTTAGATCTTTTAAGGTGGAGATTTTTTTTTAACTTAAAAAGAGAAAAAATGCATTGAATAGAGATTGTGCATTAGAAATTAGTACATTGAATCTTAAACGAAGGGATTATTAATATGATTGAGAGTACAGATAAAAGAACCACTCAAAAGCCCTTTTTTTTTCCTCCTTGGATTGAGCACTGACTGGCAAAGCAGCTAAAGTTTGAGAAGGGAAGCAGGAGAAGAGTTAGACTTTCTCTCTACTTCCCGCTTCATATTATGCATAGATTATATTGATCTTGTGTGTTGGCTACCTTTATTGATTAATTTAACATAGGAATTATATTTGACACTGAGAGTACTACTTTGACAAATTAGTCTATCACTTTACTGAACAGAAGCGTTATACTGATGTTCTACAGATTTTGATCCTATTGCCAACTAGACACATCGCTCTTCGAACAATTAAGAGGCTAATAGAAATGACACCTCAAGCCTACAAGGTATTGCCATGTGTGCCAGTCATTCTCTAGTGTATTCAGAATATTGTTTAAAGACTATGAAATGGTTCCCTGAATAATTTGTACATTCTGTGCACCCCTATGTGTTTATTTGATGGATCTTTCTCAGATTGAGCATGCTTCACAAGTCACTGAAGTAATGTTGAATGCTCTCTGTATTTTCTGATTTGGAATCTTGTATTATATTTGCTTTCATGCATTTATTCAGCTACTTTTCCAGCTCATTTGAATGATTTTTCCACTGGTTCCTTCCATTCTACTGGGAGTCTGAGGAATGAGGTGATTCAGTCACTCTGATGACTTGTGGATGGAAATAAAAAAAATAAAAAAGAGCTTGGGTTGATTAAATGCCAGTGCATAACATTGTAGCAAGTTTTGTGATTCTCATCACTCTTAGCGAGTGTTTAGATTCCCATCACTCCATCTAGCCAGTGAACCTCTTAGTTGGAAACACCACTTTTGTGTCAATTTTTTTCAAGACTTCTCTTTGAATTCCTGTCATTGGAAGGACTGAAGGATGTTGTGTCATGTCATAAATTATGAAATTTGTCAATATTTCCTAGTTAAGCAGCATTAACATTACATTGGGTGTATATCCTTCACAATATTTCTTATTAAGTAGAAAGACTAAGTAGGAACTGTAAATCAGAATGATTAAATGTTCATATGTTAGCCAAGTAATGAGAAGATTCCTGACCATCTGCCCCTTTGAGGAATCATAAATTTTCATAAGGGTGTAAAATTGGGAGGGTCAGTCCCAGTTTTTTTTTTTTTTTTTTTTTTAACTTTTTTTTTTTGTTTAAGCAAACCCTGTAATCAACAAAAAGACCAAAACAGGAGTTAAACTGTCAGTCATGGAAATTTTCAATTGTTTTCTCTTCCAGAATTGCTTATATTATGTTTCTGTTCGTACTCTCTTGTGGATTCTAACTGACTTGCATGCCTATTTGACAATATGTTGTTGAACTTTCCATATTTTTTATATTTTTTCACATCCTTCCATCATTTTACAGTTTAATGTGGAGCATTTTGACCGTTTCATTGATGAGTTTGGAGTTCAAGGTGATGAAGAAAATTCTGGAAACAAGTCTTCAAAGCCATCCGATTATCAAGCACTGTTTGTTGATAAAAACAATGATGACAACTTTATGCTTGGCATCAAGTTTACAAGGTAATTGCTTTTTTATGTGAAGTTGAATTGTTATGTGAGTTGACCATTAGATGAGTTTTTGTTGGCCTCTTTACTTGATCAAGTATTTCCACTTTAAGATCCATAGTTAATTGAAAGAATTTTAAATAGGGCGTGGAAATGATGTGCCACAGATAGTGTGCAGCCTAACAAAACTTCACCTTAAGGTCATTCTTTTATTTTATCCTGTTACTTAAAGTGTGATGCACATTTTAACTGCTTATAATCTGTTTGCAGTACTCTTTTGTGAGCTACTTTTAGAACCAAAGCCCCTTTCATTTAGTCAAAAACGAAAAGAAGCTCCCTGAGATTTTTTATGACCACTCTTTTGATAGAGTAAATGGAGAGTGGATTTACTGTGTTTCCCTTTTTTCTAGTCCACTTAGTATACTTTTATTTTTTGTTTTTCTTGTTTGCTCTTTTGCAGGAGGTGCATAAAGTTATATAGTGACTTTTATTCCTCAGACATGATTGTTGCTTCTCCTCTCAAATTGCATGATGTAAGATTTACTCCATTCATTCATATACATCTCAAATATTCCATCTGTGTCATGCACACCTGTTTGTGTATCTACAGCTCCAAATTATTATGCCTCTGAAACTGCATGACGTATAACCAATGGATGCTTTGTGAGATTTAAGCAGTGTTACAATTTTGACCTGATGATTTGTATCAACCAGGATATGTAAATACTATTATATCATAGGCAACATTTTTTAAATAAATAAATATAGAGGTACATAAGAAGCATAATAGTCTTCTTTGCTGCTGTTGGATTCATGGTCTAGCATTAGTCATTTGATGCAACCATTTCATTGGTGTAGCAGTAACCTCTTTTGTGCAGGAATTTTTTTTTTCTGCTTTTTCTTGTTGCCTTCTGGTTGTGTAGATTTTTCAATCTTTTTCTGTCTTATTGTCTCTATAAAGTCCCTGCAGAACTAGCCATGCCTTAACTTGAGCACTATTCATTCTTTGGTGAGATTGCAATACGGAGAGATTTGCATTTAGATGGGAAATCTCTATCTATTACTGTAGGGCAGCTTAAACATTTTATATCGTCAATGATTTCTCTGAGTTTATTACAAATTTCCAATGCAAATTTTTAAGCTGCAATTGACAATGTTTCATTATTGTCAGAAAATTTCCAAAGCTGAGATCAACAAGGAAATTGATGTTGATTATCTTTCTTCCATAGAGGTAATTTGCTTTTACTACCTGTCCTGTTGAGATTATGCTTTCTAATTTTATGTTTCCTTTTATTTATTAGACTGAGACTATTTTCATTGGATGATCAGGTTCTTATTATTGATCATGCAGATGTAATAACAATGCAGGTGGAGCATGAAACTCAATATTTTATTTGCAATATAATATATATCATTTTAATTTAGAAGTACACTATTAATTGTTTTTGTTTGGCAAATGATATCCAGAATTGGGCCTTTCTTAGTTCAGTTCTTGACCACCTGAACTGTATCCCTTCTAAGCAGCATGGAACTGATATTATGCGCATTAGAAAGTGGTATGTGGACTGTGATTTCAATCGTTTCACATTGATCAAAAAAGTACTTATTTTTTTTTTTTGGGTATATTCCAATTTCTTTTCCTGTCAAAAGTGAGTATGTCTTTCCTTTATGTTAATGATGGGCTGCTTCTCATATGCTTTGAAGCTTATGGTCAAGTGTGGATGTCTATGCCGGCTGTTTTTGAACTACATAGGACCATTAATAGAGTTGATGCCTTTGTTTTATCCCTCCTGAAATTCACTGATTTATATTGTTTTTCATGTTTAGGTATCTAGAAGGATATGCAAGATTATATCGACAAACAATAATTCTAAGTTATTTTGTAAATCCAGGTAAAAATTTGTTCCCTTCTCTGTTTATCCATTACATCTAGGCATTCACATGTTCTGAAGTCATGCTCTATTCTGACTTTTTGTATTGTAAAAGTTGCCATTATATCAGAATATTTATCTGCAGGAGAGCTTGTTTGCTTTATGAACTTTATGCCTGCATGCAGTTAATTATTGTCTTACCTCTCTTATGGTATTCTGTGACCTTCTTTTCCAGTATATTAGTTTGGTATCAGTTCTAGGCTGTGATACTACAATTGCATTTGTTCTTTCCACATTGATAACAAACATAACACGCCTATTTAAATTTGTTTCCCAGACATTAATGCTTTATTCAATCATCAATGTGTTAACTACCAAGGAAAGGTTTGTTCGCTGCTCTCTTTCTCTTGCTCCTGCTTTCTGCTCATATTTGTGTTTTGGATTACATTTTTTTGAATAACTTGCAATGTTTCCTATTACTGCTCATTACTTCACAAATATGTTGAAGCTATTTTAAGATGAAATATGAGAAGGCTTCTGGCTCTTCTTGCAATGATTCTTATGTCTTATACTAGGCTTTTGCACATAACTTAAATAGAAATGATCTTAGTATTAAATGTAGGGCAACCTGCTGTGGTCAGGCACAGTTTCATTGACACCTTTATGGCTCTAATTTGGTATTGGATTTCCTTGTTCTTTCTGATTTTCCAATCAACCCCCTGTCAAATGGGTATGCAATTTTCAGATGCAAGATCCAATATTATTGATGCCGATTAGAGGATTTAAATCAGTTAAAACTCTTTTCTCTAAAAAGAAATTGTGAAAATTTGAATTTTTTTTGGACAAAGATTTTTTGGGGAAAAGTTTTTGTTAGGGAAACAGAAAAACCAGAAATAATTAGTATAATTTTTGAAAAAATATTTTTTCCCAGAATGTTAATTTTAGTGCCAAAACAACATAACATTCAATTTTCTTTGTTATTAAAAAGTAAACAGATACTAACAGAGGGGTTGGTTTTAAAGATTATAAAGCATATCTTCAGTGCCAAGTTGCTAACCAAACATATTTTTCTAAGGATGCTGGCTTCCTCTTTTATTACTTGGTTCAAACATCTGGCAAAACATTAAATTTTCTTTCTCATAGTCAGTTGTTTGATGATACCAATAGGTAAAGTTGGTGTGCAAGTATAAAGGTGTTCTTCCCAAAGTCCTGCTGCAAGTACGACAGGTGTGTTTGCTTGTCTTATTTGTTCCACTTGTACTGTTATTTTGTGTAATTTGTTCATACTATTTGCATTACCTGGTAGGTAGTTGTTTTTTGGTGTGACACTTAAGATATGCAAATTGTTTCATTTTTCAAATAATCATAATGTTGTGTGTTCTTTATTGGATGTGTTTTTTTGTTTTTTTATTTATTTCCTGAGGTTTTAGGGTGGGGGGTGTGGGGGGTGGTTGTTGATGTCTGACCATTAATTCTTTTGGATGCAGTTTTTTTGTCTTCTTATTGTTGTTACTGTTGACTCACAGATTTATGAGCGAGTTGAGGCTAGCTCACTGGAAGATGCTGATGATGCTCGTCTTGAATATTTCACTAAGAAGGTTTGGCAAATAGCTGCATTCTGAATGTATGGCGTATTTAACAGGGTCTCTTCTGGAGGCCTTTGCATTCAAATAAGGTGGAGCTATTTACATACTGCATTGGCTGCTTACATGTCATTTTGTTTGTTTATTAATGGGATCCACGAAGAAAAATGGACATGCAAGCAGCCAATGCTGCATGTAAACAATCCACCCATCCAAATATTAGTTTATATTAGGCCCATGCAAAGTGCTTGCTGCTTTTGGAATTTAACCTGTTGAGAAACTGGAATTTAACATCTCACATTCAAAGGTCAGATGTTAAGCAGCTAGCAAGGTCTCATAATTCTAGCACTAAAAAATACAGCGATGCATGCAATGCATAAAAGCCTTACCTTTTTCCTTGGGAGTTCTCCACATGATGGAGATGGAAACGGAATCTTGTTTTAACCAAGCTCCAACTCTGTTCTAATACACAAAGAAGCAAAACAGTAAAACAGTAAATTCTAAGTGATCAACTTTCTCTATCTCTGTGTGGTCCTGCTGTTGTGCTTGTGCCTGTTGCTGGAGTTAATTAAGTTATGTTCTTGACCCCACTTAAAAGTTCAAGCTTTTGGGTTGAATGGTTTATTGACAAGTATCAATCTTTCTAATCAACTGGTCATGGGTTCAAAGAACACCCTTATATTTCTAATTAGCATAGTTTCAGCACAATGTATGGTGGGCTTGTGTTTGCTCATGTTTTCAGCCTAGTGGGTAAGTAGCTGTGTGAGAGTATGGTATATGTGTTATATCCTGGACTTCATGCAATAGCTTTATCTCTTTGAATAGTTCTTTGGCAAATGTTATATGTAGGCATGCTTTTTTCTGTTTTGGAATTGCATAAACTGCAGCTTGAAAACATGCTTAAATGTATGCTTATGTTTTCTATAGATCCTTTGGATATTGGATTTTTGGGGGGGGGGGTTGTGGAAATAGTAAGGGGCTTGAGGAAATATTTTTTGTGGTGATCGCTCAAAGAGTCTCTGTTGTTCAAACTTGTGTGTTTGACATAGTCATGTGTCATTATCTTAATGCCTTTTTCCATGCAGGTGTTTCCAAAGATAAAAGATTCTATTCAGGTATTGTTTTCTAAGGAAATTCACAAATATGAATGATGGTGAACCTATGCTTCAAGAAAATTGCTGTAACCAGAAACACTCATAATTTCTTCACAGGGTGGAATTATGCTCTTTATCAGTTCTTATTTTGAATATGTTCGACTTCGTAACTTTTTGAAGTCACAGAACACATCCTTCTGTCTTCTTTCAGAGTAAAATCCCCTTCTACTTTTCATTTGATCATTTTCAATGTATTAATGTTCAGCTTGAAGTTTAACGTTTTCACTCTTTGTTATAACTTAAAATGCTACTGCCTATTTCCTGTAGATACACCAAATCAAGTGATATTTCACGTGCACGAGTTTGGTTTTTTGGAGGAAAAAAGAAGATCATGCTTTACACTGAGAGAGCTCATTTTTACCACAGATACAAGGTTTTTGAATTTCTCCTACTTTTTAACAGCTCTAGAACATTATGTGTATTTTTTTCTTATTATTAATGTTTAGCAAAATGAAAATCAAGCTTCTTACTAAACTGATGTAACACATCAATTTATTCTTCTTTTGTGATTAGATTCGTGGCATCCAAAATTTAATAATCTATTCTCTCCCTGAAAGAAAGGAGTTCTATCCTGAGGTGAGCTTGTTCATCATTTGTTAAATTTGTTTAATTGCTCATCATTGTTCTTCTGACCAACTGAAATCATCCTTCCCAGAAAATATATTCTACCCGTTTTGTTCTCCTTGGAAATTTTCTGATTTTCATGCAGGTTGTTAACATGCTTGAAGAGGTCCATGGCGCATCATGTACTGTGCTTTTTTCTCGTTTTGACCAGCTCCGGGTAATAATTTAATACTTACTTTTGGATATTATATTGCGTAAGCTGCAAGTTGTTTGTTGGGGTTGCAAAGTGAAATATAAATTGATGGTTTTCAGTCTTTCAATCCTCTCCTCTTCTTCCCTGGCATTGAGTGGAATATTCCTTTGTAAATGTTCGCATGTTGCTCAGTGGCAGATGGTGGGAATTAAAAGTTGGTTACAAGAAATAATCATTATATTGAAATGTTAATGTTTAGATGTATACATAAACACAGTTGGGTATAATCACAGATCTAATGTTACAGACATCTGTTTGAATTTCTAGCTTGCCGAGCAAGTTATTGATCTTTTAATTTTCCATAGTTTTTCTACTTAATGTTTTTATATGGCATCAATTCCATTTATTGGATCTTAGTTGGAGAGAATTGTGGGAAGCACATCTGCAAGGAGGATGGTCACATCAGAGAAGAGCATATTTGTATTCTGCTAAAACACATTTCCAGAGCATGCTCATCTTGATGTGAATGAACTCGAGGCTATTGTGAGGAGCAGCTGTGGATATCACGAGAACTGATCTAAAAAGCACCGACTTTCACAGCAGCATTGGCACTGACAACATTTGAAGAAGCCCATTTCATCTCGAAAGCAAGAAGCAGAACATAAAGCAGGTAACAGGTCGAAAGGTGCTTAAACCATTTCTTTGTTTACTCTCTCGGGGTATAGAATGACATCTTTACGGGTAGAAGCGTGCCAAATTTTTGCTTACCGACATTGTTTGCTTAAGCTAAAATTGATTATTTTCTTAGACCAGAATATATACTATCTTATTTAGAGATATTTAATGCAAATACTGGACTGCATCAAGATTATTGAGCTCTTTTTGAATATATAGTTTTTTCAACCAAGGGGCAGAGATTTTGAGACTTTTAGGCAATTTCATTTGACTCTAAACTGGGTGACATTTCGAAGATTATTGATTCCCAAAAGCTGTGCTTTAGTTTGTTTCATTGTTTACCTGAAATGAAAGGAACATGGCTATGGCCTTGCTAAACTAGTTGCAACACAGCCAATGGTAGCAACTAGCGACAGCCGGAGGTGCATGCTGCTTAGAACAAAATTCAGACAATTTTTGCTTGCCTATGATGTGAAGTTCTCAATCTAATTCAAAACGTCGAGTGGATTTTAAGTTTAAGCTTGCTACTCTCCATATCCACTTGGTTTTTCTTTTTGGTAGAGATCCATCTTCACTTATAGTTGCATTCTATTCAAATTGCATTCTCAAAATGCGAGTCAATGCGATCTAGCTTAAGTAGGGATTGGTAACCATTACTTTGCCTACATCATCTTACTGTATAATAAAATCAATATAAACTGGTTGAAGGGGCTTTGACCAAAATTGAAAGGCCCTGAATTGTGTCAGCCTAAAGCACCCATTCTTACCCATCAGCAATAGCAACAGAGTTCCCTCAGCTACCAGCTAGTTAATGCTAGGCTTTGAATCTCACTAATTACACGACCACTGTCAAGTTCAACATTACTTAACATAAGATGGGTTCCAGATCTTGAAAGCTAACGGATGACAGTGCCAGCGTGCATATATGATTAAGATCGTTACTTGAAATACGGTTCAAAATGCCCCACCGTAGAAATAGGGAGGCTCGGGCACGTCAGCATCAAATCAAGGCAAGGAACTCCATCACGGATAAAATTATAGGATAAGGCTCGCCTTGGATTGAAAGCGACAGAATGGTCAAGCTCAGATATAGACTCAATCTCAGGGAATTAACTGAGAAATTGAGCTTGTTTTGCGGCAACAAGTGATAAAGCAAGACTCTTTTAACAAGTGACAAGGGTCGTGTCAACCGTTTGTTCATGCTTCATTAGGAGATTAAGGCATATAAGCCAAAGCGAAGAAAGATCCTTCGGATTGAAGAATATTAAAACATCGAAAGAGTGGGGAAAAGATATGTCAATCTAATACCCATAATCATAACTAAAATCAGAGACGCCAACCATAGCGTACAGAACCTGAGAAATGATGTAGATACTACCAGCAAAGATAATTAGAATGAGCACCGCTGAAATGGGGTTCTTAAGCAATTCCACTATAGGCTGGAAGACGGTGTATAGAGCACCAGTACTTACAGTAAGCGCGTAGAGTGCATATCTCCTCACATTGTCCCAGAACTCTTCCACCAGTGGCCCTTCAGGGCCAAAAGCCAATGCCTTTTGGTCATCCATTCCCATCAGAAGCAACAGAAGTCCTAGAGATGCAGTTCCTAATATCACAAACCTCGTATACCCATCTGGAGAAACTTGAAGAAATCCTCCTTTTGAGGCTGTGAATTCTGAGATTGAGGGCTTGCCTGTGTGCCTGGTCTCGAAAAATTTCTCGGTGGGGCAAGCTAGCGTTTTTCCACGTATCCCAGTTGCTTTTATGGTGTAGGGAATTATGGGATGCTGCAAGTGTGATTTCGCTTTGATAGGGGCGAGAACCCTTGCAGTTGGGTTAAGGAAATTGGAGCAACCTGGAAGGTAAAGTTGGGAGTTCAATGTAAAGATCCTCATTTTCTCGAGGTTCCTTCTTGAGCTCAAACCATGCTTCTGGTTATGCAAGCTACTCCGTGCTCGAAGAAGGTCTAAATCGGTAGGTTGTTACAACTCTGGAGGAACCATGTGGCTGTTTTTATTTATTCCCACACCTTATCCGCAATCTCCACTCCTGTGACCTCATTGTAGGGGCCGGATTTGATTCAATGGCATACATCTAGTCCTACCAATTACGAAGAGATCGTTAATTTCTTACTACTAGACAACGACAATTAATTTCTTCTGCCTGTAAGTCTAAGATGAAGATTGTCCCATACCAACCGACCCCAACCCCTGGGCCAAAAATAGGACGCAACACAAGCAAGTGGTCCATTCCAAAATTCCTTTGAGGGAATGGTTATTAAAAAATACAAGAAAACAGAACAGCCAAAAACAGTATTTATCGTTCCCAAAAACGACCGCGTTTTTACAAGGAGAGGCTATTGAATTCCATGGGGGGGGCACACATTGCACGCCTACCATACACATTCCAACAGTTATCGGACCTCTACATTCTTTATTGCCACGTGTCAAATTTCCTGTTGGAATCTGTGTTCTGTGCAACAGACTAGAAATTTTCATAATCGCTTTTGTCTCTCTGCGCCGTCTCCTCGTTTGCCTCCACTTTCTTCTCTCCGCAACCACCGAGTGTCATGGCCTCTCTAGTCTTCTAATGCCCTTCACCCACTGACCCCACTCCGCCTTCCACAACCCTTTTCCTCTCTGTGTTTTCTCTTGGGCTATTACTCCTCGGTTCTCTAACAATGGGATACGCTAAAACCCAGAAAAAGTTCAAAACTTTCTGCCCTGCTCTTACTCCTATTACCAAGCTTTGATTTTCAAGAATCCAATTTTCTTTCCTTTCCGGACCCCCAATTGTCTCCACACTCTGTTTTGTCTTTCCCGGCAAAACTGTGCTCTTTGGTATCACGTTCTTGATTATTTCTTACTGATAGTGCTGTCTGGGTACTTCTTAGGTGTGTCTCAAGAAAAGCTGGACCCACTTTGGTTTTTGACTTGGGTTTCAAGCCTGAAAACCCTAACGGTCTCTTGTTAACGTAGTTATTGACGGTTTTGTTTGCTGACAAGTTCTTGGACCGCTCCGTTTCCTCAACAGAGTGGATTCTAGCATGTAAATTATGTTCTGTTGGATTAGCAGCCCCAGGTGAGCACTTTCTCAAATGGGTGTGCTCTAATATGTACAGCTATTTGTCTACTTGAACTGATTTTGAGTTCTATGAATATCTGTTAAGGTTTTCTCAACTGTGTTTGTTGAGTACTAAAAGTATACTACTTTTAATTGACAATTTCAGGTAATGTGATAAAACCAACAAGTGGTTATTTTGGGCTGTTCTAGTATTCCATGTGCGGTATGTCTCAGTTTAAACATACGATTGTGACGTGGGAGGAGCACATTATATGCGGGCTACGTGGTAGCCGTGTTGTTCACTATCACGTGAAGAATGAATTGGGGGAGTCAGTGCTTGCTGTTATAGGGCATGAGAGGAGTATAAGACATATGGTCTATGTAGTTTCGAACGAATTCTTGCAGACTTTTGGTTCCAATCGGTTCATCAATGCATCCACCAAATGGCGAGCACGACGGGATGTTGTAAACTGGTTGACATCACTGGTGTCGAGGCATCAACCTGCTCTACCTGTTTCAGGTATGTCACGAAATTGTTATTACTGATTTTCATGCAAGTCTTACATTTTTTTTTTTTTTGTGTTCTGGTGTGTGTGTATCAAAATGAAATATCAATGAGTTTCTATTCTTGTTTGTAGTTGAGTGTGAACTTTCAATGAAAGCTTGCTTAGCAAAGCCTGTCCATTCCACTCCTGGGATCATATCTTGATGTGGAGCAAGAACACTGTTTTAATTTTAAAAAATGCAAGCCTCTCTGTAAAAACAGGTTGAGGCTGGGTAAATCTGAACCTTTCCCATACCCAACAGTGTGGGAGGCTAGTGCAATGTCCCTTAGCTTCTGTAGGATTATTGCGGAAATTCGCTAATTGACTGTCATTTGAACATAGCGTTTGTTATATTTTTATGCTAGATCTTGTCCTTATATTACTGTGAGATGTCCTTTCATTTTACTTTCTCTAGAGTTGTTCAAAAAATGGTCACCTTGAGAGATGTCAACCACATGTAGATCACTTCTAGATTTTGTTGAATGTATTAAAATTAGAAATAGGCGCAGACAAAGCAATTCTCGATTTTATTTCTTAAGATTTTCCAAATTAATATCATGTTTGTCAATGCTAATAGGAATAATGTGACATGAATGAAACTGCTTTCTGTCTATGAATACATATTATATGCAATTTCCAGGTTTTTCCTCTATTATCTATCACATTGGAGGTTTCCATGTCATTGATTTTCTTTTCTGGTATATCTTTGTGTTAGTAGTTCTCCAGGTTCAAACAACTTGTTGCGATAATGAATATTTATAACCAACATTTGAATATCTCTCCAAAAATGTAAGCCTTTCAAGTATCAGATATGCAATCAGAGTGCTCTATAGAACATGGTCAACTTGTACAGTTGTCCTTTCATTGAATGTATAAGTAGGAGTTTGCAATTCTGCAATGGTTTTATGTTTCCTGTTCAATAGATAAATATGAGCTCAAGCTATCTTCATTTGTTTTGTTGTAAAATAAAGCAGAGTGCAAAATTTTTGCCATGCAATATTATCTATTCTTGTACTGCAGATTCTCTTTGTAGCTGTCAGGTGTTTGGCTTAAATGCAATAATAATGTGAATAAAATTTGGTAGTGTCTAGTGGGTGATTGATGGGATCTACTCACTAGTTGCCATAAAGGTGTGTATATATGTATAGATATGTAGAGTAGATAGATATATCTTGTATGTAAACACTGGCAGCACATGTAATTGCATATCAATGCTGTATGTTTTAGGGTTAACAATATGTGTGCCAAAAACTTCTGTGGCACTTCACCAATGGGACTTTCTGCCTTAAAACTAAATGCATTTTGCCATTTTTCACATTCCTTCTTAAGAAAATGCCTACAATAACATATTTTGTACCTCCCTCTCTCTCTCTCTCTCTCTCTCTCTCTCTCTCTCTCTCTCTCTCTCCCCTGGACTTGGGCACATATATTGAAACATAGGTATTATTCTAACATTTTATACAGAACAGTTTTGCTCATAATATCAGATTATTATATCCATCTTTAAGAGTACATGGTCATGCATACTCACAGAATAGTCCCCTAGATTGCCATGGCTAGTGCGTTGAGTGCAATTATGGAATGTGAATCATTTCTAAACATGTATGGTCCAAGTACTTGTTTTCAGTTGGATGTCCAGGTAGCCCTTGCATTGGGAATGTTCATCTTTGGGTCCTCATTGGAAGAAACTGTCATCCCATAGGAATGTTGAATTCACTTAACTTTTGCAATTTATCACCTCAGTTAAGATACATTTCATATTGCCCAATTGAAATTTCTATTTGCAAATTCTGGAAATGTTATGTTATAATGGTAATCATATCACTATTGTGAGATGGCACTCTTCTGCACCATTGTGGGCAGTAAGACACCTATTGCACCAAGTCTCAAGCTCAAACCTTGCTTGTGGCTGTTTTTTAGGGGATTGGTGGAGGAATGACAGTGTATCTGTTGCAGAAAGTCTATATATTAACCTCTTTTAATGTGTATAAATGTACCACAATGTCTGGCTTTTCTTTTAATTTTATTTTTGTGTAGATTATGTTCAAATATATGCTTATTTGTCATAACCTGAGGGAAGGCATTTGACCCACTTTAGGTATGGAAATCAGCCAATCCAGACTCTAGTCTCCTTGACTTTTGTTTGAAAT
The DNA here is from genome assembly GCA_020883675.1 of Bruguiera gymnorhiza. NCBI lineage: Eukaryota > Viridiplantae > Streptophyta > Magnoliopsida > Malpighiales > Rhizophoraceae > Bruguiera > Bruguiera gymnorhiza. The sequence goes on along the minus strand of JAIRCJ010001062.1, from coordinate 274,848 downwards.
TACATAAAGCATATTATGTCATTACCTTATATGGAAGATTGAAAGTGCGGTCATAGTTCACCTCTTTTCCTTTACAGAGAAGTCAGTATGCACGTGTCTGCATGCCTTTGCTTCCATAAACTCCTTTTATTTCACCATCTTGTTGTTTGCTTCTTGTGTATACTTTCATCACTTTCCCCTTATTTCTAACCCCATTTTATCTTGGGAGGAAGGGATGGGGGAGAGAGAGAGAGTTCACTGTGTTAGTGGCTTGTTGGTGAGATTATTGGGCTATCATTGGGGATTAGACAGATCTTCAATTTGCCAATTTTTGTGCTTTCACTGTATTCTAGAATTCTGCAACTCTTAATGTTTATTCTTTTGTCCATTTTACATTTCTTATATTTGAAATTGTTGATTTGTAATCATCTTTTGCAGGAGTGAAGGCTTCATTACTTTATAAATGTATAATCTAGGGCCTTTTTTCTGGAAATCTAGGCATTTCTTTTCTTCATGTGACAGTGGCAAATATTTAGGCACACCAAAAGACAGGTTAAAGGGGGAAATATGGTTGTTGAGATTATGCTAATTGTTGTTTGTTAAGTACATCTTATTTGAGTACAAGTCATCTTATTTAGGCACGCTGGCACTTGCAATGAAATTGCACCATGCAGAATTGGAATAAATTTTTTCTTTGATAAAGCTGATGATCATTGGCAGGGTGTTGATGCTATATTGATGATGCCTTGTAAGTGTGTGGTGTGTGCTAATTGTCTAGTTTTTTGTGTACCTAAAGTTATGCAATTTGGAATTTGTTGTAAAGCGTAAACACACAAGTCCTCTCCTGGGTTGTCATTCTTTTTAACTTGGATTCTATTAGGTGAAGATTGTGTGTTAAATATGATATCAAGAGCTTCAGTTTTTTGTGTGAATGCTTCTTCCTATTAGAGGAATTAAATATTTTGAATTTTAACAAGTAGGAGAGTTAAGGGAGAATTCAGATGTCGGCATTGTGTATGAGTGTTCATTACAGTATTGCTTTGTGAGCTAATTTCCGGTGCATGTGAAAAATATGTAATGCTTGGCAGCCTGTTTCAATGTACCATTATTCTGCCTCATTTCTCATTTAAGATTGGACAATTCCATTCTTTGTTCCTTAAATTCTCTTTACTGATGCATCGTTTTTTCTTTATTTTTTCCCCCACAAGTTTCATTATCCAAAGAGCTAAATTGCCACTTTGGGTACCAAGTATCCTCCCATATACTCCTTTTCCTATCTGTCTGGATATATTTTCATTGCACATTTTTATTTTGTTTTAGTGCTAATCAGGGGCTTAAAATTCATGAGTTTTAATTTGATAATACCTTCTGCCTACTGCTATAAGACAATTATTTTTTTATCTGAGAAATCCTGAAATTTTTGTGGCAGGGACACAGATTAACATTTCAGAACAGGATTCAAGGCCCTTTTTTACATCAATGGCTGGAGACAGCACTTGTCATATCCATTTACCGGATCAGTTGGTATACTTTTGTTCTACGGATTCTTTCTGGATGATTAGACATTCTTTGTGAGCATAAGATGTTAATTTATTGCAAATTCAGTTTCAAAGGAGGTTGAAGGTTCATAAGGCAAACATTGAATGGTCTGGTGTTGCTTGGATATGCACCAAACAACTTAAGCATTACACAGCATTCTGGAGGACTGGAACCACCGTAACTGTGAGTATCAACAAGTTGGTTTGCCTTTTTATGTCTAGTGGCAAACATGTCTTTGTTTTGTGGTGTTTTCCTTCATTCTGTGATGTCCTGCTTCTTATGTTAAAATCCATTTTGCTTCTTTCTGATCGTTTACCTTGACAATTAGGTCCATTCCTTTGTTTCTATCCTGGCTGAAGGAGAAAGCCACTATCTTGGGTACTTGGAAGACATCTATGAAGACAAGAAGGGGCAAAAGAAGGTGAAAGTGCGATGGTTTTGCCATAACCAGGAAGTTAATGGCATGATTCCTCAGCTGAATCCACACCCCAGAGAAGTTTTCATGACATCTTATGTCCAAGTGATCAGTGCTGAGTGTGTTCATGGCCTGGCAACAGTCTTAACTCCACGGCACTATGAGAAATGTATGGCTATTATTCCACATTCTTATTTGTCTAGCATCCACATGTGTTGCAGGCAATTTAAGGAAAACAAGGTGAAGCCTTTTGCTCTTACTAAATTGTGTGGTTACCCTAATCAGGCAATCCTTTCTTCTTTGGATTCTGCTAATAACCCCATGCATAAGGTTAATTGCCATAATCCAAACAAGGAGGATAGGAAAGAATTGACCTGTGATGATCCTGTGAGAGTGAGGGCCAAGAGATGTAAAATGTCTGATGGGCATCAAGGACTTGAAAGTCATTCTGCTTCCAGAAATGTAGTATCTGGAAACCAGATGGCAAAATATGAACCGGCATATCCAAAACTGAAGTTACCTCTATTGCTGAAAACAATGGGATGCAAATCTGTAGCACCCCAAACCCAATGTCCTGCACCTTTCAAGTTAAATGAAAAGATAGAGCTGCTCTGTCAAGATAGTGGCATTCGAGGTTGCTGGTTCATGTGTCAGGTTTTGCAGGCCTCTAACAAGCATTTGAAAGTTAAATATGAAGATGTACAGGATGCAGATGGATCTGGGAATCTAGAGGTATGCAAAACTCCTGAATTTAATTCTGAAATTCCATTGGTGGGATGAGGAAATGTTTATGCTGTTATGTGCAGCCTACTTAGTATTACCATTGTAGGCACATGATTCGGCAGTGAAAATCCCAATATGTGCATATGTCTAAAACTTGTTCCTTTTTCTAAACTACTGTCACTGGAGAAAGTTAATGCTGGCATTCTTGCTTCCATATGTAGGAGCGGGTCCCTATTTCTAGAGTAGCTGCACCTTGAAAACTGGGCATGAGGTGTTCAGGCCGCCAAACCATCCGTCCACGTCCTCCCAAGGAATCTGCTTACTGCAACTTTAATGTTGGGGCACCAGTTGATGCATGGTGGAGTGATGGGTGGTGGGAGGGCATTGTATCAGGAGTTGGCCTCTCTGGAGATAGTTGTCTGCAAGTTTACCTCCCGGGTATGCTCAATATGGCAGCATAGTACCAACTTGGTCCTCATTATACACACACACAACGTAGCCTAAGATCCATTTGCTCATTGTTTTCGTATTTTACTCGGATTGTTAATTCATGATGAATGATATGGTCTTCTATGTGATCTTATTAGGCGAAGACAAGTTCCTGATTGTCCAGCAGACAAATGTCAGAACTTCCAGAGATTGGGTGGACAGCAGATGGGTCAACATAAAACCAAAGCCTGATATAAGCTGCTATCTGTCTACCAGGTGTATCAGAGCTGCATTGGCAGAGGACAAATTCCTCCCAACAATGAAACTCGAAGCTATTAAAGAAGATAAACCAATGGTGTCTAGTGGCATGGTTAATGCGAAAGAAGTTGGTTTGAGGAAGGTAACCCCCATCAATGAGGACGATGCCGAGGCCATGTGGGGGAATAGTGAAAATGATGTTACGAGGGATGTTCTCCGTGCCAATTATGAAGATGAAAAAAAGCCATATCTGTAGGTGGCAAAAATGATGGCGATGGCCAAGATGATAACAAGAAGGAAGTTGAGGTTGCTGCTACCGATAATGATGTAATGGATGAAGAGAATGCTAGAGATCTTGAATCTTTTAGCCAGAAAAGTGAAATTGCAAAAGCCTTGCAGGTGGTAACTTGGGTTGTTGATAGGACTACCAAGGGCAAGTTTTGACTTTGAAGTTAAATCTTGATATTTTCTCTTGTATGGATATAGAAGCGCAATCATAGAGGGTACAAACAAAATCAAATTTTCAAGTTTTGAGAAAATAGGAATGACAGGTAATATAGCTATAGAAGGATAAAGGCTCACTAGGGTCAAGATAGGGTAAGAAAGCACTAGGTTTCGGGATCCATTTCAGGTTAGGAAGTAGCTCATTTTACTCACGGGAGCTGGCTTGTCTGCCTCTGCATCCAGACTTTCAAAATTGTCGTTTAGGCTTATATTTGCAGTGTAGATTCTGGGTTCAAATGTAATTGTTGCAAGATTTTTCCTCTATCTTCTTTGGGACAAGGAAATAGTAGTATGTACTGTACTATTTAGTTCAAAGCTGTTCACACTTTCGTCTCCTACAGTTGCGAAGAAACGATGATCATGGCAGGATCCATTAAGGTAGCTGACGTGATCGTGAACTTGATATACTGGATCATTAAGTGTATGAATTGATTGCAAAATGCAGCCATTGACACCGAATTTGAGCTTCTGCACATTTCTCCTTCTCTTCTGCTCACAATTGGGTTGAACTAGCCAAGCAACGATCACATTTGATGCCCCAGTGTGACATGGAGCTGGATTCAGAATCATTTTTCTACGAGGGTCCCCAATTCCTTCGAAAGATAGGAATAAAGCTTCTATTTTTATTCCCTGGACTACCATTAATTAATATCTAATTTCACGGTTTATTTTAATGTGCAGTGATAAATATGATTTATGAGGAGAAAAAGAAAAAAAAGGTAAAGGATGAAACAAAGCATAATTTCATTCATTCGAGAAAATTTGATTACAATAGATTATTAGATTTGAGAATAAATATGAGATGGCGATGGCACCACGGTGGAGCGATCCCCTTCTTTACAAGCATGTCATAAACTCTAGGCTTCGATCTTGAACAAGGGATGAGCATCAGCCTTCTTGTTCACATTGCCACTGAAGATTTCTCTCGTCATCACCTCTTGCATCTTCAGATAGAGGGGTGGAGGTAATCTGATTTCCGAGCACAGCCGTTTCTCCTGCCACCGGAGTAAAATATGCAGCTTTAGGCAAAAACCAAATGCATACATCAGCTCAGATGGAAAATGGGAAATACAGGACAGATGGGAGCAAAAAGCAAACCTACGTCAACCGGACAATCTAATGGGACAGAAGCAGTAGAGTAAAATGCATCAACGGCAGATTTACTGGGTAAATTCAACTGCTAGCATCAGACTGAGTCAACAGGGCACACGTATTGGACCAAGTCTGTCTACAGAAGACAACAAAAAAAAACTCAAAACCAAGCCTTGCAGGCAGCACATGATCATAGCAGATAATTCATAATTATATACCATTAACTTATGGAGGAATGAAGAGTCAATGGTCAGAGATTTACTCTGGGATCAGAATCAAAACTAGCTGCATTATTTCATGGATGCTTCCCAAAGGAATTGAGAAACTGGAGACCGCATACGTACAGCTTCTGATAGTAACTGTGCCTCAAAAAATACTTTTATGTCCAAATCAGTAGCATGGTTTGAAGAGCTCTGTCCAGTGGGTCGTGAATTTGATTCCTTGCCGGCAGACTCCAAAGCAATAAATACATTTGGACCCCATTGGTGGTTGCTTGGACCAGCCAGGGCACTTTCTTTCGCTCTCCTGGAACTTTCTTCAGCTTCCCTTTACCTTTTCTGTTCAAGATATCTATCTGCCTCAGCTGATGAGCGGCAACCAGCAGCTCTAGCTTCCTACATGATTATATCATGTGCATGAGAAAAATCAATTTAATACCATAAAGCATCTTGAGCATGCTGACATAGAAATGCATGTTCTGCTTCTTTAAGGATTAGGGGAGTCCAATAAGAATGAAGGGAAAATGCTGTGAATGACCTCAATACCTTAAGTTCTTGAATCCTTTTCAAAGTTTGGTGCTCAGCAATAACAGTCTGGAGCAAATCCTCATGCTCTTCCTTGGAATGAAATCGAATGAAGATGTCATAACACCAACAGAGCGCCCTCTCTTCAGCAGACAAGTCCTTCTCAAAAGGATTAGGATAAAGCAGATTTCTTTCTAAGATGAACTCCTTTCTGTGCTTCCTCTCATCAAGCCTACCAATAAATGACCAGATTATTCAATTGTTCCAAATTAAATATGACAAATTGGACTATAAAAGTGCACAAAACTTAAGTTAGTGACTCTCTACCTCTTTGAATAGATACCCAGCACTCGCAACTTCAGCTCTTGCTCTTATTCAGTATTGTTATCTTTAAATTCCATCTCAGCCAGTAACTGCTCCGTATCATTGTCATATTCAGGGTCAAACTCTTGTCATTTGGGGCTATAACCGCTCATTTCAACTAAAGATGAGCCGTCATTGCCAGAAGAAATTGGTTTATTCCCTTTAACATCCCTGTCCATCTGACTTTGAGGATCTTACAGCAGAGTAAAAATTAATCATACCTGAAACTCGTTCTTTTGAAAAAATAAATACAAAATCATAACTCCATGAAGTTGTTCATTTTGTCTACAGGTGAACAAGTAGCTGAGAAATGGCCTACAGCATACCCAACTCCAACAACTTATGAGATACAAATTCTAACCTCCCCTTAAGAAGTATGGAATTAATCTGTCGAAAGGAAAGACATTATCATTTGGTCAATGATTTTACAGTCTTCTGTCTTACCCAGAAACCAGAATCCTAACCTCGCCAGCAATCATCTAACTTAAGGATAGACTAAGAATCACCAAATAAAAATCATTTTGTGGAGTCTAGGCAGCCATTGGATCAAGACTCATGATCTACAATAATGTTGATAAAGCTCATTACATAGACCATTTAATTATGAAAACAATAACAACGATGCCACCATCATCATCCACTTAAGGTTTCACAAGAAATATGCATATTGGAACGTCTGCATTGGTGAGAACTTTAGCAGCAGCAGTCATTGCTACATGTGTGTTATTGGGATGAACTCAGAATCTATACTCAAAGTTTCAGAAAACAAGGGAAAGAATTGCCTATACACATGAGATTATTTCAACAGTAAATGAACCCAACCGTTTGCAAATGTACCACAACTCACCTGTGGTTGGCAAACGGCTAGAGGAACCACCTTTGTTCATTTCTTCAACTCTATATCAAGAAAGAAAATGGGCGTAAGGTGGTCGGACATTGAACATGAGATAATTTACACATAAAGAAATGATAATAACCATACTTTACTCTTGAAGAAGAAAACAGAGATTCTTCCTTCAATGAATGCCCCCCAAGTATAGAGGATCCTATGAGTCAGACAAAGAAAATACACAGCATTAGGAAGAGAATTAACAAATGAATCCAGAAACTTCAATAAGGAATGTTCAACAAAGACAAATTTTCAAAAAAAAAAAAAAAACAGAGAGGGACAGAGAGAGAGAGGCAACAGCTAAGAGGAAAATGAAGTAATGTAAGTGTTATTACAGAGATAAATCCTACAAAAAAGGGAAAATGGCAGGCAATTTTACTTTTAAGCAGGAAAAAACCAAAATCCGAACTAAACTGCAAATTCCTAAAAGAAAATTTAGTCCCTCAAAATATCATACCGGGAGAGGGAAATATGGGGAGTTCAAATAAACACTTGTGTAGTGTTCAATACACATTTCTTTACTCTTTGTCCTAACATGCTCAGCAACTTCATACACATTTCTTTACTCTTTGTCCTAACATGCTCAGCAACTTCTGTCCAGTTCGCCAGGCCATACATTTCAATAACCTGAGATCTATGAAGCAACATAGCAAGCAATTATATATGAACACAGCAAATATCATATAAATAAACAAGGAAAAGATTATTAGAAAAAAAAAAAAAGGAAAACAACAAAATATAACACCTCTAGAAGCAGTATTTCATCATCTGTGTTCCAGTCAGGGCAAATAAGTGGGAAGGACAAATTATCGTGTTAAAAAGAAAATGCATCCAGATAATGCTGTTGATTACAATACATCAAATTCAAAACTATGTACATATTTGCTGATATGAAGAAAACAAGTAAAAACTCAAATGCAAGCTACAGTCACCAGTTAACAAGATACCGATCATAGATCCACAATAAAGAATAACAAGGGGTAAAACTTGATATTCGCTGCATCAAACAGGGTTTTTGTGTTTGGGTTGCATTTAAACTGCTGATATAGGAGAAACTTCACTTCTGTACTCCAGAAGCATACAGAACAGAACTAATCACAACTCCGGAATCAAGTAATTCGGAAGAAATCGCTAACCATGACCCTGTAAGGATGATTGCATTAATGAGGTGTCACCTCAGCTCCAACAGAGAAGCACTCTATGCATAAGTCAAAATCAAGGCACATAGCACACTTGATACGGATGTTCCCTGTTATATCTTTGTTGCAGTAATTGCAATGCTATGCCCTTTTCCCTTCACTTGTTCCTTGACTTGATTCAGAATAGGCAATTGAAAATGAAGAATAAACAAGGAAAAGAAACCGTCATATGAGTTATTATATATCATAAATTCACTTATAGTGTGATGCATAGATAAGTAAACACATACCATAGAAGTTCCTACACCTTTTGATTGTTTATAAAATCTTTCACACACCCAGGTTGAAGACATAGACTCCACTAATTGGGATTACAACTCCAAATTTAATTTGCAATACCAGCCACTTTTCATGGATAAGTATTTGGACATTCTTTGCTAAAACTTCTGTCCAACTGATAGTACCTCAATAAAATTGATCTTATTAAGGTTTACTTCTACCAAGCACCTGCTGCCAAAGACCCTGAATTTTCTCCACTGGCAGCATTCTCCTTTCTTCTTGATCTGCATTGCCAGAAGAGTGTTCCGAGTTAAGCTGAAAATATATGAAAAATCATTCTCAAAAGACAAGAAATAATCCTGAAAAAAGAAGGAACGAACAGAAAGAAGGCAGAACATAAGGAAAAAGCATATCATCAAAACATTGCGCGCAATGACATCAACTGTTTAAATTACTCAGACAGCTTAGCAAGTAGACATAGACTGTTTAAAATTAGTTATTCAGACAGCTTAACAACTAAAAGTACAACGAATCGCTAACATTGCTTTTCACATTGTTCCGAATTTTGAAACCACACTCGCAAGTCAAATCAATTTATACCGTGTCACAGAAGAAACAACCAAAAGACGACAAAAATTTCAAAGAAACGAAGACAAGGCGCACAAACAAGAACAAACCAAGAAGCGGGCACAAACCTAAAATCATAACCACAAAATAAAGAAAACTGAAACAAATGAGAACAAACCTCTGGGTGGGGTCCTCATCAGCGCAGAGGAAATTCCCACGAGAACGGCCCATATCTTCTTCAAGCACAGGGACCTCAGAGACACCCCCCGTAATGTATGTATAAATATATCTAAAAAGTTACGTATTTGCTCTATCCAAAAGGCTGGTATCTATAGACCCAAACAATGAAGCAAAACCCTAAAAGTGGTTGCCCCAGAAAGGTTCTGCAAGTTGCAAGATTGGCAAGAAAGCTAATAGATGACGCTGGATTCCGAAATGGGTTCTAATGGGTACGCATCACAATCCAGTCTTTATAAGGATTTAAGGCAATGATATCCAAGAAATTGGCAATGTATTTAATCGCAGGTTTGGCTTCCAAGATGGGTTTAACGAGTTGGGTTCAAGAACAAATCTTTGAAGATTTCTTCGAATCTTTTTGAGGAATTGGAACTGAGTTATGTTCTTATCTGGTTGACTAATTCAGTCGGCCGTTTATAGTCTGAAACCTCTCTTTTAGTCTTGCCATATGAGAAACTGCCCAACGGTCGACCACAAGTACTCAACACTCATGCGGTCGACCTTTTTTCTCAACAAGGTGTTAATTCTCAATTCGACCTTTTTTCTCAACAAGGTGTTAATTCTCAATTCTAACTTTTTTCTTTCTGCAGGAAAAAAAAAATTAAGATAATTTTTATTGTTTTCAAGAACAAAAACAACTGAAGATGAGAAAAAGAAAAGGGCAGTCGAATGTGTTTGTTTCGCAAGAAAATCAATTTGCCATCGAAGAAAATGTGGCGATTGTTCTTGAACGGTTGTGTTTTTTGGGTGGCATTCCACTTCCGTTAGAAATTAAAAAAAAAATTTCAGCCCAATAAATTTAGGCCTTACCTTAGCATGATAAATGCAGGCCCAAATATAAGTTAATTCAAAAGAAATATAAATGATTGAGGCTCTCATTAATTATAACATTTAGTAATAAAATTATGTAAATTATTATTTTAAAATTTAAGATTTTTATTTTTATTTTTATAAATCTGAAAAACGAAAAAAAAAAAAAAAAAGAAAGAAAGGTAAAGGCCCACTACAAGTCAATTGTGCCTAAAATTCTCTAAAAGCTTGATAGCCTCACTAGGCCCGTAAAGGAAACCCGGCTCAAAAGCAACAATTCTAAAATCACTAGCAACTTGTTTAGAATAACATAATTTTTGTAAAATTCAATCCAATTCCTTCCATTTTTTTGTTTGGTATTACAATTTTTATATTAAAATAATTACATTAAATTTTCATAACTTAAAAATTACAACAATATGATAAAATTGATAATTTTCACTAAAATTGAGTCCTATTCGATTCAATTATTTTAAAAGAATATTTTTTAAAATAAAAGTTAATTTTTAAAAAGAACTAAGAATGTTCTCTCGACCAGTGAACTATCATTATCTTGTTGAGACAAAAACATAAATACACCGAACTTAATTTGTGACAAAAGCGGAACTGCTGGAATCAATGTAATCACTTGACGTCTCATTGACCTCCGCTGAGCTTGCGTCAATTCCAGTATAAGGTTTTGGGGGCATTTCCAGGAATTCGACTTCTCCTTCAAGCATCTCCAGGACTTTGCGCATGGAAGGCCGGAAATCAGGCCTCAACTGTATGCACCATAATGCTACTATGATCATCTTTTTGGTTATATCCCTATCTTCCTTTGTGGTATCAAACGATTCCACTTCCTTTCCTTGACTATACTGGTCATAAATCCATGAAGGGAAGTATATTTGACTTGAATGTGTGGCAAATCTGTTGAAGTTCCTTCTCCTTCCTGCAATTTCCATCAACAGCATTCCAAAACTATACACATCAGCTTTGTAGGAGACCCCTCCAATGTTCCTGTAAAACAATTCCGGAGCCATGTAACCAAGTGTTCCTCTCGCCGCCGTCAGGGACACAATGCTCTCATCTGTGGAATACAGTTTTGCTAGCCCGAAATCAGAAACCTTTGGATTGAATTTGTCGTCGAGGAGAATGTTGTGAGGCTTGATATCGAAATGCAGAATCTGCATGTCACAGCCTCGATGTAGATATTCAATACCTCTGGCAATGCCTAGAGCAATGTCGTACAATTTCTCATTGCTTAGTTGGATGCTGCCTTCTTGATGATCATTAGACAATATGTACTTATCAAGAGAACCATTTGGCATGAACTCGTATATAAGAGCACGTTTTGATCCCTCGACGCAGAATCCAATGAGTTGCACCACATTAACATGGTGGATTCTCCCAATGGTTGCGACTTCATTGATGAATTCCTGCCCATTAGCTGTGGATTTACCCAGCATCTTTACTGCTGCAAAACGGCCACTTCGAAGCTTGCCTTTATACACAGAGCCATACCCTCCTTCACCCAACTTGTCATTGAATTTTTTGGTCATCTTCTTAATATCTGAGTAGGAGTACCTAACTGGCATCAGATTATCATTGCCTTGAAGGAACTCTTCAACCATGTCATACATTGATAAATGTCGTCTTCGCCATTTGTAGATCAAGAAGATGGCCACGCAGGGAGATCCACAAATGAATAATACAGCATGGAATAGCACTACATGTCCGGAGAAATCACAAAAGAAAATAAAAATTGTTGAAGATATTAGTTGCTGCAAATTATTCTACTTCCTATCAGCGCTTTGCTCTTTACAGAACATGATTTGATCACAATCACATATTGCTCGTACTTGTTTCCATTCATAAATCAATAATCAAGAAAAACTAAAGAAAGGAAAGGTCTTACCAAGAAAAGCAACCAAGTAACTGTGCTTGAAGAACAAACCTGCAAGAAAGAAGAAAAGATAGATAACATAAAGGAGAGGTGATATGCATATCCTTTATTGACAGTCTAAAGTAAAGATGCTCTTACGAAGGAAAGGCGGCATCTTGCTGAGCAATTCTGCAAGAAAAATTGAAAAAATAAATGTCAAACATATGATCAAAATTAAATCAATTTAAAAATTAAACATAATCAGCGGTATTATTAATTGGTTGGTGTAGTTTTTTTATTGATAGAAAAGTTATATGTATGAAATCAATTTCAGAAAATGCATTGGATATATGTTGCAAACTGGAAATAACAATAACTGAACTAAAAAACTAAATGAATAAGAAACAAAAAGCCATTAGAACATTAAAAATAAATAAATAACAAAAAAAGGCCTCACCTAAGGCATCCGAGCATAACTGTCCATCTATATTGGAAATAAAAAGGAAAATGGAAGCAAAATTAGCATATATAACTTAAGAAATTGCAAGCTATCATATAACACGAGAAGGTGCAGGTGTTACCTATGAGACCGCTTACATGGGTATGAACAGGATCAGGTAGGTGTGTTAACAAATCTGCAATCAAAAACACAGAAAGCTAAAGAGGCAAACAAAGAGAAAAGATGTGAAGCCCAGTGGCAAGTCCATATTGGATTGGAGAACTAAAAATCCAATAGAAGCGAAAATGCTGCTAGCCTCTTACCAAAGATGGCATAGACGTAAATGCCAAGGAATGCGCGCAGCCAAGTAAGTATGCCTACAGAAAGCAAATAGGCAACATGAACAATCCAAATATCTGAATGTAGCATATTCGAGATAACTTGTCCAAGATAAAGTTTCAGCTGGTGATTATCAACCCTCAAAAGTCTAGCAGCTACCTCTAATTCATTGATCTAAATATCCACTCAGTTGGAATGCTATACTTAACGGCCATAAGTCATCTAACTGAATTGATTAAAGCCTTTTAGCATCACTCCCAGAAATATAACTCAAATCCTTCTAGTATCTGGCTGTGATAAGGTATATAGGGACAAAGGATAATTGTCTGCATAACTAGTCCCGAGTATTGGAGAAAGAAACAAAAGGGACTTTTTATTCTTAATGCAATGTTCAGCGATCACCGAAGACAAAGAGCAGTAGTGGTTTAGATATAGATGAGTGCATAATTAAAAGGTAAATCTGCAGCAAGTTTTAGGAGATTGTTTGTAGAGGGAGGAAGGACATAAATGTTGTGTAATCGGGTCCTCTAATGAAAAGGCCTGATTTCCAAAAAACAGTACTTCTTACTTTGGCTCCCAACTCCCAAGTATGAAGTTCATAAATTCCTCATTAAAATCATCCCAAGAAAAATAAGAAGACTGAAGACTCCTCACCTGCAGAATCTAGTCCTGTAACGACACAAAACAAAAAACAAAATGTCAATTCGCAGAATCAGATTGAACAAATTACAAGCCTTATGAAAGAGAAGGCCAAAACCATAAATTGATAACTCATCTTCAAATTCAACACAATCAACTTATCGAAAGAAGTCAATTGTTTCAACAAATGGAAAAAAAAAGACGTGGGGACAACAAGGGAAGATTATACGTACTCTCCGGGTCACCGCCACGAATTACAGGGATTACAGGGCTGTTCTCGAGGGCAATAGCCCATGAAAGCTCAAACCCGTAAACCATGCTGCGATGAACATCCTTGTAGGTGATATTCTTGACATCTTTTGGCAGTAGAGATGTAAAAACGGTCTGCTCTACACGGCAGGATTCCGGCAATTCCCCGACAGTAACAGGGCCAACCGCGACGTAGGAGTAGCTATGTGCACCACTAATATTGCAAGCAGACGTGTCCACATAGCGGGAGGCATTTCCAGGATTTGCAGTACACTCAACAAAAACCAAGCTCTCAAACAAATGTTCTACCGACGGGGAACAGTTAGTGGTTTCCCTGAACTCATACGGCCTATATAACTCCACGTCGACCGCAAACTGACGGAAAGTTAAAAATTGACGTGGCAGGGAAGAGCAATTGTTTTGCTTGATGTCGGCATCTACCAGGCGGATTGTTGAGTTGTTGTAATTGATTGCCTGCACAGAATATTTTGCTGAGAGGAAGTGCAATACTGTAAGGTTGTTCTCGCAGAAAAGTTCGTAGCCCTTCTTGCCGCAGCTTTTGGGATCGGTTGTTAATCGAAAAGGGTAGCTTATGTTTGGGATGTTGCCACAGGAAGAAGCTGGGCAAGGATTGTGGTGTTTAGCAGTGCAAGAATGGTGGAGCAGGGTCAGAAAGAGAAGGTAACTGTACTCAGACAAAACAAGCTTTCTACCAGACATTTTTGAGACACAGAAACAGGAGATGTGCAACATAAGATATTTATATTAACCAAGAAAGAAATGAAAAGGACTGCCCTTTTTTTTCTTCCACGTAAGTAAATAGGTATTATTTTTCACATATATATTTTTTTATGCTTCGAAATTATAATTGGTGAATTTGAGAGAGTTGAGGTTTGAAACTCTAAATTAATTTTCGGTAGATATTATTGAATAGTTGCGCAAAAATATCGTTTGGGAGTAATTCTTACACAATTCAAGGCTCGTACTTTTTCAAAACTTTGAATTGGTCAGATATAGCTACGCTTTCCTGGAGTCATTGAGTGGAAATAAACACCGATGACTAGCGTTTACCGTGTGTTCTGGTTTCCTCTGTGATTTTGGAAAATTCGGGCTTGACAACAACGTGCCGTGTTAGACGGTTGTTGTGAGTCACATCTAACGGACACGCTTAGTCTATAAGACACGACATGATAATATAGAATAGAATAATGTAAAAGCACTTTGTATTCTCGTATTGTCTAGCCTATCTTATTCTATCATTTCGTCTCGTACGTACCAACATTATACATCACTTCCACAAAACATGAACTGTAGCTCGAAATCAGATTAAAAATGCATTTGAGACGCTTCGATCAATTGTTGGATGTGTGCAGATATGCTATCCATTCTTTAGTGGTGCAATGCCTTTCTACTGCTAGAAATAAACTATTTCTTAGGGCGACCCAGTTAGCCCTCGAGGCTTTCTACAACATTACCCCTACAATAGAAATGAACACAATCAGAGCACACCGACAGATGAAGATGATGATATGTTTACCCCATAACAACATGTCATCACTCTCCCGAACTATAACTTACATACTGGCCAAAGATTCCAATTTAACAAAAATCAATATATAAATGGAAAACCCAATTATAGCAGAAAACCGCAACAAATAGTAAACGGGCGATTTAGACCGAAAACTAGGCATAAGAATATAAAGTTTTCAAACTACTCTGAAAGGACATACATGATCCAATTACCACAAAGATAAAGAACCCGGTAGATTGGTCCCACTGGGTAGTCATGTCCTTTCTTTGTGATGCTTTCAATCGATCCCCTCTTCGTAATGTTCTTTTGGAACTTGGCGACTTTCCTTTCTGCCGGGCGCTTTGAAGTCGTCTAGGGAATTCAAATGAGCACTCAAAGAAAGAACTCAATGAAAAACTTCAAAAAGTTCATCACAAAACCTAAATTATGCTCTAGAAACTAAGCAAATTTTGTGAAACGGGCAGAGTGATAAGGAAGCAAACAATTACTGAGGGAAAGTTGCATGTCAAAAATTCAACTTGGCACATTTTAAGAAAAGCAAAGCTGACACCTTTAGGCACAAATAAATGAGATTAATAAAAATTTGCCATTGTTTCCTCGAACAAAAACAAAAATTTCCCATTGTATACGAGGAAAAAGGCCACGGTAGACGAAATTTGGATTTCGAATGTCACCCAACAAAAGCATAATCAACTCAATTTTGATGACACCGGCAATACATACAGCAACATGCAAGGTCGATTCCAATAGAAGGTTCTGAGTTGAAAGCAATGGCATGCAATGGGCCGAAAAGATCCATCATTTCATTGCACAGTTTAACGGAGCAATAAGTCTAATTAACCACGAAAAGACGACAATCAAATAGGAACATGCTCACTCTTCGACAAAGGAAAACCAAACGAGAGGGATATTCTCTTACCAATCTTTGCTTTCTGGGGTCAAGACAGTGGTTTTTTTCCCTCTGACCATCAATTAAAAAGGGAATCCTGGGATTGTGTGTCAATTTGGTTATGACCATGTGTCTAAACTCGCAACCGGACGTTTTGGAAACGAACAGAGGACTAGAATGGGACAATCATGAAATTGTAATAATCTAATTAAGCCAAAATGTTTAAATGCATTCTTAACATTTATGTGAGTGTTCAAATAGATTTCTATATATATTTGTTTAAATACATCGAATTAAGAAATATTTGTGGCTTGTTTTCAATCCTCTCCTCAATTTATTTTCTGTTGTACGTAGCGGAGACATCGGGCGGAATAAGAGAGCTCCTCAAAATAACATCCCCGTAACCTGAAACTGCTTTCTAGAGGAAACGGATCACCCTTCGAACTAAGTCACCAATCAAAGAATCTTATACCCTTGAGGAACACGAACATTCCAGAATTCCTAATTAGAGAATTCAATTTCCCAAGCAATGAGTGATTTCTAAATTTATTGAATTTTTTTTTTCTATTAGAAACGTTATTACTCGTTACCCAATAATCCTTATGGACTAAAATTGAAAGGCATGTTTAACGACCATCCGCAAGTTACTTCCTTCCTCGTACTCGTGGCCAATTCATGGCTCAACTTGAAGTCTCAAAGCTCCGTATTCAATATCGTGCAGCAGATATCCAATACAGACAAAAGAAAAGAAAGAAACAAATACCAAATGAATCCCTTTTCAAATCGTTCTTCCAACGACAGAGAATAACAACAACAATAATAAAGCATTCACTTACCAAGGTATACAACTGCAAAAAGTTCAGCTCTGTAGAACACAAAAGACGAAGTACTCGAAAGAAAACCACGGTAAAAGAATCAAAATCTTACTAACAAATGCGTAACTCTCAAAAATTCCGCATATTTATTTACTTTATGGGCTCATAGTATTGACACATATCATATGGCATTTATCATTTTGGGAGTGTTGGATACTTACCTAAATCTGTCACAATTACACAAAATGAAACCAACAGGTCTGACAAAACAACAAGAATGTACATGGATTGAGGAAACATGATACAATCAATTATATCTTCTACCTACGAAGCATTTAGTATAGAGCATTTACAAGATGGGAAAAGATACAATAACATATCTGCTACTCTCTCAAAATTGGATCTTGCTGGAAGATGTAATGCCATGAAAAAGATTTTGAAGTCAGAGCAGGCGTTATTGTCCAAGTTTTACAACTATACCTTGGAGAGAATGGCCCCAAGGATACACAACATGGGGCAATCTTAGGTTTTGTATAGGATTGGAGGTTGGGAACAGAGAGTTGCTACCAATTATGCAACTGAGCAGTAATGCTTTTAACCACAGGGTGATATTCTGTATGCATATATCTCTTAGCTTTATCTGAACCAGGTTGTTCGAGCCACTCGTCATACAAGCATTTAACAAGAGCATTATCAAAAGGATCTGCAACCAAAACCTACAAAATGATAAAGAATAAACGCTCAACCGTATGATCATAGCTATGATAGCAAAGAAAGGAATGCTAAAACAGGCACAAAGCAAAGATGGTAAACAAATTAATTATAGAAATTATTTTGCAAGAAGTTATTACATTCATGATATGAATATCACAAAATAAAAGGTCCATAAAATCGTTCTTTTTTGGGCTTAAAGCATTTATATAAAAATTAATTCACCCTTGTGGAATAGTAGGGTAAAACAATGTAGGGGGATAGGAAAAGCAAATACATGACAAATAAGGACCTCAGTGACTAGCTAGATCTCTTAATTATGCATGGCATGGTCTTCATCAACATAGATGCACAAAACTTAGACCACATGAGGCACAATCACCGTGGGCTTTTAGATCCAAGAACTAAAATGAATAATAACATGTATTTAAGATGCAGTGATTTATTATACTCACATTGTCCATGTAACTAGTTTCTAACAATTGAATCAAATCCTTTGGAGATTGCCCTGGCTTTGGCTTGATTTGACCTCCACCATTCAAGCAACCTGCTTAATTAACAATTGCTTGTTAGATGAAATCCAAATATAGGCAAGTATGAGAGAAAGAAAAAGTGATGAAAGAAACCTGATGGACATGCCATGACCTCCACGAAATGATAATCACACTTGTTCATCTTAACTTTCCTTACAACATTTTGCAGGTTCTGGAAGCCATAACAAAGTGCAAATTTTAACACAGTTTTTCCATCCACCTACAAAAACATGATGCACAAGATGATTCATGTGATATTAGCAGCCATAATCAGTTACATGAATCTGCACCAAGAATTATCAACTGCACATGAAGAAAGCACTCAAGTAGGGCACAGAGATTAGAAAGATGAGCGGAGTGAAAAAATATTGTATCTTTGATCTCTAGTTCCATGTATTCTGATGAAAAACACAACCACTTCTCAACATTATGAAATGTGAAACCAAAAGAATAGACTACATAAAAACACTACAACTTACTTCCAGAGTCACTTCACGGAAATCTGTATTTCTTATCGTTTTAAAGGCCAAAGGACCTTGAAGTTCTCTTCCAAATAGCACTCTAGCGGCATGTCGGAACACTGTTTCCACATAACCACCCGAGCTTCCGGGAACTCCGTACAGATATCCTTCTTCATCAACGTTTGTCAACCTGCACCTCACCAATATTGCTTCTTTCATTAGCAGCTCTATGAAATTTGAGCAGAATTGTAACCGTAAGAGGATAACCATGACTCTTAAGATAAGTGAGAAGCCTTACAGTCTATCCAGGGGAGATTCCTTCAAGGCTTCGAAATCTACTGCTTTCGACTGGACAAATTGAAGAAAAAAGCCAAATAAAAAGTCATGAATAACAGCTCTTAACCACAGAAAGCAGATCACAAGAAAATTTATGAACCCCATTATAGAGAGAAACCTCCGTCTTACCTCTATTAAATCTAGCACTTCTCCAGATGTCAAAACTGAATCCACCTCAGTAATTCTGAGGCCAGATTCCACTCCAAAAACAAAGTCATCCCTTGCAGCCTCAAGCTTCTTATCATAACAAGGCATCACAGTCACATGATAAACCTCATCTGGCCTATTAAGTTTTCACAAATTAGAATATTCAAGTATGCATAAAGACCAAAATGTGTTTCGACATCATTCCAGATTTCACACATAAGAATAATGAGTTATGCGGTAACCTGAGCAATCCACTTTATAAAATGACACATCAAATTATCAGGAAATGATAAATGCCTTTTGTTTTAAAGCATTCTCCTGAATTGAGAAACACAACTCTTGCCAAAAGATGAGATTAGAACAATTATAATAGAAATAAAGGGCATCTGTTTGCGAGAGGCTCCTACACTATAGGGTCTGAGAGAGGGTTAAATGTATGCAACTTTACCTTTATTTTTATATAGAGGCTACTTTTGCAATTGAAACATGTAGCCTCCAGGTTGCAATGATGAAACCTTACCATTAAACATAATTTTCAAATTTTATGCCTATTTGCTCTCCTCTCTATCCCTACAGTTTGTCTCATTTGGAGGAAAGATAGATTGAGAAATTGTTGCTTAATGAACTAAGTAGCACTATCCATGTTGTGGTTATTCCAATTGAATATCCTTACCAGCCAGTGCATGATATGCATAGAAAAAGGGCACAAAGTGACCCTAATTATATGATAACCGCCACAAATAGTAAATACTTGTTTAAGCTAAAAGAGCAAAGACACATGTACATGGTACCTTATTAAACAAAATTCTCACTTGTGCTGACATTAAAACATGAAATATGCAACCATTCATAAACCTGCAATCCCCAATAGACATGCCTCGCAAAATCATAAAACAATAATGCTCGACTAAAAATGGATGGCATGGAGGGGGGAGAGAGAAAGAGGAGAGTTGATTACCTGAGACCTATCTTTTGGCATACATGATGCTTAATTGTAGCTCCAATTGTTTGCTGGGGGCTCTTAACAGAAGATATATAAGGCAAAATATAGGATCCTAATTGCTTTTCAGCATAGCATATCCAACCTGCCATCACACAAAGATATTAATATAACTTTCCTCTCACTGTGAGGAAACTTCCCCAAATTGGAACATCCCATAATTTGTGGGTTGGCAGAATGTTTTCATTTTCTTTCTTCCCTATTTTAATCAGGGTAGAAGAAATGGGATTGGTTTGAATGTGTAGGCTTCTGTTTTTTTTTTCTTGCCCCCAGAAGGGGGGGTGTTGGACGACAGACAAAGAAATATTATAAAACAATAGCCATCTAGCAAAGAAACAGACCTGGACATGCTGAAGAAAGCATGGGCAAGGATGATGTAGATTTCCCATCCACATCTAATTTACTTTGTTTGTAACGACTAATGAACTCATTACAAGTTTCAATAAGAGTTATGTCTCGGCTGCAACTTGTATCATAGATTGCCTTTGCTCCCAAGGACTTGAAAAATGTTGTGAGCTTTTTAAAAACCTGTAAATCAGAAACAACTTGCGGTTAAAATGGCACTTATTGCATACAGAGAGTCTTATTTTTCCGGTGCTACCCAAAAATTCAGCATGACTAACAAAAATCCAAAATAACCTGCAGTGGAGAGATGCCAAAATAGACTGCAAGAGAAGCTCTTGACTGTGGTGAGAGAGAGATAACAACAGCTTTTACTTTACTGATATTTGAAAGGAATTCATCCACACTTTGCTTCTCAAGCATAACCGTCTCAGCTGATGTAATGCATCCACTGCGTTATTGCAACCAATTGTAAGTACTAACCTATATGCAGAACACCAACAGCAAGATGAACAGAGCTTGCAACACTTGTAATGCATCTTAAGCAGCAAAGTTGCTAAAGAACTTTGCAAGAGCAATTTGCCAATAAACATAACCAAAATTCGAGAATTCCAACAATCCCGTAGTTATCCTTCCTGCCTACCAACCGGGTAAGCATTGATCGTATGTCCTAATCATAGACCCAATGAAAGAAGTAGCAGAACCGAAAAGAATGCAAGGCAAACTCCACAGCGAATACTGACAACACTATAGGACTTTGGTGGCAAGCCGAGATTATCCTCAGAACCTAGACAATAACCATCTTGTCCAGAAAGAATATTAAAAAAAATTAAAAAAAAAAGGAACTTGACAAGAAAGATCCTTAATCAACAGAGAAAGAACACCAGTTAGCGAAATTCATTCATTTGATGGTCTCCTTTGTATCCTTATTTGACCAAGAAACTTGGAAACATACTCCACCACTTCTAGAACAATATTCAAATTTTTCCTTTTTTGTTTTTTCTGTGCTTAGATTTATAATGATACGCCTATCAAGAAACATTAAAGAAAATTAAAGAATGTAATCAAGAAAGAATCGTATCACCTGCACGCCAAACAATCTTTAAGCGAAATTTTAACGGGTTCGGCTTGCCGTTTACTTTCAATCGAAACCTTCACCACAGAAAATTCCCAAATGCACAAAATTAAAAAAAAACGGAAACGATAAAAGATTTCAGAAATAAAGAAAGGGAGAGAGAGAGAGAGAGAGACAGAGAGAGAAAAAAAGAAAAACAGTTAACTGAAAATTTCAAGAAAGAGGCGAAAATAGAGACCTCAGGCTTATCGGAGTTGTTGGACTTGCCGTTGGCTGCTTTAAGTCCTTTCAGAGAAACGACGCAAGCCTGCGACGGCGCTATGAAGTCGCTGAGATCTCCGATTCTCAGCGTCGGCGAAAACTTTTCCGACATCTCGCTTATTCTTGATTTTTGTTTTTTCTCAAGATTTACGCAGACCAGAGAGAGCGAGGTAGAGAGAGAGGGAGAGATAGAGAGAGATTCTTATTCTTTCTGGACTCTTCTCCCGGAAACTGGGGGAGAAAGAAATAGGAAAGCGTTATATAATTGTGTGGGGGCGAGCATAGCAGCGAGAGTTTGAGGCGCAAATGAGGGGTCGAGGAATTGTGGAAAAGTGAAGTCGGCGATCGTTGTTCGACTCGCGCTGTAGAAGAAGAGCGCCCCAATCCGTGGTGAGGCCTACAGTTTTCGGTCGCGCGTGGGTTATGTTTTAGGGCACTGGTGGCACGTGTGCGCCACACGGTCCACTGTGACAAGTCACGGGGAGGCGGCCACCGTAAAATGCAAAATTGTACCCTAGGCTTTGGTTTTAGTTTTTAGAGGGACGTCGGTTGAGCTTATTTAAATTATTCCTTTTTTTAATTATTTTCTTATTAATTCCATAATTTGAACGGGGAAAAGAAAGAAGAAACAGATTTTTTTATTAATGGAAATTAGAGAATTCTGGAAGGGGGTGAGGGGGGGCGGAGGTGCGCGCGTGTGTGTGGGGGACCGGAAAATGATGCGAGCGCTCGACGGGGACTGTGGTCATCTCGGCTATTTGGGCTTTTCTGCCTCTGGAATATTGACTCGAACGCTGTGAGCCTGTGTGAACGACTGGTGGGTCAGGTTGGACATGAGCCCTAATGGCCATTGAACCCTTCGGCCCTGGCCTCGCCTAATCCATTTGCCCCCTTTAACTCAGTATTATTGCTAATGCTGAGGAACTAGTTTTTTTTTTTTTCCTCTTAATCTATTAATTATTATATTTTTAAATTAAAATTATAATTATGTATTAACGTATTTTGAATTATCACCAAAGTATCACTTTATGTGGTAAATTTTAAAACCATTTTGGAGCCCGTTAACTTTGAGGAAAAAAATAAATAATAAAAAAAAAATCTCCCAACGCAACATGCTATGAGGTTATGTATACGAGTGATATAGTTGCAAATCAAGGCAATGCACCATTGACGCAAGATGCATGTGGGAATTGTTATACCCGATTTTGGCCAATAAACATATATAATAATGTGCAAAATGTAACTATCACGGAGCACATTTATAAGTGAATAATGATATTCGTCCCGATTTGGTAGCTCGATCAAATTACATGAACAGTTTTTTTTTTTATCTAACGCTGACAAATATGGTTTATCAAAATAAAAACACTAAAACAAATTTCACTGTGTAACTTTACCTCACTTTTTGTTATTGTATTCATGAATTTTAGTTGGGAAGAATAGCACCTCAGGTTAGGTTAGCCATAACGTATTGTTACGGAGTTAGATTTCAGTTATACTAATTTATATGACACTTAATTATTAAAAATGAATTGAGTAAATTTTAAAAATTTTGAAAAAATTAACGGTAAAATAATAATAGGTAAATAAAAAATTTGAAAATATTAAAAAAATAAAAAATACAAAAGAGAATTTAATAAATAAGAAAAGTTTATTAAATTAAGTAATTTATTTTACAAATAGGTGAAGTTGATTATCTATATTTATTTTACCTTTTTTAACACATGATTACAATTAAATAATTTGAATATTTATATAAAATATTTTAAATAAATAATTATAGTAGTTTCTTCAAAAAAATTTTAAATATAAGTAATTCTACATACTTTTAATACTTTCCTTGTCATATTTTGCACAACAATTAGACTTGACAATGTCACTAGTCCATAAATATTCAATCTGATTTGATCAAATGATATATTTGTAACAATATACTTTAAATTCTTGTATGGTCTAGGAAAGAGGAATCCATATGGTACACACAAAGCCAGCCTAGTGTTCATTTTAATTTTCATTTCCTTGTTTTTTAGTTTTCATTTTTAGCATATTGTTTTGTTTTCAAATAGTCCAGGTGGCCCTTCTTTCTTGGTGATTCAATCACGCACCTTTTCTTGTTTCTATTCATTTGATTTTTGAGATGATCCAAAGTGTCTTCATCATGTTTTGGTGAGCAGGACCCTATATCTGATTATATGTTAAAGTCTTCCATGACTGCACATTTTGAGCATTTTATTTTAGATTTCTATTTTGATTATAACAAGAATAAATTCCAAATAAATAAATAAAAAACTCACTTAACCACGGGTATTCTCAGTTTTAAACATTTGGTTTGCATTCTTTAGCTTATTCTCACGGTTCGCTGCTTTAAGACGGAACATATGTCTATAAACTTTGGTTATCTGAAAAATAAGTAAAATGTACGCTTTTGGTGAAAAAAAAAAAATGGATATCCAGAAATAAACATATGTATAAAAAAATATATTAAAAATTTTTCTTTCAATTAAAAGAAGAAGTTATTTTCTCAATATTCTATTAGTAACACCAATATATTTTAAAGATTAATTAATTTTGTTCAAAAAAATTAATTTTTTTTCATAAAATAATAAGAGTAAAAAATATTACAAGACTAATATCACAGATAAATTATATATCAAATACGAATAAATTAAATATAATTTAACTTTCATATCTTATATTAAATAAAAAAAAATTTTAAATCATATAAATATTTCTTTAAACAACTTAATAAATTTCCTTCTGGGTAGAAAATCTATGCCGGTCCGACATAGACGTAACCTTTTAAGGAATGGCATTTAAAATGTTTCCTGTGGCTGAAATATGATTTTGCGTAAGCACACACGATAAGTGGCATTAAGAAGAAAACTAAAATATTAAATAACAATTTATTCAGGTTAAAAATTGAAAAAAAAATAAAATGATAACATTAATCGTTCAATAATGCATTAATTAAAACGCAGGATGGGCAAGAGAGGGGTCGGCGGTTAAATTGAAAAAGAACGAAAAAAGAGAGAGGTTAATGCTAAAACGATATCGGAGGGGCATTTCTTATGCAGTCAAATTAAATTATCCCGTCCGCGAGCTTTTGGCTCGTTGGATGGTTTTGTAGGCCGTAGTTTCCTTTGCCTTCCTCTCTTATCTGCAACGTTCAAGCTAAAATCCTGTTTTAATTTCGGCCAATTCCAGGAGCTTTAACCGCGTAGGCTGACGGTAAAATTATTATTCTCTTGAAGCAATGGTAGGATTCTTATTAATATTTCATTTTGATACCTACATTGTTGAGTGGCATGCGTGTGGCTTGTAATAACATCGTATTCCAAACCATTGTTGGTGAAATTATGAATGCACTTAGTAATTAAGCTTTTAGTGTATGTTGGCCAACCTAATCGATGGACTTTTATTTTTTTATGATGATAAAAAATTATCAATAACCAGATTTATGAAAATTATTAAAAAAAAATATGTATAATTTAAAAATATTAAAATATTTTAATAAACAAAAAAAAATGAAATGAAAAGATCAAAGATTCACAGGTTTTCCTTCCAAATGGAATATCCCATCTCCCATATTCACTGACATTATTTGCAACGTAGATATTAAGATTAAAACCTTCCGGGTCGGGTAACAGGAACTTAGAATCCGTTTCTATCGCCCATATATAAGACATTATGCACTTTCCGTCGGCAAGAAATTTTTTTTCCGGTGTGTCAGTAAATTAAAAATCTCAACGGAGTTGGAGTTTCGAGAAAGTTAAACATATGAACAGTCTTATCTATTTATTTACGGAATACTGTTTCCGCTAAACATCTTAATAGGACGGACACAATAATTGAGAAAAAATAAAATAAAAAAATCACGCCTGAAAACTGGAATATCTATGCCGTACTTAAGGTTCATACATCATAGGAAACACCGTCACCAGGCCGATGTGTTTCCAGGAATATCATAACCAATAACAGACGTTGATGAACTCTTCCAAATATTACACAAGGAGTACGGTGGCACTGCTTACAAATGAAGAGAAGTGTCAATATCATCAGAAGCAGAATCATCAAATCTGTTAAACAGATTATTATTATTATTATTATTATTATTATTATTAGCCTGTTTTTTTTCAGGCCATAGACTCATGGTCAAGACAGCCGGGGTCTCCACGCAGCGAACATCCTGTTGCTTGGTCTGCGTCAGGGAGTCCGGCCACAGAGAAAGTGAAACGTGGGGCGGCGGTGGTCTTGGTTGAACTATCGCCCCAGGTTGAAAGAACAGCCTGCTGTCCGGCTCGTCCAACTCGGTGGGGTTATACCATTTTGGCTCAGCTAGTGCTTTTGATAGCTCTCTTCCCTCTCGCATCTCCTTTACTCTCTGTAGCTTCCTAAATCTTTCTTGCAGTAAAGCAATGGAGGAACGGATGGCAACAGGTTCATTGCCGGAACTGCCCATTTTGTGTGGGTAGGACCAGGAGGAGGAGGAGGTTATGTGTAATGTGAGTCTGTTTTCTTTATGGGGTTGGGTGTTAGTGTGTGAGCGTGTGAGTCTATATATAGTAAATAGGAATCTCGGCACGGTTGATGTTCTGTATACGGTAAATTTGAACGATATTCCCGAGAGAATTCCAAAGGGCATAACCAACGAAGGAGAATCGGCAGGTAAGAGGCAAATTCCAAACGGAAAAAGGTTAGAATAGCCAATCTAGGGGGTGGGGGAGGGTTGAGTTTTGTTGGAGAGTACGTGAGGGAAGTGGCAAAAGGCATTGTTGGCATGCTAAAGGATGCAAAGAAGTGTCCAAACCAATGTTGACATTAGCAAATGGAAGGGTGTGCTTGGAGGAATATAAGATGGGTTGGATGATGCTTCGTTGGCTCGCCTCCTCTGAAGAGATGGCTTTTTCAATGGGGTTTTGACTTTTAATTAGCAAATTCATATATTAAATGATCAAACAAGGTTCTTAAATTTGTCCCCGAAAAAAGGGTTCCCTACAAATGTGATGTTTACGTATCATCTAATTTTAACGGGAATAACTGTCTATGGTTATGGGAATTTGACCGACAAGGGCCGAGGGAGTAACTTTCCCTTTCTGAAATGTTTTTTTCTCACCGAGGGAAAAGCGAGTGGAGGAACAGTTTTGAGTAGGAGGAAGACAAGTTTGGCAAGTGTTGGCAGATGCAATAACAGTTCTGACCTCATCATGCTTTGATTGGAGTTGAACAATAATAATGTATGGACAAGACACAGTATCCCAGCCCCACGTACAGTCTCACTCTAATCTTCTCTTTAGTTTGTCTTGGAGTTTTTGGATGGGCATGGCATTCAGAAGCCAAAAGCTGCAGACGCTAATACTTGTGATTACTAGATCGGAATTGGATGCTTCTTTTGTTCAGAATGTTGCCAAGGAATCCCCCACGCCCCACTATTATTTTGTGGGAATTTCGATCTTTGAGAGAGGTACGTGAATCAAGAAGATGGGGAAAAAAATGTGGAGTTTTTAGACGAGGCGTGCAATGTAATCGAATTTCTACCCTAAGTTTACAATTGACCTGTTTCAGCCGGGAATAAATAAATGGAAGCAATTTGTAGTCGGGGTGGGGAGGGGGGATACTGGTGAGTCCAGAGCTGAGCCAGGTCAGAATCGAATGCCCAAAAGACTATTCATTCATAATATGCGTTCAACGGAACTCAACATTTTTTTAATATTGTGTTTTGCCCATCTCATTTAATCCCGCCCAACTCGCCGGCGATAACTCAAACTCACGACTAGTAGTAGGGTGCAACAAGACAGTGTTGCTATACTTCCCGACAAGTTGACGTAGTAATGACAACAGGCTAGTAGCGTGCTACAGAACAGTGTCGCTAGTCTCTCTAATGGGCTACCATAACGACGATGGTCATAGACCAGTGGCGTGCTACAGAAACAATGTCGCTAATCTCTTCAAAAATAGTTCACTTAGAACTCTCGGTTTTTTAGTATGACGTAACGAAATGGATGCACCATCCTACTGATTTAAAATTTGAGAATAGTCGAGGTTTTGATACCTTTAATCATCGGCGCATAGTTGAGCATGGTAATCCAACTTTCGATTCATCCTGTATCGCACTAAAAGTAATTTATTTGAAGTTCTCGATTACTTGACACCCCTATATCACTTATTATTTCTATCAATTGAATGGTCCGATAAAATATTCAAATTGCAGCGATACGAACAATGTGTCGCTGACGGCTTTGCGAGAAGTTCACTGAACAGCCAACTGTTTTAGTGGTAGTCAGTGGATTTGCTGCTTTCATATACGGTATACCATTTCCTCGCCTTTATGCTTCCCGAGTTACAGCTGCGTTCATGTTGCATTCGCTTCATGGGTTATGTCCGATGCAGGTAGATGCGTAGAGCAGGGACAAGGGTAACCCAATCCCCTGGTATTATTGATCAGGCTTAAAGCCCGAAGCCGTCTTGGCATCGTTAATTATTAGATAATAACATTTGACCCAAAGATGATTGGGCATTGAGTTTTGTTATGGGGTCATTATCTGGGCCCAACCCGAAGTGAAAATAATGATTTGAAGCCCCACCCAATATGATTTCGGCAACCATGGACCCATCTTCAATCAAGCAGCACAGCGGATCGATCCATGCACCGATCACGAAATGAGAGGAGTTTTGCCGGACCCAGATGGAAAGACCACAAAATGAGATCATAGAAAGCTTTGTTGATGAGAGTAGAATCGTTTTTCCTTTTTAACTACAAAAGGGGTATCCGCCATTGTAATACAGAAGGATTATGTAATTTCGTTGGCAAGGGCTATGGAAAAGTGTGATGTGACCTTTTCTTCTTTTCTTTTCTTTTTTTTTTTTTAAATTTGAAATATAGTTTTTTTCTTATTTGGCACATATTAAAAAAAAATTAGTATTTTCGTGGGTCATTATTGTCGTTGGAAATTTTGTGGTAAATCATCAATCCAGTAAGATATCGAATGGTTCGGATTTTTCTATACTTGATCGGGATTTGTCTCTTCAGATTCTGCAACGATCATAAATTTCAAATTTCATAATGGGCGGTCAAAAGGTCAACCAACTAGGTTTTGACAAGTCAAATGTCTATTCAAGCAAAAAAATAAAAAAATAAAAACAAATAAACAACCAAACAAACGCAGGAAGTTTTATAATTATAAGAAGGTTAATTGATGTTGCAGTAAGATGGGAGAAAATATTACTTAAACTTAATAATACTTAAATAATAATTTTTTTGTAAAAAAATTTAATAAAAATATCAATGAATAATTTTCGCTCTTTAATACATAATTACAATAATTAATAGACTTGTAATATATTTTCTCTTAAAAAAATTAAAATAAAAGTAACCTAATGTTTTTATTAAGTTTAATTATTAACTACATATATTATAAAAATAAATAAGTAGTGTTTCTTTTTTTTAATAATAATAATTATTATTATTATTATTAAGCTAACTGCCAAAGGTCGGTAAAAATGATCAAAGGACTTTTTAAGTTCAATTGAAATAGGGAAAGAAAATTTAATTGTAATTAATATCTAAGCCTAGAACCCTAGATTTTACCTTAAATTTTATATTTAATGGCCACCGAATTATACCTATTTGGTCATAACCGAAAAACTTTACATAAAAAGTCCACTAATTAATAATTACAATGGGATAAAATGATAATATTTCCTTTAGTGAGTCAAATCACAGAAGTAAACATGTGAAATGTGGGCTGGATGGCCATGGCGCGGTCCATTCATATCTTGATGAACGGTGATAACACAAAAGCATATTTCCACAAAATCTAGTAGTTCATCAGCATAGCACCACGCACAAACCTCTTAAAATTCCAGGCACTTCTTTTATTTATTTATTTATTTATTTTTTTATCTGCAAAAACATCATATAATATAAATATATATAACAAAATGTCTCTCATTTAGGCTCTTCTATCGTGCAGGTATTATCTTAGTTATAAAAAAAATAAAAAAATAAAAAAAGAATTAGCCTAACATACATGTCCATCTGTATCCATGGCTTAATAATTTATACCCTTACTAACATGTACTAAAAATCGAAATTTAAAAATTGAGTTTTGGATCGCTGAAATGGACGATAGGCAACCTCATACGACATGCCCAACGGGCTTCTCGAGGCCCAAAAGTAACCTTTCTCGGCCCAATACCCATTCATCGTCTATCAACTCGTCCGCTTGTTACGCAAGAGTAATGTCATTTGGGGGAAAGCCTCGGAGAACGACGGAGACGGAGAGCGTGATAGAGCAACGGCTGCAAAGATGAACACGGACATTACAGCGTCGGCTAAACCAGAATACCCCGTGATAGATCGCAACCCACCATTCACCAAAGTTGTGGGTAACTTCAACACCCTCGATTACCTCCGTTTCGCCACCATCACCGGCGTCTCCGTCACCGTCGGCTATCTTTCCGGTCTCGCCATCCGCCCTCCTTCTATTTTTCCAGATTCTCGACAACTCTTTACTTGTAAATGCTAATGGGGTTTCCTTTTGGATTGTTGTAGGAATAAAGCCAGGGATAAAGGGGCCATCAATGGTGACTGGAGGGTTGATAGGGCTAATGGGGGGGTTCATGTACGCCTACCAGAACTCAGCGGGTCGACTCATGGGGTTTTTCCCCAACGAGGGCGAGGTTGCTCGTTATCAGAAACCAGGTTTCAACAATTAGAAATTTTTCAAAACTCTGTCTTGCTTTGTTAGTTCCGCCGTAATCGCGATTACAATAAGCGGGTTTTGTATTGGATTTGTCATCTTGCACTTTTGCGCTGTAACTTTACCTCCTCGTGTTGATACAACTGTTAAGAGGTTCGTTCCAGTTTTCGGACTTGGTTCAGTGGCAAATTTGAAACTTTTAATTAAGAATTTGTTTCCGATTATTTTGTGCTTTGGAATCACGGGTTGGGTTAACATTTGAAACCAGATAGCTTAGTTCGTGAATTGAGTCTTGTTAAAGACGATGGCTAAAGCTTTCCAACTTGGTTTAAGTGTTGCATTAGCGCCAGTTTTGGCTTAGATGTACTTTGGGAATTTACAGCTCAAGATGGTTGTCTGATGTTTGTTGTTATTTGCAACCCGGTATAAAATAGAGCTAGTTATGACCTCCACAGCTATCATTGCCGGGATTGGAAACTTGTGTTACTAAGTAGTGTTTTCAGGGCTTGGTGTTTGGTCCTTTTGTATGTTGACATTGGTTTTCTAGAATTTGTCTGTCACTAGTACATTTTCGTTCTATTAGTTCAAATCTTGTTTTGGTAGGTTCACGGCAATTGGGGTATCCTGTTTGCACTACTTCAGCAATGCATTGCCATCAGACCACCTGTTACTGGTAGTTTTGATGAAAACATTATGATGGTTTTATTACAATAATATGGATTTAACTGATCTAGGTCTTCTGATAAATTTTGATGATTTGGTTCTGCACCGACCAAATGCAACCTGCTTTTTGTTTGCTGGTGCTAACGTTGGGACAGTTCATGGTCAGGTTATGTTTGATTTGTTCAGTCAAAGGGAACCTTTCAGTTCTTCCGATATTCATTTCCATGGTATGAAAGATTCGGGAGAGTTTGTATGATAACCTGAGTGCTTGAGGGAAATGGTAAATATGAAGTCGCAGCTGACCCAAAAGCTTTTATGCTAGTTATGTTGTGTGGGTGTCAGTGGCCGAGTAAAGGGTTGTAGGTCTCTAGTTTACAAGTTAACCAGGATGGTAGTGACCGATATATTTGGGTGTTTTAAGCCTCATTCTGTTGGTAGCATTGATATAAAAACCTTCTACTGTTATTTGTCTGCACCACTCTTGTGTACACAAGAAAAACAAGCAAAAGGAGATCAAAAATAACTTTTTTTTCACAAAAAAAAAGCCCCCTCATCCCTCTCTCGGCGTTGGCGGCGATCTCTGCTATATATAAATGTCTGTTTAAGGATTGTTTCTCAAACACCCGACGCGGTGGGTGGTTTTCCGAAATTTCTTTTAGGAATCTGATGTCGTTGTTTTTAATTTTTTTGCTTTTCTTCTTTTTCTTTTAATTTTAATATTCGTGATTTTTCTTTTTATTATGGGGCCTGGTGCTGGTTCTGCTGGTGAGTTAAAATCTGACGGGGGATTCCCGTCGAGCAGCCCCTCCGTTGACGATGGCGCAGGCCTCATATTACATCGCCTTCCGTAGCGGCGTTGCTGCCTTTGCAATTTGGTAATAGCCGTGAAACATACATTTTTTCATAAATGGTTCTCGCTTTTGCGTTGGAAGAGCCAAACATGCGGCGACATGGACCCAAGGGTGAGCACGATTGTACTCGTTCCTTTCTTTCGACAATTTGTTGTTGATGGTTGTGACCTTTCATCCGGTACATATAGGCAATAATGTAAACTTTGATTATCGAACACCTAAAAACATGGACCTCCAATACAATCTGAAAAAAAAATCAAGGATCGTGAAGGGTCATACTTAGACAAGGTTGCTTGATCTTTTGCAACATAAATTTACGCAAAGATTCAATTCTTTGTGAAATGAAATCAATTTCGTCAATTTTTGCTATCCTCATGTTCTGTGAAACACCGTGGCACGAGAAGCAGCCGTCTACGAGCCTCCTCACCCATGAGCCCGATGAGATTGAATGGCTTTGACAGAAATGCACAATGCCGAGTAGTCCTACCCCGTCAATTTTAAGGCACTAGAAAAAATAATAAAAAGATAGTAGTATACTCGACCAAACCAACAATGACAACGGACAATACTAACTTAACCCATTGCAAATGGTAATGGAACTGACAATACGAACCTTATTGCAGATGGTAATGGTAATTGAATATCTTACGTGGCGTCGAAGGTTAGAAACAACAACTAAACCATTCCTTTACAAGTCCGATGGCTCCCCAGATTCTGCTCTCTTCCACCACATTATTTTCCCTTCTTGTCTTTGAGTACTGCTCTTTCATTTTATACTTCCCTCTAGTTTGTACCACAAGAGAGTTCTGATGGTTTCACCGAAAAAGGGAAAAAGGGAAAAAGAGAAAAGAAAGTTTTGATGGTACCCGCGTGAATAGGCCAAGAAAGGAAGAACAGACAAATAATGGAGAACACTGAGAGAGTTTCCGCCTAATGAAATAATGAAGTTGAATTTCCATCTAATTTCAATGCAAAGATTGGTCTGACTTCATCTAATTCCATCTAATTTCAAATAATGTTAAGCAGTGCTTTACAAGATGTAGACAAAACCAATCTGACTTCTGGTAGAGCAGGACGAAAATGTAATCAACCAAAGCACTCAAAAAGGAAATGTTCCATCCTAATCTACAATTCTGTCCTGATGTTACAAGCAACCCGATCCTTTTAGCCTAATCTGAAGGTCACATAAAGCAAGTCACTTGATTATAAACTTCATGGGTAATAAGATTTGAGCAACTAACTCGCATTGCAGAAATATGCATGTTCCATTTGTACATCTTCAACGAACTTCTTATATGTACAGTCCTTCCTTCCCGGGTTAATGGCCACATCAATAAACAAGTTAGCAACTCCATTGACTATCTAGCCATTCTAAGAAGCAAATATGGAACGCTCACCCAATGTTCATGGAAGCATTTCTGTTGAGATACACCTTGTAAGAGCAGCTCAATCTTCTACTTGAGTCCTTTCTTGCTATCCCAGTACTCACTTGCAGTCCTGAGGGACCTTGGAATAAGTCAAAATGCATCACAAAAAGACAAAAATGTGAAGCCAGTTCTTATCATCAACATGTACATATTAATACATTTCCAGAGACCTTTAATACAATCCATGTGATTCTCAAAGCCAGCAGTCCACTTCTCAACTCATTTGGAGTCCACAGCTTCAGAGGTCTGACCAAAGATGGTTAATTAAAGCATATTACTTTTGGGATGGAGTCAAGGTATTAGTGTCAGCTAAAACTTGTTGACCATGATTTTTGCAAAATGCAACAATGTCAGAAGGGCAAAGGAGATCCATCCTCCAAAAGCAGATGCCACCTTACAATCACTCAAACTGAGAATAAGACAAGGCAGGAATCTCCTTTTCACTTTCTTTCGTAAAATTTCTGACCAAGATATACCATGTCACATCATTAGGTACAAAGTCACTCTTGACTCCTCTATGGAGGAGTAAATAGGCATCATGAAGCATTCCCCCTCTGCAATGCCAGCAAATCAATGTGTTGTAAGTAATAGCATCCGGTTGTATTCCTTCAACCTGCAATTTATTGAAGAGATTCAGTGCCTCCTGAAGGCGTCCCCTCTTGCACAAACCATTGATCAGGGTATTATAGGTGACTATGTCTGGTGCAAACCCTCGATGGATCATATCCTGCAAAAACTCTAGAGCATCCTGTACTTTACCAGTATTACAAAGGCCATTAACCAATATATTACAGGATATGTTACTGGGCATTGTACCTTTCTTCATCATTTCCTCAAATAAACCCCATGCTCTTTCAACAGCCCCAGCTTTGCAGAACGCCTTCATTAGGCCATTATAGGTGATTTCATCGAGAAGGCACCCTCTAAATAACATCTCATTCACCAGCTTAAGTGCATCGTGAATTGCATTTCTCCTCAAAAAAGCAAGTATTAATGTGTTGTAAGTTACACTATTAGCAATGACACCCTCTAATAGCATATCTTGATACAGTCCCAAGGCATCATCCATTCTGTCAACCTTGCACAGACCAAATATTAGTGTATTAAATGTATATATATCAGGCTTACACCCTTTGCTTGACATTTCGCCGAGCATGTACAGAGCTTCATGAACATTTCCCTCCTTGCATAAAGCGCACATAATGGTGTTATATCCCACAGTATTTATAGCAAGGCCCTTGGCCAACATCTCATTAACCAGATGACCAACATCATCTAGTTTGCCTTTTTTGCAAAATCCATCAATTAAGGTGATGTATGTGATTTCATTGGCTTTGCATCCCTGAATAGCCATCTCATTAGTCAAATCAAGAGCAGAATCCAGAAGTCCCTTCTTGCAATACCCATGAATTAGAATGTTAAAAGTAAAGACATCAGGGGTGCAGCCATTTTTAAACATCCGGTCATAAAGAAACGCATTAGCTTCATTCAATCTGCCACTCTTCACATACCCTTTAATTAAGATATTGAAGTGCACAGCATTTGGACTAGGAACTTTGTTAAACAATGCCTGTGCTTCATCTATTCGCCCTGCTCTGCATAATCCTTGCATTAGAACTGCATAAGTGATATCATTCGGAGTAAACCCTCGGAGAAGCATGCGGTCAACCAATTTTGCCCCCTCATGAATCCGGTTGAGTCTGCAGAAACCATAAATAACATCATTAAAAGTATCAACATCAGGAATGCAACTCATCAGGAACATTTCTTCCAAAAGCTTCCATGCCTCGTCCACTCTATCTCTCTTTGCAAGTGCACATATCAAAGTTTGGTACACAATTGAATTTGGCACACACCCATATCTTGTCATATTCTTGAGCAGTGAGCACGCATGATCAACCTCGTTAACCATACAAAATGCCTTCATCACCACACCAAATGTGTAAACAGTGGGGACAACGCCCTTACCCAACATCTCATAAAAAACATTGGATGCAACGCTAGGACAATTACTAGCCACCAGTATATCCAAAACAACATTATAAGATCTAAAAGTTGGTTCGCAAGAATAATCACCCTCCATATCCAACAACAACCTAGTAGCTTGCCCAGGGAGGCCAGCTTTCCCATAATATTTCATAATCACAATGAAAAGGGACTCTCTAAAAACAATTCCTTCCTCTTTCATCTGAAATAACAGCCTATCTATAACCTGAAACTCCCTGGCCGCTCCAAGCTTATCGATCAACACATAATACACCTCAAACGAGTGGCAATACCGCTTCTGGGAACCTGCCCATTGGAACACCTCCAACGATGTGGGCACGTCAATAGGCAACTCGAGCAGCTTGCAAAGCTGCAACGGAGTAATTCGACTAAATGATCTTCGAAGCTCTTTGATGTCAAATGGTTTGAGCAATCTTTCCCAATCGGTCCCGTGTTCAGACCCATCATCCTTAAACTTGCTATCACTGTAATATCTACAAGACCCAGATGGGAAAATTGCCAAAGAGGCCGAAAATGGTGTCTTGCGGCAACATTTCAGGGTTTTGCTCACATGGGTAGCGAGCTTCGGTCCTTTTAGCATTAGCATACAACAAGAACCGACATGGGTTACTGACAACTACGGGCAACGCAAAGCAATTCTTACAATAAGAAAAGGGACTCACTATCACTTACCGAATCGAAGATTGCGAAGTTCGGACAGTAAGCTCTCTTGTTTCTATCCAAGTGAGGTGTAGTAATGTTGAATTTGTCGCGGACGTTTTGGCTTCTCCGCCGCGATCCGCCGTGGGCGAGTGAAGTAATTGGCGGCGTTCAGGGTTTAATAGAAAAACGGCAAGGTTTTTAATATGAAACGGCAGCTACTTATACAATATCAGAATGGTGATGTGACCATTGTACCCCCGTTTCCTCTAAGGTTTATGGACAACACTCCTCTTTTGACTTGCATTACACATAAGTCAATATAAAATATTCTTTCTATCATTTTATTTTTTTGAGGTTAAAATGAAAAATGTTGGATTAGGCCGATACTAGCTTCTAACGACATGTAGAGAAAGCCCACACAACAACGCTAAGTTGAAATCGGACGACGCATCCGCAGCAACGTTTTAGATGTTGCCATTAAGATGTTGTTATCGAGACAATTTTCTTTCGCACATGAAAGACATAAAATTTATGGAAGCTGGCTGGGTTACTCCCCCCTTCTACACCCAAAAAGGGAAAAAAAAATTATGAAAGCTGTGAAGAAGGCCAATAATCAAAGCCATTTACGAAGCTTGGCAATGCTGATAAGAAATGTGATTGTAATACCAATATGAAAATATGATATAAAATAAATATATTAATATATAAGACTCTCACACCGTAATTATATGAAAAAAGTTCAAATACACCGTTTTTGTGACTTGAACCTTTGACCTCAGATCAAATGGATTATTT
This sequence comes from Bruguiera gymnorhiza, assembly GCA_020883675.1. NCBI lineage: Eukaryota > Viridiplantae > Streptophyta > Magnoliopsida > Malpighiales > Rhizophoraceae > Bruguiera > Bruguiera gymnorhiza. Next base: position 238,167 of record JAIRCJ010001062.1, on the reverse strand, counting down.
TTGTTTTGTCCAAATACAATTTCCCCCTTTTCATAAACCCAATAATAGAACAAACATATCCAAGTGTCTAGCAGTTATCACCGTGTATACAGCATTAGTCACAATACAGCATTAGTCACAATAGCAAAGATAGACAGATGCCCCCCACGAGAGTAGTTGATCTACACCCGAGTCTGCACTGAAACATCCGAGATCCCAACACCGTTCTTGCTGCCCCCCACAGCTACTTGACCACTGATATAGTGCTGCTGCCACACAAGCATGCGATCTCTGCGTTGCCTATCAGTTCTGTTTGTGTCTCCTCAATCTTCACATTATGCACCCAATCCGCAGGGAGAATAATTTGGACAACCAAAACTCCTTCTGCCAACAATGTTTTAATCCAGTGTCAAAAGTAGAGAAACAGAATTTGAAAGGACTGCAGTACGGAATGAAGCCACATAATGACTGAATGGTTAAGTATTGCCGTAATGGGTTTAATATATACCTCAAATAGTGTCCATCCAGGCCAGCAACTAATATAGTTTTGCCATCATGATCAACAACTTCTTGGCAGAACTCATAGGTCTTCAAAAAATTGCCCCTCATCAAAACAAATCATGCCTGGCTGCACCCATGTAGCTTAATCACGAGCCTTTTACCAAGTCTACACTAAAATTAAAAAAGCCATAAAGAAATGCACACACATGCACATGCAGTCATGACTTCATAAGTTCCTATTGATTCCACATGTAAATTCAATTCACATAATAAATACCTTGAGTTGACCTTAAAACTGACATGTATGAGAGCAGTGAGGAATGTGCCATACCTACAGGGTAGGGCCATTCTACATTCTTGAAGAATGTTATAATGACTAAGCAAACAAGTGATTTTTCAAGTACGAGATTCCACAGGTCACTTAATGTGCCTTACCTGGCATTAGGTCCTTTGAGCATCATGTATTTCAGGATGCTAAAGTGAACTTAAATAAATTCCATCTTCTGAATGGCTCAAATAGCCCTGCTCCTTCAAAGCATATGCAAATATTGAAATGCAAAGAAATAAGCATCTGTTTGTGAATTAATGCTCACTTATGTTGGGAGTATAGCCTGAATCCTTTATGGTGCACATTATTTTAATAATTGTCTCCCTCAATTCCTCAAATTTCCTATGTGAACTATCTCCCATTAGGAACATGTGGACCTCTCCTTGAACATCAATCCTGCTGTAAGCAGGTTCCTTCATTATTCCTGATTCTCTCATCATACCCCTAACTTGGGCAACACCATCCCAAAAACCAGAAGTGGCGTAAGCATTACAAAGGACTACATACTTTCCAGCATTTGCCGGCTCCAACTCAAAGAATTTATTAGCTGCCAGCTTTATGAGGTTCGTGTCTCCATGAATTTTACAGGCACCAAGCAAAGCACCCCACATAACAGAGTGTTCCTTACAAGGTGAGTTCAGAACAAACTCATAAGCTTCTTGTAACCTACCTGCACGACCTAGAAGATCGACCATGGATGCATAATGTTTCCTTCTGGGCTGGATTCCATAATCCTTCTTCATTGATGAGAAGCATTTCCAACCTTCATCAACTAAACCTCCATGGCTGCAAGCAGAAAGGACTGCAAGAAAAGTAACATAATTTGGCTTGAAACCTTCTTTTTTCATCCTATGAAATAATTCCAAAACTTCTCCAACTTTTCCATGTTGACCATAACCAAGTATCAACGAAGTCCAGGTTATTACATTTTTGTTTAATGATTCATCAAAGACCTTGTGTGCATCTTGGAGATTGCTGCATTTGAAATACATATCCATGAGGGCACTGTTGACTACAACATTTTCCCTAATCTGGCACTTTATCATGGAAGCATGTACTTGCTTCCCATGCATAAGAGTTGCCAAAGCAGCACATGCTTTAAAAACTGAAGCAAAGGTATATTGATCTGGTTTGAAGCCCTTTTGTATCATATTGACATAAAGTATTATTCCCATATTTCCAAGCCCTTTCTGCACATATCCAGCTATCATTGCATTCCAAGCAATCAGGCTACTCTCCATCAACTTATCAAACAACGCATGCATGGCCTTCAAATCCCCAGATTTTGCATGCAAAATCAATAATTTTGTCTCCAGATATTCATTAGCGGTATAACCAGTAACAATCATCTGTGCATGGATCCTTAACCCTTTCTTATACTGTTTCTCGAATAAGCATTCTTGCAATAAAAGAGCATACGTCTCATGGTCCACTTTCAACCCTGTACGGCATAATAGACCCACGGCTTCACTCAATCTCCCCGAATAACAAAGACCCTTTAATCTTTTATCCAATTGGAGCATTGCTTTAACCTGAAAGCTGGTAATATCTAACCGGTGATAACCACAATCCATTAGTCAAACGAGAAAACTTCAACACAACCAAGAGTATCCTAATTTTCACGACAAAAATCAGATCGAATTAAAACAATATCCAAAGAAAGATACCTATAATCCCAAACCCAAGTCACAGAGCAACAACAACTGAAGAAAAAGAACGAGTAATAAACTGCAAACCTGCCATGGTCACTTTCGGATTGGACACGCCGGAGAATGGTAGTTGTCTTGCCAGCGAGGATGGGGCCGCCAATGCGGCAAAGTTCGCCGGAGGAGGAGACGGCTTTTGATTGGAGACATCGTCTCCAGATCGAAAAGATTGAGGGGGACTCGGATGAAACCACAGTGGGTTTAATGGAGAGAGAAGTGGAAATTTTGAAAGCTGTGGGGTTGGAATTCGAAAGAAGATTAAATTTCGGGGGAAAAGAGAAAAGAAGAGAAGGAGGAGCCTGCTTTGAGACGGGGGAGGAGAAGAATGGGGATAATAGAGACTTCATGCTTGATTTTGTTAACATTGAGACGGAAAGAAATGGACTTTTATTGCATTTTTGCCATTTTTAGGGTTTTAAGGGTTTTGGGTTTTGCACGGACAGAGACAGGGAGAAACAGAGAGGGCCGAGACGGCCGAGAGCTCTGTTTCTCCAAATAAAGAAACAAGTTCAGACCTTTCTTCAAAACTTTCCTACAATTTTGTTCAGATTGGTTTTTTCCCCAATTATTTATTGGAATTGTTTATAATATTCATCTCTTTTTAAATATATAATCAATATGCAATATGATATTTTTTATAGGTGTATATTTATCTCGCATTAAGACTTTCTGAGTTTAGATGATATTTGATATTTTTTTATTATAGTTGATATTTTAAAAGTTGAAATTAAAAAGGGTCTAATCCAAAAGGAAAAAAGAAAAAAAGGTAAACTGATTCTTTCTATAGGGGTAAAATTAACCCTTAGCAGTAATTTAAAACCAAGAGGTCAACCGTAAATCCAAAAGGTAATATATATATATATATATATATATGAAGAAGAAGAAAAGAAAAAGACAAGAAAAATAAAAGCAATAAATTTGTCCAAAACTCAAATGTCAAAAGTCACCATCCATGGTCTTCATCTCTAACTTTCTTACATTGTTACACGAGAGGATAGCCAACCCAACCCCACTTGTCTCTCACGCAATCACTATATATACATCCATTTCTTTTAGCAAGCCATTTTCTCTCTCTGGCACCTCCATCTTTCTCTGTCTTCATTTCTATCTGTGCAAAATACATAAAATCCATCCGTCACTTTTATTGAAAGAATAGGATATCCAATTCTATATTAACTGTAATTACAAAAACAAAGACAGATAAAAGGGGAGAGCAGAGACAGATCAAAGGGGAGAGGCAGAGAAAGAGAGAGAGCGAAAAAAAGAGGGCCTCTCTCGCCCTCTCTCTTCTTGTTGTGCCTCTTCTCAGATCTTAGATTCTCTCAGTTTCTTATCTGGATTGTTTTTCTCTGGTAAAGGCTTCAATCATAGAATAAAAAATAAAGCTTTTCCTTTTTTTTTTAATTTTTCTTTATCATATAAACTGTGCTGAAATTTCATGGGTTTTTTATCCTGTAGCGTTTTTTCTTCAAAGTTTGCATCTTTTTCTTTGTTACGTAGAATCATAGAATGTTTTTAAACGTTGAAAGATTATATACACCTGTGGATTGAATCCAAGAAAGCCCATTTCTTACATAGACGTGTAAATTTCCGAGCTTTGTTTTATTCCTTTTAAAATGTATTTTTATTTTCACTTTCTTCAATCTGCATTCTCTTATAACTTATATGATTATTCCCAACATCATGGGATTATGTTCTATGTCGTCTGAGGTATATGTGGTACAATTGAGATCCGATGTTTGATTGGTTCAAAACAACAAAAATTAAAATCCGATGATGAGATATTAATTTTGGCGGTTTACTTGTTTTCTTTTCTTTTACTTTGTTGGTTGACCTGCTGATGGGATTTGTATGCAGAATGGAAATGGAATCTGGAAAGCTATTCATTGGTGGTATTTCATGGGACACAAATGAAAACCGCCTTAGAGATTATTTCCAGGCTTTTGGAGAGGTCGTGGAAGCTGTAATAATGAAGGATCGGGCTACAGGTCGTGCCCGTGGCTTTGGTTTTGTTGTTTTTGCAGACCCTGCTGTTGCTGAGAGAGTTTTGATGGAAAAGCACCTGATAGACGGTAGAATGGTGAGTGGCTGGTATTGATATCAATACTATAAAGGCAACTGATCATTTCTTTCGCTCTCTCTGCCTTTTTTTTCAATTTGGTTCGTCGCAGTACGGGATTAATCTCATCAACTTGAATCAATGTGCTTCCTCTTACAATTTAATTCATACTGCAAGGTTTGCCAAGAATATAGGTTTGTTCTATCACAATACAATAATTTCTGCAAGAGAATGTATTCCCCAGGCACCCATTAATTTTTTTTCCTGGAAGAAGAGACGGAGGAATGTTTCTAGCTAAAAGTTACTACAGAACAGTACAACTGAGATGCAAATATGTATAGTGTTCAGAAGGATCATATGGCACATGAGCATCAAAGGCATTATTGGTGTCATATATGATACTTTTGTAACCTTAAACAATGTTTAGAGACTTAAAGGTTGAAACTTTTATCCGTAGTAGCACATCAATAGGAGGCTGCCATGATAATGATGCTATTTAGAAATTTCAACTGATGTTATACATGGCTTCTCAAGAGCCAATTCTATTTCAGGGCATACTTAGTTGTCAATTCTGTAACTTCAGATAGTGCATCTAAGTGGTGCTGTTGCTAATTTTTGCTAGAGACCTGTCAGATGCCTTAATTATGTTAGGCTGGCAAGAGTTTATGGTATCTTGAGAGTTAAAACAGCCCATAGTCACTTATTCAGGGCTCATCACTGTTGATCTTTATAAGTGCACATTGTTTGCAATATGAATGACAAATTATGTGATGTGAAGAATGAAATTCATTTATCTACTTTATTGCCTATCATATGATGCAAGCATTGTAAGGATGCATCATAAGAAATTACCGGCAATGTACATAAGGAGAAGGCTGAGGGATTATCCATTTTGAGTTAGTTTTCCTAATTTTGAGTATCTCTGGCTGATTTTGTAAGCATGGAGCATGTTTACAGTCTTTCATCCATTGTTGATGGGTTTCAAACTTAAGGAGTCCATTATTTTGGAGAATGTATCCATTTTCCCTACTATGTTTCTTCCTTCTCAGGTTGAGGCAAAAAAGGCAGTTCCTAGAGAGGATAAAAATATTTTGAACAGAGACAATAGCAGCATCCATGGATCACCTGGTCCTGTCCACACAAAGAAGATATTTGTAGGTGGTTTAGCATCCACAGTCACCAAGAGTGACTTTAAACGGTACTTTGATCAGTTTGGGGCAATTACAGATGTTGTGGTGATGTATGACTACTACACTCAAAGGCCAAGAGGTTTTGGATTTATTACTTATGATTCTGAGGAAGCAGTAGATAGGGTGTTGCACAAAATCTTTCATGAACTTAATGGTAAAATGGTTGAGGTCAAACGGGCTGTACCGAAAGAATTATCTCCAGGGCCAACTTGGAACCCATTGGGTGGATATAATTACAGTCCCAGCAGAGTCACCAGCTTCCTCAATGGTTACCCTCAGGGATACAGTTCAAGTTCCATTGGAGGATATGGAGCTAGAATGGATGGTAGGTTTAATCCTGTTACCATTGGTCGTAGTAACTCTTCTCCAATGAGTGCTGGTTATGGGATGGGTCTGAATTTTGATCAGAATTTGAGTCCAAGCTACAGGGAAAACTTAAGCCTTACTTCTCACCTTGTCTATGGACGATTGAGCCCTTCTTACAGTGGAAGTTCAAGTAGGTATGGTAGCCCAATTGGGTATGGTGGAGGCCAGGAGGGAGTTAATTCCATCTTAAAACAGAAAGCTCAAAGTTTGTTGTGCAATGAGAGTATCAACCATTCTTCAAATTATATGAATTTTAGTGCTTTAATGGCTTCTGGAAGAGGGAACTCAGGAATGGGTCCCCTTGGGGGTATTGAAGCATTATGGGATTCCTCTGTTAAGTCTGGGCGTGGCATTGCCGGTGCAACATATAGCAGTGGCAGTTTCAGTAATGGCAGTGGAGATTTTAATGTAGGTTTAGGAGCTGTAGGGTATGGAAGAAGCAGTGAGATAAGTGTTGCACCAGTAACATCTCTTGTTACATCGAAAGGTGATTATGACAGGGCTTATGCAGAAATTTATGGGAATGGTTCATTGTATGGAGATCTTACCCGGCAGTCTTCATCTCTGGAGTTACACCACCCTAGTTCATTTGGTTTTGGACATGGCAATGCAGCCTCAGATGTTATCACCAAAAATTCTGCTGGATATGTTGGTGGATATGGTGTTGCCAATAGACAACCAGATAGTGGTAAGTTCATCTTTTCTGCTCTATGTTGTTTCCCTTTTCTGCCAATCCATCTCTGCAATTTCTTGATTTATTGGATACCTAGAGACAGCGCTATCTAGAGACCTGAAATATACTCCTTGCTACATCTAGTGCATTGAGACTCCCTTTTTTGTAGTAAATATGTTTCTTCTCTACAAATGCACGTTAATTGCTATTGGTTAATTGACTTTTTTGTATGTTATGCTGTGTCTTGTGTACTCTATATCCCAATTGTGATGTGCAAACATAGCAATTGTAGACTCTTTTGTGCCCCTAGCTGTTCAGTTGAGAACTTATCATGCAATTACTCTCTTCTATATGTGCTCTTTCATGATGGATCTAAAAGGTGGTCTATCATTTTCTTACATGCTTTTGGTCTTCACTGTTTCAGGAATTGCTGCGTAAAATACAATGAGTGTTGAAAAGTTGTTGTTGAAGTGCATCTCATAGATTTTCTACATCCAGGCGATTTTACTTTTATGTGAAAACATGAGCATAGCTAATCAGTTTGCCTGCTTCGAGGAATTTATCTAAAGAGCAGTTTCAGGGAATCCCGGACAAGGTTTGGGTTTTATGGTTTCGGATATAGGTTTTCTTTTTCAGAGTTTTCTTGAGATGTAAAATCAGATTGTGGGTATACACAGAGTTATTGTATAATGCATTGTTTCGTGACACAATGATACAGAAAAGACTCAAAAACTCTTTTAGCTTTTGGGTTCAATTATCTACTTTTGATTGCTGTTTTATGCAACAAAATTGCTGGTTGCCATCATAAGCAATTGACAAATTGTCTGATTATTTTCTTGCAATTCAAGGAACCCTGGATACAACGAAGAAATGAAAACCTTCATAGAATCCTAAATATTACTACCCACCAGAATGTTAAAGGGGTCTCATCAAAACAAAGTCATTCTTCCTCCCTGCCCCCATCCACTGCCGTACTGGATGGTCAGCATGCTGATGCGAGGACATCATCCAATAATTTGGCACCAGATGGATCAAATTGCATAAAACTTGGAAGTACCGTATTCTTTGGATTTTTTTTTTTTCTTATTCTTTTGAATGATTTTACTTTCTGCTGTGCAACCTATTCATAATTTGCAGATGTAGCAACGGCAGCAGGCAGGTGCATGCCAGCGCAAGATTGAATATGATAGAAGTTTGATGGATAGAAAAGCTTGCTTTTTGCCATAAGTATACATGTATATAACCAACTTATAATTTTGTAGAACATATCTTATTATTTTTCCCAGGGTCTGCCAGATGCCACGCATCTCTTGAATGCCATAGGGTGGAGGATTGATGTTGATCAACAAGCACAATTCATTTGTTAGTTCTCTTTTTTAATGCACAGATGCATCTATGAATCAAAGCTAATTAGAGAAGACTTGAGCTCGATCAATCAACTGATTTGTTTTTATTATATATGTGTCAGTGTAACTCATAATCACTTTTTTTTTTTTAAACCAATTTCAATTATGAGAAACTAAATAAACAATGGGAGTAACTTTCATGATTAGGACCAACGGTCCATGGAATATTATTTTCTGAAAAATTACACAGCAAATATTAATTGAGAAAAAGATGTTAAGAGTACACAACAATTTTTCAGCAAGTAAACACGTTCACCAATGGGTATAGCCATTGAGGTGAGTTTCCACATGATTTTTATACTGTAGAATAATACCTATGATTGTGTAATATCTTTTTTTTTTTTTTTGGGACAAGGATGATTGGATGATTAATTACCCGAAGGCATTTTCTCATGCCTTAAAATGGAGCTCTATAGCTTCTAAATTTCTAATAACAAACAAAAATGTCCAGGCTTGTAATACTTAACATGCCCGTTTTAAATTTTATGTTTTATTGGTCATTTTAATATTTAACTTCACAAATTATATAATTTAATTGGTTTTGCTGTCGATTTAACAAGTATGTTATCTCACTTGGTAATGTTTTTTGGGAGTGGGCCTACATAATTCAGACGAGCAATTATTAATGAAGTGCTTAACGCCTCCTGGAGGGAGCTTACATGGAATATGAATCCAACAGCTCATCTTAATCCAATAATAAGCAACTATATGCTATGGCTTCCGGATTCCAATCTTGTGGCCAGAGACAATTCCAAGTCTAACTTAATTATACCTCACAAAACCAACTCTTAGAACACAAATGAAAATGGTTCCTTCACGATTAATTGGCATAAAATAATCGGAAACATACCATATGATTTTCAAAACAAGGTACCCTCAAATTCACCTTCTTGTGCCAAGTTTTTTTGTATAGAATTTCCTCTGTTATGCACTTTTCGACTAAAAACCTATGTGGACTATGCTTAACAATGATTTAAAAACTATTAATCATATTGCTTATACGTGAGACACCATATTGCTTATACGAACTCATATAGCTGATGACTCTAAATTAGGAATTCAGACAATTAAGGTGAAAAACACCACATGCAAAAGCATACATATACAGGCAACGATATAGAGTTTGTAACATCGGAGAATAAATATACAAAACATTGGTAGTTGTAACGTAACCACATGATATAGAGTTCGCTAAGTAACCCTTGGAGTGGTTGATTTCTAATGTCACGTATGCGTGTAATCGAACAGAATACACGGGAAAATGAAAACTAAATTTTTTATGCTGTGACAAAGGGGGCGTCTTTTTAATTTGACTCTTTTATTTAATGCAGGAGAAAATTTTTTTAATAAAATTCGACCGAAATAAACCTGAAAATTAGCACCTATAACACTTAAGCGAAGAACGGAAAAGAAAAGAGAGAGAGAAGCTTGACCTTGACAAGCATGGAGCCGTTTTCAATTGCTAGTGAAATTGAACAGGTAAAATGCTGTGCAGAGAATGGTAGAGTTACACGAATCGAGTAGGTTCTTTGTTCTGTCCTATTGGCACATCAAGCACAAGACAAACAGAAAACAATCATGTGTCCCATACTACGCCTTTAAACAAGAATCAGTGGCTACATGGGCAACCCGCAAAAGAGGAAGAAACGAAAAAAAGATCAAAAAAAAAAAAAAAGGGGTAAAGCTAATGAAACATTAAAACGTCAAGGGGAAGATGCCACATTTTTTTTTCTCATTTTCCTGTAGATCGTATAAAGGAACTTAATTTGTTATCAGTCCCTTCAGGTCATATACATTTGCTTGTACTCCAAACCATCGTCATATTCTTCAGCCATCCTGAACGAGGAACACGAACTGCGGCCTGACGGAGGACGTATACAAGGAATGGGAGGCAAATTCGGGTATGGAAGATTTAAGGCTTCCTAGTCTGTGGTCTTATGATGAACAACACCATCCTCTATTGGTTTCTCCATTGCCTCCTTGGTTCCCATCTCCCTGCAAACGCACGGTCTTTCCATTGCCCATTAAGGGAGCGTCCTGTTTCTTGAGCTCTTGTGATGACATAACTTTACGACTTAATATACCATAGATCTCTCGAACAACCGTCTGAAACGCAGCAGCCACATTCAATGAATCAAGAGCCGAAGTTTCAATAAAAAATAAACCCTGTGCCTCAGCCAAGGCCTTGCCTTCTGCTGTGGATACCTCTCTGGCATCCTTCAGATCAGACTTGTTGCCAACAAGTATTGTTACTACATTCATGTCAGAGTGAGCTGTCCCATGGAAAACCAACATAAATCAGTCCTTCATTTCCATTTTTTTTTTTTTTCTGCTGGAAGAATAGATGTTAGGTAATTACAGTAAGTGTCAAGGCAAAATGAGGTACTGAAAGGAAATGAAAATGGAAAGAAACAACCACCTTGGTGTCATTTCCTACAAATTTCAACCTTTTAACAAATAGGCCATAGAATGCAGAAAGATGTCTCGTATAAGAAGCCGTTTTATTTCGATCACAGCCCTTGCTTGCTATTAAATACATCAGTGTCTGTCATGAGAAATCTCATCAGGCAACAGCCGGATTGTTACAATGGTCGAAATTACATTAGCATTCAATTCGGAAGCCACCAGTAATCTCATATGTTCCCAGTAAAACAATGCCTAAAAGAATTCTTTCATCAAAAACATTGAGGAATTCACTTCCTGAATCAACATCCACCAACCACCAAAACTCGCCCCTTGAAAGGTGTCCCAATACATGAGACTCTTGTACCGTGGAGTTTAGGAAAGCTTGAAATATACACAGCCTTACCCCTATTTTCACTGAGAGATTGTTTTCCAGGACCCAAACTTGTGGAGTCCAGGTGACAACTTAACTAAACATGGACATTATAGACAAAATCACTACTCATTCCAAACAGATCATAAATTCTCTAAGCATGGAACTCAATCAAAAGGGTTCCTCTTCCTCTCATACTTTTACGAAGCATTATGGAATGATTGTTCATATTTGTTGGTGTACAGAAGCAGAACTCTTACTTGAGCATTCTCTGTTAATCTCTTTATTCACAATTCAATTTTGGCCACAAGCCCGGTGTTATTCGTTGTACTTCCATTATATAGAGCAGTGAATCCGGAAATAAAAATCCACCAAGAAGAAAAGTTTAGAAAAAATCCATAAATCAGGGAAAGTTTAGCAAATCTTACTGTGAAGTTCATTAAGCCATCTGCCGATGCTATCAAATGTTTGGCGTCTACTAACATCATAGACCAGAAGAGCTCCTACTGCACCTCTGTAATATGCAGATGTAACAGCCCTGAACCGTTCCTGACCTGCTGTGTCCCATATCTGTGCTTTAATTTCCTTTCCATTAATATCCATCTTTTGGGTTTGGAACTCTACCCCTATTGTTGACTTGGAATTGGGATAGAATTCATCTCTGGCAAATCTTGCAAGCAGATTTGACTTCCCAACAGCTGAATCACCAATTAAGACAATCTTGAAGAGGTAATCCTCTGTTTTGTCTTCCTCAGAATAAAACGCCATCTCTCAACCTTCAGAGAATCACCAAACTACAGAAGCATAGTACAAATGACAACCCTCCTGGTTGATCTTTCCAGGTGGGCTAAAACAATAACTTATCAAAGTCTCCTCTCCCCTGCCCAATGGAAGTAATAGGATTAGGACATCCAATAGAAAAGACAGAATAAAAACAAACTTCAAAGGTAGGAAAGGCATATAGAGGACAGAAGTTAACCAGGAAATTTTAAGAACATTGCATGGCAGGAAGAACCTATCTTTTTATGTTAAAGTTCTTAGCAGTAATGTAATTAAAAAGATTACTTTTCTGTGGAAAATTCAGAACTTACAACTGGTAGCTTAGACGTTTAAAAGCATGAAAGTGACTTCAATTCTTCTTGTGGAAACAGGGCCAAAAAAGAAAAGAAAGCAATAAGAGAAAGATATTGTATGTCTTATAAGCTTACAAACCTGTTATCTTCTTCAGATTAACAAGGGATATTTCAATCCCTTGTCTTACTCCAGTTACGCTCCTTGCTGACTGGAACTTCCACTTCAGTCCCCTTCCTGCTAGGCACCTCTTTAAACCAACCCTGAAAATACATGGATCAGTTCTTGGAGGTCATAATAGCATTAGGTGGCATTCATACATTATAAAACGCCTTTAAACCTTATCAAGAGATCACATTGAAGCAACTGAAAATTAGAATTCTCAAATTTTCCTTTTACGTTGTTAGTGCACATTCCAGATCCAGGCCCTTTCAACATTCCAGAGATCCATGTTTATCAATGAAGAGTTTCGTACAGGAACCAAACACCAATTTCCAAATGGAGATATTAAGATTGGAGAATGAAGTTACAAAAGAACAAAAGAAAGACAATATGGTACCAATCAAAAATAAAAACTGGCCTTTACATGACCGTTTCATCATCATTGCTCATATGATCAACTCACGGATATGTATGCGTTTTCCTATACAACAAAAACTTCATCTACATAATTTGACAAAATTCCCACTCACTGTCTACTCACTTAATTCAGCGATTGTCACCTTCAAAATCACCTCAGAAACATGGTATCTCATAGGCCCCAGTTAAAAATTAATGTTCACGAGAACAAATCCAAGAAGGGTTGGTGTCATCTTTGCTGACAGTCTATAATGAGTCATCCACTGCTAAAAAACCAGTCTAAGAAACGTCCTTAATGAATTTTCAAAGATCTATCAACTTGGAAACAAATGCCTTTTATCAGCTACACAATGTATGCATGAAGTACCGCTAAAAAGCATACAAAACATATAGCTGCAGACAAAGTCACTGTGAATTTCCACACAAAACCAAAACTCACTATGACAAACACATCAAACTTTTTTTTTTAATAAAGTGGAGAGATTATAATAGGAATGTACAATTATTTATTGCCAGTAACAGAAAAAAGAAAAAAAAAATCCCAGATCAGGTGAAATTAAAAAGCAAACCAAACCATTTTCATGCATGATTTAAGGGCAAAAAAAAAGAGCGAAAACTCAAAAAGTCACCCCAAGATTCTTCAACGTATCTTAAAGACTAACCCAGACATTCAAGCAAGTTTTTAAACCCAAAAAGATGGAAAATTAACTGACATGAAAAAACCCTAAATTATCCAAGAACTTAGAGACTAACCCATAATTTAAAGCAGAAATAAAACTTTACCCAAAAAAAGAAAAGGAAAAGAAAAAGAAACAAAAAGCAGAGCGTACCCATCCTAGAATATATATAAATATAAATATGAATATAAAAGCCTCTCCACCTTTTTCTCTTTTTGTGTCGATCTGGAAGGGTCAAGTTCGTTAAATAAAATCAACCCATTAAAAAATCGAAGCCGGGGAATGGATCCGACGTATCAAAGAATGTAATGATTCAACAATGCACTTTGTTTTGATTCTTTAATGAAGAGAGACAGATGGAAATTTCTTTTCTTTTTTTTTTTCTTTCTCTTTCTTTGAAATGGGATTCACAGTAGGAAATTCGTAGAAGGTTTATGTTTATAGAACCGAAGAGGGTCTGGCGGAGAAGGGGGCAAGGACACAGAGGACGTCCTCCCTCTCTCTTTTGAGTTTGTGGGCTTTCAATGGAGGTCAAGCTTTCATTGGACCGAAAAAAGTTGTTTAATGGAGGCAGGTCTGAAATAGATTATTAGCCCACACACACACACACACACACACATCAAATGTCCGGACAACCCAAAAAAGAAAAGAAAAAAAAAAAACAGAGAGAGAAACAATGTCGTTTATGTTTTTTTTTTCTTCTTCTTTGAATTTTAATCCATTATTATTAATATTAGAGTCATATTTAAAATAATAAAATTATAATAATTATAAATATGTGTTGGTGACATTCTATTTAGAAATATGTCTTTCTTTTCCAAGAAGTCAACGGGAAAAGAAAATAAAAGAATCACAAGGCTAAATCAGGGACACATTACCTAATTATGTATGTGTGCAAATGGAAACCCATCAAATTCAATTGTGCTTTCCATGGTAAATAACTTTTCGTGCAATTCAAGAAGCGTTGTATATTGGTAGAAAGCAGCTTGAATTGCCCACACGCTTACACCAAATTCCAAGCACAGGCAGCCTAAGGCTAGAGTTCCCTCCGGTCCTCCTCACCCATAATCCACTGTCAGTCTGACGATTTTAGGAGCCACCATAAAGTCCAAGGCCGTAGCACATTATTGTCGCTGTCTTCTAAATGGGCCAAATACAGCCCCCAGCAAGCCTGTAACGTAAGCATCCATTTATAATCAACACCGTCGGTTTCCATCCATTGGATATTGGCGATGAATACACACACACACACACACACACACACACACACACACACACACACACACGCATATGTATACTGATTTCGCATTGTCAATTCATAGCATTAATGGCATTTCCGACGGGGTTCAGCGGGCTCGTAGTTAGGTGTTGCAGCTACTCAGAAAACGGGACCCCTTCGATCCCATGTCTGACCCTCTTAACTCAGTCGTTCCAGGGCAGCGCCACTGGCTGGCAATAGGCCATGGGCCCTGTCTTTCCGATGAAAAATCCTCCTTTTTTTCTTTTTCTTTTGTTTTTTTTGTTCTATACAAATAGAAGGCTTTAGTTCGCTTACGAGTTTCAAAGTCTTCTTCTTCTCCTTCTTCATTTTTCTTTTCTTTTCTTTTCTTTCAATTCCCTTCTACGCCAGCATATTTTTATGTCAATTTTTGTCCAAAAATCTTAATTTTTGAAACTTATAATTTTATTTATTTATATTAATAAAAATAAATAAACTTGATTTATATTTCTTGTGCCCCCACCTGATTTTACCAACTAGTTTTTCTCTTAAAAATAAACTCAATTATCGAGTCAGCGTGCACGCTACTTGGTGCGAGAGGCGTTCTTTTTACAGCCAACCAGAAGAGTTCACGAACCTATCTGACGCCATTTTCCAGCCACTTTCGACCTTTAAGCCGTAAGAAAACACCGTCAATCATCCCTACTTTTGATTTTGGATTCCAATCACAAGTCTCTTTGCAAGGTCAACAAAAAAAAAAAAACAAAAAACCGTATAATATGTATTAAAATTAAAGATGGTCGGGTCGGGCCCAAGACATCCAAGTCGATGCCCAGAGTAATTGTCTGATAGGTTTGAAAGTTGGGTTCGGCGGGACCGACGCCCTATGTTTTCTTAATGGCCGAGCTCAAACCGGCCCATGGACAATGCAACCATGTCCATCTCTCCATTTCATAACAGTAATGACTAATATTGTTATTTATATCGTGACAATATATATATATATGTGTGTGTAACGGTATTCTATTTCAAGAAATATTTTAATAATTAATAAGTTATATTTATATTTTTAAAATCTTAAATTTTAATTTTAAGAAAAATGTGAGATTTACAAAAGTTGAGAAACTTAAAACTGTGCGTAAAATTTATGAGAATAAAAAAATAAATAAATTTGCCTTATGGGTCTCTTAATAAAATAAATAAATAAATAAATCTTAAATGGCACTTAGGTGACATTTGTTTATTCGTCCTCCTACTGCTACAAAATCGATGCGGCACGTTCTATCAAACTACTAATAATTTTAATTACCATGGTGAAATAGTTTCTCGTTTTCGTACCCATCTAAGCAAATGTGGAAGAAATAATTTTCTTGTTTTTTTTTTTTTTTTTGGTTTTGGTACATAAAGTAAAATTAAATCTACTTTGCCGTTTATAATTGTTAGGTTGACTTGCAATTATTCATTTTGAAATTATCCGGTATTTATGAGCTTTTGACTTATAATTTCCCTTTTTGTTTATTTTTTTTATGGTTCTTGATATTTGTTGAACACAAGCGCCATTTTGATCAACGTTGTAACGTGCTGTTAGTTAAGACCGTTAAGAAACGAAGAAGTTCGTTCTCTCTCTCTCTCTCCGTCTCTCTCGCTCTCTCTGTCCCCGAGGATTTACAGTTAATGTTGAAAGTGTTCAGCTGGAGCAAAGAAAAGGACGAGCAGAGGAGCAGAAATCAAGGCGGCCATGCATCACTTTTCTAAATTTAGGAGCAATTATTATTATCAGAAAAAAAAAATAAAAAGAAGGGATTTTGTGGTGAATTTTTGGTACACTTGTTGTTGCCAATGCAATGCACTCAAAATAATATATTTTGAGCAAGGCTACTGCATCAGCTAAATTTAGAGAAGAGGGGCATGGCCGCCTTGATTTAAGAAGGGATCGAGAAGTGTAGATTGGGTGCCTCCTCAAGTCACAGAACGTCAAGATTCAAGAAAAGCATTATATGAACAAAAGGAAAGGGCTGAGACAAGAAACGAACAAAACGGAAGAGATTTCGCATTGGTTGTCTTCTTGCCTCCCGCAGGTTGTAGGTTCTATTTGCCGTTTGATACGGGGGTTTGAAGAAGATTTGTGTGCACGTTATCTTTTAGGTTTTGAGAGGATGGAAGGGCGGGGGGGGGGGGGGGAATGGATGTAAACCCTTGAATGCTTGTTGCATTATAAAATAACATGAGAAATGACCGAACATAGTAGAACTGGCTACGTTTGATAAACATTTGTACAAAGAAACCCCAACTCAAAATCTCCCAACATTGTATGATTTATTTTGGTTTATTGCTAGTGCATGAGATTTTCCTGTCAATTCACATTGCTTGAGGCTCAGAAAATCGTTCGATTCATCTGACACGGAACTGTTATTCTGCCTTGGTTAACAAATTTATGCAATGGCAGCGTATTAGACTGTAACTTGTGTGAGACGCGTGTAGATGATGGAATAGAAGTTAAAATGCGAGTAGTCTTCTGTGTGTTAGTTCCTTTATACGATAAACTCAACATGACACGGGTGTAGTTGATTAAATTCTAATGAAAAATAATCAAGGAAAGAAAAATTATTGATAATCATCTTAGCTCTGAGACTCATGCACCAACATTCTGTGCAAATTAATAAGCGTTTAATGATGCCTTGTAGGTCGTTTATTATGCATTAAATGTTCCGTATCTGTCTTCTGCAGGGTCCTTTCTGCATTGTGAAATAATCCCCAGTAAACATATAGTGCTGCCAATCCAGAAAAAATGGTGGAAGGAGGCCTGGTGAAAGCAGATAAAACAGAGTTTACCGAATGTTGGAAGATAACGAGGAAGAACCCCTATATTACGAAGCTCGCTTTTGCGGCCGGCATTGGAGGTTTCCTTTTCGGTTATGATACAGGTAACACCAAATGTCCATTCATTTTGAAATGTTCTGTCTACTTCCAAGATGGGTAATTGATGTGCTTTTGACATTGTGTTGCAGGAGTTATTTCGGGTGCCTTGCTTTATATTAAAGAGGACTTTGAGTCGGTTGACAAGAGCACGTTTCTACAGGTGGCTGTTCTCTTTATGGTTCTCTACAATAAAATTATCAATTTAACGAAAGAAAAGTTGAAAATTTTAGTCTTCTACTGGAGCGTAAGCTGGTTTTGATTTCAGTTGCTTGCTCGTGCAGGAAGTCATCGTCAGTACTTGCGTTGCAGGAGCTATATTTGGTGCTGCATTTGGTGGATATTTTAGTGACAGGTTCGGTAGAAAAAAGACAATTTTGGTTGCAGACGTTTTGTTCTTCTTTGGTTCGTTAGTCATGGCTGCTGCTCCATCCCCAGCGTTTATTATTCTCGGAAGAGTTCTAGTTGGCTTGGGAGTTGGGATGGCGTCCATGAACTCACCACTTTATATATCAGAAGCATCGCCCGCAAAAATTCGAGGGGCTCTTGTTAGTACAAATAGTCTTCTCATTACCGGAGCACAGTTTTTGTCTTACCTCGTCAATCTGGGCTTTACAAGGGTAATATCTCCTAGAACATTTTCTTTCTCTTGAATCTTTTGGAAACTTAAAAATTTTCATCTACTAATTTGACATGACACTCAGGTTCCCGGAACGTGGCGTTGGATGCTTGGAGTGGCAGGAGTCCCAGCATTCGTTCAATTTTTTCTGATGTTAGCACTCCCTGAGTCCCCAAGATGGCTGTACAAAGCGGTGAGAATTCTTTCTCAAATATTATCTATTTGGATCCTTGTGACTCTTTAGTGGTTCTACCAAATCCGGTTCAGCATCAGATTGAAAAAAAATTATATAAAAGCAGCAAATTCAAACTCATGCACTTTTCGTTTATATTATAATTACTTTTGTCTCCTCTTCTTTCTAATACGAGATTTTCAACAACAACAGGCTCACACTTGGAATCTCCACACAAAGTTTACATATATGGAATGTTCCTCTGTTCCCTTTTTCAGTTTAGGCCCTTCGATCAAGATTGATTTAGCAATGTCCACACGTTTTTGTTAATCAGGGCATGGTTGACGAGGCTAGAACTATTCTAGAGAAAATTTATCCTGTCGATGAAGTTGAAGGCGAAATTAAAAGCCTGAAAGAATCTGTCGAAAAAGAAACGGAAATGGAAACTTCAATTGGAAATGACATCTTCTCTAAACTAAAGGGAGCTTTCAGCGACGTTGTGGTCCGTAGGGCACTTTATGCAGGTGTTACAGTTCAAGTGGCCCAACAATTTGCAGGAATTAATACTGTGATGTATTACTCCCCTACTATAGTCCAGTTTGCTGGGTTTGCTTCAAATTCAGTAGCGTTGGCTCTTTCTCTTATAACCTCTGGACTCAATGCTTTGGGCACGGTCGTTAGTATGGTCTTTGTAGATAGATATGGAAGGAGAAGGTTGTTGCTCGTTTCAATGACTAGCGTCATTGCTTGCCTTGTTTTGATAGCTGTCGTGTTCCAACAAGCTTCTGTTCATGCTCCTGGCATTAGTCAATCCGAAACCCAACACTTCGGTGCAAACTCCACCTGCCCCGCCTACTTGGAAAATATGCAATCACCAAAATGGGGCTGCATGCAATGCCTAAGATCAGAATGTGCCTTTTGTTCTAATGCGGCAAACCATGTAAGCTAACTGATACACCCTTTTTTTTTCTTTTCTTGTTTCGTTCATTTACACCATAATTTTGTAGTAAACTAATCTGTCATGTTTTCCCGTGATTAGTACCACCCTGGAGCATGTCTGGCTTTAAACAAGGGGCCAGAAGATACATGCATAGGTGAAAGTCGCATGTGGTTTGAGGAGGGTTGCCCAAGTAAGGTCGGATTTCTCTCTGTTATAATCCTAGGCTTATACATCATTGTTTATGCGCCTGGAATGGGGAGTGTCCCGTGGATCATCAACTCGGAGATATATCCATTGCGGTACAGAGGCATTGGAGGAGGAATAGCTGCTGTGGCTAACTGGTCTTCGAATCTTATTGTGAGCGTGTCCTTTTTAACCTTGACGCAACTCCTTACTGTCGGGGGTGCATTTCTGCTGTTTGCTGGGATTTCCTTCTTGGGTCTCGTAGCAATCTACTTCTTGGTACCTGAAACAAAAGGCTTGCCATTCGAGGAGGTTGAAAGGATGCTTAAAATTGGCTTTAAGCCATTTGGGAGAAAATCGCCCGGTGTTGATCTTGCTTGAAGCTGAAACAAAAGGAACTAATTTTAGTTCGGTTCCGTAGGCGTACACATCCCACTCCTCCCAGTGCAGTTTGGTATTGCTAGATTGTACTACTTCGCTAATTCTCCGTTTGAATTGTTCCATCATTATCAATTTGAATTTAAATTAAGCTGGCATCCTATTTTTATTTCCCGCTGGCAATAAGATGGATTCTTTGCCGGTGGTGATCCTTAATTCGGTCAAGTACGTGATGTATTGATAATCATTCTCGTTCATTTACAAGTTGACGATTGTAAGGTTCCGATTCTTTGATGAATCGTGTATCCTGTGTTGACGTCCAGTCTCCGGAATGTTTGGATCGGCATTTCGATTTGACTAAAACCAAAATCTTTTTTCCTTTTTATAATAATTAATGACGGTAAAATGAAACCCAAGTTAGTATGGATTGACGTAATTGAATTGTTAAGCTTTTCTAAGGATTAGAAGCCGATTCACATTGATTAATGTTGAAAATATTTTAGATCTTGAAATCCGAGAACTAATAGTTTGTGAGAATTTTAATTTTTCTTTTACGGTGTTTTCAGACTTGCTCTCTCTCGCGTCTAACAGCTAACAAGCTACTTGTTTAACAACAAGAACAACCAAAAAAAAAGAAAAAAACATTTATTTGAAACATCCCTTGGAAAAAGTAAACTTACTGGTTAATCTTCACCAACTAACAACATACTTGCCCACTCGTGAAGCAGAAATTGGGGTGGTTTTGGCTTTCTCAAAGATAAAAAGCACATAATCCTCACCAAACTAAAAGTAAAGAAGAGCACACGAATTATGATCACCCCTTAACAATCCCTCCATAACCAAGAGATCCGAAATTTATTTGTAATTCTTGCTCATTCATAGTAATAGTGACCTTGGCGATGGCGACCGTTCATAATACAAGGACAAGACATACCTGCTCTGCCAGCTAATGCAAGCTCAGCAACGACAAAGAAAGGAAAAGGAAAAGGAAAAGGATATTATCATTATCCTATTACTTTACATGTGCTCTGTACTGACTAGATTGCATACTGCGTGCACAAAACAACTCTCGGAAATTTTATTGAGACTTTTAAATGGTTGTTGGATGGGAAGATTATATAAATATGGCGATGCAGCACGGGAGCAGAGAAGATTAGATTAGACAGCCAGGTTGGCGATGGTGAATTGGTGCTGCAGCGAGCACACAAGCATATGACCGACTTTGCAAACAACACAAGCAAAAGATCAAAGGGCCCTACATCTCCTACCCTAGAAAGACATGACATTAAGAAATTTGGAGTGCAGGCATCAGAGGAACTAATCCACGGCTTTCCATTTGCCATTAAGAAATTTGGACTGCCACGAATGGGATCGGGCAGGTAAATCAGAGGACAAATCAACATCCAATGTTGCAAACGGGGAGATGGAAATCGAAAACCTTACGTTTCAGTACATAAGATGCAAAATTCAATTTAAGTTCTAACCCACCACATCATGCCAGCACAGTTCCTCTCTAAGATATGGCACAAAATCTCTGGAGGCTTTTTGGCTTTTCCCTTGCGGGACATCAAAGTCAGGACATGTAGAGAAGGGTGAACGTAGATGTCAGCCTTCATAACTCATCGACTTCAAAATTCTCGACCTTCCATTCTTCAAATTATTCCGGCCATACTAGCGCTGGATAAACTCAAATTACAATGCCAAAAACAGGTCAACAAAGGATGAAAGCTGGAACTCTCGGCACAAGATCTAGCTAGTTGAGTTATCCAGACAAAATTCAAGGATCAAACGAAGATTAATTGTCAACCGTACAAATCTTTGATGAAAAAAAATGAAAAAGGAATCCCAATTTCATCCATCAGCCAAAAACCCAGAAATATAAATCAAACATGCCACATCTCTTTCGCAAGAAATCATGAGAACAACGAAACTCTGTTAAAAGCATACAATCTAGCAAGTGAGTCCTTTTTTCACTGGTCTATTCAAGGCCCTCACCCCTGGAACCGTTCTCCCAAATCTATCAATCACACTGTACAAACCCATCACACTCCACGCGGTATCTACACATCAAGAACATCCAGACTGAAGTCACCCGATGTCATTAATACTCAACCTCTTAAAAAACCAGTTTAGCAATTTACTTTTAAGGACTGAACGATGAAGCGTCTTGTGTTGGTTCCCTCAAGTAACCAAGAAGCCTGTCAGCCTGTAATAACAGCACAATGACAAAACACCGTTAAACACCAGTCGAATAACAAGACTAAACTTTGCATTTCTTAAACCCCACAAATTATCAAGACATGCAAATGCAACAGACATGATCTAAAGTAAAAACCAGAAGAACTAAACAAGAAATGTAATTGGGAACTAGCAGAATCACTACTTTCAAACACATTTTGAGGAATAAAAACTGCTTATGATGAGATTGAATAACCAACAGAACAAATAGCCTATTCACCTTATGCTTAGCGCGGACACTGCCTGTCTGTGAAAGGGCGACCAGCGGAGGAATCCCTCCTTCTCTAATAAGCAGCCCCCGATTCCTCAAATTTTCAGCACACAGCTGCAACAACGTTAACACAGCAAACTCCTTCCCTTTAACAGGCCCAACTTCAATGGCCTCCACAAGAGCAGCAATCCCTCCTTCCTCCACAATTGCCTCTTTTCCTTTCTCAATCGCCGCCAAGCTACTCAACACCACCAATGCCTTCTCCGCCATCCCCGTCCCTCGCTCCGCCACCATCGCCACCAGCAGCTTCACCGCGCCGGCGCTCACGGCTCTCTCCTTGTTAGGCCTTGTCGAGCAGAGCTTGTACAGCGTTGTCAAAGCGTCCTTCTTTCCTCTGTTAGACCCATTGATCAACAGAGAAACCAGCGGCGGAATTGCCCCGCAAGCACCAATCGATGTCTTGTTTTCTTCAACCAAAGCCAAACTGAGCAAAGCGAACGCTGCGTTTTGCTTTGAAGTCTCTGTCCCGGTCTTAAGCGCGTACACCAGAGATTTTACGGCTCCGGCATTGGTTATTAAACCTTTGTTTCCTTCGTGGAGCGATAGATTCAAAAGCGCCGTGACGGCGTGCTCCTGCGTCCACGGATCGCTGCACCGGAGGAGGGGAATTAACGCCGGAATAGCACCAGATTCGCCAATGAGTTCGCGGTTATCCGACCGGTTCTTCGCGAGAAGCCGGAGCTTCGCGGCCGCGGATCTCTTGACGACGACCGACGGAGACTGGAGCCCGTCCACGCAGATCTTCACCGTCGGCTGGAGATCTTCCGGCGAGATGCTTTCTATTATCTCGGTAGAGAAATTTTCTCGCCGTAGGAATCCAAGGCACGGCTCCGGGTGGTCTCCCGGTTCTCCGTCGCTTCTAGATGCGTTTCCAGGGACAGGCAAGCTCGCGAGACGCTCCAACTCGCCCGATATATCACTGCTACAAACCGAGAAATCGCTGAACGCGTGCGAGATGTCGAGAAATTCACCCTCGGCAGAACAGGACTTTCCCGATTTACTGTCGCTGCTGTCGTTTCGGGAGGCGAGCTCGCCGAGACGCATGTCGATGACCGAATCGGTGAGGTTCCCAGACACGTATGCCGAGTTATCGGTGAAAGAGCAGAGGCTGGCTTCGTGGCCACTCTGGAAGAGACTGGAGCGTACCGTCCTCATGGACCGCCCGATATTCCGGTGAGTTTGGGCGGTGGAAGCGGAGGACGGGTCGCAATTTTCTCGGGTTAACGGGTAACGGTTCGAATTCCAGGGGGAATGCGAATGGGCATGGGAGGTGATAATCATTCTGTGAGAAAATCGAGAATCACCGGCACTTGCTTCCTCGAATAAAAATCGCCGGCGGCGTTTCAAAAGCTCTGTTGCGGCGCAGTGGCTTTGATCTCCGGGCGGGAGGTGATAAAGAAGATTGGCGGTGAGGAGAGTGGGTGTGATGCAACTCGAACTCACCACAAACGACACTGGAAAGCTAAGGTCCCCGTCGGTTTCTGTCAGGTGGGACCCAAAACATGCATTAAAGAATTTGCATTTCTGTGGGCCCGGTCAAACAGTTGAATTTTTTCTTTTGGGTGCGGTTATTTTATTTTAAAACTAGCCGTTAGATTCAAAATAATTTAAAGCTAGTGCCAATCGAGAAAACCCGCAAGAAGAAGGAGGTTCGGCCACAACAACCGCACGTGCCGCTTGTACTTCGTACGATTTCTCGATTTGGCGGGTCTCCGCTTTTCTCTTCGTGGTCCAAGGACAGGGGACTTTTAACTCAACTTTAAACCTAAGTTCAAAAAATTTTTAAAAAAATTAAGTGAAGTTAGATTAAAACTTAAAAATAATTAAATTAATTTGTGTGATATAAGAGTATTTATGTGTTATATTAAAAATAAATAAAAATATTAATTACTGTAAATTTAATTTTTAAAAAATAAATATAAAATATGAACAAAAGAGTTAATCAAATTAAAATTAAATTATTAATTTTTAAAAAGTCATACAAAAATACGTCCATTTTTAACTTGAAATGAAATTCACGAAACAAGCCATTATAGCATAATTATGTTTTATTTATTTCAATTATTGATGTGACTTATAAAAGTACAGTATAATTTGTTTTTACCTATTTTTAAGCCATCTTTTTGGTTTAAATAAGGATTAGTTTAGTCGGTAAGGAAGAAAAAATAAAAAAAAAACTCTCTCTCCCTCTCTCTTTTTTTTTTCTTTTTAATAAAATATTAGATGTTCTATAAAAATAAAATTTTGATTGCACTAAACTAAACTAGACCAAAGAAAATATTTAATTTTAATTGACGAAAAAAAGATCTAAAAATATTTTCATTGTAAAAATTAAGGGAAAAAAAAAGATAAAATGACAAATTTTAATTTCGGCAATTGAAAAAAGAAAGTGGAATGAAATAATATCACAAATATATTTTAATTTTGACGGATAAAAAAGAAAAAGGAAGTTGAAGATCTAAAACCCTTTGGAGCAAAAGCAAGATTCCAATATAATTGAAAAAAAAGAAATTATGGGACTTTAGGATTCTACTCATAATCTAGTGAAGTGGGAGCAGTGAATTGAATGTGACTAGTGAGAGCAACTCTTCTCAGCCCGAGGCTTCCAAGATAGGGAAATTAACAAAACAATATGTATACACACACATATATGCCTACAAGCACATATATTTATGTACACACCCTAACTATCGTGCAAAGATACGACGATGGACCAATCGAGCTCTCGGTGCGCTTGTTTGAATTTCATATGCATTTCAATTTCCTTTTTATAGGTAAAATAAATAAATAAATAAATAAAAGAGGTTTAATCAAAACGCTATTAAATGATTTTAACGTGGACTCGTAAGATTGATTATTGATAAGATGTGTTCACCAAAAAAAAAAAAAAATACACGATTAATTGTTGGAAGTAAATTTTGTCATTAACACTCTTAACGATTAAATTAGTAAAAAAATTAGAGTTAAATAAGATGTTAAACTAGTTTATATATACATGTCTCGATTGACTTGTATGAGTAGTGGAGTATGTTATCGATACGACGAGCACAATATCGATCACTTTTACAGGTTAAGTCGCACTTACTTAACGTAAAAATTTTTAAACTTGGAAGCCAGTGTCGGAACCAAAAGGGAAGCCGGGTGTACTCAACGTCATTTTCTGGCCTAAAACGTGGGGTTCTTATCAATTGCTTGTATCAAATGACACTTTTTTTTCTTTTTTTCTTTTTTTCTTTTTTTTTTTGTCAAAGGGAAAGAAAAGGTGAGCGCTCCCAAAAAAAAAAAAAAAAAAAAGGAAAAAAGGAAAAAGTGTGGTGAGATAGGGTGGGAGACAGGGACTAATGGAAGGAGAAGGGCCACATACTCATGGGCACAGGGGGTGCCAGCTATTAGGTTCAATTGGGTGGCCAACAACACGCCATTTCCTGTATCTGCAAGTCCCTAGCTGGCACCTCACCTTCTGGCTGCTGTAGCTTTTGGCTTGCGTGAATCTAAAACTAAAGCAATGGTCCGAATCATATTTTCCATCAGGTTTTAAAGAGATCATTCATGTCCGTTCCTTAATTTCGATGTGGAACGATTTAGTTCTGGCCCGATTAGATAATTTATTATTTCTTTAAAAATTTTTTTCTTTTTTGAAATTTTAAAATTTTCACATAACAATTATAAAATAATATACAATAAATATAAAATTTATTTTTTAATAAATTTGTTACGTGTCACAAATCTTATCAGATTTATAGTATATTAAAAATATTTTTGGCGGAATCTTTTAAACATTCGAGTTTTAAAAACGTAAACCCCACACGTCGCATCAATTGAGGCTTATTTCTGTGCCATTTTCCTTTCTCCACCTATCTTTACCGAAAATGCATATTGGGTTTTTTATTTTATTATTATTGTTATTTTGGGTCCGCCTGCGTTAAATTTGAATGGAGATCCGATTCCAATGTAGAATCCAATGCTGTTGTTCTTGGTTACTGGCATGGGTCCACCTTGTACAATCAAGCTACCATCAAGATTCCTTCTGACACTTGCATTGCCCAAATTCCATGGAAGCAAAGAGTTGGGCTGAACTTGAAGTAGAACGGCCCAAGGTCTCTAAATTGAAGCACAGGCCCAGTATAGCGACTCCGGCTCTAGCTCCTCTACAACCGACAAGTTGTAAACTTTGTCTACTTTCAAAGCACAAATTGTATAGTTTGTTGAATTGTTGAATCCAAGTTCACATAGTGTGATGCTGCCATGAACTTAGGAAAATAGATCTTCAAGATACCTCCAGTATGTATATTTTTGCCTGAACATCTCTCTTATGGAGACTCTTGTGTAGTTCTTCAAAAGCATAGATGCCACTGGTGTCAACGTTAGTAACAGCCAAAAACATAATGGGAAACAAGTTTGGAAACTAACAGGGATATATGATCCTGCTTATGGGATAGAAACTTGCAGTAGACAAAAGCTTACGTGACATCTCCTGAATTTTCGGTTGGTGGGAGGCTATTCCTTTCTCGTCCTCATCTACCAACCATCTTAATATCCTGCAAGGAAGCGACCTTTTACTCTCAACAGAAGAATTGACAATCTGGTCATTTAGCCAAGCTCCAAAATCATAAAATAATACATAATCTGGACTATATTACGCCATACACATTACTACTACCATAAAGAACTCAAAGATACGAGGTTCACAACCTTCGACAAGCGCAGGAAACCACTTGACCAGATGATAATTACGGGAATTGTTATCCCGGTTATTAAACATATGGCCTTATGGTCAAATAGGAGTTTCACGCATGTATTTTTCTTGAGGGGTTGGATATTTGTGTCTGGGCTGTCCTCCGTTGGCTATTTCAAAAGTTGAGCACAAAGATGTAGCTTTAGTCAGACCCCACATCTTGCATGCACTAGTATATCCCTGTGTTACTTTAGGAACCTTTCCAGTTGTAAGGTCAATAGAGATGCATACAAAAAGGAACCTATAATCAAGTATGCAAGGTAACTAAGAACAAATCTAACAGACAAGCGTACGACAAGAGATCAATCATCTTCATTAAGAAATAGCAACAGACAATGACATTTACCTGTGCATGAAATTGGTTGTTTCATCAAGAGGATCAACTATCCATGTAGGTTTATCCGTAAGCTCTCAAGTACCATAGGCAGCTATAGTCTATTCCCCGATAAACTGATAATATGACAAAGCCAAAATGAACATTTTTTAAAAGAATAGCACAGGTCCTTTCTTAAGAAAATCAGTATTGGCCAACAATTCAAGATTTTGTCATCAACACAAGGAAAAAAAAATAGCTTCCCAGTGCACTAGAGTCTCGCATTTGTGGGGTCTGAAGAAGGATTAAAATTTTTGCAAAGAGACTATTTTCAGGACTCGAACTCATGGTCACCAGATCAAGAGTAACATTTCCCTTCCACAAAACTCCCCCTTCAACTTAAGGAAGAAAAGACGAGAGAGAGCAAAATAACCTTATGTGTGGGGTAACTGTGCTTCAAAAGATTAAAAGCAAGCTCTTCACAAGCCTTATCATTTTCTGTCACTAAATCCACCTGCAATCAACAAACAAAGAGACTGCTAATAATAAATTCCCTCAGCTTCAAATCCACCATCATCACAAAAAGGACATTGTCATACACTAGCTAATGACATGAACAGATTGTAAACACTTTATCATCTTTTCTATTCTCTCAAGAGTTTTTCATGATCATATAGAAGAACCCCAAAAAAAAAAAAAAAACAGAGAGGGAGAGTGAGAGGAGGATAGACCCATTAATAAAAGAAAACAAGAAAGAAAGAAATAAAGGAAATGGGTGCCTGGCCATTATGCACCTCATGCTTGCATGGTCTGGTAAAACCCTTTGCGAATAATCTACAAATCAAGAAACACAAAATAAAGAAGCATAAATTAAAGAGAAAACAAAAAGAAGAAAATCAGATTGAGAGAGGTGTCAATCCAAGAATCTGCATCAATGGCTGTTTCCAAGAACTCCGAAAGCGAATCTGGAAAACTCAACAAAAGAAAATTGACCAAGAACCGCGTGCAAAATAAAGATCCCATGCTCAACAAAAAGAAGAGAAGAGAAGTAAAAAGGAAGAGCAAGAAAGAAGAAAAATGACCAAGCAAGAGTAACGGGGTCCCACCATTTTCCGCCATAACCAACCTCCTGAGAACGAATTTTTCAACTTTCAAGTAGTAGAGAGTGTGAGGCAACAATTTTTTTTTTTTTTTGTTTAAATTGAACCGTTTGTTTTAGCTGAATGATATGCGTATAATGTGCAATTTAATCAATCTATATCTATACATACACACAATAACATAAATTAAGAGAAAACAAATCAAAACCCGAATTCTTCTCAATTTAACTTAGGTGATAATTTATCTTTTAAAATTTTAAAAATCTTTTAATGGTTTGACAACAAACAAAAAATCTATTAGAGGGTAATTCTATAACATCTATAAATTATTTGTAAATTATGATTGGTGGGGCACGACTCATTAAAATTTTTTATTTTAATTATTAAAAAAATGTTTATTTTCATTTATTTCTTTAAAGTATATTTATGCACCAGTGATGATTCTAAATATGTTGAAGTTTTGCAATTATGAGTATAATGAGCCATTATTAGTTAAAATTTGCAACATTCGTAAAGCTCCATTTAAATAGAATTTTTTCTTCCATTGTGATTAACTGATGTTAGATATCTGCCTTTATTATCTTCCGACGTAAGAGAAAAAAATAAAATATTATAATTATCGTCACACTTTTTTTTTTTTAAATCAAGGTTCCTTTCTTATAAATTTGCATTATTAATATCTATTATTATAATAGTATTGGAAATAAAAATTTAAAATTTGATTATTTTATTAATATTATAATAAATAAATAATCATTAATTTTTATTAAATATAAAATAATTATTAATAATTTATTATGTTTAGAGTAGATTTTTTTTTTCTTCCACTACAAAAAATAAATAAATATTCAAGATACATAGTAGAAGAAACATGACTACTGAAGTAGAGGCATAGAGGCTCTGGTAAAATATCAACAATCACCATGCCCGAGCTATGGTGATTAATAAAGGATTCGTGATTAGATTACATAAGATACAAATGAAACAGCAACAAGCGACCAAGCTTAATCATGGGTCGTCTCCAGGTTGAAGGGCAGCGATTTCTCTCACAACTTGGGCTTTATCTGCCTCAAATTGTTCCTGCTCTGCAAGAGATGGACAAAAAAACATTAACAGATGTATCAGACCAGCTAATGTAATTTGATGATGCCGATAACTTGAAAGTAGAAGTGGGTTCGTTTTCTTTCTACCTTTATCAGCTTTTAAATCAGCAAACAGTCGCAGAAGCTTACTTCTATTCGCTATTAGTATGCTGACAATATCGGGAGGTTTATTTTGATTGGCCGCAAACAGCTGCAGAGGAAACAGGCACACATAATTACAGCACACCACAAAGATGGCACCGACCAAAACCTCAAAAAAATTTGAAAGAAAAAAGAAAAAAACATAACAGAAATTCAAACATGTGTAAAAGTAAAGCTGGTACCTTGAAAATATGAAACGCTTCATTCTGGATGCTCTTACTTGACTCCTACAGAGGAGGATCACATCATAATATCAGTCCAAATGCTTAACTATAAAATGTAAATCTAGCATGTGCAAAAGCTTTACTGTCTTGGGATAAAAAGCCAAACGCTTTGTCAATGAAGGAACAATAGAATATGTTAGAGAATAATTCTAAGAACTCATCAATGTTAAGAGCTGTATTTATGACATGCAAATTTGGTAGAGAAGGTCGAGGTCCCAGTGGAAAAGCGTCATACTCTGAGAAGATTCATTAGTATCCTCAAATTATCCCTTGAGCTCACATATCGTGTCATTACAACTGAGTTTGAGCGGTCCAGTAATATGTCTCCCAATAGCTGCAACAATTAAAGAAGCATTTGTACAAACCAGTACTATCAAAATCACAGCAAGAGTTTCATGAAAGGGTTTAGATATCATAAAACGTTAATTCATTGCTTAGAAAAATATAAGACGCTCAGAATGTTTTATGTTTCTCTTACTTTGACCGCTTGCCGTCTAGTAATGTAATTGGTAGATTCCAGTAACTTAGAATTATACTCTGCAAAAAACTGAACAAGCACAAGGTCAAACGATGTAAAATCTCCAATCAACTAGAAATCCTAATCTCCATTTTATAGCCACAAGAAGAAAATAAGGAAACTCATTCTGCATTTCAAAGAATGAACAAAAATGAATGATCTTATGAAGACTAAATGCAGCCTATTGGATGTGGGGGAAAAAGTTCTGTCAAGTCGAATTTGAGAGATCGCAGACATTAAGCAAAAAGCAAAGTCGTTTAATTCATCTGCTTTTGATCAAGGCATCCCTTATACTTACTCTTTCGAAATTCAAAGCAATGGTTCTCACAAAAGCTCTTACCTATGCTAACATTCTTCCGAAATCAATTGTGACCATTTGGTTTTGCCATACAGTTTGCAGATGAATATAACTTTGAACAGCATATGCAGGCACAGAGATATAGCTTCTTGAATATCCATCCTAAAAAGAAAGTAAAACACAGCCTACCCATTCATAATTTTTTGAAAGAAATTCGGCTACAGTGGATTTATGTCTTGTCAAGAGTTCCTGCAACAATTGATTCAAATGCGTCAAGTTGATGCTACCATAATAGTGAATACATGACTCAATATCTGCACCATAACACAGTAGAAAAGGTAGAATGCAGCTTCGAAATTTAACTATAGGCAATATTGTCATGCAGCGGCAGAAATTCTTGAAAATGTTTTAATTTAACATGTAGGTTTCAGCTTGAAGACAGTGAAGTGCAATATCACGTGGTCCCAACGTCAAAAAGTGGACAAATGTCCATACAAAATGGTTTCTTTGTGCAAAGTAAAAGTGAGTGACTGGCAGAGCAAAGAGTAAAGACTATTAACTGACAGGTTTATCAATCATACTCAACCTTAAAAGTTGCAGCAGCATCTGCAGCAATGTCAAAATTTGGAAGTTGTATATAATCGAAAAAATTCTTCATATGCTCCGACTCCAGCACATATCTGCAAAAATGAAGGGAACAAGTTGAGGCATGAATGAAAAGTTGGTAGAACCCCATTGAAAGAGCAGTCTGTAGAAGTAACAAGAGTAACTAGCAGTTCAACCATCACTCGAACTTCAGTTACAGTAATCTGCTTGCTTACACTTTCAAGCAATCCACATCCCAATGCACAACTGCGATTTAACTAAAAATTTTCTCCAACACAAGAAACATGAAGAGAGAACACCGTTTCATGACTACTTGAATGCCAGTTAAAGACAGGTGTTAATTGCAAGTGCAAGTTCAGTAAAAGAAATGGGCCATGGGAGACAAGGCAATTAGTCATGAAGCATGCCTTTCAAACTAAAGAAAACTGAGGCTAATGTATCTGCAATAGTGCCATCCAGAAAGTAGTTGAGAAAGACTAGACCAACTTTCCCTCACCTTGCAACACACTGATGACGTATACACTCCCTAAGCATTGCACCATAATGTAAAGCCAAGTTTGTGTTTTGATACCTATAGCATATACAGGCAACAGATCAGTAATTAAAATATGCTTTATAGAACACACAAGAACTGACTGAACAGATGCGCAAATGAAGACATTAGCCTGATAAGTGTCTAACTAAGTGGACTCTCTTTCATCTTCTCTACTCAAATGAGCAACCCAAAAACAAAGTAATCTTCTAGGGAAGTGTTGCCCAACATTAAATAATTCAAAAATAGGAAAGCAACATTAACCAAATCTATGCATCACATCCTATTTCTTGCCAAAAAAATCTGCAAAACTAAGAGACAAAATTGTAGCCTAGAAACACAAGACTGACTGCATAGTTGGAATTTCGTAAAAAGTTAGTTGCAACAATCTGAACAGTATAATCTACTCTATAGTTCAATCAAAAAAATGTGAACAAATGGATAACAATGGAAAGATTGAACATAGATGCCAGAAGGACAGAAACTATACAACTCTGAAACATGGATCATCATAATCTCATAGTTTCATTATGCAAAGCTTTCTAAACTAACCAAAAGAATTGTCATTAACCGTAAATCCCTTCCAATGTTTGAGCAGAACTTACCCTAATACCAGAGTATCCAAAAGATCTGTGTTTTTCTCTAAGTACTCAGATGCAACCAGTCTTGAATTAACCTGTTGCCTTTGTAAATTGGCAACAACTTGAGTGGCATCTTTTCGAGTCTGCAAACAGGAAAACTTATCATGCTAAATGAGAGGAGAAAACTCACACACCACAAGATGCAACTTTTGCCATTGTAAACAAAATAACAATTTAGTCTCACACTGTTAAGGCAAATAATAGAAGCTAATGAATCATTAAATCTTCACTCATAATAATACAAGGAATTGAATTCCAAAACATAACTCAAGTCTCACAGATAACTGGAGACTACTGACTAAGCACAGAAGTCTCAACTGAGAAACCCGTCATGCTTACCTCCAAGTTCAAATTTGGAAGACAAATAATCAAAAGACGAAGAGTGTTTTCTCTGAAGAACTCCTGAGTAAGCTGAGCACAAGCTTCTGAGACTGGCTCAGATTCACTATTTCCATAAAGAATTGATTTTATCTCTCTGATATTTCGAGACAACTCTGCCATCTGCATCAATATGTAAACCAACAACATGATGAGGCATGGGAATTTTGCAAGATATCTGAAATTCCCAAATACCAGGTAACGAAACTGAGAGCATAAGCAAGAAATTTAAGACCGACAAATTTTGGCTCACACTTCACTGGCAGAAAGAGCAATTAAAGTTGAAGTCGGCACCCTCAATCTACTCTCATTAGGAAGAAACTTCAGATACCAGCTGAAGTTTGATGAAAACGAACCTTGTGATATCCACATAAATTGCACATTGAGCTACCTGATTAGCACTTGGATCACTATATCTTCTACTCAATTTTACATTATTTAGGACCCCATAAAACACTCAATCCAAATCTCTGCTTCCACATAGCGTACTTTTCACAAAAATTTCTCCTCAAAACCGAAAACAAAAATACTACCAAATAAGCTCAAAAAATCCACCAAACCAAAGTTTCAATCACCTTATCTTCGCGCTTGATATCACGAGAATCCGAGGAGGAGGAGGAGGAGGAGTTGTTACGACCCACGTAGATAAGGATATCGCGGGACTGCCGAACGATGTCTACAGGAGTGCGGGGCTTAGACTTGAAAAGCCCCTTCATCTTCTGCGACTTCGATTGGTACAGAGCTGCCCGTGTCTCCGCCGCTGTTGCTCCCTCCTGCGGACGGCTGCTGGGGACAACTTCTTCTTCACAACAATCGCGGACGAAGGCCTCGCCACCGCCGTCGACGGCGGGGACGATGCAGCTGGTTTCCACCCGCAGACTCTTCTCCTTCCTCTTTACAATAACAAAACACCCGTAAACTGTCTGAGCCCCCTCTCTCTCTCTCTCTCTCTCTCTCTCTTTTTGTGGTCAGTTACGACGAGCCCTAACGGTGTCTGAGCTTAAAGCTCCGGCGTTTCATGGTCTGCAAAGGTTTTGGACTTTAAAAAGGAAACGAATCAAGGACTGGGTCAATCCAAACCGTTCTTTCCTCCTTTTCGTGAGATCCGACGGTTCCCGTGTCTTCTGGAGTCAGGGAGTTAAAAAGAAACGGTTGGTCGTTGGTTACTGTCACTCATTGTTCTCAGAGAGACTTGAGATCAGCCCTCCTTTTTCTTTTTTTTCTCTTTTTTGAGAGACGGAGTGAATCGGGTACGGGGGGGTGTAAGAGAGCCGGCCACGTGGCGTAAAAGCGGAGATTTTCTTTTTCTTAGATCATGCAGAAACAGTGACAGTGTGGCGGGACCCGACGCGGGCCTACAAAAGGCATTTTAGCCGAACTTTTTCTCGGAACCCAGCCCGAGACACCCGAGGGCGGTGCTTTTCGGGTCTCCACTTGGAGTGGCTCACATGGCTTTCCTCTCATCAATCATTAAATGCTCCTGCCCAACGACACCGCCGGCCACATCTCTCGCTTTCAAGCATCGTTGGCCACGTTTTGCCCTTCTCCTGGGTAAGATGCCTGGCGGCATTCGTCTGTATAGCAAGGCAACGAGATAAGGTGATAAAAAGCAGATGTGTGCAGAAGATACGAATCTTTATTTATTTATTTATTTCTAAGTATAAAACTCATAGATAGACCAACTGCTTCGTTACCAGGCCGTGATCTGCCGAAAATTTGGACTTCGATTGAATGGGTTTAAAGGGCCAACCTGGGTATTGGGTTTCTATTTACCAATCGAATAGGCCCTGGTCAGAATATAGTTATGGACTTGAATTTGCTTCGGGTTATTTTCTACTAGACCTTCATCGTTCAGTTGCTTGTAGCCATTGTGGGCATGGCGCCATCAGAAGCATGGAGCAAAACAACCCCCCCCCCACAAAGAAAAAAGGCCTGGAGCACTCATCGAAGATATCAACGGCTCCAGCACGCTGATTGTGAAGAGAAAACCGTTGGATCTAACTAGCAAGTATCGTTGATGCTTTCTGTTGTTTTTTTGGCCCTTAAGGAAAGAGAATGAATGGATCATTCAAATACCATTAAAATTCGTCAAACCTGCCTTTTCCCTTCCAATTCTATCAACAAAACGGCCATTCTATATACAAAATAATAAGGAGCAGAGAAAGATGTAATCTTGATCCTCGAGGATTTAAAAAAAAAAAAAAGAGGTTTAGATATATTCGTGTGCACATTTGAAAAATGTAAAGGAAAGTTCCTTAGCCCGAAACCATCGTCAAACTAACACAAAAGGGTTGAGATAGATAAAGATCACAGCGTAAAATAAAGAAAATTCAAAACAAGTAGTCAAAAAAATACTAAGAAAAGAAATTCATTTGTAGTGTATATTTTGTAATATTACCAGTTGTGTATAGACATTATGTCAAAAAAAAAGAAAAAGTTTGAATCTTATTTTTATTATTTTTTAATTATATATGTATGAATTGTACAATTTTTTCAAACCAACAAAAAAAGAAAGGGGCTAACTTTGACTAGCTAGCCTAATCTTTCGGATTTTTTTAAAACTAAAAATCAAAGTTCAAAGTTCCACAAAAAAAAAAAAAAACTAGCTAAAGATATCTTCCATTGCAGCTCACATCTATCAGTCAATTAACAAGAAATTCAAAAAAAAAAAAAGGGAAAAAAAGAAAAAGACCCCAAAGGCGATGAACTAATTATAGAAGGATATTTATTCAATAATAAACAACTGACAATTTTATTAACTGAATCTCTCATACAAAAAGCCATTTTCTTTCCTCTTTCATTTTCTTTTCTTTTTAATCAGACAATACAATGAGAATCCGGTACAATACAGGAAAACCACCCAAAAACCCCACCAAAAAGCTCCTAACATATTGATCTACGCTTTCCAAGGCTTAAACGAGTTTAGTTTCCTGAAATGCTCCCAAGCCTTTTCCCAAACCACCGCCTGGTATTGCTTGACGGAGCCGCCGTCCTTCACCGCCAAGACCAGCCGGTAATTCATCCCCGAAACGACCTGGGTTTCGCCTTTGACCACTCTCTGGAACTTCAAGCCCGCCTTGGATCGCTTGTTGTACTCCCCCACAGCGTAGGATCCGATGTCCTGCACGTGGGGATCGCTCAAGTCCTTTATGGGTGTCCATCCCCCAACCAGCGCCGCCTCTGTCCGGCCCACGGCGTGCACGGCGACGGCGGCGATGAAGACGAGGCCAAGGAGGAGGCAATTTCGTTCCATAACGTAACGGTTCGCGATTTTCTTAGACGTTTTTGGGAGGGTTTTTGCTTTCTTAGAATTGGAACGGACGATCGATATTTTATAGTGGTTAATCCAAGGGTAGTTACCGCGTTAGGCACGACCTTAAAGTTGGTGAAGAAAAAAATTACGAGCGGTCATGCTGTGTGGGCCCGGTGAGTGGGGTCGGCCATGTGTATCGTATTGCCATATTGGTCATATCGGCCTTGCTCTCTGGGGGAGACGCTTCGACGTGGCACTTCGTCAACGGGATCCCCTCTCCTTATTTGACTTGACGTGGGCCTTCGTCTGCAATCGGAGCCTTCCCTGTTTATTTCCTCTACACGAAATATTTGACGGAGTCAGATCAATTTTAATATTATTTATAAAAAATTATTATTTTATTTTTAAAAAATAATTTATTAAAAAATATATAATATCTATATTTATATCACTTAAAATTTTTTTTAAGTTATAACTAAGTTCGTGACTGTACCTCCGTCGCACTGGGCCCTAGTGGCATGGACTCGGTTATTAAAAATATTACTAATTATTGTGAAAAAAACGTGAAAATTTTGATAATGGGAGTTCTATACTGCTGTCCGGGCTGCAAGGTGTTTGAGCCCTACGAGGAGGACAGGCCCATAAGTGATAACCTGAAGTACCAGGCCCAGGCAAATCAGCTATCACCTCACAGGTGACATTGCATTTGGGCATTTAAAATACCAAAGTAAACTTAGAATTTTGATTACAACTTTCTTACACAAATGCAAAAAATTTACTGCGAGATTGTTATATATTAATGAATTTATTGTTAGTTATATATATATATATATATATATATATATGAAAGTATTTAAAATAAATAATGTAGTTTAATTAAGAGTTTCATTCTTTTACAATATATTAACGATTGTTTTTCTTTTCTTTTCATTTTTTTTTCAACAGTTGGACTTATGCCAATCGCTTTATATTTCCTGTACGTGTGGTTTGTAGAGATTTATTTATTTGACGAAAGGAATTAATTTGCACGTCGTTGCAACTTGATTTGAAGTGACATAATGACTGATTTTAATTAACTTTTGTCGTCTTTTCTTTTCTTTTCTTTTTTTTTTTTTTTGGTTGAATTAGTTGCACTTAATCAAATCGCCAAGGATTTTGCTCCTGCGCGGGCTAAAGACGAACATCCGCGTTAATGCAGTCATGTCATGGGTCACCCTAGACCCCAATGCTGGTCCAAGCAAACGCCGCGAAACCGTTTGCAAACCAGAGCGCTATAAAAGGTAGTTTAGTCCCGAGAGAACATCACCGAAGTCGAGAGCATGAACTTTTCAAATTAGAGGTTTCGAGATGAGAACATGGAGTGAGATGAGAGGGGGCGAGGGGCTGTGGAATGGTAGATGATTATTGATTAAAATAAAATATTAAAAAATTTCAGTAATGCTTAAATGATAAAGATCTTACGGTGAAATCGGTCTGATCGAGCTGACGCACGAATAAAACTGGGCTCGTCGCTAATTAATAGCTCGTCATGCACTAACCCCGATTGAGATATAAAAAAAAAAAAAGAAAAGGAAAATTAATTATTAGTAAATTGTTTTTGTCGAATCCTTCGATACGTTAATTAATTTCATAAAACCAAATATTGTTACGAAAATCTAAGATTTAGAAGAATTGTTAATGATTGACGTGAGAAGGGAAATTGATAATGAAGAAGTAAATAATAAAATACCGAAATAAATAAATATATGGCCGAAAAGTAAACCCATCACGTGCAACGGAAGGGCCCCTTCGCATCCACAAACACCTCAGGAAACTACTAAAAAGGCCTTGGGTTCGGTTGGGCAGTGCAAAGGTCGCAATCCCTACTACCACCAAATCGCAGTCTGCAGGAAACCGGAACCTAAAACAAAAAGAAAAAGAAAGGAAAAGGAAAAAGAAGGGAAAAATGTCCAAGGTACCTCTGGACGTCGTCAACGACGTCTTACGGCAGCTCCCCGTCAAGACGCTGGTCCGCTTCAAATGCCTATCCAAGCCCCTCTGCTCCTTCATCGAATCGCGAGACTTCGTCGATCTCCATCTACGCCACTCCGTCACTACCCGGTCTCATCTCTGGCTCATTCTCAGGGACTGGCAACTCCAGGCCGTCGATTTCGAAACCCTCGAAGTCGCCGTCGAGTTCGTCCACCCGATCCACGCGGGTGGCGGGACTGAAGTTGTGGGCTCCTGTAATGGGTTGGTTGCGT
This sequence comes from Bruguiera gymnorhiza, assembly GCA_020883675.1. NCBI lineage: Eukaryota > Viridiplantae > Streptophyta > Magnoliopsida > Malpighiales > Rhizophoraceae > Bruguiera > Bruguiera gymnorhiza. The sequence continues at coordinate 199,836 of JAIRCJ010001062.1, read as the reverse complement.
TGCGGAATTCGGAGCGGGATCTGGGTATTTATAATCCGGCGACGAGGAAGTTCAAGAGATTGCCCTTCTCGGAAGTGGTGACACCCGGGTATTATCTGAAAACCGGGTATGTTTATTACGGATTCGGGTATGATTCGGTTCATGACGATTATAAGGTAGTGAGAATGGCCACTTTTGTGGCGGAAAACGATGACTGTGATATTTTGGACTACGACTATGAAGTGAAGATTTATAGTCTCAAGTCCGATTCTTGGAAACGAATCAAAGACTTGCCTTACTATCTTCGCTTTCTGAATAAGCCATTCTATCATGTTTGCCATAGGAGAGGGTACGGTGTTCTTGCTTCCAGTTCCCTACACTGGGTCTTGCCTCAGAGGGTGGAACTGGGTATCAGGAATACGATTATTGCTTTTGATATCGCGGAAGAGGCCTTTCAGGAAGTCCCACAGCCGGATTATGAGAAAAGGGATTTCATTTTTCAGGCAGATGTTGGGGCATTGGAGGGGTGCTTGTGTGTGATGTATAATTACGAGCGGACGAGACTTGATTTATGGGTGATGAAGGAATATGGGATGAAGGATTCTTGGACTAAGCTGTTTTCTTTCGAGAATAGTAAAACCAGTGGTGCTATTGCGTTTATGAGACCTTTAGCTTACTCCAAGGAAGGTGATAAGGTGTTGTTGGAAATGAATGACAGAAAGCTTTTTTGGTATGATTTGAAACGGAGGAGCACTAAGACTCTGAGGATACGCGATGCCCCGAAATCATTTGGTGCTGAAATGTATGTGGAAAGCCTTGTTCCACTCAAAGACGATGGTGAAGCAGAGCGGAAAAAGAGGCATGAGCAAGAGGAGGAGAACAAAAAAAGTGGTGGGAAAATAAGGTAAAGTTGTACGAACCAATTGTGATCCTGATTCAGTGTCTTTTTTTCAAGCAGTTTTATTTGTATTGTTTCATAGCCAAACCTTTAATCCTATATTTTAGGTATGACCAAGTTATTTTAATTGGTAGTTTGTTTACTTTCATGCCATAGAATGTGATTTGAGACATCTAAAACTTTGACATTTTAGCCATACTGCATTTTATTTCGAATGGCTTGAGCTGCATAGAACTGGAACCAGGGCTTAGTAGTTAGAATCTTTAATTTTTTTATTTGAGTGGTGCAGCATGCATTAACTCTGTAGATTAGTGTGTGCTTGAGCTTAGTCAAAATTTTCACTAATTATTTTGTTAGTTGTATTCACGTATTTTTATCAATTGAGCAGGAAACTATCTTCCCAAGTTATGTCATTAATTGGTGTCATGAATATTGAATATTGTAAAGTTTGTGTCATGTGTCAATTTGCAATGTTACCTTCTTGTTATTGGACTTAGCACCTTACATCTGTTGATCCTCCCAGGGATGATTTCCTGTCAGTTGGGTTCAAGCTGAAGTTGTAATCAGTTCAGAAGGATACAGAACAAAAGCAAACCGGAAAGAGGTCAGTTCATAACTTACTATCTTTTAACTTGACCATCTGATGTACTTGGCCTTAACAGGCTGTTTGCTAACTAATCTGGGGCTATTTTCCATTTGCAACGTGGCTAATGGTGCCCCAGCACACAATGGCTAAGGTCCTCAAATTGGCATATTTTGGCATACACTTTTAAATCGACATTTTTGATATGTGGGTACGGGCAGATTAATTTTAGGTTTTATCTTTTCTGTTTTTGAATTTAGTATTCTCATCATTCGGCTTTGCCTCTGTTTTTTTGGCTTTCCCTTCTCTAGGTTGATAATGGAAAACGTTTGGCCTATTTTCAACACAGGAAAGAGATTAAAAATATAATTCTCAGTAATCTGTTCAAAGGCATGTACTAGGTTAGATTTGGTTTTAGCAGGGCATGAAGCCTGAATGGCTCGGGAATCCCTGGGAGCATATACACAAAGCTCAAGGAAGAAAACAAAGTCACTTTGCCTTCTGCATTTGTGGGTTTAATGCCTGTGACAGAACGAGAAATGAAAGTGTTTGTATCAAGGAGAGAAGAAGCATCTGCTAGTTGGCAGGCACGGGGTTGCACTAGCAGAATTGCTCTCTTTTGGGTTATTGTCTGTTGTTGCTGTGTCAAATCATGAGGTTTGTGCTTAAGCATCAGAGAGCCTGTAACTTAGCTCTATGCCACTAATCACATCACACTTTGCAGGGAAATTTGTTATGTAAATTATAACACCTTTTCTTTTCCCTGTAAATTATATTGTCGAAGTGCTGTTTCTTGTCAAGACGATCAATTATGTTGACATGTCTATGCAGCCGTAGAGGCTAGCTAACCGATATTCCTCCGAGTTCCCACACAGTGTGATATGCCTTTTTGGTTCTTCTCCGTCTTTGTTTTTCTGTTCTCCAATGTATCCAAAATCTGTCACCATTAGCTTCAAATGTCTCCAAACTTCGAAGACACTTAAAGCGCGTAGATTAAAAGAGATGCACTTATTCTCTTTATTCCCACCTCTTCTGTACGGCCTTCTTTTTATTTTTTATTTTTTTACAACCTTTATTTTAAGGATCTTTATCAATATTATAATCCATATCTTCTTCCCTCACCCTTTTCTCTAACTTTCCTTAGATTCTATTCGTGCATGGTGTCTAGATTTTTTCCAACCGACCCGACCTTTAAGTCGAAAACTCTAAGCCACCAAATCCCGTATCCTTCCCTTTTGGCATGTAGTTCTGCATGGCTGCATTCGATAGAATCTCTTGCTTGCTTCTGTTGTACGCAAATCTTGCCTGGAGTCATTGAATCGGGAATAGGGAAATGTAAATGCGATTAACGCTATCGATATCACGGAGGGTAGACAGTCGGGGATTGTTTGTTCGTCAAATAAACAACAGTAACATGATATCTTTTACCGTACGTAAAAGAGAAGAAGATCCTTTAAAATTTCCTGCAAAAAATAACGGCAATTTTCAAGCGATTATGTGAGAGCTTCAGCTGTGGGAGACGCGCTGCGATTACTTCTTACGTCATTTGAATAATTGATAATAAGTTCCAAGTTCATGACTAGCCAGTTCTTCACCGCGAATCCGCGATCAAACGGCTCAAACCTTCATCCTGCCATCGGGTAACATAGATACTGTGATCTGCTTTCTCCTGCGAATATTTAATTTGCCGATGCAAATCCACGTTGCACTCACATTACTACGTACCTCCTTTTCCTTTCTTCCGAATTATCCAAGATCTTTAGTTGTCACCTTGTCGTCCAAGTTAATTTTGCACGTAGATTATTAAAAAGATGACTTCAAACGCAATTCATTCGATGCCTCCCTTTGTTCTTCCCTTTTTCTTTCTTTTTTGCCCGCCCCCCCCTAATCAATGTTGTTCTTCTTCCCTTTCTTTCACTTTCCCTAGGTGCTGCTCAGGCATCTCATTTTGTACTTTCGCAGATCCCACCCAGGGGAGCATAATTCTCTCCTCCCATCAATTCCCTGATCTCTTGCAGCTGGAGAGAACCTTCTTTTTTGCTACATTGTTAAATAAAAAGTTTAAATGTAGCCATAACACAACAAAAAGAGAGAGAGAGAGAGAGAGAGAGAGGTTTGCTTTGATTTGTGGCTACCAGAATTTAATCCTTTGTTGGGGCGGCACATGATATTTAATTATAAAATATTACATCGGTATAAAAATTAAATATTTTTATATTACTTAATTTTAATTATTAATTATAATGAGCATATTTTTGATAAATAATAAATAATTATAACTAATTAAGTAATGTAATGGTGTGTCAAATTAACAAAACACATCTAATTAAGCTTTTGCTTATTAGGGTGTATTCTTAAATGGAAAAGGTAGACTGCCGTGTCGTTTTGATGCGATTCCGATAGGTGAGCTCCATCCACAAATTAAATAATAATTTGTTTCTTTAGATTAAAAAAATAAAAAAACAAAACATTAATTTTTTCATCACCCCGCTATACTGACGCGTAGGAGGCCCGTTGTTTAAATGCTATGAAATATCCAGGTCCCACCTATGTCGACTTTGGTCAATACGATTGTTACCCATACTCATTATCAGACTCCCTCTAAGTATCGATCTGGTCGAGAGTTAAAATTACTGCATTATTAGTTCAATCAGTTATTATTAAATATATTAATAATTAATAAATTATTTAATATATTAATTATTATAAATACAAAAATAGGTAAATATAAAATTTATAATATAATGTAATTTAAGTTAGATATAATATAATAATATTACACGTCTATTTACTTAAAAATTTAAAAATTTTGAATTATAATATTAATCTTTGAATTAATAAACTAATTAGTATTTAGTATATTTTTTAAATATTAATTTAAATTTAAAATTTTATATTAATGTTCATGTTAATAAAAATAAATCATGTACTTAGGTATTTAGTAATAAAATTTTATATTTATTAATACTGATATAAAGTATCATGTATAAAATATAAGAAATATTTATTTAAATTTAATAATATTTAAATAATAATTTTTTTATTAAAAAAGTTTAATAATGTAATAAAAAATAAATTTTAACTTTAATTTTACAAAAACAATAATTGATAAATTCTCGTTCTTTTATCATATATATATATATATATATATATATACATATTATAATTATTATATTATGCACATATATAGAATATTTATAATGTTATAATTAACAAAATTATATTTATATTTGATAGGATAATTTTAAATTTTAAAGTTAAATAACAATAATAATAATAATAATAATAATAATAATAATATATTTTGTTTCAAGTTCAAAATATCGGTAATAAATTGTCATGAATATACAAGTATGTTTTATGGACCAAACCACATTTTATTTTGTTATTTAAAAAAAAATAAACAAAGAAAGATTTGAAAGTAGACGTTAGAAATTTAAAGTTGCAATTATATCATACGGATGAACAGTAATATTACAGGCAAAAAGCGTGAGCATTCGCTTTGGATTGGTTTTGAACCACTAACGATTCCATTGAATGACCAATCCAGCCTGATCCCAGACCAATCCAGTGTTTGGGCCATAGGGTTGGGAAAAAAGAAAATTCATTAGTTTTATAATAAAGTAAGAGAAGATGATTATATATATATATATATATATATATTTTTTTTTATTATTCGGTTTTTCTTAGAGTGATTGTATATCTCACATCAGAGGACCCAATCAGGAAGGGGCAGATAATGGGGAAGGTGAATTCTATAGGCCGATTGAGATGTATACAAGTGGGCCTTCTACAAAAAAATGCTTCGGCTTTTGAATTAGACGAGACTTCCATAGATTCAAAGGGCCGTTCGATTGCATAGAAGAAAAATAGACTTTGTAACCCGGCCTATAATGTTTGTTGAGAAATGTCAAATCATAGCCAGAAACTGGGGGGTCTCAGATAGTTCGGCAGAATTCGTCTCGTCGCTCCAAGTGGGGTTCCATGTGCCGCAAGAATCCAGCGCCTCCACTACTCGTTGGGACTGCACCGGCCTGCGGGGCACTTGGGTAGTTTTGTTTCTTTTGGTTTTTTCACTTCTTTCGGCCCACCCCCCCGGGGGGTGGGGGGAGGAGGGGGAGAAAAGAAAAAGAAAAAAATTATTTCCTTTCCCAATCAATACGCCACGATTGAGTCAATCTGGCCCGAAATTTTCTTACCCATTTTTGTTTTTTTCTTTGTTTTTGGTGGCTGTCAGTCCATTTCTCGTTACGTAAGCTTTCAGTAATTCAATTTTTCTTCTCCCTTTCAAATTTTTAATTCTGTGAATTCACTCACTCACCTGACTTCTAATAGAAAATAAAAAAATAAAAATAAAAAGTACGTGGACCCCGCAGGCCGTCTACGTACACAACAAGATAACGCACATTAAATGTTTGTTGTCTCTCAAGGCGTCGCTGTCACGAGAAGGTCAGTGGCGGAAGGCACGGGGCAACTTTCTTAATTGGATCCATCCTTTTGATCGTTTTATCCCTGCATAGGAGACCCACAGCCGATCGAGTCGACGCGGAGTTTCTCGGAAGACGCACAAGCTCGTGTATACCCGTTTTGAGACCAAAAGCAAGCGCGGACAGAAGAAGCAGAGCGAGTGAGTGCATATCGACCCGCCTTGGATTCTGTTTCAAAGATGTCGAGTCTGCCGCAGGAAATGGTCGCCGAGATACTCTGCCGACTACCCGTCAAGGAAATCCTCTGCTGCAGGCGCGTTTCCAAGACATGGTGTGCTCTAATCGACGGTCCCAATTTCATCGAGTTGCATCTCGGCCACTCCATCGAAACCAGTACTAATCTCTCTATCTTGCTGAAAAATTCCCATCTTTATTCCACTAGCTTCGAGGCTCTCGATGACCCAAAAGAACTCGATCATCCCTTGATGTGCTACAACCATGGTGTTAAGGTTTTGGGTTCTTGTAATGGGCTGCTTTGCATTTCCAATGTGGTGGACGACGTTGCTTTGTGGAACCCATCGATTAGGAAGCATATTGTTCTGCCCTTTCTGGCCCTTGAACTTAAACGCTACTATGGAGCTTGTACTTGTAGGGTTCATGTCATCGGGTTTGGGTACGATCCTGTTCACGAGGACTACAAGGTTGTGAGGATTGCCCAGTTTGTGGGAGTTGATAGGAACAGTTTTGAGTCTGAGGTTAAGGTCTTTAATTTGAGAAGGAAGTCTTGGAGGAGGATTGCAGATATGCCTTATTGGATTCAGTATCCTGGAGCACACGGTGTATTTGCTAATGGTGCTTTGCATTGGTTAGTGAGCAAAAATTCTGAATCCAACGTAGCCAATACAATTGTTGCCTTGGATTTAGCAACGGAGGAATTTAGGGAGGTGACACAGCCTGAATGTGTGGGTTCAAATTTTGAAATTGATATTGGTGTTTTAGGGGGATCTCTTTGTTTGCTTGCAAATTTTCAAATGGAGCGTGTTGATGTATGGGTGATGAAGGAGCACCGAGTCAAGGAGCCCTGGACTAAATTGTTTTCTATTGTATGGTATGAAGTGACTGGAATTCTTAGATCTCTCAAACCTTTAGCTTATTCAAGGAGTGGCAATCAGGTCCTAATGGGACACGACAACATACACCTTTTCTGGTATGATCTAAGGGAGAAAAACGTTGAATATGTCCGGAGGCACAGCATGCCATTCACTTTTGAAGCAGAGCTTTATGTTGGAAGCCTTGTTTCTCCCCATTCAAATAGACGTCTCAACAGGAGGACACATGACAATCATGAGGAGAAGAAGACTAATAGGAAGAAGAGGTAACTCATTAATTGGGTGCTGCCTTCAGTAGGTTTTAGATATTTTAGTTGATTTAACTATAATATTATGTTCCTTTCTTGTTTCAGAGATGATTTCTTGTCTGAAGGGTTCAACCTAGTCTTATAGCCCAATAGAGATGGAACAAGAAGAAGGCCAGGAAGGAAACTGAGGTACTGAAATTTATTGTGTATGTTAACATTGTTATTACTAGTGTTCTATTTGGTCTTGTCAATTGCATGATTAACCTGACTATATTGCAAGCTTGTGGGCAAATTGAGCTTGGGTCAAGTTTTTTTTTTTTTTTTTTTGTATACATCAGAATTAAAACCCACATTTTGTGGGTATTTGAGAGTTGGGTCAAGTATTTAGCAAAGTAGAAATAGGAGGAGAGTCAATTGTCTATTGTACTTTGGAGGACTATCCTTATCTTTCATTCAACATGATTTCCTTTTTTACCTTCTGTATTTTGGTGCTTTTGTCTCTCTCAGGGATGAAACCACTAGACGGGGTCTAGTTGAGGATATGAGAAATTCTGAAGATAGAAGCAAAGAATGGTTAAAGAATTTCCTTATTATACCTAGCATGTGTCTCTCATGTCATGTAGTATAAGTTTCTTTTCCAGGTACTGCCCCACGATGGCCGAATTGTGTCTCTGCATTCTTTACTAGCGTAGATTGTTGAGACTTCCATGCATGTAGGACCTTTTACGCACATTTATAGTGTGATACCGTTGGCTTTGAAGATTATGGGTGCATATATTCACTTCTCTCTCTTATTTCAATTTAATTCTCTTTGGCTTTACTGGGTCCTTTGTGTCCTTTATTGAGTTACCAGTGGCTTTTGGTTCAGTTCATGGTGTGATACAATGTTCTTATGAAAAAACAATATCGGGAACTTGGATCTTAGAATTTCTTTTCGCAGCGATTCTTTGCGTAGAGACTTGTTTTTCACAATGAATTTTATTAAAAGAAATTGATATGGAAAGATGAGAATATAATTGGTTATCTTACCATGTTAATCCATTTGAACTCCGAGTTACTGATTTGGAATGTTAAAATCAAGCTTAGTAAATTCCAGCAGGTCTGATTGGTCTTTTTCTTTTTTGCTTTTTTGACGGAAACCACTGATCGGTATTTACTTGTAATAGTTTGCCATTGTCGCCCGAGTTTGCTAATTGAGTTCCATTAAGGAAACATTATTTCAAGAGATCCTGAGTAGTCGGTTGTTCTTCTTGCAGGTCTTTATGGAAACGAATGCATTTAATTGCTGCAAAATCGATGAGAAGAGGAATACAAGTTAATTGCTTTGCATATGGGCGTACTGATGCAAGCAGTGACACTCGTTTGCTTTAAACTTACAAACCCTGACGTGGATTCCATGAAAAGCAGTGGGATAAGAGCTTTGAATGAGTCTCTCTTAAACCTACTACTCTACAGTATTCACTTGCCAAAAGACTCTGTAACATAATATAATAATAATAATAATAATAATGATAATATTTACTAATTCGGATACCCGTTATACTGTATATAACAACAAAGCCTGTCCTGTATTATTAATTTTATAATTATGTATAATAATTATATATTTTATTATTTATATTTTAACAATTATTGTAATAATTTTTGTTATGTCATTAATATTTTATCTACCAAAAACTCTCTCTAAAACTTTCCTAACGTGATAGATACTATCAAGATATTAAGCTTACAATCGTTGACTTTTTATCGTTGGAAACAATTATTTTTGACTATGAGGTGTCGCAATCCTACGATAGAACTTGATGCAAGGAAATCTAAACCGTCCAAAAGACTCACATTTTGTTTGATCTGATGGGTACAGATTCATGTTTGAGTTGGGAAACCCAGGCCGCGGCGTCTGGTTGTTTGGCTGCCATCCAATGCTCGCTCCCCCACCGTAAGGCGGGCGGGGGGGGGGGGCGCCCTCTGCTACCTGATGTCCCTGCTTCAATCTCCCACCGTCGATTGTCCTTCCTCTCAACCACAGTCTCAACAACAGCAACGACGGTGCTTCGGTGGGCCTGCCGCTGGCGATCGCCAAGCAGAAATTGGACGACTACGTCTCGGCCTTGGACGACGCGGAATTCTTCTGCCCCGGCCGCTCTGGTAATGCTCTACGTTTCCAGTGATAGTGGTAACAAAGTGTGTGCTGATTGTTCAATAAGGCATTTCTTGAATTCTTGTAGGAGTTCTTTGCCTAAAAATTTGCATATTTATTGCGTTCCTATAGTTCTAGGGTTGTGTAAGTTGCTTAGACAGGTTGGCCCTGAGGATCCTTCGAACTTGTCTTGCTGGAATACGCTTGGATCACTTTTTGAAGATATGGAGGATGAATTGCATGACTCGTCAAGAAGGGTTTGCAGGGAGGATTTAATGCTGTTGGTTGCAATACCGGATATTTTTCCATTTGTTTGTGAGTTAACTGATAGTTTATCTAGGGATTTTGATTGCATGCATGGATTCTCAGACAAGTATGGGGCCTTGGATGAGTGATATCTGTGACTTCTCAGCGTTCTTGCTTCCATTGTATGGTGCAATTACAAAGCAACTGGGTTTTCAAGGGCCTATCTCTTTGCCATTGAAGAAGAAGGGTTATAGCCATCTGCTGTATGCTGATGAGATTGAGAAGCTACGTGATATATTTGTTTTTCTCTTAATGGAAATGGATAGATGCCTTCTCAAATTGGAGAATTCCTTGATTTTGAAGCAAAATGGAGAAAAGAAGTCTGTGCAGACAGGAGGGTCTCGATATGTTGCCATTTTGAAGGAGTTTTGTAAAATTGCTAAACTTTATAAGGGTGCCGAGAAAATTTTTGGATGGTTACGAGGAACAGAAAGGCTTCCCTTTGTGTGCTAATTGTTAGATATGCAAAGAGAACTGATGATCATCAATGGCTTCTTCAAAGCAAGGATGTGACTGACTTTGATTCCAGGAGGTATTTGGCCCTGATGATGTTCCCTGATATGAAAGAAGATTATGAGGAGCTTCACGAGATGCTCATTGACCAGTCACAATTGTTGGCAGAGCCATTTGAGTGTGTTGCTCACCTTATCCTTCCATGGCTGTCATGACAGACCGTCTTCAATTCATCACCCAAGAACATGTTGGCTGCAGCTTTGGCTTCTGGTGAAATCCATCACTCTTGCTCTTGGGGTAAAATGGGGTTCTTAAAATGCACATAGATTGTACTCAACTCGTAAAGATAGGATCATCGTGGTCTTTTGTTACTATTACGTATTGTTTTCTTCGTAAAGAATGAGATGTCATCGCTCATTTGTCAAATTCTTTTATTGGTATAGCCTAAATAACATTGGAGGCAAGAATGAGAAAAAAATCTCTCTGCTTCAGTGGACCTGATTTATTAGCTTCGTTTCTTGACATGCAAGTACACAGATATTGCAATGACATCCAAAGCTGTGGGAAGGTTATGGCCGTCCTTCATCTCTCTCCCCGCATTTTAAATGTCGCAATTGGTTAGGGATTCAAAATTTGGGAGCCTTGGGATTCCAGAAACCCCATTGCTCTCAAAAAGACAGATAGCCGCCAGGATGCACTTGTTCTAGACTAGATAGACGACTATCATTTCCGCCGGGGGGGGGGAGAATTCCCCTCCTTGTCCCAACCTAAATCGGTCTCTGTTTTGGCCACTGTATATTGATTTGCTTGAGGTGTGCCTGTTTGCTGACAAGTTACGGGCTTTTAACTACCTGTAATGCGCCAGTTAGTATGCTCCGCTCCCATTGTGGATTTTATTTAGATGAAAATCTTGTACTTCTGAAACCTCTGAACTTATGGGTACATGCGATCCTTCTTATAGAGAAATGCGTATCGTCATGGAAGTGGTTCATTTGATTAGATTTCTTAAATGCATATTATTTGGTAGGATGGTAGGTCCCGAAACGTTCTGATTTTTAGCATCTGTCAGCATCACGGCTATATCAAACATCGACCATGTATTTGACATGGTGTGACCTGTAATGTAACTTCTCGTGCGTTTCCTCGTGTCCTCCTCTAACTGCAAAAATTAGCGTGTTTTAGCAAGATCGTTTTAGGTACTTTGCTTCTTGCTACTATTACTGGATTTCATCATAAACACTGAGCTCTGAATTCCGGAAAAGATCAGTGGTTGAAGTTCTTTTCAATTAAAGAAGATATGGTGAAATTCGCTGCAAGGACGAGGCGAAGAATTGATCACCAAATATAAAGTTTTGGGATAAAATATGAATTCAAACCCTCATTTAATTGGACACAAGAAAAGGGTGTCATACGAATGACAGCATGATAAATTATCAAATCTAGAAATCATATCAGCACACCAATATCAAAATCGATTATATGGGAATCAACGCACAATGTTACATGACCCATGCAGTGGAAATGCATCATATCATAGGCTAATGTGGATGCAAATGATCAACACGGACTCTAAGCTTCTGCAAAATCCTTAGCTTTCATAATAACCATAAAACAAGGTGGAAAAATTAAAACAAAACGAAACTCGCCAACTTTAATTCAACCCTAGTAAAAAACCCAGCAACAACATCGCCACCTTGTCCCCCAGTATCAGTTCAGAGGCTTATGATTCATTCCTCAGTTTTCTTTTCTTCAGTTTCTGCGCTAGCTGCTTCAACTGGCTTCTCATCTGTCGCTGCGGCCGGCTCTTCAACTTTAGCTGCTGGCTCCTCAACTGTAGCGGCGGGCTCCTCAACAGTAGCAGCTGGCTTTTCTGGTACGGCCTCCGGGACGGTCTCTCCCTCTTTCTTTTCGGGTTCTGTCTTCGCCTCTGGAGTCCCTTCTGCAGCTGGTGCAGCTGGCTCCTCAGTCTCAACCTTCGCTTCTTTATCTTCTACAACAACCTCCTTGGTTTCAGTTTCAACGGGAGCCTCGGGTTCTGCGGCAGCAGCAGGTTCCTCCGTCGCAGGTGGGGCTTCAGTGGCTGTTGTTTCTTTTGGCTCTTCTGTTACCGGCTCAGGAGTAGCTGGTGCCGCCTCCTGGGGTTTTGTTTCTTCAGTCTTGTTCGTCTCAGGGGTCTCGGTCTCTTGCAATGCCGTTGCAGTAGCTTGAACCTGCAAAAAAAAAAAAAACATCATTTCACTGTTTAAATTTTGATGATCGGATCGAATGAAGATTGGGGGATGATGTAGAGGATCTATTGTTCTCTTGGATCATCGAGTCCATTGGCAGAGAAAAGATGATCAACATGGTTGATGATCCACTTATCGAATAAATTTATCCTGTCATTCCGTTGTTTCAACAGGGTTTTTGAAAGGATCATAAATTGAATTGTTAGAAATAGCTATTGATAACAACAAGAATGGTGGTTTGATGGTTTTGATCAAAGTCTGGTTCAAACCAAAGTTTGAGCGGCCGGACACTGTAATGAAATCACCAAAATCACTTATATATGCTTTAAAACATGAGGATCACACAAATTTAGCTTGGACGATGGATTGTTCCATCACCTGAAAAGAAAGTAAAACAACCGATCCTGAATGAAACAAGAAGGTTTTAGCAATCATCTGATGTTAAAAGAAACTAGAAATGACTTTTGTGTGTAAGGTGGATTCAGCAACGCTGCAATACGCGCGCTGGCTGATCACCTTTGTACGTAAACATTATATTTGAGACTTATCATGAATCGAGCTAGATCCAGATGGATTTGTTTTAGAGAAAAAGAACAAGAAAGATTTAAAAGGGGTCTCTCAGTGTAAAACTATGCTGAAATTTCTAAGATTATCATGATCATAGCTGCTTTAAGCAGATTAAACAAGCTGCCAAGGAAGAGGGTTGGGGATGACTTGCCTCAACACTGGCCATTGGGAATCAAACTGATATACAAAAAAAACAAAAAATCGAAGAGATATTGAAAAAAATCTGAAGGATTTAGAAAGAAATGAGAGCTATTGGGAGTGAAGTGAAGAGAGTGATTAATGTGAGAGCTATTTATAGAGACCTAAAATGCAAAGCATAATTTCACCAAAAATTAAAATAATAAAAAAGGAAGGGGGCAGTGTGGGGGGCACTTGAAGAATCTTTGACACCTCATGCTCCTGACAGCATTAGCATAGATCTAGTTGTCAATTTTATTTTCCATTCAACACTTTCAGTAAAGTATTAATTGCGTAAGGAACTTTGTATGATTCAATGTTACTAATAATAAAACAAAATGAATTGGCAATGTCATATGGTGGAGGGGGCATTTCTCGGATCAGCATCATATCTTTTCACTGAGTGGGGGGTTTCTCTGTTTCGAGCAGTAGAGCATGCAGGTGACTAAATTATGATGCATCATATCCTAAGATCTCTATTTAATCTGATTTTAATCTCTCTAAGATGGGTTCCCTGTTTTCATCAAAAATAAAACAGACCAATCTGATCTTGATGTAATGCGTCGTCTCTTCTTGCAACATAGTTGCACTTGATCTCATGCATTGTGCCATAATTCCTATTAATCACACATCTATAGTCTTAAGATTTAACGATCATAATTGTATAATATTAATCCTTGTATAATACCCGTCAAATTTATTTAGTGAGTGCAACAACCATAATTTTTACCCTCGGATGTCTTATGGATCTTAAGGCCTCCTAACATGATCGAACTCTGCGGAGAGCCAACGACAATTGTAGTTTCTAATAATAGCAATCACATGCTGTGCAATATATTTCTGCCGCAGCTCAGTGCAAACATCATTTTCTTTTAGGAACATCAAGATTTAAGAGCCGTCCGGCCACGCAGGCCGATAAAAGCCCTTTGTACACTAGTGCTTTTTTTTATTTCCCCCAAGTGCCAAGCGGACTCAAGGCGTGTCAAACCTGATTTCTATATTTTTTTTGTACCATTCTACCTCTCCCATGCATCTTATCACAGTGTTATATTTCTTTGTGCACAAAAATTTGAAATTAGCGCTGTGCCCCCCCCCCCAAACCAAAAAAAAAAAACACACACACACCTACTTTGGGTTTGGGTGGCCAAAGCCAAATGGGTTCAAAAATTGAAAATCTGAGGCTAGCTTGGTACCTCTACACACAAAAGAGAAAATGATCACAATCATAAGCTAAGTAAAGGCTTATTGGCGACACTTTTTCAGGGTGAAAAACAAACGAGAAGTAAGTTATAAAGTTGAAAGGTTTTCTTCTTCTTACCTTCAACTTCGCCCGGACAACATATTAGGCAACGTCGGCGGGGGGGCAGGCAGGCCGGCTTGAAGTGGGACCCAGGATCACGATCTACGATCATTATCATCCAAATGGGGAGTGTCCCACAACGAAACTGAAAGATTGCTGCGCGCCTTTGCCTTTTCCCTTCCTCGATTTGTTCGCGGCTTTGGGAACCGCCTTTTCCAAAGTGGTGGGCTCTTGCGGGGCCCACCAGACATGCTTTCCGAGGTCGGACTCTCTCCAAATCGGACCCACTCGCAGCCGTCGGATTTTGCCACGACTGATCGCAGCTATCACCATTGCCGATGTCCTTTTATCTACGTCTCTTTTCAGACTTTGCTCTATCATCTCTGTCATGTACGGTATATATATATATATATATATATATATTTTTTTTTATATAATTTTTATTTTAATGGTCAGTTAAATCACAAATTACACAACGGGAAGAAATAATATGAAAATATTTGGTATCAAAAGATGGGCCAGTATTGCAATAGTTGAGAATGAGACGGCTAACCAGCCAAAAAGAAAAAACAAATTAAAAGTCTAATTTTATTAATAATATCTGAACTTTTTTATAATTATATTTATTTTGATTTTATTAATTAAATTAAATTTATATTAAATATTTTTTTATTAAATATAGTTATTTATACATCAAGTGACAAATATATTTTTTTATTATCATATTACTAAATTTATTAATGTGGTAATTTTTTTAAAATTAAAAACATAATAAAATAAAAATCTGTAAATATTATAAAAATAATTATAAGATTTAAAAATATTTTAAATTTTTCTTAAAATTTTTAAAAAATAAAAATTTATATTACATCTAATGACGTAATAATAAAAAATATATATATTTACCACTTAACATATAAGTAACTGATAGGTAGTTATATTTAACATAAAAAAATATTAAATATAAATTAAATTTCATTAATAAAATAAATATAATTATAAAAGTGTACTGCCATAACGAGTTGAAATAATTTTTTTGTCAAAAAAAAGAAAAGAAAAGATGGGGGAATGCGACGAGAAAGAAAGAGGCAAAAAATTTGGAAAGAACAATTGCAAGGGGAAATCTTTACTTTCCATTTCCGTAATGCAGAAGGAAGAAATGATGAAATGTCTGGAAAATCTTCAAAAGCAGAGACCCGACAAGGATGTGTGAGCCGTGTCGTGTGGCTTAATGGCTGTTACGTTTGGTTTATGGTAATGACCTAGAATATACCGGTGGCCCACTCGGCCGAATTATTCAGCCCGTAGTGCACTTAGCAGATGACATCGTTGTTGTTGTGGGGACCCTTGTGTTAGCAGCTAGACCTCCCCCCTCCTATTTTGGTACTCTTAAAAGTACACATCGAGCATCCAACTCGAGCATTTCTCTTATTTGAGTTCCGGGAATAAGGATCTACCGTTTTCCCTCCCAGGAGTTCCCTCTCCCTCTCTCTCTCTCTCTCTCTCTCTGTCTCCGCCCCCCAACAACAATCAGGGGATCATAAGCAAATAAAGATTAATTACCCCCGTCAGAAGCTTCATGTATGGTGATTGGTGACTTTGAGCTACACAAATTTCTGTACACTTGGTTAATTATGGTGTAATGTAACCTTTTCTCTTTTTTGTTCTGTTTTTCTGTGTATCATCTGTTCATGCATGGTATAATCTTTTTGTTTTTTTTTTTTTTTTTTTGCTTTGTAGAAATGATTTTAGTATCAAGGGTGAGGTGAGGGACAGAAGCCCGAACTCCCGCCCCCCAAGGTTGCAGACACACCTCCATCCGTCGTTTCTTTTTCTTTTAAGATATGGTCTAATCACAGTTTTAGCAATGCTAACTTCCGGCTTTGTCGGTCCACTGAAAAATATAACAAACAAATCAAATCCAGCATTGCAGCGGAGGAGTGGCCCGGCCTTTTCTTTTGAAAATGCAAGCCCCCACTTTTCCCTGCTCTGCTCCTCCGTTTACCAACCAATGCCTTTTTCTTCTTCTTCTTCCCATGCCCTCTTTTCCTCCTTCGGGTTGCCCCACCCCCCCCCCCGGTCCACTATGAAAGTAACAATAGAGGAGGTGCCCCGGTGGAGCCATCAGCATCGACCGAGGTTCAAAGTGATCACAAGCTTCTGCTGTAGAAGGTCAGCCGTATCTGCTTTGTAGTCTGAATCACTTTAATGTTTCCACTATGCTACCCGCTCCCTTTGAAACCACAATGCATTTTCCCATAGTGAGAGACTGTAACTTGAAGGATAAGCCTTTGTGCAACGAAAAAATTACTCCAGTATAATATAATGGTCACAAGTTCCAATTATTAAAGCAAGCTCTTTGCAAAAACAAAGAGAATGCTACATGCATCCTACCCTTCCCCATCTTGACGCAGATGACCACGGTTGGATATGAGTATTAAAGTAAATAAAACACGAGATTTCTCAAAAAATGTACAATTATACAACCTGCATGGAAAATTTTCTTCAATGGCTGTTACTAATAAAAACTTTAAATCAAATTGAAGTATGAAACGCAAGCTCCACTGACACTCAGTGATTGTTAAATTCTGGACAAGTTCAAGCTGACCTCAGAGCTCCACCAAGGATACAGGGAGCACAGGTGGGATCAAGAGCCTTCAGAATAATGCAAATTTGCCCAAATGCTCAACTCACAAGCTTTTTCAACACCGCTTCAGCACGCCGCTCAAATTTTGGTAGGGCCCATTCATGCTGAACTATGTCTAGACTGTCCTTCTCGGCACCCAAACTCTGGAAACAGCAAAAACCGTCAGGCTTTAGAAGTAATTGGTATTGCAAAAAATAAAATCTAAGAAAAATGAATAACAATTCAACTAGTCAAGAAACTACAGAGGAATTATATGTTCCCAAATTCATCAAAGGACTTAAGCCTGGAAGGAACTACCAAACAAATTTTTATGGCATCCCCTTCGCCTACTAGAGAGTGAATGGGTTTTCCACTAATCATATGTTCTCTTGAACTTTCATATTCTGACTCTACAATGTTGGCATGTTACAGACTGAAACAATGCTGACTTGTGCCACTCTGTTGGCAGATATAAAAGCTCTTGAACAGTTGTAGTTTTCCATACAATGGCACTGCAAGACAATGACCAAGAACACAAGTAGCTTCTTTCTTTTTTTAAAATGCATCTAAGTTTAATATTTGTTGAATTTATGGTACAGTGTGGATATATCTCACTACACAAACTTGGTTCAATGCCCTAAGCTACCTGCGGTCTAATTTATTCAAGACTGAAATATACAGAAAAATGTCACTAGGCATGCAGGCCGATTTCTGGCTTTCAAAAAACTTAGATATAAGGTAAATGGTTTAAAAACAAGGGACAACTCAAACATTACTCAACTTGACCAGCCAGTCTGGTCCAAGTATTGAGGACCAATTACTGTCCATAAACCGAAGAATAATAACTGCTGGCTCAAGAAAATTATGAAAGAGAGCTCAAAAACAATGATCAAGAAAATGATAAAATATCATTACAGTTAGAAGAGTAAAAGCATTCTAAGCCCAAAATGTTAAATAGAGAAACAATTGTACCTTTGTTGGGTCAAAGCCAAACCCACTCATTTGCATCATACGCTGTGTATCATCTGTGGCTGTATTAAACATCCAGTTAGAAAATGCAAGGATTACTCAAAAAGAATCCTACGTGCGAAACTGAAAATCAAGCATCTATTATCTACCATTTTGCACGGAGAAGCAAAGCCAGGCACCAACATATAAAACTGAAAGATATACAGTATTTAAGGCAGAAATTGATACTAACCATTTTCTTCACCAAGAATGAGACTAAATAAACCCCTTAATCCAAACAAATTAAGGAAATACCTGGAGAAAATTAATTGGAATAATAACACATATTTAGCAAAGTGTAAACCTAAGAATTCGTTTCAGGGGAAGCTTCCTGTTCATAAAGGTGAAGATATACCATGAACGACTGCTGACATAGCTAACATCGACGGTGCTCAAGTCAATCCCATTTTGCAACATTGATCTGAACCTTTGAGTCAGTGGAAACGGTATCTTGGCTGGGATGAATAAAAGAAGACATTAACAAACTGGAAAATGTTGAAAATGTAAGAATTTTAGATTGACACAGAACATAATCAAAAATCAAGGAAGTGAAAAAAACAATAATTCAGAACCCAAGAACCATGATAAAGAAACAAACCTGCAACAAATCCAGAGAAGAAAAAGTTGACCCAAGCAAAAGTAAGTGTCTAGCCAATGGGGAAAAAAAAGTTACAAATCAAAAATTCAATTGTATCAATAGAGCAGAAACTGTAGAGTCTAGAAATAAAAGACAAGCTGGTTATTGCCTCTTTCATGCTACCTGGGGTATGATCATTGAAAGGTTTTTCTTCATCATGTCCATGGCCATATTTGGATCAGAGAACATTTGCGCTTGTGTGTTTTGAGCTTGGCCCTTGGGAACATGCAACAATCCGTTTTCCTACCAATAGTTGAAAGACAAAATATCCACATTAGCGCATCAGCATATAAGAGAGAGGGAGAGAGAGAGAGAGAGAGAGAGAGAGAGAGACTCAGTATGATGCGATGCCCATCATCAAGAGAGCTCATAGTGTCAAAAACTGCCTGCTAAAATCCCGAATCTCATCAAGCCTTCAGTAAAAGTTTCTAAAACTTACAAAAACAAGTATCTTGATTTGCAGCCACAAGCCAAGAAATCCAGCAATACCCTCAAATTCTCAATTTTTTCTTCAAAACAAAAGAAAAATCGTCGGCCCCACAAGAAATGAACCAATGCTGGTTCTACCCCTATACTTCCTGCGTAAATCCAAATTCAATGGGAACCATTTCGGGCTGTTGATTCAATTTATGGGGTTTTAAAATTTCCGAGAAAACTGCACCAATTGCGAATCAATTCACGAAAAAACTCCCACAGCTCGTGCAGTTTTGAAAACATTAGCGATCTCAATCCCAATCAAAAAGCACAAAAATCAAAACCCTAGAGAAAAGTCAATTTAAAAATAATAATAATAATAAAGAAAAAAAAAACAAACAAAAGAAAAGAAAGAACCTCGTTGTTGAAATAAACCCTTCGCGCACGAAACGACTTTGGAGGTATAAAATTGGCAGCGGCGCGCAAATTCCGAGCCCTAACAATCAATTGCCTGAAACAGCCGATCAGAAAAGAGAAAAAAATCGAATTTCGTTACACATGAACACGCATACATGTATCTATACAATGAGAGAAATTGATGGAAGACTCGCCCTTCTTTGACGATCTTGGGATCGGGGACTTGGGAGGAGCGCATGAGCTTGGAGACGAAGTGGCGAAGGATTCCGATGAGCACCATCACAACCGACAGTGGGATCAGCACCCAGTCTCTGATCGCCGTGTCCAGCACCAGATCTTCTGCCATTCGTTTTCCTGGGAGCCACTACGACGACAGCAACAGCAAAATCCCCGCTCCTCGGTCCTTTCGGTGATGTTTACGAGGTTTTTCCTCAACGGTGGGGAGGACCACGCAGAGTCTGCTTTTCTGTCCGGGCAGGTTTAACAAAACGCACCGTTTTCCGCCACCTTCGGCCCCTTTATGCAGGCGCTCGAACACCGCGCGCGCCACTGAGAAGATGTGCCGGGCCCTGTTTTGGGCCTGCCCGATCCTTTCCAATTATATAAACCTCGGGATCCAGTTGATCTCCTAGTGAAAGTAAGGAATAAATGGTTGTGTTATGTATACGAAAGTAAGTAACAATTAAGTGGAATAATAAGCATAATGTAGCTGAAAATTACGGATTAATTGGTTATAAACATCGATAAGTCCCTAGATGTAAAGATATTTTTAATCTTTTTTAAATGAATGTATAAAAATATAATAAATGATGAGACAATGAATGGATATTCAAAGGATCATGATGTCACAACAGAGGTTCGTTCTCGTTTAAAACACGTCAAGTTCACTGCATGCACGAATGATGGTTGTTAGTAATCGCAAGGCTTGACAAAGTTGTTGATTAAGATCCTTTGCTTGCGACAGTGGGGAATGGTGCCGATGCTTCCTTAATTCTTTTCTTACTTGGTTTCCGCCCTCTTCAAGTCCTATGCTTGCGATTTAAAGCAAGGTTGCGTTTGGTTACTTCGATCTTTTAACCATCGAAATGGCCATTGCATCTCTTTCCGCATGGCTATCTGGCACCACCTTAGCCGCCCCACATTCCACTTCCTTCAGCCCAAATGCAAGAGACTCCCATACTCGCCTTATGCACAAAAATCCATGTAAGAGAACGTGTATTGGCATTGATAATGATCCGGAGTGTCGGTTCTTGCTGCAACCTTTGATGGGTAGTATTACTAGCTGGTCTTTACGGCGCAGAGGTTTATCACTATTGCCATTGAGCGCTGCAAGTTCATCGGGATCAGAGCAGGAAGAGAAAGGAGCTTTAGAAACAGTACTCAAGCTCTACAGTGCTATCAAGGATGAAAATATCGGCGCATTGTCTGATATGATCGGAGATGAATGCCGTTGTTGCTCCAATTTATTCTCATTTTACCAAATCTTCCAAGGAAAGCAGGTAGATCATTTTCACCTTGAGGATGTTAAAAAGAAAAAAATGCTGTAGATAGCCATTTTGCCACACATTCTTTCCCCTAGTTAACTGTTCTATCTGGCATCTGATGTGTTTTGATGCAGCAAGTGTTAGACTTCTTCAGTTTTCTTATCGAAAAGTTCGGAAATGGCATTCAATTTGTAGTGAAGCCAACGTTGCACGATGGATTGACTGTTGGGGTTAATTGGAGACTAGGTATGCATGCCCCTTGCCCCTCTCCTGGGTAATGAAATCCCCATATGCAATATTTTTCAGAGCCGTTGTCCTTTGTTTTCCTCTGTTCATTTATTGACAGAATCGAAAACGACACATATGCCACTGGGAAACGGTGTCAGCTTCTACACTGTTCATGTATACCAAGGGAAATTTCTGATTAGGTTCGGACAATTTCTTTTAACATACATAGATAAATAAAAAAATCTCCGCAGTGATGGAATATTAGGTGAATTCTTGTCATAATAGTTGCAATAATAGAGTCTCCTGCTTTCAGGAATGTGGAGATGTTCGTGGAGCCCCTTCTTCACATCGAACCCTTCAGATTGGTAAGAAATTTGAAGTTTTTTTTTTCGCCCCCTTCAATACAAGCCATGACAATTGGATGAGACACATTTCGTTTACACCACCTCTACACTTTTTTCTGCAGAAAATTATGGAGTATGTGACGACCACAGTAGATAAGATCTACAAATTGTCCAGGGACAAGGCGGGAGCAGCTGTGCTTGCTCTGTTTGTCGTGGTCCTCCGTTTAGTCATAGAAAGAGGGATGTTTGGCCACAATCTAGTTTCGTCAATAAGAAGAACAATAGCGCAGGCACGTCTATGGTAGTTCTCTACGTTACTCAAGAGCTAATGTTCAGAACTTACCCACATAAATGATTTCGTATACACGAATAAATGACATCGGTTCGCGTACAGTATGAATACAGGAGTATGAAAAACAGAGGGCAATGTCCCATTTCTGTTTTCTTCTACCCCGCAAGTGTAAAATGGTTAAACATCTCTACCGAGAGCATCCCAGTCCTGGAATATTTGTTTGTTAACCTATAGAATCTATCGTATTACACTCCATCTAACCGTATAATACTTCTGTATGAGTAGCTCCCTTAATATAGTGCCAAATTCTTCTACCATACAGAATAATTGATCTGTTTCATAGTCCTAATCTCCCAGAGCAGTTTAGCCTGTTTTTCATGCCAACCATTTTGAATGTTTTGGCTCCCACCGGTCACTAGAACAACTGACAAGACAATGATATTCAATATTTTTATAATATTTATATATATTCTCTATACATTCTATATATTTATAATAATTTTAGGCCGACCACAAAAAACCAAAAGCAGAAACGGAAGCGAATCAAACTCTGCAGTTGGGTATACATTGCCCATCAAGAATAACAAAATATTTTACAATTCCACGACAGTTTCCTTCGGTCTGATATGAGGGTTAGGCTTTCAACGTTAAACAAGTACAAAATTAGCAAGGAAAGCCTAAAACAGGGTAATGGCATAACCATGAAGAATCCCTGCCATTGGCCCATGGTAAATTTTCATTCTAATCATAAATAACAAAGTAATGACGATATCGACTAGTCATGTTGAAGCACAAAAACAGAGGCACAAAAATAAAACAAGAAAGGACCTAAAGAGAGTTCTTCACTAACTGTTCTACCATCCTAAGTTACCAGATGGCACGCATTCCATGCACCTGCAGAAAACAAGAGAACACCAATCCATCATTCATTTGGCAGACAGCATATGGCAAGCAAGCTAAGCAACAAACTAGCTAAGAAAAGCTGAACGCGTATGAGCACATGCATTCTGACAGATGCACATCACATGCACACACGAGAATTAATGAATGACTGTCACAGTGAAGATATGTACACAAACAACAATAAAAGCACCAACATATAGACCTCCAAGTGAAGAATACAGGGACGATGAATCTGTTAGCCAAATACTGCCAAGATAATTCGCTCAACATCTATGAAAAATAAATGAAGACTCGAGTAAATTATATAATCTGCAGCTAGCCAGCAGAAATTTGATAGCAAGGATGGAAGGCATGAAGGTGAAGTCTGTTTTCGATTTTCAATGCACCTTATAGTTACAGAGTGGATGGTGAATAATTGAAGATGTCATATCAAGAAAAGAACAAGATCACCATACAAAGTTCACTAGAGTTAAATTTTGTGAGGCATGCCTCAGAATTCCGGCCATTAATAAAATGATAAGAAGTACAAATTAAAGCAAATTCGAGCAACCTGAGATACAGGTATTCACTAGAAACAAACACAAGAGTCTAGAAAATCAAAGCCACGTGCACAAAAGCACAGCACCTGCGTATTAAGCAAATTTGTGTGCAGAACATTTTTTCTAACAGGCTTTGATTTGAATTTTTACCATTCTAACCAGTCATCAGTACCAAACATCATGACAGCTTAAATAGGTGATGGCGTGCTAACATCTCTTCAACTCCAACTGCAGAAATGCTTTCACATCCCAAAAGCTCCTGAAGCTTTGCATCGCATAGTATTACCATGGAATTCAATGGGTCCTAAAGGAAAAAAGAACAGAATTTTAGTTGTCAATTTACTCCTCAATAGAGATGCAAAATTTAGATATACATACTCCAGAATAAAAAGGAGTGCACTAGCAAGATAGAGACTTTTGTACAGCAGAACACACACAACAATGAATTCAGAAAAGAATAAATATCCAAAGAAGAGGGAATGAAGAAATAAGAGCAGGAGTGGAAGAAATCCCCCCCACCCCCAAAAAAAAACATAAAAAAGGCAAAGGACCAGAATGATGCAATCTGAGATGCTTGCCACATGGATGCTGCAATGTGACAATAAATTAATGAAATGATTTCAAACATATTGGAGACAAGAAACAACAAAAAGCTGCACACTCCCTACCCACCTCCAAATGATTGACCTTTATGTACTCCCGAATGCGTTTGGATACATCCATTTGAGTCATCTCCCTGCCTGCAGTCCCAAAAAGCTTGGCAAGCGCTTCAGATATCACTACAAGAGGTGGACCTTGTTCAGCACTCTCAGTTCTGGACTCCACATCCACCTTTGCGCGTTTAGCTTGAGCAGACTCCTCTGCATCCATCATAATAAATATTTGAAAAAATTAAGTTAAGGGAGAACAAAAATATATTGTCTGTAATGCAGCATTACATACTTGTAGGTTCAAGTGGGATGATATGTTTGGCCAACAGCTTATTCATCTTAAACATATCAGTGCAATCTGTTTCAAACACTACACGAAGTGCATCATCACAAATTATCTTCCTCTTGTTTGCAGGATCTTGGAGGTTATTTTTCCTGATGTATGCCCACAATTGCTTCACAATCTGTATCGAGCAAAGCTGAGTTCTTTAAAAAATGGGCAATCTCTTCAATGTCACCACAAACGAGTAAAGTCAGAGATGAGCTTGATAAGAGGAACTCGTGCAACAGCATACCTCAGTCCTTGGCAAGGCTGGCTCACCAACAATGGTCTGAAGCTCAGGGGAAACCCCACAAACTTTGTTTAACCCACCCGGGCCACCTCTTCGTTTAGCTCCAACAGGAGCACTGCAGTGAATGGTCAGGGATAAGCCATCAAATATGATGCCCACTAATCCGCAAGTTGACATAAAGTCTCAAGATAGAATTGGTAAGAGACAACATCGGACTTGCATAAGAGCTATGCCTACTTTACCAACCATAATGCGGAAGCCGTTTGAGTAGAAACGGCAAAGTTTCACCAATCTACTACAAGAAATTGCATTAAATTTTGCACAAGATAACGTAGTCCTTTTTCTACAGAAAACACCAATTCTTACTGGGAAAAACTACATTTTGCACCTCTCAGAGAAAGAGAAACAAGGGAGAGAAAAAAAAAAACTAAATAAGGAAGAGAAATCACAAACCCTAACGGAAACCCTAAATGTGCAGCCAAATACAGCTAAAAGCGTAGATTGGAAATGAGCCTTCAACCTTAAAAGTGAAGCCAAGTAAAAACCTACAATGGGCATTTTTGACCATAAAAAGCAAATCCAGGAGAGGAATCCACGATTTTTTTTTTTTTTGTTTTTTTGCAGAATAAAAACTTTACCTTTCTTTGGGAATTGCGGCAGGGACGGAGGCGGCATTTTGAGAAACGACCTGGGGTTTGGTGACCTGCTGCGGCTGGGGCTGCGGGGCCGCGTGCTGAGGCGCCGGCAGCTGGCGGAAGTTAAGGTCTTGGCCAAAAACCTGGGGTTGGTGGAGGGCAAACTGTGGAGGGAATTGCTGGAATTGGGCGTGATGCTGGAGGGCAAAATGGTCCTTTTGCGAGAGATGCAGTGCCTGGGGATGCAGTGGCTGCGTGGGGTTGGCCATGGCAGCCGTGGGCAGCGCCGGTGGATGCGAGCGGAGGAGACGGTTGATGTGGTCGCGAATGAAACCGGCCTTGTGGGAGAGGTCTAACCCTAGCTGGGCCTCGAGCTGCTGGACGACGCCGTTTAAGGAATTCACGGCGTTGGGGTCCGATTGACGGAGCACCGTCTCAATCCCTTTCGCTATCTCCTGGTCCGACACCATGGCTTCTCTTTTGTCTTCACTTTCGCATATATTGAACAGAAAAAAACGGACACAAACGGTTCTCTCTTCTCTCTTTCTCTCTCTACCCTCCCTGTTCTCTCTCTCTCTCTCTCTCTCTCTCTCTCTCGGTCTATCTCTTCTCTATCTCTCTCTACCTCTGTCTTTATATTTACTAGAATGACCAGAACGCCCCTCTCTTCCACTGGCTTGAATTTTGAACACGGTTCCAATGACAATAAAGCCCCCCCACCGAGCCTCACGCGTACGTACAATTTCCAACAGAGGTGACGAGTGCGGTTTTTTTTTTAATAAAAAAAAAGTTTATGACAGAATGTCGATTATGCTGCAAATATTATCTTTTTTTTTTTTTTGAGTGGGAAATGCCCATTTATTTAAAGGAAAAAAATATTCACCTGTTTAGGAGTAAAATGCAAATGAAAGAATTTAAATTTAAATTAATATATACGAGGCATGGGCATATGGGTCATTTTAGGGTTGTTTTTATAATCTTGATTGTTGACCGTTGGATGACTACGACTGGGGTTGCTCAACGACATTGGGATTGGGGTGTTTGATTCTTGGTAAAGTATCGCAGGGTAGTTTAGTTTGAGCCCATTGTTATATATATATATATATATATATTCGTACGTTTCATTTAATTTTTTGTTTATCAATTAATTCTGATTATGGTTCACATTAAAAATCCCAAGTCTTGCAGAAGACTCCAGTCAAATTAAATGGTTGACATATATATACTATCTAACAAAATCACAGTGTACTACTTTTTTTTATTATTCAAATAATCCAAATTTTATAATCAATTATTAGGAGAATAATAATTTTCTATTTTCAAAAACATATATAATTTTTAAAATTATTATCGTTTAAATTTTTTTAAAAAATATATATATCGAACCTGAATTTCATTATCAGTTTTCTTTCTCTTGTAACCCCAACGTAGACTATAGACATCAACTGGACAACGAAGGTCTGAATTCTACCATCCGGCTAATTAGAAGGAATTGATTATTTCTGCCACTGGTTGTTGGCTACAAATTGTCATTATATGCTCAATTGGTGTCACACCGTCCTAAAGATTAAAAAAACAAAAATTTCAAACAAAACTCTCCCAAATTGTCAAAGTTGTAAACGAGGTTCTAACGCATGTCAACACCTCAATGGCGTCTAACATACGAAGAACTAGATGCTAAGTCAATTTTTACGTTAAAGAGTAATAATAAAGATATCAATCGCATTTGCAATCCCCCCCCCCACCCTCCTTTCTCGGGTCCGTTTTATAAATTATCCTTGACTAATATGTTTTACAATTAGATAACTTGAGTGACTAAGAAAAAAAAAATTGTATGAGAAAATTAAAAAGGAAGAAAGAGAACAACTACAATTTTTGACACTTAATTTATACGAATTATGGAATTTTCAAATCACAATCACATTAAATTTATTTTTTAATGATTTGACTGTTTCGGTTTGAATTGGGTTGGTTTAATTTGATGAATATTATTTTTAATGGGTAAACTTGTGAATTAGAATTAGGATGAACAGAAAAAAAAAAGAGAGAGAGCGAGAGAGAGTGAGAGATTTAATTTTCCAAAACAGGGGAGACTCCGGGAGAGGCGTTAGCCATGGCTCAGGTTCTTAACGTGAACCCTTTCCAGTCTTCGACCCGAACCGAATCGGATGACCTCCGGGTCAGCGACAGGACCCGCAAACAAAACGTGAAGCAGCGGTGGGGTACCCTGCAGCAGGAGCTCAAATGCAACGGCAAGTTCACTTGCCATTTCTCGGGCAGTAGCAGAGAGGTACAAGAAAGTTTTCACCTTTTGATCGTTGCTTTGCACTTCTTGGTTGGTTGCTTAGTAAATTGCTTCTGGGTGCGACCCATGTGGATGGGGCGGCATAAAAATTGTGGTGTAGAGACTAATGGGGTCTGGTCTGGTTGGTGGTATTGCCTGGAAACAAAAAACCCATGTCCCTTTCGGCTGCTTTAGGGTTCTGGTTGTGGTTGTCAACGGCGTTTCGTTGATTGGGCTAGAAGGGAGTGTCCTTTGCTCAAATGGAAATACGCCTTTTATTGAATTTTCCGATTTTCTCAATATTCATTAAATGGACTAGGTATAAAAGTTTTTGAAAGTCAATGAAACACTGTTGCCTACGTGTTGATTATATATCTTAGTTTATAGAATGTCAAGATGAGATACACAAGTGTGTATACACCCATGTGTCTTCCGCCAATCTAAAAGTGTTCAAGATAGTCCTGATGATTATGCTAAAATATGGAGTTGTAGACTTGTTGTGGCAACTAGGATAATTCGCTCCATTGTGAGGTATGACTGTTAGACTATATGTAAAAGGACTCTTTTAACGTGTTTAATGCTTTTAGCAAGGTTCTGTTGTTTGCAGCTTTTCTAATTTGCCTCTTCCAATAGTCCTTTTGCCTAGTGAAATGCCAATTCTCCCGAGAGTTCAGTTGTGTTGGATACTGTTCTGCTTAAAACTAGTTACTAATGTTAGACTAACCTCCCTTAATGACATGGAAATTTCTTTGCACTGAGCAATGACATGAATCTTGGTTTCGCAGGATCATGAGTAATGTTACCTAATTATGATGTTATAGAATGGCAAAAATTGTGGAAATTTAGTTTGTCCATTTCCTTGCTTATTTTGATGCAGTGGATGCCCATATACTATATAAGTATGATAAGGCAACCAGCAGGCCTTAATGTGAAAGCGTAGCTAGCTAACTGTTTGCAATTAGGGAGTGTGAGAAACTAATCGTTTGCATCCTTTCCCTGAGTCTTGATTGTCAATTTGCCCTTGGATCTTGTTAAACACTGTTTTTGTGATGTTAGAATTGACTTTTGTGGTGAAGGGTGCAATGAATAATTGACTTGGAAATCAAATGCATTCCATGCCATTAAGTAATTTTTCATGTTTATGGTCCCAGGAACAAGCTAAAAAAGCTTTAGAAAGTGCACTTGTGGGAAAGAAAAATGAATTTGAAAAGTGGAACAGGGAAATCAAAAAGAGAGAGGAAGCGGGTGGAGGAGGCGATTCTGGGCGAGGAGGTTGGTTTGGATGGGGTGGACGCTTTGGCTGGTCCAATGATGACAATTTTTGGGCAGAAGCACAGCAAGCAAGTCTTACTGTCTTAGGTATTATTTTCATGGTAAGAAGTTTTCACTCTCCCACCATGGTTTTTGTAAAATTAATCTTCTTTTCTGGTTCTGTCTTAAAGTTATTTTGTGTTTAAAGTACCTTGTAGCTGCCAGAGGAGAAAAGATGCTTGCTGTTGTCTTCAACCCTTTGCTGTATGCTTTGCGAGGGATGAGAAATCAACTCACTTTTATATCATCAAGAATACTGGGAAAGACAGCACCAGACGGTGCTGTTGATTCGGCTGATTCATTCAAGAAGGAGGTTCATGTTCATGTTTCTGCTAAAGAGAGAGTTATAAGAAAATGGGGAAGCAGCTGATTACTTATTTCGGGTTTGATATAACTTCGTCACTCAAGTTGTTGCTAGCACATCACTTATCGTTGCAGCCCAATCATACCATCGTCTTACGATTAAATGTCACGAACGTGGACATAGCCGGGGAAAAAATAAGGCGGACATGATGCCCTCTCTTTGTTGGGTCCAAACTGAACTATAAATCAATCTAGTTTTTCTTACCGCTTTTTGTGGGTGCTCGGACCCATGCGGAAAGAAAATCGGTACAATTTCTTCAATAGCGAGTCTTTGTTCTAAACATAGCATGGATGCATCATGATTATTATCAATTTGTAGAGCCTGCAGACTTTGATTCCATCTTGATATATTTCAATTGAGTGAGCTTGCGAAGGAGAAAGGCACTCACAGAACATAATATGGAGAAGACTCATTTTTCATGCGCGGAATTTCCACTGTCTGATCGTTTTAATATTTTTATTCCGCCAAGCAACAGGCTTCTTCAGCAGCTGGAGGCACGCTGCCTCATGCTGACCAATTTGCCGTCACTCGGTGACTCCGTGTCTCTCTTTAGAAGCCAGCCTTCGCTGCAGTCTTTTCTTCCCTTTCGACTGGCAAATTTCTATTTTTGATTCTTCCAATTTCAAGCTCCATTTCCCTGTCTCGCTCAAGCTCCATTTCCCTGTCTCGCTCTTGAAATCCGTCTCTAAAATCTGATATTCAAGAAATATAAGATGTATTGTTCCTGAGAAGAACGAGTGAGCAGTGCTTGACACAAGAAGCACGAGTAGCCCACCTGTCTTCCTCTCAAGTCGGCAGTAGCTGGTGGGTGCCGCGGTGTGGTGGAGTCTCCGGCAAACCCTCTATATATCAATCAGCAAGGAAAAATGTGGGCAGTAGCTGAGAATGGAAGACTGAGAGGTCGCGATGCCTTGGTCTCCTAATCAAGAATCGTCTATTTTCAGATTAATTATGGGTGACATTGAGAGCCCGAAGGCCAATCTTGTGGAAGTGGATCTCAGGATATGGGGTTCAATGCAGGATTTGCAGTTGTACACGAAGCTTTTTGTCTTTGATTCGTCGAGTAGTGCCAAGCTTTGATCATTTTGCTCTTCACGAACCACAACCTTCTGTTTTTTCTAATTATTAGCCGCGATGTCAGGATTGGTCCGGAATGAATTTAAACCCCGAACTATATTCCAGCTTCACTGCCTGTTGCAGCCAGCTGCAGTCTTATGCCGAGCTTGTTCCAACTTCCAACGTCAAGTACAACAGCCATAGCAAGCAACTGAAGCTACAGATGAGACGCCACGGATCTTCAAACACTAAATAGTTACGGTTTCCCCTGGAGATTTCTTTATACATCTTATCAAGTTGTTCTTTTTGCATCCTTTATGTTGATCTCTATGTATAATACGTGTTGTGAGCAAAGAAGGGTCAGAATAGGATTGTCAAGTTGGCATTCGCTGAATATCCGCATCTTTATAAGTTTCATCTCATTATGTTATTTATAATGACAGTTTTATAATTATCTCAATTTCTTCAATTCGGCCAAAAAAAAAATGTTATGTGTTATTGAGTTTAAAAAGCAGTATGATTTGGGTAACATTTTAAAATATAGTTCAACTTGCCACATACCGTGTATGAAAAGTTTTAATTTTCTTTTCAATCAAATAATGATTGTGCGTTGAGCTTAAAAATGTTCTTCCATTTTTAGTCAGTTTGAGGATTCCCCATTGGAGACGGAGAGCCTTTAGTCTTGATAAGTTAGCTTGAATTCCTGTTCCCCGTGTCTGCGGCGTCACTCTCCGGTTGAAGACTCTTAAAATGAAGTACAGTGAAAAGCGCACTCGGTCTTCGGTTTTGGAGTGATCTGTACGACAAAATAAGCGCATACACCGAAAGAAATTAAAAAAAAAAAAACAGAAATGAAAAAAAAAAAAAAAAACAAAAGGTGGTTCCAGGATTCTGTAACAGTGTTGTTGTTTCGGTCGAGCATGTCTGAATTCTGATCCAGAGTTGAAATGAGGAGACACCCATTTACTCAAACATTATTATTAATCAACCTAACATTAACATTATGATGGAGCATTCTCTGGGCCCTTGTCAGATATTTCCGTATATTGGCAACCACCTACAATCATTATGAATTCATTGCTCATTCCTGCGCTGACGATTGATGAGGGAAGAGCATCACACAAAAAATGATAAATTTAAATGAATATTATTAATTTTTATATTATATATACTTTTATATAATATAAAATTTAATTATATTCATTTAAATTTATTATTTTTAAATACATAATAAATAAAAATTAAACAAAATAGACACATATTTAATATATTTAAAAAATATTAAAAAATTATGTATTATATTTTTTTGTATTTTATATTATATTAAAATAGAGCAATATAATATAAAATATAAAAATATAACATAACATAACATCTTTCATGGCCACTCGAGTGGATTAAATTTGTCTACACCTAAATTTTTCTAATAAAAAAAAAATGCAATCAGCGGAAATCATTCGGACCTTCTTCAATTTCATATTAACAACGCTATATTATTCAAATTTATGTCTTTCAAATTCTTATGTACCAAGAACAGAAAATCAGAGAGCAACTCTTTTTTTTTTTTCTTGAACAATAGAGAGCAACTTTCAATGGGGATCAAAACCATTCCTATTGTTACAAGGCTAATGCAGGAAATAGTCGAGAGAAAGCAAATCGTGTATGCTGCTGGAGTCGAAAGAGTGCTTTGAATTTTAAAGACTGAGGAAAAAAAAAGAAAGAAAAAGAAAACTTAGCCTAATGGCGATGGGCAATACGACTGGCAAAGACAGGCAATGGAAGTCAAGGGGTACTTAAAAGGAAAAGAAAAAAAAGGGGAAAAAGTACAAGAACTGCAAGTGCCTTTTATACAAAAGTAAAAGAGGTTGTCACAAGGATTATAACCGTAACTGAATCCTAAGCAGCTTTGGTTTTTTGCCATGTTCCAATCATAATATCCATGAGAAAGGGTCAATGGGTATCGATCTTCCACCCAAACTTCAGCTGGCTTCTCGTCCTCTGTGCTGCTCTGTTTGTTAAAAATATGCACTAATTGGGGTGCATCCCTGTCCTCGAATCTTGGCCTTCGTGGAACATAGTGCAGGAGAACCACCACGATCTTGCCACCTCTCTCTCTGTCTCTCTCTTGCATGTTAGGGTAAAATTTCGGATCTCCACATGAACGTTTCTATTTTTCTCTCTGTTTGAACTTTCCAAAAGAGACCTCTCTCTCTCTCTCTCTCTCTCTCTATTCTTTTCTTGGCGTGTTTTCTTGTTGGAAGGGTTATACTTTTCTGGGTTTTCTTGATTTTTGTCTCCTGTTCACCTTTCTAAGATTCTTTAACGCTTTTACTCCTTTTAATTATAATTTTGGTGTCTCCCACATTTGTTGGTTTTTGGGTTTTGGCTTCTCTGCTCTGTTCTTTTGCTTTTTGGACCAGTTCCGCTCCATTGTGTTCCCTCCAGGGTTGTTCCATTCTGTGAGTGAATACACACAGTCTGTGCCATTTGGTTTTGTTTTTTTATTTGTTTACTTCCACCTTATTCTCTGTTAGTTGATGGGCTTTTGATGTCCTTGTGTCTTGGTGTGGATTCAAGTACCAAAAGCATGGGTTTTGATGACAAAAAAAAAGAGGCAGTTTCAGAGACAAAGACACCTCCAAATGAAGAAGAACATCACGATGCTAATGAACCTGAAAGCGGTGGAATTAGTAGACAAATGAGCGAGAGTTCTGTTTATGCAACTGATCAGGAAGAAGAAGATGATGAAGAAAGGAAGATTGCGTTGGGTCCCCAGTTCACACTCAAAGAACAGCTCGAAAAGGATAAGGTTTGTTGTTTGCTCTTAACATCTTGTTCCCATTTTTATTTATCTCTTCATCGCCAACGTGCCAAGTCTTAAGCTTTACGCATTTTCAAATGCAGGAAGACGAAAGCTTGAGGAGGTGGAAGGAACAGCTCCTCGGAAGTGTTGATTTTGAGTCTGTTGGAGGTAATCAAGTTATTCTGCCCAAACTAGTTGTTTTTCTATGAATGTATAGATTGTGACATGAATTTTTTGTGTGTCTCATAATTGGTCTTTTGTGATGTTAGAGATCTCTAAGCTGTATCATTTGAGATGGTAAAGTTCACAATTCGGATGTCATATAGAAATTAGTATGTTCTTATATATTGCTGTTGACCATTTCTTCTGCACAAATTCTGCACAAACTCGAATCTTTAGAAGGGTTGTTTGAATATTGATAGTTGTTTTTTCCTCTTTTTTTCTGCCTTTCTTTCTCATTTTTTAATACCCCCCTTTTTTTCCCTCGATACGCTGTTTGATTGCTTTTGTTCGGATTTAGAACATACGCTAGATTCATCATGCCCATTTTCTTCAAGGACACTGCATTACTTGAATTCTTATTGTTCGCATTTGCTTGGAAGTTCCTTGAATCTGCTACCTTTTTGGTTCAATAGACAATATTGTTATTTTATTTAGATGGCAAAAATGGTTTCTTTGTGTTTCTGATAATTCCTTTTTGTTTTTGGGATCAATGTAGAAACTCTTGATCCATATGTTAAGATTCTAAGCCTTGCGATCAAATCCCCTGGTAGACCTGATATCGTTCTAACAGTTCCAGAGAATGGAAATCCAAAAGGCAACTGGTTCACCTTGAAAGAAGGTAGCCGCTATAGCCTGCAGTTTACATTCCAGGTTCAGAATAACATTGTATCCGGCCTCAAATACACCAACACGGTTTGGAAAACTGGTGTTAAGGGTAACTCTCTCTCTCTCTCTCTCTCGTTTAAGTTACTTTCTTCATCATTTTCTGGAATGATGAGTTTCCTGCAATTGTATTTGTGTAAACAGTGGATAGCACAAAGGAAATGCTTGGAACATTTAGTCCTCAGGCAGAACCTTACATTTATGTTATGCCCGAAGAAACCACTCCCTCTGGTATATTTGCTAGAGGATCATATTCAGCTAGAAGTAAGGTAATTTTCACCAGTTCTGCATCTTCATTTTGCCCTTAATTTAACCATGATCACGCAAAGCACTCAATGTGTGGATTGAACGTATCTGTTGGTACATTTGAAATGACTGATATGGTTGTCAAACTTGATATGTGAAACTCTTAAGAAGGCATTTGCAGATCATGTCGGACCTTTTGACCGTTTCATGTGCCTATTGATCAACGTGAGCGTACCTGCCGAACATCTGCAATCAGTTTCGAGGAATTAAAATGCATGATTTGACTAATTTCTTTATCTGTCAATGATTTTTCTGCTGGTTAGAAACACCTGCAGGAAATTCCATTTCTGTTAATTAGGCTTTTATAAGTGCCAGCTATGCAATGCTTGGTATTTTCAGAAGTCTGAGTGAATATAATTGAATGCTTCCTGTTACCAATGGATGATCCAATTAATTAGTTCTACAGTCCTCTTTCATATGATAAAAAATCACGTAAAAACTTCAAATATGTGGCCCAGAGTCTGAACGTGCAACCCCATGATATGATTTTTGGTGATTTACTGATTACTGATATTCCTTTTAACTATTCTTCCCTGTTTTCAGTTTGTTGATGACGACAACAAGTGCTACTTGGAGATCAACTACACCTTCGACATCCGTAAAGATTGGCTGTCAACTTAAAACCGAGAGTTCTCCTTTCACATTGTTGTGTTGGCCCTAATCAATGGGTTTTCAAATTGGAATATGCCTTTTGATGTCAATCTTCTTTTTACAGTGTTGTTTATGAATCCTGTCCGAGACTGGTCATCTAAACAATGAAGAGGGGATTTGGAGAAATTGCTGCTTGATATTCATTTTGTCTGTTTTTGATTAATAAAAGTCGAGACTGGTTTAAATCGAGCACCGCCCTTGTTTATGGGTGATCCTTTTTTTGGCGTATACAGATCCATACTGATTCCGGGTGGAGTTCATAATCTTCTCTTTTGAGCTTTCCTGTCTTCTTTCATTTTCTTCTTCACGAAGCTTCTATCTTAAAGGTGGCCTTAAAACGCATTGCTTTGACCAATCCTTTTTTTCCTTTCTTTTCCTTTCGCGAGAATCGGTTGGATTCTTTTGCAACAACGGTTATATGTTTTTCTGTTTATTTGATAATAAAGTATATATAGTAGTTATTGTGTGACAGCAACGGCTACATTGCCCAACTCCAACACGCATAATTTAGATCCCAGAGGCAAGTAGACAATTTCTTTTTAACACCGAAAATTCGTTCATAGTGAGTGTGTTGAATATTAATAATTATTTGTTAAAATTCTTATTTAACTAATCCTATTAAGAAAACTTATTATTAAATGACTATTAGACTCAAGTGTAAGAAAATTTATTATTTAATTTTTATTAAATTCAAGTATATTACATTTGAGTAAATTTGCTCACTGTGTATTAACAAATTAAAAATCTAACATTTTTTTTTTAGTATTTTGTGGTGTACACTTAAATTATATTTATTTAAAAATAAATGATTATAACGAAGAAACTTATAAAAGAATATATCAAAGTATCGCCAAATTAATATCTGCGGTGATACTAACTTCTTTCTTTGCAATCATTAAATTGGCAACAGTTTTATTACGTAAAGCATTCAACTGAGTTGTTGTGCCTTGAAAATAAATCATGTCGTATTATATTTGAATTTTGATTAAATTTATTGCATTAATCTCACTGTCTCGTAACCTTTTTTTTTTTTTTATCATTTTATAAACGTAGGATCACGGGAAGCTTGCCTTTGAATGAAGGAAGCTGTGCAAAGCGATGGATTAAAGCTCCTAATCACGGACGGGTTATGCCCGGACAGTAACGGGATTAAGTATGATTTACAAAAATTTTAAATTATATAAATATAAATATTACATATATCTCGTTATGTTATTTTTACAAAAAAAAGGTAAAAATTCCATGATAAATAATATCAAAACTGAATTAATTCTAATTTTAATATTTTTCACCAAGTAATTCACATAAAAAATAGATAAAAAAACTTATTTTTGAGAAAAATATAGATAAATTTAATGAGAGAGAATATTACTAATAAATATTAATAAATTTAATAAAAAAAATATTACAAAAAAATTATATTTAAGTTATATTACAAATAAATTATACGTAATTTTTATATCATATGAAAAAAAAATAAATTATATAAATATTTACAAACTACTTATAAACCAACTATTCTAATTAAACGGTATTCTCCCTGTCGCTTTCTGGTTTTCGCTTCCCCACCCTCCAAGATCCAAAGAATCCCACGTGAAATCCAACATCCAATGGCCCCAATAAAGAAAACCCATCCCAAAAAGTCACACCCAAATGTTCAAAAGAAAGACACACCCAAATCAAAATGGCCAACGTAATTGGACGGCAGATTATCGCATTCGTGCGATTACATCCAGCAGATTCGTTATTCATTGATATTAAGTGCACTTAATAGAGTGAATTAAAAGATTTTTTTTTTTTTGGGTCCCAATCCAAAGATTATTTATGGGTGTGGTCCGCACGGCATGCACATCAGCTTATGGTAAAAAGTAGAAAGGTCCTATCCTCCTCCGCTTAAAAATGCTGTACAACACAGGCGAACATCAACTATTTGAATTCAGTTGTCATTTTGGATGAGAAGATGATCAGAAAGGATCTCGAACCATTGAGATTTGCCCTCTGCTCGTTATTGACCAGACAGACATCAGGTCCACTTTCGACATATCGTCACCGAAAGGCTACTTGCTTTCGTTAAGTCATTGTAAGTAGTCGTTAAAGGACAACCTGGCTTTTGCACCCCGCAGGCTCCCTCATCCCCTCTCCCTCTGTCTAGAACGTGATGGTTATTGGTTGGCAACATGTCCACATATTCATTATTCTCGTCTTTTCAAGTATTATCACTGGGGCACCTGGTTTAATTCACAAAGTACTTAAATGCACACGTAAACTGTCTAATCAAGAGAGATAAATATCTTTTTCATTTTTGTTGGTAGTCACATTCACATGAAAATGCTTGCACATTTTTGTGTGAACAACCCTTTTTTTTTTTTTTGGCAAATAATTATTTTACCTGGTGATAAAAAAGGATCCCTTGTTAGCAAATAAAACAAAATGGGGAAATGACCATTGTTCGAACTATCAAAGTGGGAATTCGCCACACATGCCGACATCAGGGAAAGAACAAAAGTCATATCAGAGAAGAGTAAAATAGAATAGAAAAAAGAGAAATAAAAATACACCTTTCTATATGGGCTCGCAAAAATATCATTGGCGTTTCTTTTTTTTTTTTCCTACACTCAAAAAATCGATCACTTCAGAGGATTATTTGAGCTAAAGAAAAATCAAGCTACCTGACAACCATTCACCTGGTGGTTTCCATATATATATATATACATGTCACTGGACTCACCGCATTAATTGTTGTCTCCAAAGTCGTGGGATATTTCCTGAGTAGGGTCTAGAATCTCTTTTCTTCATTTCCCTCCTCTCGTTTGTGCAAAGATTAAGTATAAGAAGAGGGGAAGAAGAGAGAAGCAAAATATGGAAGGAGAAGTATACGGCATCTTCAAGGTGTCGCTCTTGGTCATTGTATCACTCTCATACTGCTATGCCCTTGAGAAAGTCATCTCAAAAGGTACCAAAAGACTCCTCTGCGTGCTACCAATTGTATGCCTTTTTCTTACTGTGCCTCTCAATTACTCTACTATTCATTTTAGAGGCACCACAGCTTTCTTCATTGGTTGGCTCGCCAACTTCAAGCTCCTGCTTTTCGCTTATGGAAAAGGTCCCTTATCATCCAATTCATCGCTCTCTCTGGGCCTTTTCACGGCAGTTGCTTCCTTACCCATCAAGATCCAACAATCCCAGCATCGAAATTCGCATGTAAATGGCCGAGCTAAACAAAACCCAGTTCCCAAAATAGGCCAAAAATCGGTTCTGAGCTATGCAACAAAAGGTGTACTTTTTGCTGTGATGGTACGCCTATGTGACTATAGAGAACATATTCATCCAAATATTATCTCACTCGTATATTGTTGTCAAATGTATTTTTACCTTGAAATAACGCTAGCCTTGGCGGGGTACCTGGCCGGAGCTTTATTCGGATTTGAGCTAGAGCCACAGTTCAATGAGCCCTACCTCTCAAGCTCACTCCAAGACTTTTGGGGCAGAAGGTGGAACCTTATGGTCAGCAGTATCCTGCGCCCGACGGTATACGAACCAGTCCGCAAAACGTGTACACCTTTCATTGGTCGAAGGCCCGCTCAGCTCACCGCAATTTTTGGGACTTTTGTTGTGTCGGGTGCCATGCACGAGCTGATATTGTTAATCTTGGGGCGCAGATGGCCCACGTGGGAGATCACTTGCTTCTTTCTGCTCCACGGCTCGTGTTTGGTGGCGGAGGTGGCCGTGAAGCAGGCGATTAACGACCGGTGGCGGTTGCCGAGGTTGATATCGACTCCCTTGGCCGTTGGATTCGTGCTGGCAACCGGCTATTGGCTGTTCTTGCCGCCACTAATCCGATGTAATGTTTTTGATAGAGGTTTAAAGGAGTACGCCACGTTACGTGAATTTCTGACTGATGGCTGGTCGAACGTTCGTAACAAAGCTTTTCAACGCATCTAGCAGCCGGCAAGCCTCCCAAATTCTCTGCCGTTAAATTTACGATTAGATGATTGTTGATTTTACTTGATTGTTGACTATTGTGGGCAAACGTACTCTTTTTTCTTTCTTTTTTTTTATTATTTTTTATTTTTCGCTTTGTTGACTAGTCTCTCTTGGCTTGCGCTGCGGTTTCGTCCCTTTGTCTTCAACTCCCTTCATTTTCAATTCGGCAGGCTCCTTTGTTGGGACCAATTTTAGGTTCAGAACAATTGCCAAGAGTCCTACGGTTCTTTTTGTGATCTCTTCTTTTCTTTCATTTCCCTCTAGACTCCATCAATCTTAAACAGAGATGGCGATATTGAATTGAATAAATCACCATCATACAAAACAAGCGCGGTGCTGCTATACCATGACCAGGTAGCCAAATAGATTCCCACCAGTATTTTTCTTCTTCTTAAACTGATAAAGGTTGGGTTCCGTAACTATACAGATCATAGAACTGGCACAACATAAATATTCATAAAACTCATTGCATGCTTATTGGAATTGGTTCCCCTATGCGTTTTTGTTGATGAGTCTTTGAAATGTTACGCGTTGAAAGGTTAGCTATTTTTTGTGGGGGAGGGGGGGGGACGGTTTATTTATTTAGTTTTTTTTTGTTGTCGAACATGGATCGCCTGAGGCCTTACGAGACCATTGAACCCTTACATTATCTAAGAGTAGCAACCGATTAGATCAGGAGGAGGGTTCTGAGAAAAGGGCTTATAAAGAAGTATCTATCTTGTATATTGAGGGCAGCATTGTAACTCGGGAAGAATGATTCAGTGATTCTGTGGTTGGATCTGAAGAACGAGCCCATAATGAACAGAAGTATATATATATATATATATATATATATATATATATATATATATATCTATATATACTGGGCTGGGCATGATTGCTTTTGTTAAAATCTAGCGCGGCCCAGAGCTTAACAATTCTGGAATGTAAGAAGGAGATTCACGGAACTGTGCGGCGAAGATATAGTCGATCACTGCTTTTAATATCAAGTGATAATCGTCGAGTAATAAGTTAATAACTACGGTTATTGGTGTAATAAATTCAAAGGGTGCTGTTAACCTGTTAGCAACAAAGAAATTTACGTTGTCATTTATTTCGTTTACGTTTATATGATAAAAGTTCTAATATTCAAATAAAAATGAATGAGGAAAGATGAACAAATTAAAATTAAAATTTATGACTAACAAAAAAGAGGTGACATTCAATCCCCGAGTAGAATATAACATTTAATGCTAAAATATGATTTTCCGCATTGTTAACAACTAATTTTGGAAACATTAAAAACAATATTTTGATAAAATGTTGCAAATAATTTCGAAAGAATAACAAAGAAAATAAAAGGATGAAAAAGAAATTATATATGAAAAAACCCGAAATATAAAAATCATTTGTTATGTAAGAAAAGACGCGATGGGATAAAGTATTGTGCGAACCAACGCACAGCAGGCCCATTTTATTTCTGATCGACGAGAGTCAATGCGATCATTTAAGGAAATTCCAACTCCCATGGCAGCGGCAAGCCTATGATCCGAGGGGTGGGTTCGGGTGGTTAGTAGGCGGGATTTGCATTTAAAAAGTCAGCAAATGGAAAGAAATCCCATTTTGTTTATTGATCTCTTGCAGGATGATATATTTGCGTCTCAATGTTTGAATTTATGGTGATATTTTTTTATTGAGTATAAGATCAATCCCTTCTCATACTCATTTATTAACGAAAAAAAGAAAAAAAAAGAGCAGCAGCAAGCCCATCCCACCAACAACACCGCATAGAAATCATAATTTCACACCATAAAATGGCCATTGGACCTTCCTTATCACATGGTTGCACTTGTATAAATCAGACCCCAGTGTCACAGTGTGAACATATAGCATCCTACCTTCTAGCTAGCCGAAAATTCTGAAGATCTATTTATCAATAAATACACAAAAGTCAAGACCCTGTTCGCCCCCAAGTACTCAAATTGGTTTCAAAGAGAGCAAAAGGCGGAAGAGAAGAAGAAGCGATCCACATTGCCCTTGGCTTCAATGACGCTACTGATATTGTGGCTGATCATGATCTCTCCTGCGTTGGCCTGCACGAAGGCCCCGTCGCAAGGCAGCGCCGCATGTAAAGACTGCATTCTAGATCAGATGAAGTACAGTTGCCCGTCGTGCGTCCCGCTTCTGCACTGCATGGCACGGTGCTTGTGGGGTGGCACCTCCTGGTCTAAGTGCGTCAAGACGTGCGACTGCAATAGTGGGAAGCCAACTCTTGGGCAGTGCAAGAGCTGCATGTCCCGCTGCAAGTGCAGCTGTGCGGCTTAAACAAACTCTCGTATCCAAGTATGCCTATATATGTTAGTATGTTTGTGGCTTTAGATGTCTAAACTTGCATATCATAAATGCTGAAAAATTCTGAGCCTGGATTGCCAACACCAGCATCATTTCCTCGTTCTATTGTTCACTGCCAACGACATCCTAGAAGATCATCATATGTTAATGGAAAAGAAAGTTATAGTCTATTACTGATCTTCTGGAGTACATGGCTTTTAATACGACTCAAGAAATTGAAATTGCACAATCTCACCATGGCGATTTACAACATTCAAAAAGTCATTTTCCAGAGGAAACTCAGTCACAACCACCACAGGCAACAAAGAATCAAGAATTTCAGATACAAATTAACAGTATACAATTTCTAGTTTGAATCTCAATGATTGCCAAGAAAATTTTCAGTCAATCTTTCTTCTCAAGAACCGAACGCAATTGTTAAAATTACTGCTTCACCGTGCCACCACTTTACAGATGATAAGAGCAAGAATCGTTGTGTTGAAGCTTTCTTTTCCTTTTGTGCTTTGAAATTGAGCTTCTAAGCCTACACGAATGCTCCTTTATCAGTTTATATAAAGAAGGGTAATGCCATGGTACAACAGAAAACTGATCACCATATTCCTCTGCTCCTTCAACTAATAGCTGCCAAATTAAGGCTCCTGCACCAGCCCGTCTCTCCTTTGCAGACTCGTAGATTTTGTCATATACAGTTTTCAACAAAACTTCCCCATCATATAACCCCTTCTGATCACTCACATGCCAAGGGAAGCCCACTTCAGTGAAGAGAACTGGTTTCTTCAGCACAGTGTCTCCATCACTTATATGGGAATCGATCCAAAGGGACAGGAAACTAGCTTTCGCTCCCAAGTCAGGATGTGGAATCCTACAGGTTGTGCATACCACACACAGATTAACAGCTTCCATTATTGAGAGTTCTATAATCATTAAAGCCCACACACACACGCACCCCATCATATACAGTATAAATCCAAAGCATAGACTCGATAAATTACTTACCAGCTATCTGGGTAAGCATGAACTGAAGCAAAATCAATATTTTCGATTCCTGAATTTTCTATGAAGTCAGATCCAAGGGAGGCTGCCCAATTTCCAGGGTTCACTTTCAGTTCTTTTGTTGTATTCAGGCCGTAGAACCCCTCAAGTCCAACAGTCACTAGATGCTTTTGATCCAAGCTTTTGATAAAGGCGGCCATCTCAGTGATCCAAGCCTGTTGTCAAACAGCAACAGAAACAATTATAATAAAAACAAGAGCAAAAGACAAACCAAAAAATTTGTTTAAAGGAAACCTACACAGCACAGGTCCTTTTGATCATTTGAAGAACAGCCATGGGATAAACCAAGATGAATCTTCTGGAAGCCAGTGCCCTCCCAACCCCCCATAATTTGCATCCTATCTACTTTGTTTCATAAATGAAACCTACCTGCTGAAATAAAGAAAAAAATCAGAATGAAGCTCAATACATCACCTGAAGAACAGGTGCAGAAGAACTAGAAGCACACCGAGGCTCATTCATAAGCTCCCAAGCAAAGATTACTGGCTCCTCGGAATATCTTACACCACTTAAAGAGTTCCTTCTCATCACTATAGACTGCAAATGGTGTAGAATTATAAACTGTCATAACACAGAAAGAGAAGCGTTCCAACCATCTCAGCCTTTGCCCTTGGCTCAGGTGAAACTTGGAATGAGTAATACTGCAATCTTGTGGAATCTGGTAAATTAAATTTGCAAGATGTATGACACCGATCGTTTCTTTTTTTTCTCTTATTACAAAGCTTGTAAAGTAACATCAAATAATACTGATATACTTTATCGAACAAATGAACTGAAACTTAAGTTTTGGTAAGGTGCGATGCTGGTTCATCCTATTTCTGTTCATATTGCAGCATCGATATATCCGAGCATATGCGCTCCCACGCTTTCAGATTCTACAAAGATATACCACTAGAGCTTGTATCAATGAACATATAGGATTATGAGTATTCAAATCCATGGTACCAGAAAAGAAAAGAAAGAAGAAAAGAATGGGGATTTCTGCCAAAGGAGAGTAGTCTACACATTCATGATATTGAGGATTCACTGCGTTAGGACACCATTGAAGATGTCACAAGACTGAATTCATGATACCAGAACTTAAAGAAACAAACTGGCCGGAATTTAACCTGGCTATTCACCTTGATGTAGGCTTTGTAGTAACTTTTGACGGTTGGGCTTGAAAAGAATGAATCATCTGTGGAGGAGACATTGATTCCAGCTTCTTGTGCCCAAGTTACATACTGAGCTTTTCCACCAAAGGCATTCAGATTGTTTACTAAACTAAGGATTAACCTTATTTTATGCCTTCTTGCCTCCACCATCACATAGTCAAGTCCCTACAGCCAAATAATCCCATCAATTACAAGCAGACCAAACAAATATTTTCAAATTTTATATAATTGTATTTACTTAACTCTATTTAATAGTAAAAAAAATAAATTTTAAAATAATATATTTAAATAAATATAATTAATTTTTATATTATATATAGAATATTGTATGTTATCTATAATATAAAAATTAATTATATTTACTCAAATTTATAACTTTTAAATACACTTATATTTTACCATTCTCATTCGTTAAAAGGCAATAATAACTGATGTAAAACCTACAAGCAGAGTATTTTGTCTCGGGGGTAACAACAAATTGTCTTGTTTCCCTTGACACCGCAGATTCGAATGAAACATTACCAAGTAACCGAGCAGTGGCAATCAAATATGGTATAGAACCATTTGGCTAACAGCCACAAATAAAGGATTGACTGATCAACTTCCGATCCGAGACTCAAGGACAACATGTATTAGTCTTAATACTTTCACTGGTCATGCTTGAAACGAAAAGCCTTCAGACTTCACAAATAGTCTCAGTTGCTCCAGAAACAGAGGCTGTTGAATGCATTCCAAAACACAATTCTATTTCGCAACACTAAATTGTTAATCGTGACCAAATATCAAAATTTTAATTGAGATAGAGAGATTAG
The DNA here is from genome assembly GCA_020883675.1 of Bruguiera gymnorhiza. Lineage (NCBI taxonomy): Eukaryota > Viridiplantae > Streptophyta > Magnoliopsida > Malpighiales > Rhizophoraceae > Bruguiera > Bruguiera gymnorhiza. The sequence continues at coordinate 155,681 of JAIRCJ010001062.1, read as the reverse complement.
ACGACTAACCCGAAAGACCCTTTCGTTGAAGACACCAGGGGAGAGCTGCAAAGCATTAGGACCATGACCATCACTGAAGGCCCAAGTCCTGCAGACGGTCAACCCCATCTGGGCCCCTCTTTTGAGCATCTCAGACACCTTCGATCTTGATGGGCTCCACACGCTCTCCTGCATCAACCAGTAGGAATTCCACCCATTAACATACACAGTCGACTCGCCCTGATCATGACCACCACCGCCATTGTGGATGACGAAGTGGGTGGAGTTGGTGGCGACGAAGCCCATTTTGGGTTGCCATATGAGGTTTGAGAAGGTGATCTTGCCGCCGTTGAAGTTTAGGTAGAGGAAAGAGAGCAGCAGTATTGCTCCCAGTAAGGGGCATAGCTTCTTCTCTCTCCATTGTGGGTCCATATTTCTTTGTTTCTTGAACCAAGCTTAGAGACTACCATTCATAATTCATCGTCTAGAAATTTTCTTCTCTTCTCTTTTGTTAAAAGCTAACCTAAAGTTTGCAACTAAAGAGATAAACATGAAATTACGAGGGCAAATTTATTGCCAAGCCTGATCATATACGAATGGACATCAATGATGTTTGCTGCTGAATAATTATTGGAGTTCTTTTACATAGATACAAGATCAGATACAAAAATTAAGCGAAAGTTGATCATATGAAATTGAATTAATTAATTTATTTATTTATAATTAATAATATAAATTTTTATTTGATTTTCATATTTAATCTCCCTGTCTACTTAAGAGTTTTTGTAATTTCGTTTTATTTGTTTATTTGTCGGCGCTAGCTGCCGACGATAGGTGATAGTCACATAGAGCCTGCATACAGGGAAGAATAGATCGTGGCCACTTAGTTTGTGACAGGTCAAGGTACTCTTTGAACATAAACTCTTCTAGATCCGTGTAGACCGCTAAGCTTAGTCTTGCACGCTTTAGTCAAACCAAGTTTTGTTTTCATGTCAATTCTTAAATTGTTAATTAGCAGGAGGTACTTTGATTTTGATCTGTTTTAAGTTGGGCTGTGGCCCTATATGGCCATGGCTGCGGCTATGGTCGTGGCGTGGCCACAGGCTGTGGTTGTCGTGGCTCTATGCGGTCGTGGCCACAGCTATAGTTGTGGTGGCTCTATGTGGCCATGGTAGTGGCTATGGTCGTGGCCAGTGATCCTACGATCCTCCGGCTTCCTTTCATCCCTGCCTTCCTGACCAATGGGTCAACCCAGGGCACCAAGTTGAGTCTCAGAAGCAAACCCATCAGCACCACCGTTCATTCTCAGCCTCTGTTTCTCACCACTCCTAGCAGAATCCACCGAACCTTGGCGCCGGATTTGCCTTTGGAGCTGGCTACAGAATTTGACGGATGAGATCGATTTGTAAAGGGAACGAATTATGTGTGGGCCCTGTATGAAGATTGGATCTAGACGGCAGGGTCCGATTGGGGTCGTTGGACAGTGATGGTGATAGGCATATCCGCGGTTGTTTGAGGGGCAATTTGGTCGTCATGGAAAGTGTAGGTCAATGCAGTGGTAGGGGAAGAGGAGACGTAGTTACACTGAGCGGACAAAAAGAAGAAGCTTTGATTAGTGAGCAGTAACTAGAGAGAGGGTGCTGTAAATAGGAAATTATGTTTCTAGAATGACGCGAGTTTCCAATGGGACCCACCTTGGCTTTTGATGTGTGACCTGCTCTAACTGTCACTAATTATGTTTGGTTGACGTTTAAAAGAACGATCTGAAAGTGGGGAGTAATGGCGGTGGTGATCCGGGCCATAGGAGTGCTTTCACATCTTCACCTCCTATTTTGACATAATAACAAGATTACAAGAGCCATTGCAGAATCTAGGATTGTTCATTTACCAGTTCCAAGCTTCATTAAGGCGTAAATGGAAAATAGTTCATAATGAGAGGGAAAACAGGAACCACTGACTGATGCAGTCAGCAGAAAACAGCAATTTCAACATGGTAGTGATGGAAGAATTTTTCCCGAGCATGTCCCGAAGCCGACGACGTATCCATCTCCCTGGAAAACTCTTCGAATCATTATTGGGAATTCAAATGTTTCAAAGCAATAAAATGAGCCGATTACAAGATCTGGATAAACATGCATTTGTGAAATTTGATGGGCCAGGATAAGAAAACCGAGTTTTTTAATATTTCAACAACCAGACCTGCGGGGCCAACCAAAAAAGCAGAGTGGAGACAGGACCAGATGGCAGATGACAGCAAACATACTATGAGCAAACTGCTCCTTGTAATACCAACCCAAAAAAGCGCACACACAGTGATGGGCAGAAGTAAGAGTGGTTGTAGTTCTATGAAGGAGCCATTCTTTTGATGATGCAATTTAAGATATATGCATATACAATTAGACAAATATGACGTCCCTATGCTAGATTTATGCCATACATGTGATGCATCCATAATTCATAAAGCAAAAATAGTTGTAACACATTCCAGAGTAATATGAAAGGATTACAAACCTTAGAACAACCGCTGAATATAACTTCATCGCCGTCTTCCATAAATTTTCTCTGTGTCCCATTTAATGACAGTGGCTTTTGTCCATTCCAGGTCAGCTCTAACAAGCATCCCAAAGAATCTGGCTCCTGCACAAAAATTACAAGGTAGCTGACGTGAAATACAGGTTCAACTTGCCTCTAGAATTCATATTCAGCTCAAAGCACAATTCATGAGAGGATAAATAGAAACACGCACTCAAGACATCTGTGCACTAAAAGCAAGATTAAAAAGAGCAAAACCGTACAGGCCCACTGATTGTCCCAGTTCCAAGGAGATCACCCGGCCTTAAATTGCAACCATTCACTGTATGGTGAGCAAGCTGTTGAGTCAGGGTCCAATATCTGTCGTACAAATTAAGCAAATTTACTATATAATTATATACATGAGCAGCAAATTGAAACAAAGGTATAATAAGAAACCCAAGTATGAATGTTCTTTAGTTTGTATGGAAAAACAGAAAAATTATGTGTTGTATACTTGTAGGAAGTCTCAAGTCACACTATCAGCAGGTAGGTTTAGTGGTTGATGATACTACCGAGGGAATAAAGCACTAAAATTAAAATTGGCACAGTAAGGTTCTACTTTTGCTCACTCAAGGTTAAGACATGGAATCCTGGATGAGATGGATGTCATGAAACTTGGAACAACCTAATTTAATGGAAATGCCAATTGCTTTAATAACCCAAGACCTATGGAGCCTTACAAGTGTTTTAAGTTACTTCTTGACACCACAGTTGAATCCTCTTGCCCAGCTGGTTTGATTTGCACCTTAAACATAAAGGCATGCAAATCAGTGTCAGGTTATCCAAACATTTCCTAGTCCATAGTTTATATTAAGTAAAATTTACTGCAGCCAGAAAAGAACGTTGGCATATTGCAGAGAAGCAATATCATTAATGACACAATGCAATGGCAACATATATACGGTCAGAGATGCTGCAGTGCTACCTCTAATGAGATGTCATAGTTCTTTGAAATCTTCTCAGACAAGTACGGCAAGGGTTGGGGATCCTGCAGGTCACAGGATGCATAACATAGCACAGCAATGAGGCAACAGAAAATTCAGAGCAAACAAAGCCAAATGATGCTCTATGTTTACAACCAGTCAATACCTGTTTAGGACCATCACAAGCAAATGGCTCTAGAGCATCAAGTGTCACAATCCATGGGGATATTGTGGTGCCTAAACATAAGTTAAGAAGAACCATAAGCCCCTATAATGGTATTTACTGGCTACTGAATAAAAATTGCCTCACAAGTTTGATTAGACATACAAGTAATATCTACTTGCCAAAGTTTCGGAAATGAGTTCAAATACCAGCTGGAGTTGAAAAAACGGTCAATTAAGGAGTGAATTTGATGGATAATTAAGTTTTGAATTTCTTACCAAAATTTTTCCCAAGGAAAGGCCCAAGAGGAAAAGATTCCCATCCTTGAATGTCTCTAGCTGTCAAAATTTACTTCTGAAATTTAGTATAGAAATACAGGAAGATTTGCAGATGAAAAGAAAACATGAAAGCAATCTATACCACTCCAGTCATTCATTAATACAAGTCCAAATATATGATTTGCCGCTTCATTAATATCCACAGGTTTTCCTAACTCATTCCCAGGACCAACTACAGTAGCCTGCAAGCAATAAAGAAATATAAGAAATCTATCATATTGTTGATCTAACAACACGATTAGTAAACAAGACAAATGATACATTTAAAACTGATTGCGAGCTCCAGAATAGCCAAATTCAAAAGAAAATTCTGCATGCATAAAAACCAAAAGGAAATGTAAAAATATAAAATGAAATGAAAATTGTATTGTAAAATGTTAACCATTTCTAGCTCAAAGTCAATCTTCTGTGAAGGTCCAAACTGTGGGGTGGAGCTGCCAGTTGGAGCACTTTGGCCTCTGTTGGGACATATAAATGCAGTAGCACAAAGTGAGAATTTCAAGAACATACGTAGGAACAACCAGTCACACTGCAACCAGAAATGTTTGCAATTTTTTTAGATAGAATCCACAACAAAGAAAATAGGATTATTTTTCCTAATGCATAATGGCATGCATTACAACTTAGGTATTGCGGAGAAAAAGAAAGAAATTCCAACCTCGGTCGAACAATATCTGTTCCAGAGATGACAATAGATGAAGCACGTCCATGATATGCAACAGGAAGTTGGTACCTGAAGGTGTAAGTTAGATTTGAGACGTCAATCATTTAAATCAAATTTTCATAGTAGGAGACCGCAACAGAGTTCCCACAACTCCTATCAGCATACCAGTTTTCTCTTATTGGAGTTTGTGGTCCTCGGAATATGATTCCACAATTCTTCGTGTGATGTATAGATGAAAAGAAGTCAGTGTAGTCCCCTATCATGACAGGAAGAACCATCTCTACCTTGCTCTATGAATTTACATGTACAATTTGTGTGAATATTATAGTTGCACAAATCTCCACTGAAATTACACATTCACAAACTTATAATTGTCTTACCAACAGGACAAGTGACTTCTGCCTCAAACTTGCATTATCACGCAATGTTGGCTCCGTGGCTACAACAGAAGGCAGTAATCAATTCGTCGATCAAATGATCTCTATCTCGATGAACTTATCTTGCTTCAACAAAAAATAAATTAATTCTGAATAAGTATGATCAGAAATTATGGCAAGCCTACATGACAATAGCTTTTGCAGTGTAACACGAGCTTCCTTCCATGCAGGCCGCCCCATAGCTAAAAACTTGTTCAAGTTAGGCTGCATCAATCAAAGCGCAACATGTAATCAAATCAATTAGCTATAGTTTTCCACTTAGCTCGACCAATAAATGATTTAAATTCCATACAAATATCTCGATCTCAACATTTCATTGTAAATTTTTCTCCAAAAAAAAAAAAAAGCGTCACATTGATGCTTTTTTTTTTTAATAAGAAACAATACACAGAAACAGAGCAACGAGATCAAAGTCAAACATGATGATCAGATATACTGTTTCTCTATGCTAATCTTCTCTTTCATTTCCTCCAGTTTCTGGAGTCTTTTTTTTTTTTTTTCGTAACTTCGGCAGTCAACCATTACAAGACAAAAACGACACTGTCCAGTTACAGAGAAATGGCATGCATCGAGTCATCTTTATCCACTTAGACACAAAGATGGTTGGATACCTGAAGGAAACAGTCAGAGTCCTTGAGAATCGGGCCGTCGAAAAGTCCGGCGAGAGCGATCTCAGAAAGGTCCAGGGCATAGTCGCCGATGGCAACGCCCGGACGAGCCGCCGAGCCCGGTTGCGGCCTGAAGACTCCGTAGGGAAGGTTCTGGATAGGGAAGTGAGACTCCGGGTGGACTTCGATGAATGATTTCAACGCCATGCCTTTTGAATGGCCAGAGGATACTCGTTAACCTGTGTCAGTATACAGTTTAGCTGCTGCGCAGAGAAGTGGAGAGACACGACTCGCGCGGCGGAAAATTGCCTGAGGTGGATGCTTTTTAATGTATTTATTTACACGTTAATTTTCATTTATTTTGCTCATAAAAACAAATATATATAATACATCTATTAATAATCATTACAGTTAATTACATATATTTATATTTGTATTGGTTACATATATATGAACATGATATAATTATTAAATATATAATTATTTACTTATTTCAACTCACGCTTATTATTTTTCAAGTAAAAAGAATACATTAAAAAAGATTCCAATATGGACCAAAGTGTATAGAGGCACAACAATATCCCGCATAATGTCTTCAATCAATAATCGAAGTGTATCAGTCGTTCATGAACTAAGAATCGTCTCTCTGAAAATCGCTTTTGGCTTCATTTGAAACCCTACCCATATTAGCTTTTGGGGATATTATCATCTCAATAATTTATTATTTATTTTTTTTTTGGATTGCTGCAAGGCAACCCTTTATTGGTCTACAATTTTTGTTAAGCTTGGAATCGTAACTGGTAAACTTTGGTCATACTGATTGTAGCTTGGTTTTGCCAAGTGGGTCTGGGGGTTAAAAATCATTTTGGGAATTGAATTCCTTAACATGAACAGTACACAAGCTGCAGACATGGAATTCAATTCCACAGTCCCTTTTTTTTTTATTTTTTTTTGTCGCGTTTAAAGTAAGTGCCCATCTCAGTACCAGGGTCATCTTGAAGCTTTACAATCAGCGACGTAATTCCTGTTGAAGATCCGAGGTTAGGAGTTTTTCGCTATCCTTGCCAGTTCTTGGTATGACTACATAGTTTTCATACGCGTTTGGTTTAGTTGCAAGATCTCATTCATATTTCCCTCCACCAGCCTGACCCTGTTTACAGAGATGATGTTTTCTGTGACTTTGTGGTCTTTAAATTACAACAAAATAGTTTTACCCGACAGTGAGGTTAAACCTTACACGAGAAGATTGATGATGTGTTGTATTTTCCATTTGTACCCAGATTGTGGTCGTGATTATGAGGGAGGAGCCGCGGAAAGACTGCCAAAGGAGAGTAATTTGGCTGACGGATTTGAATCCGTGTCTTCCAACTCACCCGTAGACTTTTACCTTCCTGATGGTTACTGTTTAAGCTAACCTATTGGGTGACTTTTACCCTTTTACAGGCCCAAAGAAATAAATGGGTAAAGCTATAACCAACATGCCTCCCTCTAACCAAAATAAAAGCGCACAACCCATAAATGCTTTCCGTCCAACAGAGTTAGAGTGAACATTATAGCTAGGACAATTGCTCTCTCATAATGGTCTAAATGCCCATAAAGCATGCCCAAAATCCGGCCAGCAACAACATAAAGCTTGCAGGAAGATGAGCCGAACCGGAAGGGCGGGGCCCTGCAGCAACGTCAGCCGAATCAGTGGCCTCAGATGTGGGGACTTTTGGGGCATCGGGAGCATCTTGGGGCATCACCTCCACGTGTAGCTTCAGCCCGTTCTTGCAGCTCTCTGTGTTGTCGCTCGCGAAGTAGCGGATCCCTTCTCCATCAAGCGAGACGCTATTTATACCGTCAGTGTACATTCTGATTGGGTTGCTCACATCGCATGACTCGTATTCATCCTTGGTCTTGAGCTCCGCGATTATCCCGTGCGCTACAGAGTAGCTGAACCCTGTCTCGAGATGGATGCAAAAATTTGAGAGGAAAAATGAAAACCAAGAAAAATAGAAAATGAAACGAAAGAAAGGAAGAGGTTACGAAAGAAAATGAAACCAACGATTCTTGCCCTTTTCCTACGAAAAAATGAGAAAGTTCTCTTCAAACTTGCCGTTGGTATTCGTGAAGCATGAGGTTATGGGTCGTGTAAAAAAAAAAACAAATAATAATAATAAAAATCACTGCTTTATCTTCTCTCCTTTTTGGCTCCCAAGAAATGAAGTTGCGTAAAATGAACAAAATTGCTTTGCATCCAAATTCTTTCCTGGAATTGACAGGGTTGGCTGTCTATTGCACTCTACTCTTAATTTCTACAGGACTAACAGGTGGGGTTTTCTGTTAGGACTTGGGATGGTAGGCGTAGCTATATTCATTAAAATAGTCTGCAACTAATAAAATAGTTTGTCAATTCTTTTTTTTAAGAATATTAAAACTATATATATATATATATATATATATATATATATATATATATATATATAAAAGAGAAATGGAAGGAAAAGGAGAGGGCTTACAAATTTCATCTCCGACCTTGAAGATTTTGCCGGACGACCAAGAAGCAATGTCCGTCGACGGGTCCCACCCACGATCCCCTCCAACCAAGTGGTGCACCCGGCCTCCGACCCATCTCCCGCCGAAGCCCACACTCATACATACTATAATCAGAGCTATCTTCAGTGTTCTCGCCATAGCCATTTTATATTCTCTGAGAAGAACTCTCTCTCTCTCTCTCTCTCTCTCTCTCTCTCTATGTGCGTGGGGTGTTCACCAAATTTACAATAGAACTCTAATGGTAGTGATAAAAACGATGTTAAAGTGGGCGCGCGAAGCAAAAGGTGCCGCTTTCTTGAAGAACAGTGAAAGAGAAACAACAGCTCGACCTAAACCCTCGTCCCCACACCAACACTTTCTTGAATTTATGCGGCGTTTACCTCACACGCAATGACAAGAATACCCTTCACAAGTGGAACTACCATTCACCAGAGACTGGTAGAGAGAAACTAGAGAGACCAATTACCAAACAAATGGCTAGAAACTAGAACGACAGGTCGAGGGACTTTTCTTCCATGCGAAGTATTGGGCAATTCGAGACAAGTGGCACTGTCACGTATTTGGTCAAAACATTTGCTGCTACCTTTGATAATCTCTCTTGAAACTTACCACTGTATCATTTTTTTATTTCCCATTATTGCCCTTTGCGTTCTGGCTTTCTAGGCACCGAAGTACCAACGGGGTTGAAACGTTTTAGGAATGGAACAAAGAAAGAATTGACAAGTGGGCTGATGAGAGTTCTCTATTTTTGATTGGCAAGTGCGCTGACGAGAGTTCTCTATTTTCTAAAAAAAAATCGCGAATATATAATGAGAGCATTGCCTAACGGTGAAAAATCAAGTTGATGTCAATTAAATGGAAAAGAATGTTTTTCTTATAACCAAGTAACTTCAAGAATATACACATTAAATTTCTGTTCCTTTCAAGAAAATCAATTCAATTGATCTTTATCTTATTTTTCATTCTCGGTGAAGTTAAAATTTCAGATTTCCCTCATGAATAGAAGGTCGAGTGCAAAAATTTATTGCCAATCAGCTCAATAATGTCTCTGACAACACGGTCTAGTCTTGTGATCAGACCGAGTCAACGAGGTGAATGGACATTTTGGTTGAATATGATTGGGTTTATCTTGATTAAGTTAATTACCTCGAGAATCAATAGATATAATAGGATAGATCTTCTGTCCCATGATCATTTTCGATTTTTTTTACCCTGTTTATCAACCATTTGATTTGCAATGGTTGCATATTTGAATGGACGATGAGAATAAAAAGATAAGTACAGTCCCGTGACCATATAAATAGTTTAATACAATAGTGTCAAGGGCGCTGTAATGGCGACGGTGTCTGTCCAATTAGACACCAACAGGTGCTCAGGAGAGCGACAGCATCGTTCGTGGTGTTACGAGAACAACTTTGTCAGGTTTTTAGTAGCCCGCCATTGACATACTGCCCATAAATTAATTCAGGATGTCCTCGCTTGACTTTGCTCGGAATCTTACATTTTAAAAGAACTAGCGAAACTTATCTCCGTTGCTCTCTGCAAGCCCTAATTCTCGTCGGAACGCGAAAAGTTTCCTTTGCCAGCAAAGGAATGATGTAAATAAAGCGTGCATTATGGAGACTGACTGCAAAGGACAAACAAAGCCAGCCTGGTCTCGATGGCTCTATTTTCAAAAAATTGCATCTTCTGCATCTTAGATTCGAGTTTTGATGACTCTATATTTTTAATATTTGTCTTTCCTTTCTATATAATATCAGAAATATCGAAAAAACAGGAACCGTGCTTTTACCTTTGACACCCGCCAAAAATAAAAAATAAAAAAATCAGACGGACATGAAACCGAGTTGGCTAATAAGAAGATTTTTAACTTTATTTACTTCTTATAAAAAAAAATAAGTATGATTTAATTAAAATAAAAATATAAAGTTAAAAATAATAATTTTATTATATCAAAAAAATAAGTATAATAATTACTATAATTTGTATATACTCGTTTTACATGTGTTCCTTTTTGAACGGGGAATTTCTATTTGCAATTAACTCCGAGCAACTGGCAATGTCCAACATGCAGTAAAATCCGATTTTGAGCTGCAGGTGAATTTGTGGATTCATTCCATTTAATATATTTAAATATAAAAATATGTTAAAATTTAATATATAATTTACTTTTTAAATTTACTTAACAATTTAATTTTACTTAAAGTTCGCACTTGTAAGGAAGCAAAAATTAAACTATGTAATTTCACCTTAAGACAACGCTGCAAGATTAACATTATTTTTACTGATAGGGACTTAAGCATTGGTATCTCAGAAAAGCTAATGAGCTAATGAAGCAAGGTTTTTCGAGTGAATGGCGTTAGTTTATGTCTTTGGGACACTAGGGCGCAGACCAAGGACTGCAATTGAGTCGCATTGCTTTGATTAGCAGTTTTTAACCATGAGTGCAGCATTCATTTCTATTCGACAAAAAAAAAAAAAAGATTACTTATAAACAATACTTGCAAACAATTCTTGAATTCACAGTGCCTACGACTAAGGCATATTTTATATCTAAAGAATAGCTTGCAAGAACTGTAAAGAATTGGTGGTTGAGGTTTAATTCTTTGATAGTAAATACAGTAATTGAAACCTTTAAAATTCTTGTGTAGACTAGGCCCACAGCAGCGGATTGCACTCATTTGAGAACCCAACTCTTAGAAGATGACTTGATCAAGACATGACTCATGTGAATCCCACCTCCCTCTCCAACCTTTCTAATGTGAAAAATAAAGAAAACAGAGGAAATGGGTTCTTTATATATATATATTTATTATTTTTATTTTTATTTTTGGGTACATTTGGAGAGCTTGAAACTCTTTCAATACCATCCGGAGTCACCGTGCCCCCGTGATGCTGGAGGACCATTTACTGGCGGCTCGAGTCAAAGTAATAGTCTCTTTCCACTTGTAACCATGGAAAAAGAGGCCATATCGGTGACTATCCCAAAGAGAAAACCAACTTCAAGATCGAACTTTCCCAGCCAAGATGAAGCAAACGGAGCGATTCGATTTATAGAATATGTTGTTTTACTAAGAACATGTACTACAATGAGTTACAATTGGCAATTGCCATTACTTTTCCATGGATAACTCCTCTGGCGAGTAAAACATGTATACGTCATTCTCCTCTGGCGGCTTGAAGCTAACTTTCTTTTTGGATTTCCGATCAGTACTCGTCCTTCTCCCGACTGAAGAAGAATCCATTGAATTACACCAGTAGTCTTCTGCCTTGCGATCGAGGAGCACCAATGTCTCCAAAGAGCAACTGACCCATGCTTTAGAAGGCTTGGCTTCCCGTTCATGGCCATCATTATTAGCAGGAATAGATGAAGGGTGCACTCTTTTGGAAGATTGTTTGGGAACACAAAGCTCCCCTCCGAGCATGGAAGCCGACGCAAAGCTAGGAGAGGTGGACAAGTGATCCTCTAGAGTCAAACTTTTCCTCATCTTGCTGTTCTTTTCCTCTGGTATTTTTCGCGAGCAGCCCTTTCCTTTCACGCATTCTGGCAGGAGTAGTTCCCAAATGGTGGATACTTGGGTCGGATTCACCTTTCGTTTTGGGCTCTTCATTTGCTTGCTATGTTTGGCTCCCGCACGCATGGACTCTGTTCTATGCAAAAGAACGTATTGGAAGAGAGTCGATTTATAAGGACGGAGAAGAAAAGAAATTTACAAACTGATGCTCCGAAGAATTTGTTCGTAGTGTGCAATGCGAGGGAATAAGTAAGACGGAAAGACCTAGAACTAAGGATAACTGGCCAGAACAAGGACAACAATGCCTTGGGACTAAGGACTTTGAGTTTTCAGGATAACAAGGTTGGCCTAGTTGTTGCCAAATTTTCATAGCTATACTTCCAATAATGTTTTCTAATTCTGAATTTTCATGCGAACCGTGTCTATGTTGCTTTTATTTATCGTCAATTGGACCATCCAATCGGACTTTTCTCGACGTCCCTATCCCAATCTGGCTAGTAGTAGCCATGGGACCGAGCTGTTGATACGTTAAAACCGATAACTGGGACAAACAATAGAGGACGGAAAAAAATCTTACAGGATCGAGGCCCTGGTACGATTATTTATTTCACTCTTGGACGGTGCTTCCACACCACAATGGCTGCCAATTGGGGCATCAGATTCGTGTTCTAACCTGTACAGCTAGTTTCTTGCAGCCGTTATTCAGTTTGAAAAAATGACACAACTTCTTGCACAGTTTTTCAGCTCCTCAGATAGTTTCCATGCTTATTCTTGGATCCATACACAGTCATTTTCTTTTTCTTTTTTCGTTTTGTTTTTGTACATGTTGTTGCAGTTTTTTCCTCAGAAGGAATAAAGCGGCGAGAAAAGAAATTCGGCAAGCAGCATCGATTATTTAGTTTAACTAATAAATGTGCCAAGAGGAACATTATATGCTAGTGAATATGAGATTAAAAGTTAAAAAAAGTTTTGAATTTCGTATTTAAAAATAAAAAAGAGCAAAAGAAATAAAAGAAGATCTTTAGCCAATATTTGAGATGAGGAAAATTATTTGCCCTCGTGCCACTAGAGTGGTATGGTCTAATATTAATATTATCTGAACCATTCATTTTAAATTTAAAGTTTAATTCCTAATTTTTACAAACTCAAAAAAATAATAAAAAAAAAAGGAATCTGGCCTCAAAGATTGGAGGGCTTGGGGGTGTGGTCAAATTTTTGAAAAACAGTTTATTTTTGTCTACAACGAAATTTATTTCTTAAGACATTGAATATAAATTTTGTTGGTGTCTGTCTTATGAAATTTAATACAGTGGCTGGGAAAGATGGAGAACGTTTTTTTTAAAGATAAAGTATATCTTTCTAAAAAATAAAATACATCTCTGGAAAATATTATTTTAAATAATTATAAAAAGATAATCGGGGCTCATTGGATAGGTAAATGAAGACAGAAAGTGGCCTCGATGCGCGCAATCCCATATCGTTAGCGTACGAATATAATAAACAATTGATAAACGTGTAGCTGCGTGAGGCGGCTCCTCCCCCGAGAGCTTTAGAAAACACGCTAGCCCGGTCGGGCACGCGCAGAGGTGGAAAGCTGGGCCGGGCCGGGCCAGAGAACAGAACACACCGTTGGGGGGCAAGGGCTCGGTCACTATTTCCAAAGTGGGCTCCGAAGGAGTTCGCACACCCACAGAAAGAGGCGCGCTCAAAAATCGGGTGGGTCCGACAATAAAATGAGGTTGGCCCACCTGGGAAAAGATGCCTAAAAATAATTATAAGATATCCAAAAATTGGGTCAGCCCACCCGAAGAAAGAGGCCGAAAAATGAAAGAAAAATCGGGTTGGCCCGCCTGAACCAGAAGGTGGCGCAAAAGAAATATTAAAATGGACCACCAACTTCTAAATAATATGTTTTCTGTTCTGACGGCAAATAAACAGAAAACATTGTTAGTTCAAGATAACCATCAATCTTTAATCAATTCGTTCGATTCCCATTTTCAATATTTACGTTGCCCATCTTCATAGAATCTCTCTCTCCCTCTCTCAGTTTTTCTTTCCTTAGATTCCCAATAGCCACACAGAAAATTTCATCTTTTCTTTTTATTTTTACGTTTCTTTGGTAAAATTCTCAATGGAGTCTCGCAATTTCCTCGGTCTGAGAATGGAGATAATGAGTTAAAAGTAGGAGGACTAAAGAAGCCCTACATGACTGACGTTGCTAATCAAGAAAATCGGAACTCCAGCCAGGGACGCTATTAAAAGCTAACAAAAAATAAAAAATAAAAAGAAGGATAAAAGAGAGGAACTTAAAATTTTAATCTCTTCTTTTTAAAAATCTTTTTCTTAGAGGGAAAAGGGGGAAATTTGTCACTCGCGACCGAATTTCAGAACCAAAGAATTAAGGGGCATTTGATTATTACTCTCTTCACTCTGGTCTTGACTTGGAGATCAATTCTAGACAGCAAAGAAACGCAAGAAAGAATCCTGTAAAACGTTCAAAGCTTTGTCCTCTCTGCCCCTCTGGTTTCGGATGTTTAAATGGACTGACGGTGCTACATCTTTCTTTTGCTTTTTTGCTATGATCCTTTGCTGTTTACCTTAGACTGGTTTAATTCCTTTTTAATACCCATGTCGTTACTTGTCCAGATAATTCTCCAGAATAAATGCTATGATACCCTTGAAAAGAAATATTGAAATATGAGCGGACGAAGGATAATGTCAGAATTTGGGCAGCACATAGGATATGAATGTTTCCAAAATAACATCTAGTATCATGCTTGGTTTGCTGAGCTTTGTTCCGCCTAATGTAATCTCTATTTATTTCTTTGATCTCTGTCAGTTGTCTCTCTTAATAACTATTGACGTTGAAGTTTGGACTTTGGAGAGACCCAAACCACTACTGAGGCCCCACGACATCCTCCTCTGCTTTGGGCAGGGCTTTGTCTGTGCGAACTTCGATAATAGATTAGACAGATCACAAGCCGCGAACATTGAGCAGGATGTCAATCAAAATAAACGATGTTGTATTAACTTTAACTATGATGAATTGTTCACAGTCACACCGCTATGGGATGTTTCGTTTTCATTAATCCTCCCTCCATTGTAGGTGGAGATGACATTCCTTCTCTTTGTTTTTCTTTTTTTTTTCCAATGCTAAAGTGGAAGGGCTCCTTTGGTTTGCATGCATTTAAATTTTAGGATGCGTCAAATGTTTAATTTTATGCAATCTAGTGCAGATACGGGATTTACTTGCATATGTTATATTTAATTACGGAAAAGATAGGAGGACTTGTATTTTCTAACGCGTTTCCTTTATTTAATTCTGTCTCACCAAATCACGGCATCCTTCCACTCCAACCAAAAAAAAAAAAAAAAAAATCCGTCTCAGCCATCTACATGGCTTCTCCACGTAACAGGGCTCATTCCATTATTGCATAATTATCTTTATCGGTTTTACATCAGTGATTTGCGGCGACTTCAGTTTTCAGGCCACGTTAGATATTTTTATTAAAAGGAGAAAAAAGTTTGATGAAGGATTCTGTCGAGGCAAAAAGATATTGAGCCCTGTTTAACATGTGAGTATTCTAAATTGGTCAAATTGTTATTATTTGTTTGCAGGAATTATTAATTGAATACAAAAATTTTCCAGACCCAAAAAAAATAAAAAAAAAAATCTCTTCTTTGTATTGCAGTAATAATTAATAAGATAATGATTATGCATTAGGTGTCTAACGAAAGGCAAATAATTTATCAGGGGGATCGCATTAATTCTTGATCGTAAAATCAACCAAATTAATATATGCTTCATAGATCAAATCATCAAGAGGGGCAATAGTAGAACTGCAGACTCTCATTTTGAATCAACGTTTACTAACAAGTTCTCAAATGGTATCGAATCGATAGACTGCTTAGAGAAAGCAAGACGGAGAAAAAAGGATGTGAAAAATCAAAGGAGGCAAAAAGCGAAAAAGGAACATCGTCGTCTTAAAGTACTTTTGCTTCAAGTTTTCACACACATGAATGAGACGTGCTCCCCTGGAAACATCAAAAAACGAGGTTCAGCCAAGAACTGAGTTTGTTATTTCAAGAGAAAGAAGGCATTGTAGGGTTGGACAATACCTGAGGCTGTTAGGCAGGGCACTGGAAACCAGGAGGTGGATTCTTGCCACAGTCAATGAGGACCTCAAGAGCAATGGGGAGAAGAATATTGATATTGAGAAGCTTAGCCTTAATGGTGGTGCAAAGGCATACTGCAGCATCCAAGTCTAAAAGTCCTTTAACCACTGGACAGCATTTGTCCTTAGCACTACTACCGATTCCAATGTGTATTAGCCCACCCAAAACATCTACACATGCACCAAGCTTGAGGGTGTCAATGGGGCAGGTCTGTTGCTTTGGCGGTGCTGGAGGGCAAGGTACTGGTGCTGGAGGTGGAGGGGGGCATGATGGTGTTGTTGGAGGACTCACAAACGGAGGCGATGGAGTTGGTGTGGTTGGTGGTGTAACGACGGGAGGAGTCACTGGAGGCTTTGGCGGGGGAAGAGTGGGTGGCGGAAGTGTCGGTGGTGGTGGAGGCTTAACAATAGGTGGGGGAAGAGTTGGCGGTGTTGGGGGCTTAACAATAGGTGGGGGAAGAGTTGGCGGTGTTGGGGGCTTAACAATAGGTGGCGGAAGAGTTGGCGGTGTTGGGGGCTTAACAATAGGTGGCGGAAGAGTTGGCGGTGTTGGGGGCTTAACAATAGGTGGCGGAAGAGTTGGCGGTGTTGGGGGCTTAACAATAGGTGGCGGAAGAGTTGGCGGTGTTGGGGGCTTAACAATAGGTGGCGGAAGAGTTGGAGGTGTTGGGGGCTTAACGACTGGGGGCTTAACAATTGGTGGTGTTGGGGGCTTAACAGTTGGCGGGGGAAGCTTGGGTGGTGTTGGGGGCTTATGCTTGGGAGGGGTTGGGGGCTTATGCTTGGGAGGTGTTGGGGGCTTATGCTTGGGAGGTGTTGGGGGCTTAACAATTGGCGGGGGAAGCTTAGGAGGTGTTGGTGGCTTATGCTTGGGAGGTGTTGGGGGCTTGTGCTTGGGAGGTGTCGGGGGCTTGTGCTTGGGAGGTGTTGGGGGCTTGTGCTTGGGAGGTGTTGGGGGCTTGTGCTTGGGAGGTGTTGGGGGCTTCACGGTGGGAGGAGTCACAGGAGGCTTTGGTGGCTTTACGGGAGGAGGACAAGGAACAGAAGGTGATGTAGGTGGTTTTGGCGGATGAATGACCGGAGGCCGTGGATGTACAGGAGGATGTACAATGGGATGCTTTGGTCTATGTATGGGTGGCAACTTAGGAGGATGCCTTGGTGGGTAAGGGCAGTAGGGACAAGCGAGAGATGTGAGCAAAGCTCCCAAGTTTAGGAGAAGAAACAAGAGATTAGCTAGCCGGTGCTGCTTTGCCATTGCTATTGTTTACTTCACTGGCATTCAGTGAATGATGCTCCAATGCCATGCAATAGCCTACTTATAAATAGACAAACGTAGCGAAACCACCAATCATGCGCTTGTCTTTTTCCCATTCATTATTCTTTTTAATAATAGAGACGTCGACCTAGCTCGAGGTCTGTCTTTGTGGCGTTAATTAAATTATATATATATATATATATATTTTTTTTTTGACAAAAATCACACAAGACATATGCAAAGTAAGTTAATCTACAAGTAGGCTCAACAAAATATGTAAACAATTTAGAAAAAAATAACAAGGATAGTATTTCATAATTTTACACTTTTCACCAATATTCATACACATTTTATTTAATTTATTTACACATTTACTTAGTTTGCCTGCATATAATATAATTTTTATCAAAAAAACAAAGAAAGGTAAATTTAAAAATAAATAAATAAAAATCTATACCGGGTGGCGTCACGATATCAGGGAACCCGCACCTTAATTGAGGCGATTTTCTCAATCCAAATAATATTTTCGTAGATAATATACAATTAAAAAAGTTATATTAATGTGGTATATTAAGTCTTAAATGTAACTTGTAACCATACTTACTACACTATTCTAAATATTAGTTATATACTTTTTAATTTTTAATGTATAATTCTAATTAATAATAATATCAAAAATATAAATATAATAATATAATATTTATATTAATAATAAAATTATAAATATAAATGAAAAAATATAAATTTATATCTAAATTTCGTACAGGAGGTGAAATGAAACTCATGCGAAATATTTAGATCTGCAAAGTTACAGTCGGTACAAGTTTGCACTCACAACACCTAAATCCGGTCACTATCAATCATTCTCGATTATTTTATTATGTATTTCTGTAAACTAGAAATATATAGCTGTACGAGTATGATACGGACTTGCAGGGTTACAGGCTTACAGCCCCCCAGTGTAGACAAAAAAAAAAAACAAAGGTGTGATATATATATAATATTCAAAGACTTTATTGATATTATTGTTGCCAACCAAGAGGGCATTTAATCGTCGCCGATCACTTCTCACTGTTTCTCACCCTCAAATCGGATCCAGTACGACAACAATGCTCCCATTCATTTCCCCGCTTAGAAGAAGAGAATCACGGAAACGAGGTGTAAAGTTGCAGAGATTTTTAACATGTAGTGCCCTGTTGACCCGTGATTGGCTGAGTATGACTGCTGTCAAGCATGTGACTCTCGCACGATGCAACTTTCTCCGCGTAAAGAAGCTATGTAAAACGACAAACCACACCGGCAATTTCTTTCACCGGGCAGCCCAACCCCACTTAAAAGATAGGCTTGCAAATCGATAATTTGCCTAATACATCCAAGATGTCGGCCGCATAGAGACAAAAATCTAAATTATTTAAGAGAGAAAATCATGATTTTTACCACCGTATTCTTTCTTTGCATTAGAATCTCTCTAAGGTGACGACGCGATGTTTGAAACTTTATGCCTCCGATCGGGGGGAAGGTGGCTCGAAACCTCAGTCCCTACTTCACCTCTCCTCTCCTACGATAGTCTGGTCAACCAATTAAAAATAAAAATAAAAATAAAAAATCTCCCTAAAGTGCACGTGTCTTTATTGCATGAACAGCTCTTGCTTCTATTCTTGCATCGAGAAAATGCGTGCATGGTAAAGTTCGGTTCTCTCAATTCTGGTCATGGTCCCCTCACACGCCATATGAAATCATCTTTGTTTCATCTCCATTTCCATTTCCAATTCAACCTTTGGCGTCAAGTGTGAGAAAAAAAAAAAGAAAAATTTCTTTTAACAAAATTCTAACAGAATTTTTTTTCACATAAATATTAATATATAAATTATAATTAATTTTACATATTTCTATTCATAATATTAAATTTTTACTATAAAAATGAAAATTCTCCTTTAATTTTATGAATTTCTTTTACTTTTTCCTTTTTTTTTTTCTCTTTTCTCGGTTTCTCTCTCTGATGGTGGAGAAGAGGAAAAGAAGCTCTTATGAAAAAAAAAAATCACGTATTTTTTATTTTTTTGTAACGACTATTTTTAATAATTTTTTACGTAGAGAGTGATTCTCTCTATTCTTATAACCGTTATATTTAATAGGGAGAGTGATTTCTTTTTTTTTTATAATCATTATTTTTAACGGGGAGAGTAGAGAGATTTTAAATTCAATGACCCAAATTACCATTATATCTAACTTATCATCGTATTAGACTTTTTATATTTGATTATACTTTAAATAACAAGGCCACTTATGTCAATTAATTTAACATCAAGTTCAGAACGGTTGTGTCCCTTTGTGATCTTTGCTCGTCTCCGTACGTCCCGTAGCATAGCAATTCAGGAAAATGGAAATAATGTAAAAGATATATCGAGTTTGAACATCGTATATATTCGTAGACCAAAAGGGCTTATACATTACATGGGTATGGAGCGTAACTCCACCTTGGGCATAAAAAATTTGCCATTCATGCGAAAATTAATTAAGAAATAGACACATAGTTAGTTCATTGCAGTCTTAACATTAAAAATTAACTTTTGTCGATAAAATGAAAAACACACGCTCTTAATTTGCTGACTGAATAAACTATTGAGCTATTATTAGTTAATGTTTTTGAACGGTAAATACCATATAATATGTATTACGAATAGCAGCCAAGCATTATTAATTCCACCGTTTAGTGTAGTGCAGGCCATGATGGGGTAGATTGCGGTTGTATAGATTGGCTAAGCGAGGATGTCTATGGATGCCAGGCTTTTTGAATAACGACATAGGGGGTTCTGCATCTGAAAGTCTACAGTGCCTAGCAGAAAAAATGTTAGGCAGAATTCAAGGCTCTTGCTCTGACGTCGACGCGAGGAATCCATAATAGACTTTGATACCCTTTGCACCCAGTCCAAGTCCAACTTCCGAAAACAGAATAAAATGGCCTTGGCTGAACTAGAGCATCAGTAAAAACCCAAATGAACACAAGTAATACGATACGGTACTGAATTATTATGGGGCTTTTGATTTGCTGATTTGCGTGGAGTCAAGCGGGTACAGCGGTTTACAATTCACATACATCCAAAGAAGCAACAAGGCCAATTTGCTTTTGTTAACTGCGTACAGAAAAAATGTTGACGTCGCTATCGAGAAAGCATTTTGAACGGAGACGTGCACTTCAAATGAATATTTTGGTCCAGTAAAATCCCAAGGAGGCAGTAGCTTGGAAGTGGCTCTATCGAAAATCATTTTGTAATATGAAAATAAACTGCCATTTTCCAAAGGCGGGACCGGCTGTGTAATTATGAAGTTGCACCGTCCACAACTTTTGCAATAATTAGTATCAAATAGGGAAGTGGTTTCTGTAATTGTATGCGATTTCCACGCATTCGATTTGAAACAAGGTGTCTTAATTATCGGAAAGACAGGGAAGTACGTGACAATTAGCCATCATTCGAGGAAGGAAATGTAATCCACCCGGGCAACAAATTGTTCTATTTTTCTCTATCTGCCTCCTCTTTCTCGATCATCAAATACCGAGTGTGATGTTTTTACTCTCTAACTAGTGTTTTTACTCGCATTAAGTGGATATGTGTAGAATTTAATTTAATAAAAAATAATGTTAGAATTTCTCTATCTGACAATTAGCCCTTTTCTTTCTTATTTATCTTTGCGTGTACGCAGACTATTACTTCTGTTATTAACAAATGTCTAATTTTAAGTATATTTTTGTTTTGGTACGTCAGAAAATAATCTTAGGGAATTTTCATTTGCAATGCAATATTTAGATCAAAATCGTATTTATTTTCTACACAGATCTACTTGTTAGATTTATTCCATCAGTTAGTAAATGAAAGTTGATGAAACTATATATAAATAATGAAATCCAAATTGATAAAAATGTTGGTATATCATTCCTAATAAAGAAACAATTCAGTTTCTATGCAAAATGTTGAAAAGGACCATGAACTCTTGACAATCGTCACTTCTAGAATTCCCATTCTTCTGCTTGTTGAAGGTGGGCATGGCGACGTCTCCGTCCTAACTCAAATGATGTATGAAAACAAAAGGGCTGTGCTCGTGCTTTAATTCCAAAACCCTTTGAATGTGTAAAAACAAAACTACCAAAAAATAGTAATTTTAAATTAAATAATTCTGTTTGAAAGCAGGTGGTTAGATTGGCTGTCCTTGATAGCTTGGCCTATGTAAACCGATCCGACTTATTATAGAACAAAATTCAATTATAGAGACGTGTTATTAACTAATAATTACGGTGAATTTGTGTTTACATCCACGTTTGCTTAACTCTTTTTTCTTTTTTTTTTGGTTTTAAAAATTCTCTTCAGGTCTAATATAATTATTTTGTGTAGTTTTTAAGCAGTCCAAACCCTAGAGTCGGCGAAGGGCTATCATATAACCAGATCGACAACATGAGGCCGTCCATAACCAGACCCATTATGAGGTAAGGCCCTGGCCTTTTCCAGTCTTCGATGCCCTATCGTCTTTTTTTTTTTTTTTTTCTTTTGACCTTGACTAATATTCTAAACGGCGCCGTTTTGAGGCAATTCTTAAATAAAAAACCATTCCATCTCCGAAGCTTTAGGTCGGGATATCAAACGGCGTAGTTTTCCTTTTCTTAAGTTTGTGCTCCGTTTGTCGCTTTTGGCCGCCTGAAGAAGTGAAAGAAACAAACGCAGTCTTGCTTTGTTACACCGTTTCGTGACCAATAGACGAGTACCAAAAGAAAAGAAAATTCTCTAAATTCTCGTTTACATTTACAGAAAATCTTAAATATTTTTTAATATTAGTATTAGACCTACAAAATACCAAATTCAATTATATTTGTCAATAGACTTATTTTCGCTTGCAATTTATTTAAAAGAAAAAAATAATAAAACACTTAATATTGATTATTTTTTTTCTTAAAAAAAGAAATTTAAATATAATTTGTTTCTTATTTAAATTTAATTTAAGTTAAATTTATTTTTATAATTAATTAGATTTTAAAAAAATTAACTAAATTAAATTAATTTTAAGAAAATATTTTGTTTTTTAAGAAAATAAAGAATTACAAAAAAACAGAAAAAGAGGATTAGAGAATAATTCTTTTTTCATCTTTTTCTCTCAAGGAAATTTAAAAGTATTTTTATTAAAAAGAATATGAGTGAATTTAAGAATTTTTTTAATATTTTATTTTCCTTTCATAAAAATTTTTATAATTATAAACATTTAATTACAATTAAAATAAAATTTTATAAATTAAAAAATGTTTTATTTGATTCTAATTAAATTTATATTAATTGATGTATAATATTTTATTTTAATTATAATCAAAATTTTATAATTATAATTATAAAGTATGTTACTATTTTTAATTTATAAATTTATTTAAAAAAATCATCACATAAATTAAAATCAAAATTTTGTTTTTGTTTCAACAATATAAACTATATTTGCACTCGTCTATTTCATAATCCTGGCTCGTCCTACGTATCTTTTCATCGGGTCTTGTGTGGGTAGGGTTTTAGCGAATCTTTCTTCAGGTTCTTTCAAAAAAAAAAAAAAAAAAGTTGTTATTGTTTTTCGTTTATCGCTAGGTATATTTAGGTTTACATTCGAAAGTGATGTAATGTCTGTTTGTTTGTTTGTTTGTTCTTTTTTTATTTTGTTTTTGTGTGTGGTTTTTGGTCGGCAGATGGAATCGGTAAGTGGGTCGGATTATTCTTGATTCTGGATATGCCGGATTATTCTGAAGGCAATTCGATGGAAGTTGCGGGTTTCAAGCGTTGTGTGGAAGAAATTTCCCACAAGGTCGATAATGTAAGATGGAATCGTTAAACGCATTGTTGTTTCCCAAATTTTGAATTGCATACAATTGTGACAGTAGGTCTTTCTTTTGATGTTAAATATGTAGCTTGAGCGGAGAGTGAATGAAGTTGAACAATTCTACTTGAACAAGAGTAGAAAGCAACCGATTGGTTCAAAAGCCTGCAGTGTTTTGAAAGACAAGGATAAGGGGAGACATGTTCCCAGAATTAAAAAGCAGCAGGAACATGCATCACGCAGAGAGGCAGCTGCTGAGAAGAGAATGCAAGAGCTTATCCGCCAATTTGGTGCAATATTACATCAGGCAGTCTCTGATTTTCTGGTTTCCAGTTTTGTTATTACTTGTTATCTTTTTGGCTTACACCTCAACTTTTTCTTCGCATCGTATAATTTGTTCTTTGACTTCAGATCACACGGCATAAGTGGGCATCGCCTTTTATGCAACCTGTAGATGTCAAAGGTCTTGGTTTACATGATTATCATGAGGTAAGCTTTTATTCTTCTACCTCAATCTCTGATTCATCAAAACCTGCCATTTGTATTCCTGGATCGCAGCAACTTTTTTCTTGCAGTTTATTTGGCTTTATGTATTTCGATGCTTGTGTCAACTTTTTTGTTCTTCAACTTCAATCTGCAGTCCTTGGAATAATTCAAGTATTAAACGTTCAAACAATCTGGAGGATTGTGGTTCAGAAGTCTGTGTTGGCCTGACAGAGGACGGAATCAAATAGCTGTCGGCCTGTCCTTGTTTTGTGGTCTGGTTGGGTTTGTCAAATTGGGTACGGTAGGTTTACAAATTGATGCAGAATTCGCAGAGTTGAATATTGTTGCAGAAAATCTGTGCTTGAAAAGGAAAAAAGGTTTTAAAAATTCCTTTAGGGTTACACTGGGGTGAGATCAGGAGCTTATTGGTCCAAGAAGAAAGGCCATCTGGGAAGTAGCTGATCTTAAAAGTACTTCTGGTACTGTATAATGAGAGATGGAGGAATGGTACTCGATTGTAAGAAAAATTTCTAAATTAATGGAAAATGTTATATGAGCTTGTAAGATAATAAACTTAATGCCTTTGGGGTTGCCAGAAAATATTAACTTTATGTTTCCAGAAGGTCTCTGTTTCATGGGAGTGGTGAAAAACATAACTCAACTTTGCAATCTGCCTGATGAACAGGGGTCCTGCAAAGTTTGCATTTCCAAAATTGAAATTGAATATGGCACAGGAATGTAACAAGGGTGCATTTCTTTGGGTATGCTTTTGAACAATCACTCCAGTGGATATGTTGGCATTCACGATCACACAGATACTTTGTTGCATTGTTACCTAAGCCAAGTTGGCAATTGGCTTATTGGAGAGTAACAGTGAATTGGTTAGGGTTTTTCAGTGAATATGAAGACAAGTCTGGAAACATTCAAATTTGTATAAACGAAAAAAACTGTTGTAGTTTTTCTAATTCAAATTATTGCCTTGCATTATAAGTGGTTTTACATTTCTGTTTCATTTCGTAATTGACCTAATATCTTTGGTGTTGAGTTCCTTATAATAACTTGGAATTGTATGGTATCTTACTAGGTTATTGATAAGCCCATGGACTTCAGTACAATTAAGAATAAAATGGAAGCAAAATATGACACTGGATATAAGAATGTCAGGGAGATTTGCGCTGATGTGAGGTTAGTTTTTAAGAATGCAATGAAGTACAACGATGAAAGAAGTGATGTTCATGTTATGGCCAAAACTTTGCTGAGAAAATTTGAGGAGAAGTGGCTACTGCTTCTTCCTCAAGTGACTGAAGAGGTAACTTGTACCAATTTTATCTTAGTCTGTAATTCTACTAGCCTGGCCTGTTTTGATGAAGAGAAATTTGAAACTAAATGACTTTTGATTTCTCTTTCACCTGGTAAACTCCCAAGTTGATGTGTTTGTAGGAAAAAATACGAGAAGGGGAGGAAGCTCAGGCTCAGTTAGATTTGCAGCTTGCTGAGGAGGCTGCTAATGCTAAAATGGCTAGAGATATAAGTAATGAGGTATCACAGGCTTGCTTAATCTTCTCACGTAGAACTAAATATGTGATGAAGAAAAGAAACAAAATTGCTCTTTCCTGGAATAATTCAATATTATAGAATTGTCCTTCTTATGTGGCATACTCTGGTTTAGCCAGAGCATTTTCATCTTGTAATAAAAGAATGATGGAGGTCCATATCTTTACCCATTATAATAAACTGCTTTCAGCTGGATGAGGTTGATTTGCATTTGGAAGAATTAAGAGAAATGGTTGTTCTAAGATGCAGGTTTGTCCAATCAACTTTATGTCTGATGTAGTAAGTACCATTACTGTAAATGTTAAATTCAATTGGATGTTGTGTTCTATGTCTGCTTATGACCAATGTCTGCAGTTGTCTAAGAGCTATCGTACATAGTAACATAGTGACTTTGTTAATATTACTTCGTTGTTATTATCTAATGCAAAATTCGTTGCACTTTTGGTAATTGACATTGTTCTCGATTGAGCAATAATTCTATTCCAGTTGGACATGGGTTCCTCTACCTGATTGCCGTGGATTCATTACAAAACAAATAGCAGTCCCTTTTGCTATGGATTTTCAGCTAACATCAATTTATGCCTTCAGTGCTGGAAAAATAATCCGTGACTCTCCGCCCATGTCTCCATTGAAATGCTTTGTGAGGATATCTCGTTTCTGTTGAAGATCTCAACATTGTGAATGACCATCCTTTGTGATTCTGAGGATGGTTCTCCTCCTTGCATGGACTATGGTTTATAATTATGCTTTGTGATTCTGTGTGGCAACTGAAAATTCGAAGTTCTGTTCCAGGAAAGTATCGACTGAAGAAAAAAGAAAGCTTGCGGCAGCTCTCACCAGATTGGCTCCTGAAGACCTAACCAAAGCATTGGAAATTGTTGCTCAAAGTAATCCAGACTTTCAAGCAACCGCTGAAGAGGTGGACCTTGACATTGATGCTCAGGTGACTGCATCAATATAATTTCTTTTTGGCCTTAGAATTTTGAATATTCGGCTGGTAAAGAAACGAATTACCTGACTCGTCTGTTCTTGTGCAGACTGAATCCACGCTGTGGAGGCTAAAGATATTTGTGAAGGATGCTCTCAAAGCAAAATGCAGAATTGCAGCCACAACAGGTTGCATTGAAAATCACAATACCATCACCGATAACAACAATACTATCAATATCAGCAACAAACGTAAAAGAGGTTTGTAATGCTGTTGCCAAAACTGCTAACAGGAAACGTAGAGACCCGCCTCATGATCACAACATGCTATGGATTATGGACCTGTATAGTTTTATTGTTCTTCCTTGTGTTCCGTATAGAATAGTTTCCCTGGCTGCTTCCATTGATTAGAGAATGAACCCTGACTAGGTAACTATAAGATAACGGGATGAATACCGGTATTTAGTTTGTCCTCGGTATTCTCTGTTCCGTTGGCTAACGTACTAACATCCACGAAACAATGGTTGTAACAATAGAGACGGCAAAGACCATCATCAACTGTGACGACCGACTCTCCATAACTTTCCTCATCATGCCAACGCCCTTTTGACTCCAATGTCAGCATGCGGGGAGGCTCACTCGTGGCCTCCTCTACCTCAAGTCGCCTTGGATTCTTCGAGCTTCCTAATGTAGAGGACAAACCAAACGATGCTGTTGTCAATTCCTTCGCTCACGTAATCCAAACCCAGAAACGCCATATTAAATATACCGTATCTAAGTTCATAATTACTCGGTCCACGTCGGCCCCCAACTCAACTGGACTCGCTGAGTTCGTTCCTGGTATGTTCTGCGCCCCAATGATTGACGTGGCCAAGGACTTGGGCGTCCCTTTTTATATTTTCTTTACTTCGGGTGCGGTCGGTCTTGGTTTCGTGCTTCATGCACAGGACTTGTATGACAAACGGGGTGTGGACCCTTTAAAAAACTTGTGTGACTCGGATACTGAGTTTGCATTGCCGAGCTAGGCGGCGCCCCTTCCTGCCAGGGTTTTGCCTGGTTTCGTGCTCACAGAAGGTTGGATCTCTGCTTTTTGTTCGCAATACCAGGTTCGGGGAAACCAAGGGTATTATGGTCAATACGTTCGTGGAGCTGGAATCTCGTGCGGCCAGTTCTCTTCCTCACGGTAAAACTCCTCGTGTTTACCCAGTTTGAATCAGAAACGGTGAGACAACACGTGATCAGGGGTCCCGTGGAAATAGCAAATGCAAGCTCGTCGTCCGTGGTGTTCCTCTCTGCTTTGGGAGCCTGGAATGTTAAGGAGGTG
The DNA here is from genome assembly GCA_020883675.1 of Bruguiera gymnorhiza. Classification (NCBI taxonomy): domain Eukaryota; kingdom Viridiplantae; phylum Streptophyta; class Magnoliopsida; order Malpighiales; family Rhizophoraceae; genus Bruguiera; species Bruguiera gymnorhiza. The sequence continues at coordinate 128,380 of JAIRCJ010001062.1, read as the reverse complement.
GATTCAATAAAAGAGATTGCACATGGGACTTGAACGCAGTGGACATCGCTTCTTGTGGTCCCAACGCAAGCCTGCACCAAACTGAGGGAGTGGGGGGAGTCGGTGTGTTTTTTGGGGCTGGCCTTCTTTCGTCCATTGTTATTTTTCGTGGACTAATACCTTGCCGTCGCTCCCAGCCAGCAAAGCCATGACGTCACCCGCGTTCCGATCCAAGAGAGATGGAGAAACGTGCCGTAAAGTAACTGTCAACAGCTGATATATTAATGAAAGCAAAAAAGCTCAAGCAATTATATTTCTAACAAAGGTTAGGAGCAAAATGCGTTGGCATTAATTATTAGAAAACGCAAGGGCCCCCTCCCCCCCCCGGTCCACTGAAAGCTAATGAAGAAAGCGGAGCTGGTGTTTGTCCCTGCGCCACTTGCAGGCCACCTTTTTTCGATGGTGGAGGCAGCAAAGACCCTCGTCAACCGAGACGACCGACTCTCCATCACCGTCGTCATCATGCAAAATCCCTTCGACCAAAATATCAGCAAGCAAAAGGCCTCCTCACTCGCGGCTTCCTCTACGTCAAGTCGCCTTCGATTCCTCGAGCTTCCCAGTGATCATCAGGACCTCAACCCGGATGATACTTCTGTCCATCCTTTGATACTCTTAATCCAAAACCAAAAACCCCGCGTTAAAGACGCCGTATCCAAGCTCATGACTCAGTCCGAGTCAACCCCCGACTCACCTAGACTCGCTGGGTTTGTTCTTGATATGTCCTGCACCGCAATGGTTGACGTGGCCAATGACTTCGCCGTCCCTACATATGTTTTCTCCACTTCGGGTGCGGCTTTCCTTGGTTTAAGGCTTCATATGCAGGACTTGCACGACAAGCAGAGAGTGGACCCCACAGAGTTTAAGAAATCGGATATCGAAATTGCGGTGCCGAGTTTGGCCGCGCCTCTCCCTGCCAGGGTCTTGCCTGGTCCCATGCTAAAAAAGGAGTGGTTCTCCGCCATTTTCCGCCATGCAGGGCTGCGGGGGATCAAGGGTATTATGGTCAATACATTCGTGGAACTGGAATCCCATGCGGTGAACTCTCTTTCCGACGGCAAGACTCCTCCCGTATACCCGGTGGGACCCATTTTGAATCTTGATCGGGGGTGTGATGGAAATAGCAAGCATAAGGATACCATGGATTGGCTCGATGATCAGCGTCAATCCTCGGTTGTGTTCCTCTGCTTCGGGAGCATGGGAGGCTTCGGCGGGGATCAAGTGAAAGAGACTGCGCGTGCACTGGAACGCAGTGGGCATCCTTTTTTGTGGTCCCTGCGAAAGCCTCCACCGGACGGCAAGATGGAATCCCCCAGTGAGTACTCGAATCCGCGGGAGGCTTTGCCCGAAGGATTCCTGGATCGAACCGCGGGGATTGGAAAGGTGATAGGATGGGCCCCACAAGCGGCCATCTTGGCCCACCCAGCAATTGGAGGGTTCGTGTCGCACTGCGGGTGGAACTCCATATTGGAAAGCGTGTGGTTCGGGGTCCCAATTGCCACGTGGCCGATGTACGCCGAGCAACAGTTCAACGCTCTTCTGCTGGTGAAGGAGCTGGGATTAGCGGCTGAAATTAGAATAGACTATCGGAGAGATCTTATCTTTACTCCGGAGATACAGGACTTCGTGGGAGCCGAAGAAATAGAGAGAGGGATTAGATGCGTGATGGAGCATGACAGCGACCTAAGAAAGAGAGTGAGGAAGATGAGCGCGTGGAGTAGGGAAGCCTTGATGGATGGTGGATCTTCCCACCGTTCGTTGGGCCGTCTGATTCAAGACTTGATGGGCGATGTGCGGCGGTGATGCACACACATATTTCCTCCTCGGGGAAGGCCCGTGTGGCTGCAAAGCCCATTTTGGGCACATCCCTGTTTTGTCCGAGATGCAAAGCCCATTTTGTTTGAGGAGTAGGCTAAAATCTCTGTCGTGAATGTCAATTGTAGTCAACTGAGTGAAAATAAATAAATAAATAAATGCCTAAACATATGTAACTTCGCATAGATAAATAATTGTCACTAAATTATTCATATATCTTAAATATTTGTTTATTTATTTATTTATACATTAAGTTTCAATTTTTATATTTAAATTAAATTCCAAAATTTTCAATTAAAATTAATTTTTAACATATTACTTGGTTAGAAAAACTAAATTAAGCCAAACATTTTTATTTAGTATTATTTTGATTTTAATTTCTAAAACAGCATGAACAAAAATAACAAATTCACACATCATAAAATAAAAAGACAATTTGAACGACTTTTTGTTCGTCTCGTGCTAGAATTAATAGAATGTATCCTTCTCCATTGCCATGTTATTTTTGTCGTCACCTACTTCTACACGTTTCTCTTTAGTCTATTTTCATTTTTTTTTTTAACATGTACCCAATTTATGTCTTATAAAATTAAAATTAAATTTTATTAAAAAATTTTAAATTGATTTTGCTTATTTTTTATTGTATTTAATATTAATTTAATTTAATTTAATTATTCTGAAAACTAGTCAAATTAATAATAATAATAAAAAAAATCTAATTTCTAGACCGTGCGTACGACTTTTGGCTGCAAGGAAAGCCGTAACATAACAGCTGTCTCATTCGCCGATCGCTGAGAAGCCTCTCGTAGGCCGCTAATGTAGCTGTGCATATAAAGGCTTTAGACGACTTATCCACCAAAACAAACAAGAACCCAATATTGGATCGATTGTCAGGCGCGCTATACTATATACTGGAGCAACAAGGGTGTTTTCTATGCGATAATGAAGAAGGCAGAGCTGGTTTTTGTCCCTGCACCAGGCGCCGGCCACATTGTTTCGATGGTGGAGACGGCAAAGATCCTCGTCGACCGCGACGACCGACTCTCCATCACCGTACTAATTATGAAGACCCCTTTTGACTCCATTGGCGGCAGTGAAAGTAGTGCATCGCTGGTGGCCTCCTCTACGACAAGTCGTCTTCGATTCGTCCAACTCCCCAGTGAAGAGCACGACCCAAATAATACCACCATCAAGCCCCTCAGTTACATCCTGGAGAACAAGAAAAGTCAGGTTAAAGATGCTGTTTCTAAGATCGTTACTGAGTCTGAGTCAACCCCCGAGTCACCTCGGCTCGCTGGGTTTGTTCTTGATATGTTCTGCTGCTCAATGATTGATGTGGCCAACGAATTCTGTGTCCCTTCCTATATTTTCTTTACTTCCTGTGCGGCTTTCCTTGGGTTCGTGTTTTATATACAGGATCTGCACGACGAGCATAAAGTGGACCCCACAGAGCTCAAGGACTCGCACGCTGAGTTGGCGGTTCCGACCTTAAAGTCTCCCCTCCCGGCCAGGATGTTGCCTGGCGTTCTGCTCAACAAAGATTGGCTTCCTGCTATGCTTCTCAGTGCAAGAAGGTTCAGGGAATCGAAGGGTATTCTGGTCAACACGTTCGAGGAGCTGGAATCCCATGCGGTGATTTCGCTTTCTGACGGTAAAACTCCTCCCGTGTACCCAGTGGGACCCATTTTGAATCTGAAGGATGACAAAAGCCATGGTGAGGGGTCCGATGGAAGGAGCGAGTACAAGGATATCATGGAATGGCTCGATGACCAGCCCCATTCTTCCGTGGTGTTCCTCTGCTTTGGGAGCAGGGGAAGTTTTGATGCGGATCAAATAGAAGAGATTGCACGTGCTCTGGAACACAGCGGACATCGTTTCCTGTGGTCCCTACGGAAATCACCACCAAAGGGGAAGATAGAACCTCCGAGTGAGGACCCTAATTCCCCAGATGCCTTGCCGGAAGGGTTCTTGGATGGAACGGCTGAGACTGGAAAGGTAATTGGATGGGCTCCCCAAGTGGCCATCTTGGCCCACCCAGCAATCGGAGGATTTGTATCCCACTGTGGGTGGAACTCCATATTGGAAAGCCTGTGGTTTGGAGTCCCAATTGCCACGTTGCCACTGTATGCGGAGCAACAGTTCAACGCTTTTCAACTGGTGATCGAGTTGGGATTAGCGGCGGAAATTAAAATGGATTATAGGAGAGATTTTATTTTGGGGACACAAGACCTCGTGAGCGCTGAGGAAATAGAGAGAGGGATTAGATGCGTGATGGAGCATGATAGTGTGCTAAAGACGAAAGTGAAAGAGATGAGCGGGATGAGCAGGAAAGCCTTGATGGAGGGTGGATCTTCCCACTCCTCGTTGGGCCGCTTTATTCAAGACGTAATAGACAACAATATGCCCTGACATTATTTTCTTGGGGGTCGGGGAGGGCGGTTGGTGGGGTGGGTCAGCTAATGTCGTCAGGAGTTGAGTATTCTATAAATGCGTGTTGGCTTGTTTGAATTTCCTAATAGTCAGTCTGGGTTACCAGAATGATGTCATAATATTATGGTTCAGTAATATTTTGCGGATCTCGCCATATTTGTTAGACCACTGGGACATGGGGGCGGGACGGGACGCGCTTCCCACAGCCATATGAAGCTTGGCCCAGGTTATTTGGTGAATAATTGTTCGAAATCATTACGCATCAGGCACGCACACAGGTCTCGCCAGCCACCCTAAACAAGTGTTAGCATCAAAGTCAGGAACCCATTTCTCTAGTGCCAATTACAAGAATCGCTGTTCCAAATTGACGCGTGGCCAATTCACGCGTGGCAATGATTCAATGCTTCTTACTATATAGTCAATGAGTTGGAGTTGGCGGTTGAAATTAGAAGGGATTCTCGGATAGATGTGGTCCCCATTAGTGATCAGTGATGGCGAGGGATGAAGAAATAGAAAGAGCAACCATGGGCTTGACAGAGGAACCATGGGCTGGAATGGGGAGAAAAGGAATCAAGTGAAGGAGATGATTGCCAAGGGTCGCAAAAGGCCCTGCTTGATGGACGGTGGATCTTCTTATTCTTTCTTCGACCGTCGGATTGGAGACGTGGTGGGCAAAATGACTTGAACCAACCTGAACTAGAACTCTCCCTTTCTCACAGTTTTCTTTTTTCCTTCAAATTGCCAAATGGGAATGTTTGTTTGACCAATCCAATTTCTTTGGATAATAATATTTATGGCTGTGATGATGTCGGCCCAGGCTAACCGTTTGATAACTCTTAATTATGTAACGCCTCATCAATTAGGAAACCACAAAATCAAAGTCAAGCCTTCACTTACCGTATTATCCAAAACTGAAGCGGTAAATAGAATCTCCCCATGAATCCTCACTACTTCGGATGTCCGACATAATTTCTCCTAACAATGTTTGTGTTTCTCCGTTTCTCTTTCGCCTGAATGCAAACTGAAGACGGTGGAATTCGAGTTGTCAACTATGGAACCGTGGTAATTTTTTTTTTCTCTTTTATGAGTCAATAATTATAAGAAATATGTGTTTTTTTTTATTAAATTATTAATTTTAATATCATTATTAAATAATTTTATTTAGTTAATATAAAAATATCATACTAATAAAAGTAATACATATATAAATAATATAAATATAAATTTTATTTATTAGTCATACAATAAATTTAAAAACTTAAATTTTTATATATTATATAATAATAACATATATTTATAATTTAACACAAAAATTATAACAAATAAAATTTAGTTTATTTAAATTCTATTTAAATATTAATTTTTAATTTATAATAAATTTAAATTAATTTCATTATTTTCTTTTCATCTAAATTTAGTTATATAATTATTTATAATATTTATTTTAACTTGACACAATCTTTTAAATTTTCAATAAATTATTTTTTAAATTATCATCAATATTATCGATAAAATTATTAAGAATTTTTTTTGACAATTTTTATTAATTAATTTTAATTGATTCTACTTAATTTTTAAATTTTTAAAGAACTTGTGTTATATAATTTTTAACAATATAATTTGAAATTTCATTTTTTTATGACACTTTATATGTAATATTTGTGAAATATTATTATATAAATATTTTATCTCATTATTTTACATATCATATAAAAAAATAAATTAAATTATTTTTAACTCTCAACTCAATATATTCTTAATTTTAAATTTTCTTTCCCTCTTAATTTTACAAACTTTTATATTTGAATTTTATAAATTTTATTATCTAATACAATTTTTATATATTTTATTAATTTGATATTTTATAATTCTAAATTTTAATTTAACTTCTAAATTTCTCTTCAAATCTCTTATTTTCTTTACAACTTCATTGTTATCTCTTGTTTGTAAATTAGATCCTTTTACTTTTTATTTTTTTTGGTTATATAACCCCCAACTTCTACTATTTTTTTTATGACTCTCAACTTTTATTATTTTTGATCTAGCACTTAACTTTTATTTTTTTGCTATTCTGACCTTAATTTTTTCTTCTCCTTTTACTGTCAGCATTAACTACAGTAACAACCAGCGATATAACGGAGCATCGGCAGCTAGGAAGGTTGGAAACGACAATCCAATGTTGCGGTGGCGATTAGAAAAGGCAGATCAGATGTTAGAAGACGACTGCCTGAGTATTAAATTTCTTCTGATCTACGACTTTTTAGGCAATTTTAGGGTGCCTGGAGGCTGTATTTGGGCTTATCGGTGCCTGGCGGTGTTGGGGCAGCTTCTAGCAAAGTAAGCAGCAAGTGGTGGTCGGCAACAATCCTTCGACGATGGCGGAAGGTAGTTCTAATGACAAAACTGGCAGTCCAATGGCTTCTGTAACTCTAGCAACTCCTATGGTGGCTCCAATTACTTTGTAGCAGTTCTGACGAGCCTGATACGTTTTTTCTCTATCCGAATTAAAATACTCACTCTAATATAATTATCAGATGAGCTATTGATTCAAAAAAGTTCTTTAGTGGTGGCCAACAGCACCTGGTGACGATTGGTGGTGGCTGGCGGCATATGGTGGCAACTAGTGGTGGCTTCCACCTGGATTGAATCAACTCTAATAGTACTGCTAGAACTCAATAGGTGTAATGCCATTATTGTGGTTTTGACAAGATTTATATGCTTTTTCTCAATTCAGATCAGAATATCCACTCTGATTTAATTATCCGATGAGTTATTGGCTCAAAAAAGTTCTCCGATGGTGGTTAACATCACCTGCTGGTGGCTTTTAACTTGCCCTTATATAATTTTCAATTATGTTAGTGATTCTCCAATGAAATCGGTTTGGATAGTGCTGTTAGAAATTAATAGTTCTAATATCACTGTTAAAATCTAATTAATTGTGATATTACTATTATTAGATAATTATACAATAATTTTCTCTTTTATTAATTTAATAATGCTTCATATATTTAATAAGATAAATACATATATAATATAAATATAAAATTCTACTCATTAATTATATAATAAAATAAAATACTTAACTTTTTATATATTTAAATAATAATAATAATAATATATTTTTAATTTAATATAAAAATTATAATAAATAAGATTCAATAATATAAATTTATTTGAATAATAATTTATAATTTGTAATGAAATTAAGTTAATTTTAACAATTAAAATTATATTTAAAATTAATTGAGTAGTGATATACATTACAATTTAATTTTTTTATACATTACGATTATTTTATATGGATAAAAAGATTCTGGAAATTGAGCGAAGGAGGAATTTTACACGAATTTTCAAATTTTTACGTAATACAATTAGTCAAAATCAAATAATTTGAGTGGTTATAAATATTACTCTTCAAAGTTAATTAGCGCCAAATTAAAGATTGTGACTGCTCCTCTCATTGCGACCAAGTAAACGATTTGTCCCTCTTGCGTGGGGAAACGGCTAGTCTGTTCGGACAATTCGACGAAAGGTGCCTAAAACATATAAAGAAAATGATCACAATAATGAATATAAGAATAAAAAAAATGTTAAATATCGTTGAATTGATATTTCAATGTTGTTAAAACCGAACCAGAATATTTTAATGCTATATATTATTATATATATATATCATTAAATTATTTTTATATCTTAAATATTTTTTATTTATGCATACAGTATTTATTTTTATATTAAAATTAAATTTCAAAATTTTCTATTAAAAGTAATTTTTAAACTGGTTTGAAAAACTGAATTGAACCAAAATTTTTATTTACCATTATTTTGGTTAACTGAAAATTTAATTTGATTTTAATTTCCAAAATAGCATAAACAAAAATTTTGATTTATTTAAAAATTTTTAATTGATTTTGCTTAAATCTTTTTATTATATTTAATATTAAATTAAATTAATTATTCTGAAAACTAGTCAAATGAAAAAAAATTCTAACCTTTTAGACCTTGCGTGTTGTTCCCGAAGAATTCAAGATAGATTTTTCTGCGAGGAAAGCCGTGACATCACTGCTGTCTCATTCGCCGATCTCTGAGAAGCCTCTCGTAACTAATGTATCTGTGCATATAAAGAACCCATTATTGGATCGATTGTCAGGCGCTATACCATATACTGGAGCAACAAGGGTGTTTTCTATGCGATAATGAAGAAGGCAGAGCTGGTTTTTGTCCCTGCACCAGGCGCCGGCCACCTTGTTTCGACGGTGGGGACGGCAAAGATGCTCGTCGACCGCGACGACCGACTCTCCATCACCGTACTAATTATGAAGACTCCTTTTGACTCCATTGGCGGCAGTGAAAGTAGTGCATCGCTGGTGGCCTCCTCTACGACAAGTCGTCTTCGATTCGTCCAACTCCCCAGTGAAGAGCACGACCCAAATAATACCACCAAGTCCCTCAATTATATCCTGGAGAAACAGAAATGCCATGTTAAAGATGCTGTTTCCAAGATCGTTACTCAGTCTGAGTCAACCCCCGAGTCACCTGGGCTAGCTGGGTTTGTTCTCGATATGTTCTGCTGCTCAATGATTGATGTGGCCAACGAATTCCGTGTCCCTTCCTATATTTTCTTTACTTCCTGTGCAGCTTTTCTTGGGTTCGTGTTTTATATACAGGGTTTGCACGACGAGCAGCAAGTGAACCCCACAGAGTTCAAGGACTCGCATGCTGAGTTAGCGGTTCCGACTTTAAAGGCTCCGCTCCCGGCTAGTGTGTTGCCTGGTGCTGTGCTCAACAAAGATTGGCTTCCTGCTATGCTTCTCATTGGAAGAAGGTTGAGGGAAACGAAGGGTATCATAGTCAACACGTTCGAGGAGCTGGAATCCCATGCGGTGATTTCTCTTTCTGACGGTAAAACTCCTCCCGTGTACCCAGTGGGACCCATTTTGAATCTGAAGGATGACAAAAGCCACGGTGAGGGGTCCGATGGAAGGAGCGAGTACAAGGATATCATGGACTGGCTCGATGACCAGCCCCATTCTTCCGTGGTGTTCCTCTGCTTTGGGAGCATGGGAAGTTTTGATGCGGATCAAATAGAAGAGATTGCACGTGCTCTGGAACACAGCGGACATCGTTTCCTGTGGTCCCTACGGAAATCACCACCAAAGGGGAAGATAGAACCTCCGAGTGAGTACCCAAATTCCCAAGAAGCCTTGCCGGAAGGGTTCTTGGATGGAACGGCTGAGACTGGAAAGGTAATTGGATGGGCTCCCCAAGTGGCCATCTTGGCCCACCCAGCAATCGGAGGATTTGTATCCCACTGTGGGTGGAACTCCATATTGGAAAGCCTGTGGTTTGGAGTCCCAATTGCCACGTTGCCACTGTATGCGGAGCAACAGTTCAACGCTTTTCAACTGGTGATCGAGTTGGGATTAGCGGCGGAAATTAAAATGGATTATAGGAGAGATTTTATTTTGGGGACACAAGACCGTGTGAGCGCTGAGGAAATAGAGAGAGGGATTAGATGCGTGATGGAGCATGACAGTGTGCTAAAGACGAAAGTGAAAGAGATGAGCGGGATGAGCAGGAAAGCCTTGATGGAGGGTGGATCTTCCCACTCCTCGTTGGGCCTCTTTATTCAAGACGTAATAGACAACAATATGCCCTGACATTATTTTCTCGGGCTGGAAAGGGGCGGGGGGTTTGTTGGGTGGGACAACCGATGTTTACAAGAGTTGAGTATTCTATAATTGCGTGTTGGCTTGTTTGAATTTCCTAATAGTCAGTCTGGGTTACCAGAATGATGTCATAATATTATGGTTCAGTAATATTTTGCGAATCTTTTGTTAGACCACTGGGACATGGGGGCGGGACGGGACTCGCTTCCCACAGCCATATTAAGCATGGCCCAGCTTATTTGACGGTGAATTTTTGTTCTGGCAACTGTTCGAATTCATTATCAGGATTCAGGACTATACGAATCAGGCACGCATACAGGGCTTTACATCAACGTCAGGATTGTGACAATATGCAGCGCCTGAACCCATTTCTCTAGTGCCAATTACAAGAATCGCTGTTCCAATTGACGCGTGGCCAATTCATGCGTGGTAATAATTTAATGCTTTCCTTATAGTCAATGAGTTGGAATTGGCGGTTGAAATTAAAAGGGGTTTCTCGGATAGATGTGGTCCCCATTAGTGATCAATGATGGCGAGTGATGAAAAAATAGGAAGGGCAAGGATGGGCTTGGCAGAGATTGACTGAGAGAAAAGTAATACAGCGAAGGAGATGTTTGCCAAGAGCCGCAAGGCTCTGCTTGATGGACGGTGGATCTTCTTATTCTCTCTTCGACCGTCGGATTGGAGATGTGGTGGACAAAAATGACTCGAACCGACTGAACTAGAACTCTTAATTATGTAACGCCTCATTCATTAGGAAACGACAAGACCGAAGTCAAGCCTTTATTCACCGTACTATCTGAAACTGAAGCAATAAATAGAATCTTCCTCTGAATCCTCGCTACTTAAAGATGTCCCACAAAATTTCTCCGAACAACGTTTGTGTTTCTCTGTTTTCTCTCTCTCCGCCTAAATGGAAACTGAAGACGGTGGGATTGGTGTCGTCAATTATGGAACCGTGGTAATTTTTTTCAATCAAAATAAAATGAGTGTTCAATGTACGTGTATATATACATTTCTTTATTATTATTATTTTTAAATTAACGAACTAACACTTGTTTTTACTGAATGAAGAAAGCAGAGTTGGTGTTTATTCCGGCACCAGGTTTCGGCCACCTCGTAGCGACGGCGGAAATCGCAAAGCATCTCGTCGGCAGAGATGATCGCCTCTTTGTAACAGTCCTCTTCATGAAGTTCCCACTCGATTCCACATCTCAAACCACGTCACTCGCAGCCTCCGCCGGCATCCCCGATCGTATCCACTTCATTGACCTTTCCATCGAGGAAGCAAACTCAAATAATGGAGCCGCCAGCCCGACCCACGATATCTTCGCTTATATTGAAAGCTACAAAACTCGCGTCAAAGATGTTCTTTCCAAGCGCGGGCAATCCATGTCCGGCGCCGAACCTCCGCGGCTCGCCGGGTTTTTCCTCGATATGTTCTGTACAACGATGATGGACGTAGCCGGCGAACTTGGGGTTCCATCTTATATTTATTATACTTCAAACGCAGCCTTTCTCGGTTTCGTCTTTCACGTGCAAGCTCTTCACGAAGAACAGAAATTGGACCCTGCCGAGTTCAACAACTCGGACGCTGAGTTGGTAATTCCGAGTTTGGTCAACCCTCTTCCTTCTAAGGTTTTGCCTTCTTTCATGTTCCATCAGGATTGGTTGGTTCCTTTCCTGGAAAGTACAAGAAGGTTTAGAGAAACTAAGGGTATCCTGGTAAATACGTTCTTGGAGTACGAATCCCATGCAATTCGCTCACTCGCTGATGGTAAAAGTAAAATCCCTCCCGTCTACCCGGTGGGACCTATTCTGAATTTGAAATCCAATAGCCGAGATGGGGAGTCCAGTGAAAACGAGACATATAGAGAAATCAGGAAATGGCTTGATGATCAACTTCCTTCATCAGTAGTGTTCCTGTGTTTCGGAAGCATGGGAAGTTTTGGTGCGGATCAGGTGAAAGAGATTGCGTGTGCGCTGGAGCACAGCAGGTATCGATTCCTGTGGTCCCTACGCAAGCCTCCGCCGAGGGGTCAGATAGAGCTCCCAACCGATTACGCCGATCTCCAGGAAGTACTGCCTGAAGGGTTCTTGGACCGAACGGCTGGGATTGGAAAGGTCATAGGGTGGGCCCCGCAAGGGTCCATCCTGGCTCACCAAGCAGTTGGAGGATTTGTGTCCCATTGTGGGTGGAATTCCATACTGGAGAGCATATGGTATGGTGTGCCAATAGCCGCGTGGCCAATGTACGCGGAACATCAGTTTCTTGCTTTCCAATTGGTGGTGGAACTGGGCTTAGCAGTAGAAATCAAGATGGATTACAGGAAGGAACTGACCACCGAAGGTGAGGTTGTTGTGGGTGCTGAAGAAATAGAGGGAGGGATCAAGAGAGTGATGGAGCATGACACTGAACTAAGAAGGAGAGTCAAACAGATGAGTGACGAGAGCAGAAAGGCCTCGATGGACGGAGGATCTTCATTTTGTTCCTTGGCTCGTCTGATTCAAGATGTAGTAGCCAATATGTCATGAAGAATCTAATGTAACTCAATAGATGTTTCGCATTATTTTGTTCTTCATAAAATAGTCATGTTCATCAAGGTCATGGAGATGAGATAGAGGAATTGGGTTGTTGATGGACCCTGCGAGTGACGTAAAGAAAAGGGTTAAGAAGGTAAGTAACAATTACCAGGCATGCACGCAAAACTGCAAGTAGCCTAGCTGATCAAGGAATGTACCCGTTCATATAAATAAAAATCAGGTTATGTATAACTGGGGGGCAGGAAGGGAACAATCCAACTGCTTCAATCGAGATTACCTAATTCACGAACTTATGGCAAATGCGTTGCTGGTTCTCGTATCAAAATTTTCCTTCCACGCTTTCCAAGCACTCCTCACTTTGTCCAATTGTTCATCTGGAATGTTGGTGTTTTGATCCAATGTCTCAACCCATTCCTCCCAAGGTGATCTGCAAGGGTCCAAGAATTTTGAAATCTGGGGAAGCATTACATAAGTATAAAACTCGTTGACTGCCTTGAGAATTTCTTGTGATTCGACAATTCTCTGCATTTCCGGCCTCAATTCCTTCCCAGGCCTTTTTCTGATCGAGAAACTGTTACCCCTCAAGATCAAGACTTCAGATGGAGCAAGCGGTAAAACAATTCGAGAGAACTTGGCCAGGGACAATTCTAAGATATCTCTTGGGAGTAGCTTCCGTTTTACTGCTATGGCAGTGCCAACCATCTTACGGATCTGGTCAATCACTCGATGATTTAAAGTGACAGAATTTGTAAAACAAGATGGTGAGACATGGGCCAGAACAAACAATTTTCTATTCAAATCTTTAGTCAACTAAGAGCAGTCAAGTTTTGCCGCATATGTTTCAAACGTAAACAGCAGGCCTCTTCTGTATGCAGCAATTTACAGCCAAATGAGAAAAAATAAGCACACCAAAAAAGGCAAAATCATATATTTCCGTACCCATTTGAAGTAAAAATGTGCATGATACAAGGACACAACTATGATCAGTTGTGAACATCACACTAGTTTATGTTCATTTTTAATGTATTTGCTTTTGAACAAGTTGCTTATTCATACACAAATAATCTGCAACCAATGATCTACAAGAAAAAGGAATAACTGCAGACAAATAATTAGTATGAGTCCAAAAAGTGAAGGAGGCAGGGGATATACAATTCATATAGGAGTAGATAGAGCAAGGTTATGCCTTTGTGAAAACACACGACTGACAATGCTAAGTTTGCTCTCAAATCCTAATAACACATTAAACAAGTAATGACCTTTTGGCCCCATGATTCAATGGATTTTATTTTGCAGCAGTCATGATCCAAGATGCTGAAATCAACACTCCCAGTAAAACGTGCTAACCATTTCTCAAAATAAAGTAGACCTAGGCAACCATACCAAACATAAGAGGCAACCACAACTCTGTCATGGCGTTTCCCTTGCACCACCCCACTATGAGTCTAAAGCCAAATAAGTACAGAGAGTATGGGAATGTACTAAAACAGCAGCTTTTGAGTTCTAGAAGAAGTTAGTACTCAAAGCATTAGTGTAATAGTTATTACTGTTTTGCCTCACAAACTACTTACAAATCAAACTGTCAAGAGTAGGCCCCAAGTATAGATATCACTAGGATGGCAACTGACACTAAAAAATAAGAAATGAGCAACAAATTGAAAAGTAAAACATATTATACATAATAGGAGAAGCATACCAAAAGACTCTCTTGATGCAACATGAAAATATGCGATAAGACTTACCTGATGTAACATGAAAGACTCTCCCCATATAGAGATCTCAATAAAGTCAAACCCGAGTGATCTCTCCAACTTTCCACACGAACAGCAAAAGATCTTTCGGAAGTGAGAAGCACCTATTCTGTCAGTCTCATCAGGTTCAAGCAACCATCTTGCATGAATTATTGTACTGCAACTTTGACCCAACAAAGCATCCCTGCTCTGATCACAGATGCTGCTGGATTCTACAAGGTTTCGATGTGATCCCATGTTATCTAATGTAATTGTGTTATTTACTTCAAAATCCTCTCCATCACTTCGGTCAAGCTCAAAGGCTGATGTCTCATTGGAAGATCTTGCTCTTTTTGATACCCGAACACCTTTACGGTTTTGTTTTGCAGGAAATTGTGTCCTGTACTTTGACCGTACTGTATAGTTATGAAATGGATGTTCCCCCTAAATAAGGCATTCACAAAAAATTAATAAAAATGGACAGCTCATTTATATGGGATATATCTACCACCTATATCATCAAGTTATTTGACAAACACGCAAAGGTTTTGCAGGTCTCCACTGAAAGCGATGTAAACTTCATAAATGACCACTATATGAACACGGTCTCCCACTTATTGAAGGTCCATAAGTTCTATCATTAACCAAAAGCATGATACACAGAAGGGAGAATCAACCCCATTATGAACCAGAACCCATTCCCTGGGATTTCACTTTGGTGAAATACACAAACCAAGAATAACTACAAAGTTCAACAAGTGTTGCCTTAAGTGAAATTCATACAAAAGGTTCCTTAAAAGAATAGAAATTTGTTCAGGAGGCCAAATGAATCAAATTCATGAGCCATGTTGAAAAGAACAAAAGAAGTACCATTAAGAAGAAAAGATGATATCAGAGAAAATGTGTTACACCTCAAAGGCATTTAAGATGTCATTGAATTCTGATAGGTGAAAATCAATTTCAGCTGTGTTAAAGTGACCTTTGATCCCAATGATTGCAGCAGGAAGAAGGTAAGAATACTTCCGTAGACCACACTCCCTTCTAGGATCAAAGCTCCTGCAAAACAGTTCCCACGGCATTAATTAAAGTAAAATTAAGCAGCATTGAAACAGCTTGATCGTAAAAGAGGAGGGGGGTGTTTGGAGGGGGGGTGGGGTAGGGGAGCTAACGCATGACATCTAGCAACTTGAATTCCATAATGCAGAAAATGTCTTTCCCAATAGGAAAATTAATGTATATGATTCATTGGAAATTGGAAAACAACCATTGGCCTCACCCCTGTGCAGGTAAAATGCTGAAAACTCTGATGCTATCAGGAAGAGAATTATTAACTTGGTTTGCCAGAGCAATGCCATGAGGGTCATCCTTCCATGCCTTTTCTGGTATCTCCATTTTCATGGTTATCATTGTAGCCAGAGAGTGGACCTAATGACCATTTATCCACGCATCAGAATATAGAATGAACAAAAAAGTTAATAATTATCTAAATCAACAATCCCGGAAATTGAACAAATTAAACTGAGTAAAGTAAAATGCAGTGAATGTGATTCGCATATATGACAACTCACTCCTTTATCAGTGCGGCTACTTCTAGCCCACCCAATTTTGTGCAGATTCCCATAATTTCTATCGTGGATTCCACCAACCTTGTACAAGGCATGCTCCAATTCTCCTTCAATGGCTACATTTCAAAATTGCAATGCTTTTAGCAACACCCTGTTCCCTGATAACTTTGCTGATTGAATCAAATACCATACTCGAATTTCTTCACAACATGGAACATAACCACATTAATAATATTCAAAATTCTACAACTGTAATGTCACAAAAGGCCTTGCAGTGGACCCACAACAAGAACAAACTTCCTGGTTTAACAAACGTAACGTAATCTCATGTCGACTAAACAATCAGAATTCAAAATTTAAAGAACTTACTTGGTAATGAATGTTCGTCTAGTTGCTTTTGGAGACCTGATATACAATCAAAAGTGAAATAATATAATATAAGAACCATTAAACACAACCAAAAAAAAAAAAAAAAAAAAACAAAGAAAGGATTGTGAGGCAGAGTGGAGCAAACTGAAAAGTGCATCGAGATGGACCTCTGTAGTCAGTACCCACATAACCAACTCGCAAAACGACCTTCTTCTTTCGAAAGGGTTGCCATTTCTCGGCGGCGGAATGGATGGACGAGATGGGACTCGACTGGGTCAAGGTAAGACAAGTGGACGGCGAAGACAGGGAAGAGAAACGGTAAAATAGGCTCTTTCTCTGGGGTAATATCGGTATTGAAAATTTGGAGGAAAGTTTTGGGCCTCTGACAAGGTGCGGAGTGAGCGGGAACCGCAGAGACGCGATTGCCATTTTTCAGACAGGAGGAGGAGGCTTGCTTGTTCGTGGGATTCTATGAACCGGATGTCCTGTTCTACCCGACTCGTCGGTTCACTGAGATACATCGTCGCTCCCGACACATCGGTTCCCTCATATCTATGCCAGAGGACACGTCGTCTTTGGGCCTATTCCTTCAGCCCATTTATACGCCCTTTCTTTCACAGACAGAGAACTATTTTTGTTCCCTGTTCCGTGAGGGCTTACTTGGGCTGCACGGATTCTACTTTCATGGACAATAATTAACTTATTTAATAAGATACTTGGCACTTGAATATTATAATGAGTAATGGAGAATTTAGCAATACAGCGTCTTAAGTTTCGACATCTTCTTTTATTGGGAGGGAAGTAAAATTCATGACATTGTTATCATTACGTGAATTTTCATGGTCTAAGACTATAGTAAATGATGAATTATGGGTGCCGTCAATTCCTGAGAAGGCAATATGCTTTTGTAGTAATGTTATTCTTTACATCCTAAACTCCCGTTTAAATTGTACGAATATATTAAAAGAGAATGAGACAGAGTTAAATAAAGAATTTTTTTAAAATAATATTTTTGCTGTATTAAATCAAGTTTGTTCATAATAACTACATAGCAATTCGTACAACTTACATTAAAAAAAAAACACAAAAACAGGTTAATTAGACCAAAAAAGACTATAGTAACTTTTATACAAAAGAGAATCTCATTCGTATATGTAAGGGAATAGAAATAAGAATAAAATTTTTACTCATCAAATATTTATTCTGATTTTTAAGTGAAAAAAAAAAAAAAGACTAAAAAGGTTTACACAGCCCGGGTGGCATGGAGGGGATGACTGGAAACCCACCCACAAAAATTTTTTTAAATATTTTTTAAATAAATATAAAATATGCAATAATTCATGTAAACCGTACGAAAATTATAATTCAATTTAAGTATATAACAACAATTATACAGTATATAATTACTGCTTATTGCACAAATACATGATAGTTATTACACATTTTACATTATTATTATTATTTTTTTACCCTTCTCAAATTCCCAACCAGGAAAAGCCAGACAAGAAAATTAATTAAAGGTAACAGCGGCAGCACATGATATCTAACATTGGTAGATTATTATCCGAGGAACAGACAGCGCGAACTCTCTGAAATTTCGGATCTTGCTCTAAAATGGCGACACTTCTTCGACAACTAGGACTTTCATACGAGCTGTCCAAAGGCATCTAAGGATAGTCTTCTAAGCGATTCTCTTCCCTTGTTTATATTCTATTTAAAATTACTCTTTTAGGCTCCAATTAGTCATTGAGGTCATGACCTCATTATATCCAGGACATTTATAGCAGAAACTATGACAGCACACTGTTCCATGTGACAATGATACAAATTCTGCTTGAATGGAAACTGCAGCTATCTGAATTATTACCAAATTGATCTCGCAGTTACGGGCCTGCTAATGAAACACAGATTTGTGGCTGAGCGCTCCTTTGTCGGAATACTTATTTGAAGAAAACTGTATGACTTATACTACATAGAATAGCATAGCAATTGGTTATTACATTAATTTTACATAAATTTTTATTTTATCTGTATTTATTTTTTATTTTAAAAATTCTATTAAATTATAAATTATATAAAAAATATTTTTTTAAAATTGTTATCCCGAAACCCAAGAAGTCTTACTTCTCCTAAAGGGCATTTATTCTATTTATTTATAATTTTATAATGTGACATCAAATATTATTTATACAATATAACACACTCTATAAATAGTATATTTGTCTATATATTTTTTTTTGTATTATATACTGTCGTTATTTATTAATAGAGTGATTACCTTATTAGCGGTATACAGTGAATTTAACAAAAGTTGCGTCCTAACATTTTCCTAATATTTCACAGGTACAGCCTCCGTTATGGAGCCACAGTGCTTCCGTGGATGGCTGTTAATCCATTAGACCTTTTTGGAAAATTGTCCTATATAAGTGCCACTCTCTGTTTCGCTCTCGTATCGTCCCGCGGTGAACTTTCTCTTGGACATAATACCCTCTTCACACAATGATGAAGCATAGAAATTTCTGTCTTACATTCTTGTGCGTCTTTCTACTAGCATTCCCTGCGCTTGTTCTTGGAGACTGCACGTGTGATACTGCGGCAGAAGACCGCAACAAGTCCAAAGCTCTCAAATATAAAATTGGAGGAATATGTTCGATTCTCGTTGCTAGTACAATTGGGGTTTGCATACCGATTCTTGGAAAGATTTTCCCGGCTTTGAGTCCCGAAAATAACATATTTTTTATGATGAAGGCCTTTGCAGCCGGTGTTATTTTGTCTACCGGGTTCATTCATGTACTTCCGGATGCTTTTGATAGTTTGACATCGCCGTGTCTTAATCAAAATCCATGGGGCAATTTTCCCTTTGCTGGTTTCGTGGCAATGGTAGCAGCTATTGGCACGTTGATGGTGGATACCTTTACAACTTCTTACTTCAGCGAGCTCCAATTTAACCAGGCACTACCGGAGGTCGCTGCAAGTGAGGAGAAGATTGAACAACAGCATGAAGGACATGCACATGTTCACACTCACGCAACTCATGGCCATTCCCATGGTTCTAGTATTGGTGACTCATCTGATCAGCTAATTCGCCACAGGGTGATTTCACAGGTGACTTCAAATAGCATTGCCTACACTTCTTGTCGTATTCCTTCTACATACTGTAGTAGCTATTGCATAAATTTTCCTACTGAAAAGAAAACCCGTGAACAAGAAGGGACAAAAAGACAAAATTTTAGCTTTTTCTCGATGTAATGTTTATGTAGTGGTATATTAAATGCAACTACGGATTTAATATATGGTTCCTGTGTTTATTGAAGGTCTTGGAGTTGGGGATTGTGGTACACTCTGTAATAATAGGAATTTCTATGGGTGCTTCAGAAAGTCCAGAGACAATAAGGCCCTTGGTAGCGGCACTGACCTTTCATCAGTTCTTCGAAGGCATGGGATTAGGGGGATGCTTTGCGCAGGTAATATCCGTTACATTTTGTTTCTAGTTAGACCTTTTTTGGATTAGAATTTTGATGGTCGGCAAAGCCATTGTCCACAACCTAACGTGATGACAGGCGTGGTTGGCCTATAGCTCATACAGGATGATATGGGGCAATATGATTCCAACACACACACACACACACACACACACACACACACACAAACACAATGTGTTGACATTCTGCATATATAAGCAACTATTTTGTTTCCGGGTTCATCTGTAATAGCTTGTCAAGCCTTCATACTACCACAAGAATCAAGATAAACACCATGCGCCCCTCTATTTAGAAAAATTTTAAATGGGTTAATTTTCTAGTATATATCATTATGCTCGAAATCTTCTGTTGTTAGGATGTGGTTGCAGAGGCCTGCATTGTGTGTAACTAAATTGCGGACCTCAGCTCCATATGTTGTGATGGCGAAGTATAGCAAAGAGAAAATAGCTCTATTGTTTAGCACTTCGGAATATCAATTCTGATTACACAACCATCAGATTTTTTTTTTTTCCTTTTTCCCAAATTAGAGCTTGCTTGGTAGGTGTCTAATTCTCGAAACAGGCTGTGAAGTGCGCCTCCAAAGTTCCAACCGTAAATTTAAATATATCGAAGTGATTTATTTTTCTACAAATTTCTTCATTGCATTTAGATTTTGTTGAATATGCGAAGAAATATTATTGAATCTGATGTATTTAATTATTTACCTCCGAGCATGACATTCCGTGTATATATATATTCCGATATTTTGCAGGCGAAATTCAAGTCTGGAGCTGTTGCAATAATGGGACTTTTCTTCTCCCTAACAACCCCAGTTGGAATTGCCATTGGTATTGGGATATCAAATGTGTATAAAGAAAACAGCCCTACTGCTCTCATCGTTGAAGGGATTTTCAATTCAGCATCAGCCGGCATCTTAATATATATGGCTCTTGTGGATCTCCTGGCAGCTGAATTTATGAATCCTAAGGTGCAGTCCAATGGAAAGCTTCAATTTGGGGTTAATATATTTCTTCTCCTTGGAGCAGGCTTCATGTCTCTCCTAGCCAAATGGGCTTGATAATAAGGGCAATTACCTTTCCTTTTTTTTTTTTTTCAGTCAGTTTTGCTACAATTTTATAGAACAAAATTTTCAGGTTTCAGTTGGACTGAGCCTTGGCTAGGTCCCGTAACTATAAGCATAGATGTAAACACCACCACCCATAAAGAGGCCGAAAAGCGTTCTATCCATATCAACACAGAAACATTGTGCCATTGTACTGCCAATGCTGTCACAATTTCAGGGAAACATAAATGTTTGTTCCAGTCTTCAACGTCGCTCTTGAGTTGAGAGTTTTAAACTTCCGCTTAGGTTCGACCCTCTAGGAAGGTCCCCACGAGGCCATGTTGTATTGGCGACAAAGGGTGTCTAGTTGATTAGATTGAGGTTGTTTTCTTGTAGATATCCATGATCAGTCTGTGAGGGGAGCGTGCTCAATTACATATCATTTGATGCGAGGCAATAGCAAAGTCATTCCCATTTTGCAATACAATCTCGAGTCCGTCGATTGGCCTCACAAGTCGACGGGAATTATCGTTAGGCGCGTGTATAAAGCTACCAAAGTTTTGTAATAGCAAACACTCCGCTCAAATCAAACACGCTTCCCTAAGGTGGCCACACCTCCCAAGTCCTGCGGAACATGTCCATTATTGGTCTCTGAAATATCAATACCCTTCACTGTCATCTCCCTTGAACGGCTTCACTGTCATCTCCCTTGAACGGCATAGACACCAATAAAACTATGTGCTAGAAATAGCAAAGCATAACGACAGTCTAAATATGCATAGGCTTATCCATAAATCAAGCTACATTGTTATAAGATTAAAAAAAAAAGGCAGTTACAAATGTTTTATCACAAGAATATCACAACAGTGTTTTAATGTATAACAGAACCCATTTCGGTGATTACATTGTCCAAGCTACAGACAAGACAAAAGGATTTAACACAAATCCAAGCTCCCTCCTTGGTTTGGAAATCATAAAAACGTTAGAATTGCAATTCAAATACAAGCTTAACAAACTTCCTTACCACATTATATGTGTTTTGACAGAACCCCAAAATTTAATGCTCCAACAGGACATGCAGTGATTTCCACAGAAAAAGGTGAAACACACACACACACACACACACACACACACACACATTGTGATTGGATCTATTGTCAGCAAAGCATAATAAAGGATAACTACTTATTGCTTTCCACTTCTATCTCAGCATACAACTCTTCATCGTCATAATATTCTTCATTATCATAGTCATCATAATATTCTTCATCTTCATCATCATTCCTACCGTTTTGCAACAGCTCTCTTGAATACTGTCCCCTCAATCGCTCTTGAATCCTATCTCTGATGGCTGTGCCCTGAAAGATTAAAGCTTGATGGGTAAAAATCTATAAAGTGAAAAGGCAAAAAATATGGTGGTCTGTCTTTCAATTAGTGAGCATCAATCCATATTCGTCATCATGATGGGGATGGGTTTAGCTGTTGGTGATTTCCCATTTCACTCTAGCCGAAAGGAGCTAAAGGAAAGGAGAAAGAGGAAGGGTGGGGGGGGGGTGAGATGGAGCTAAAGAGAGTGAAATTTACCATTTTATGACAGCCCTCTTCAAACATTTCCAAAAATCCAGCAACCCAGCGATCAGCGTTTTCCACCCATTCATTACGATGCATTGCAACGGTTTGAATCTGAAATAAAAATATAATGAATGAATCAAAATCTCAAAACACGGTGGAGCCAGTGAGCACAATGTTGCAATAGAACAAGCATAGGAAGTTGACTTGCAAGATGAATCAAGTAGATAAATCAAACCAGTGTTATTACTGGTACATTTGGTAGTGGTTATGATTGAAGTGGCATTGGAAGAAAACTTGTGACAAGAACCAACACATTTTTTCTTCATCTAGCAAGCATGCAATGGCATTGATAAGAAAAATTTTTGAAGCTCAGTGATGAAAGAGAGGGCATCATTAGATTTAAAATTTCTGAACACCTATACTTTGGAAAACACCGAAGTTATGGGGTACAATAAAACAAAGATACTACTAAAATCAGACTTACAATGCAGTGGTAATCAAGTAAGGAACTTTTTGGTATAAGCTCTGTGTCTTGGGCTGCTCTCTCATAACATAATAAAAGCAAAATGAAATGTGTTTGTAAGATGGTACAGAACCCACCTTTTCTCCAACTTTTTCTTGCTGTTCCTTCACTTTCTCTTGTAGTTTCTTCAACCTCATGTTCACCCTCAATCGCTTCTCCTATTTACCATTATACATAGATGGGAAATAAAACCCTCAACAAGAAGAAACCAATAAATAATGCAAAAGATAAAAAAGAACAAGAAAACTCCATACACAATCATGCAGTCAGAACCAAAGAGGAAAAGCAAGCACATTGCAGTGGAAAAACATACCTTTACATAGCTAACACCAAGCTCTTTTCTTGAATAACCTCGATCCAAGTTACGCATAACATATTGATTGTAATCTTTAACAATCCTCATAATAATGTCAGAGGTAGAAATCCCATCAGTCCTTTTAGTTTCTTTAAACCGCCCAACTTTTTTGACCTACAAGGGGCATATACTCAGCATCTTCATAACAAGAAGAAAAACAGAGGGACATGCAAGCAAGATTTATTGCTCAGCTTACAAATTCATAAACATCCTTTCCAGCTCCACTAGCATCAGCATAGCTGTATACAATGGGGGAGATAAAAGGCAAAAGATGTCATGACAGGCCTGAAAATTTGAATCACTTCAACTCACAACACAGTGAAACTCCAACTATTGAAACACGAACTGTTTCAAGTTTTGAACAATTAACTGTAACTTCTCTGTGTCTGAACATAAACCTAAGGTCACTTGTCAATGAAGAATTAGGAACTAAACCAGAATGAGCATCTTTTATCAGCAATCATATTGAAGTTCATTATTGGCCACATGATTGATATATTCAGGTCAGATAACTCACGGAAGAGCATCATGGGCCACATAGTCAATATTATGCTTGTCAAGAAACTCTTGTGTCACCACCCAAGGTGCATTAGGAATGACTTCATCCACCCACCTACAAAAGATGTCATCACAAAACCAGGTTATATTATCAATGAAGCCCATATTGCTCACGACAAGCATCCAGTTACATATCAGCAAAAGTACCTCATTCACACAAATTCTACAAAAGAAAACTTCAATTAAGGCAACATCCCAACAGAAATATTTGGAATCTGTCTTAAAAAGAATCATCAATAATTTCAATAAGGTAACATCATACTTGCAATCAGCACCAAAAAAAATCATACTTGCAATGGCGGAGAGATTCATAACGCTCATCTTCTGTCATGACAGTTTTGCCCTTGAACTGGTGGGTTATTTCATCATTGCAACATCCAACAAGCAGACAGGTATTTGGAAACCTGAAAACGCATAATCATCATCATTCAAACAGTATGTAAGAACAGTTGTCAAGTTTTATTTAAAAAATATGGGTAATAACGGAAAATATTGAAATAAGGCAAGAAAATTTGATCAAACAAACAACTAAAAGAAAATTAAATACAGAAAAAATGTTTAAGGAAAAACAAGAGAGTAAGAAATCAAAAACGTAAATCCATCATGACATAAAATTTAATATTAACAGGAACAACTCATCAATCTATTTAACAAAGAGGAGATCTAAAATAAATACAGCTAAAAATAATTTCATAGACTTGTTTGTAAAACGAGAATGTATATGGCTAGTGGTAAGCAAAGAATGAGAAAAAAAACAAAAAAGAAAAAAAAACAGGGAAAAGAAGTAAAAATTTCATATAAATACTCGCCGCTACGATGGCAGTTTCAGAATCATAACAAATGGTCACACCGACATAATAAATTTTAAAACTCCGTCCAAGATCTGTACGTGAAGATTGGGAGAAGTAAGCATAATACAAAAGAACTGGAGAAATTCCCAGTAACAAAGCGAACACATTATTATTCGAGATTAATTCATCAATAACCAGAGTAACATTACATGCACAAACTCAAAGAAATCTAAAAACATAAACCACAAGGGGTTCCTAAATAGTTCCAGAAAATCATTGAAACAGAGCATTTAGCGAGTCCCCACCAAAAATACACACCCATATGCGAAACAAAGTCAATAGTGCAAAGAACGAGAGAAACCCAACAACAATACGCAGATCAAACACACAGAAAATCCCACAAAACCGACAATCACGCCGATATTATATGGACATAAAACAGAGGATGCGAAACAGAGAAAGAAAGGGAGGGAGAGACGGACAGTTTCTTGGCTTGCTCGAGAGAGCGAGCGTGGCCGAAGTGGAAGAGATCGTAGATGCCATCGGCGTAGACGCGGACGGGGCGGTCGGAAGGGGGCGCCGCGGCCGAGGCATCGACATGATTTGAACTGGAATCTGAATGGCTTTGACAGGAGACCACCGCGCTTCCGTTCATTCTCTGTTTCCCCTCCATTCTAAGCCACACTCCCTCTCCTGGCTCTTCCCTTTCGCTTTTCCGTTTTATTTTGTATTGTTATTATTATTTTTCCATCATTTTTATTATAAATTAATTATTGTTATTTTTTTAAATTGATATTATTATTTCGAAGAAAAATACGGAATCCCAGGCCACTCTCCTTGATTCGCCAAATATTCTTATTAATTTAAAATATACAAATTAATGCTAATTAACTAACTATTTATTTCTCACCGTTTTTTTTTTTTCAATTTTTTGGAAAGTAGCGCTTAACGCGGGATCAAGATAAGTGATTAGACCATTGACATTGCGGGAACCCTTTCCTCAAAAAAAAAAAATAAATAAATAATAATAATAATAAAAGACATTTTGGGAACCCTAGCCACCTGAGAAAAGCTAATAGCCTTGTCATGTTGGAGTTATTTTTAAATATTATTGATGTGAATATTCTTCAAGTGTTCGTTCAAAATTCAACTGAATTATTATTATTATACACGAAAATTTTGTGGGCCACTTTCTCTCTTTATTTTTTGGGTTTTTTTTTTTTTTTTTTGGCGGGAGGGGGGGGGGGAATACTTGTTGGGGTGACTAACGAGCCAAATCTCTAAAACCTCCGCCAACAGTTTTTGTTAAGAGAAAGATGTTCAGTTGAAAGTCTTCGCAGTACCAATGATTTTTGTTGACCGTTTCGCAAAATGGTAAGAAAGAAATGTCAAAGCTCGTAGAGCCTTTTTTTCCTTTTTTTTCTTTTCTTTTCTTACAAAAATACCCATTGTTTCCGGTGGTGCGACCGGCGATGAGGGGTTGGTCCCCGAATCCCAACCACTCACAAAGAAAGGCCTTCTGGGCTTGTGCAGTTTGTCATAGACAAAGTAAGGGTTCGGCTTCTGCTGAGGGCAATAATAAAAGTTTGGGCTAATTCAATTACAACGACACCTAGTTACTAACCACCAGGTCACAAACAGTAAGTTTACTAAATTATTTATTATATATTTATAATTTTAATTATTAATTATAATGATATATTAAAAACTACTAAACTATAATAAAATAAAGCATGAATATGAATATGATATTTTGTCCTGACTTCAAAATTTCCACTCATAGTTGAGACCACTTGAAGTTAGTTTTACATGATTGAACATGAGAAAACATTTTCATCACTAAATACTTGAGAGAGATGAATATTATACTCTAGGGAACTTTGAGGAGGGTAGTAAATCACATGTTCCTTGATTTTGCCTTTCTTTTCCTCCTTCTCTTTTACTTTTGTTTGCTTTAGTACCTCTACATGCTTTCCTAGCCTTTTAGAAATGGTTTCCACTAGCTTTGATTGATCAAAAGCCCCCCTCACAACCACTTGTGACTTCCCCATATCAGGATCTGCTGTAAGTATTCCTAATAATTAAGAGGCAAAAAAAAAAAGGAAAAATCAAAATGGCATTTCAAGTATATTCTTAGTGTTAAGAATACAAGCAAACAACTCTTATATATAATTATATATACCTTTCATTCTCTCTAAATATCTCTGAATATCGCGTGCACAACCTTCACAATGCATACTTACTTTGAGCACAACTGTCTTCACTTGAGGCTTCATAGTTCAAATCAGCAATATTTAAGTTGAAAGAGAAAGAAGAATCACAAGTTCAAATGGAGATGAATGGCCAAAGTTGGGGGACCGAACCTCTTGCTTCTTTTCTGTCCCTTTTTCGTCTTTGTCATCTTTGGCCTTTGGTTTTGGAGAAATAAGTTCAACATTTCTGCTATATTTACTCTTAATTCTCCTTAATACCTTCATTGGATCAACGTCTTTACCTCGCACACTCACCTTGTCGTTCGTCCTATCAACCTCGACTCCTTCAACGCCTATATGCATTTATTATATATTTCAATAACACTTAACAAAAAGAAACGGTATAGAAACATAAGCAACCATTACCATCAATCCTCTTCAAGCAAGAGAAGACCTTGTTTGCACATCCTTCACAATGCATGTAAACTTTCAACACGATGTTATCTTTTTTTTCTGTATTCTTTTCTTCTTCCTATTCCATTACCAACAGAAAAATAGAAAGCAGTTTAGATGACGATGACAATGAACAACCGAACAAAACTTATGACTGCGATCAAAATAAGCGTCGCTAACCTTTCCCATTTCTCTGTTTTCTTGGCGGTATATTGCTGCAGTGGTACTGGTTGGTAATTGGGCAATGCAATAACAATGGGGACACTGTATAAGGGTGGACAATTGTACAATATAAATGTGATTCTTCCTCTTTCTCTTCCTCTGCATAAACAAGGGGAGTGGTACTTGTAAGTTAATGACATTTACTAACTTTATGTTTATGCTATATTTGGTTGTAATTAAACTTTCTAAACGTTACATCTAATATGAATGTTCGGACCATAACTAAGAAAAAGCTCATTAATTTTGTCATGGTGTCAAGTTGAACACACCAGGTAACGTTAGGGGGATCTTTTGGATATGGTGTTGATAGATACTTCATCTGGTAATATATTATGATACAAATATTAATTTTGGGCTTTTGAGTTACCTATTATATATTGATTGCATATCATGTGATCATTAATCCATCGCCATTCGTAGCAATGACTTGATTTTTGGACAAAGGAGATTCAAATGTACGACACCCAAATTGGAATTAATTGATTACATGGAAAAATTGAACTTCCAAAATGATGCTGTTTCAATTGTTAGTTTCCGTCTTATAGGCCAGAACGCGTTACCTCACAGCTTCGCCCTGTAATAAAGAATTTATGTATCAATACATAAGAATCATTTCTTTTCTCTTTCTTGCGTGATCAAGATTGCCCTGACAAAATTACAGGATTCAATGTATTCAGACATCAGTATTGACTTTTATTGAGATGATGCAAAGTACGGGAAAATTGCTAGTTTCGAATTGTTCGGTTTTGTGAATGACTGAAAATTGTACTCGTTTAATTTGCCTTATAAGGACACATTCTTCAAAGCTGTTACAATCAGTGAACCCCTCCTGCCTGGGCTAGTCAATTCCCTCCAAGAAAATTAAGGGTGGGGGGAACTAAAAAGGATGGCAAAATCATATTGATCTTATTCCAGGACGTTAAGGAATGGAGAAGCCTGTGTGTCATTCAATCTGTGAGCATAGAGTGCCCTCATGTCCGTGTTGGCTCCTGCACCTAAGCAATTATATTCTCCACACTGCGTTACATACATCCATGAATGGTGGAGGAATTGGACCGGATAAAAAAAAAAAAGAATAGTGGAGCATTGGACGAGCCCGCACTAAGCTTATAATATATAATCTCAAAATTTGAACTGTTCGAAGATTTAATCACTCTCTTTTCCTCCCAAATCATCACTAAAAAGAAAATTTTGCGGTTGGCTACTATTCTAATCCTCTTTCATCTAATTTTAACAACTTTCATTAACACTGGAAAGTGCGTAAATAAGTTAATGGAGATGACAACGGGAATAACAAAACAGACAAGAAAGTACTCATTTCGTATATATGATGCATGTGTAGCATAAATGAATGCTTCTATTATTATTATTTTTGTTACACCCTTTATCTACATATCACTTGTTTAAACATAACATAATAATCACTGTATAATGAGGTTAAATAACCCAAAAAAAAAAAACAAAATCCCCTGTAATGACGTGGAAAATTATTGGGGTTGATATTTAATATTAGACATGGCCTAATAATTTAATATTTTGAATTAAAAATCTCCTTTACGTGTATCAAAACAGAAGTTTTGTGTTTAAATCACCTCACTTGTATAGTATGTCTGGTATGTATATACAAGGGAGTGCGTTAGCTGGAGATATAAACTTATTTTAAATTTAATTGATAGCTTGACTTTTGTGTTGAATGATATTCCTTGATGAAAATTAAGATGGGACTGTAATGTGCATTTGACCGAATAGAGAAAATGTTATCCAAATGACTCAAAAAGCAGACTTGCAAATTCAGATTAGCAAATCTCGAGTAGTGCATGTTTGACTTTGTTGTAAAGTGAATTTTCTACTTTTCACAGCTGTGACTCATGGTGTGCCCACTGTCACCTCCTCTTCCAAACCCGTTCCTCACTCCAATCAATACCTTTTCCATTCGAAGGATGGAACTAAGTCGCCACGATTAACCAGGAGAGCATGCTCGTTGGTCGGCTCGATTGGTTGCAGCTTGCAAAATACAAAACTTGTTTGCATACTGTAGTTTTCCTTCTCAGCATAGAATCTCGAGGAAGTGATCGAACAATGGTCCATAAAATGGAAGAAAGGATCTCTCATTATGTGACTCTTATGGTTCCCCGAAGGAAAAAAAGGACTCGTAATTCATGATAATTTCAGCTTAAGCACCCCGCGAACCCGCCCTTAGTTATCATCATTAAACTATATAAACGAACTATAGCCCTTTTGGAGATTAGCTACATATCGGTTTTATTAATTATCTTTGCTTGTTTTAGTTTCCGTCAATCTCAAGTAGCTTCGCAGATGGCGATTTCGCCATGTGAAAGATTGAATCCTGCGACAAAGGCTGCGAGCAAAAGCAAGGAATAAAAACAGACACTGGTCTTTGATCTGTACCGTATACAGCTGCAAAGAGTGAGCCGTAGTTGCTGAAAATAAACCCAAGATCCATTATATACCTGCACACACGCACCATAACGGAAGCACCAAAAGAAAAGGCAAACAACGAAAAAAAATTGAAAATTCAGCTTGAAAAAAAGACATGTAGCAGCCAGTTTATTTGGCGCATTAGAGTCTGAAAAATAGGACATTGGCGTGCAGTGTAAGTAACACGATATTTACGATAGTCAATGTCCCATTCGGACAAAAGTCAGTGCCTAACTTGCCACGTTATGTCCCTTTCAAACCAAGAGAAGCAGTGTCAAAACTCTGTTCTCATCGGAGGAAGGATGGAGTCCTAGAAGGAGGGGCAGATGGCGGAGGCCCCTGGGAAGAAACACCCTCCACAAAAAACCCAGCTGATGAGACGGTTTCCATGCTTGCAGTTGCAGGACTAGGATTTCCAAGTCTCTGAAGAAACAAATCGTGACCGTAAGGTCCATAACTATTATTATCATTGTTGTTTCCCAATGTAAACATGTAAGATGGTCGTGGTTGATTGTGATGCTCGTATCGCTGCGCCTGCTGCGGTTGATATTGCAAACGATACCCAGCGGCTGCTGCAGGGACCATGACAGGATTACTACTAGGATTGGCATTAGTCTGATGAAGCCCGAGCCCAAAACTAAAATTCGTTGCATTAAGTTGTGTCTCTGCTGCATAAGGTGCACTGGGACGCCCAGTGAATTGTTGCACCATGGCCCTAAAATTTGTGGTGTCTGTGTTCAGCAATGTTGTTGGGGTTCGCCTGGACGCCCTGGACCTTCTGCGCACGGGCTTGGAAACCCCTCCTTCAGGGCTCAAATGGCCACCGCCGCTTGAACCAGAACTGGCCGAGCCCAAGAGGGTCAGGGCCGTAGCTGAAGCAACGGTAGTGGTGACCACGGCGGCTTCAGAGACCCCATCACCGCCTACCACAGTTCCTGAGAGGGTCCGCCCAAGAGGCGCCCCTTGATTAGAAAGGCTCTGGTAGTAGAATTGGCTCCAATCACTAGGACTAGACATAGTTTCACTCGTGAACAAGTGAAAACTCAAGTCATACGCACGCACAACTTTATATGTGTCTGTGCGCCTAAGCTTTAGAAGAAGGGAAAGACATGAGCACAGGCTTTACGGCATTTTATTATGGTGGCTTCAACGCGGTCAAACAAATACCACGGGACAAATCTTGGCCGTTGATTTGCAAAAGCAGGATTCACTATTCCATTTCCAAGAAATTAGCACGTGATAATGTCACGTGGGGTCGGAGTGTATTTTTGTGGCATGTTGTTTTCTGGACTTCTGCAAAGTCCCTCCTCTTCGTGGTTCCAGGAAGCAACCCAACGGAATTATCACGATTACGTCACCTTCAAACTGTGGACGTCGGGCTATGATTTTGTGGCGTTAGGTGACAAATGTGGTGTTTGTTGGGCTGCTTTGAATTTTTGAAAATTATTGTGGTGGAAAGGACTATATATACACGCACTTTTTGCTTCCACACACTATATATATACTTAATTAAAAAAGACACGCAAAATTTAAAAAAATAAATAAATAAATAAAAGTGGTTTTTTAAATTAAATATTGTGATGTGTGGAATGGGATAATTCGCATTGGAAGGTGCAGCATGAAAATTTTGTTTGAAATTTAGGTTGCATTCAGTAGCATCTACTGATATGTATTAATAATAGTTAAAATTACTTATTTTTATATGTTTGTGTTTTCTTTGTTGGGGGGGGGGGGTCAGATAAAGATGATGGATCAAGCGAAATTGAATTTATTGTTAGATTGAAATTCTAGATGACCAACATCGTGAAGTACAAATGAATAAAAATCTCGTGGGTGTCCATGCAATTTTAGCAAAATTAACCATATAAGCTGTAATGTATCGCAAAAGCATTATGCATTGTTGAACACAACACTGAACCCTAACATGCGATGCACTTCAAAATGTCCAATCTAAAATCCTACACATCAAAATTTGAGATTTTACAAAACAAAATGTTTGATCATGGTTAAAACGTTTCTTATACATTTGCTTCAAAATAATGTTAATTTGTGGCAATTGTTTATACTAGGAGGAAAATTGGGAAAGATATCAACTTTATTTTTTGATCTCAAAGATATCTACTTTCGCTTATTGGAATTTTTTTTTTTTTATCTGAATACCGGAGCTCAAACTAAAATGTAAAATTCATTTGTAGTCATGTAAAAAGATTTTCTTGACTTTTATCAAAAATTAAGAAAAAAAAAATCTTTACTGGATTGATGGAGGAATTTTATTCGATGCATTGAATTTGCAGACTTTGAACTTTATGAGAGGGGACAACAGGTCTAGTGTATCATCTTGGACCAACATCTGGGAATATTGCTGACTTCAATTCCAGCCCGCGAGAAGGTTGGTGAGTGAGAGAGAGAGAGAGAGAGAGAGAAGAAAACTTTCATTCCAAAAGCTGTGGTTTAAAGATGTTCAAACTTGACAGTCTACTCGCAAATCATACACTCCTTCATTGATACCATTCTATGAAAATCATTCACTCATTCATTGACTAATTTGATTAGTAACTCAGTTTCTTAATGATAAAACAACAGAAAATGTTTCCCAATTAACTTTTTCAATTCCTAACCATGTTTGATTTCGTTTACCAGACCATCCTGAACTTCAAATTTACCTGTACATGTCCGAACTTATTAGGCGCAAATGACGGCAGACTTAAATATACATATGTACACAGAAACAGTGCTTAGGTTGTAATATTTGACCGCCGAGTGTGATAATTGGGTGTTAATTTGGTGTGTTTATTTTCATAATGGTTCGGATTTCACTCTCTTTACTATCATTCACCTTTTAAATAAAAAAGAAATTTATGTCAAACCATGCGATATCGCTTAATAATAAAATTGAATTTAAAAGGGTACATTTGAGTCTAATAGTGTCAAGTAAAGGTCATTTCTACGAAAAATATTAAATAAAAATGTCAACGGTAAATAACTCAAATTTGAACTCACATAAATAATAATTGATATTTTCGAAAAATACATTTTTTTATTGTAAAAAGAAAAAAACTGAAAAGAAAAAAAGTTGTAACGTTTGACACAAGTATACCCTTGATCATTTCTGTTTTTCCACACTAGCCGCCGTAAGAGACTGAAGTTTGATTCCCGAAACCATTTGGGTTGAAAAGCTCTCATGCATGTCACGTCAAAAAATTGCTCAACATGGAAGCTAAACTCACCACTGGGTAAAAGTATACCTGACTGAAAAATAGTTGTTGTCATGTAGCAAAAATAAAACTGATCGGTGTGACATTGGTTCATTAGAGTAATCATGTTTAGAGTTCAGACATTTAGAATAAAATTTCAAATTGCGGTCCACAACCAACCATAGTTACAATCACAATGTTGCAGTTACAATGATTACATTGCAACTGCATGTTTGGCCATGTCTGCTGCAATTAATAGCCGCAGTGGGTGCATTTGTCATGAAAAATGAAAAGGGAGGAACAAAGAAGGAGGTAATAGCTGGTATCTTCCTTTCTCCGTGTTTCTTTGCGTTTCTTCGAGTGTAAAACAAGAGTTGAACAAATGTCATGTAAAACAAGTTTTTTCTCTTCATTTTGTCATAAACAAAATTACGTACATTCTTCGTTATTTTAGGAACAAAAGTTAGAAAAAATGTCATGTAAAACAAACTTTTCTCTTTGCAGTGTTTACAAGGAGAAAACTATTGACTAACATTTAATTCAATGTTTCTAGCAACGTGGTAAATTTTACACAACAATACCTTAATATGTGAAGGAATCCGATACTTTAGCATTGTGCAGAGAAAGTCGAAGTACTTCGTAATTGATAAGAACATCAACCCAGTTGTACTATTGATTATTTTGTTAATGTTGTAATTAAAACTTAAATTCGAGACCTCTAGTACTATTAATTATTAATTATACAATGGTTCTGTTTCACCCCTTTGGAAGACTAATCTAAAATGCCATATTGCAATCCCTTCACCGTTTCCCCATCTCAGACAAGGACAAGCCATTTACTGAACAATTTTGAATCTCGTTTTCACCGGAATTTTCTTTCGCGGTGCTTGTTGTTCCGGTGTAGAATGCAGGCTGCTTCGGCTCTGGCAAGTGATGAAGATCGGCTTTTAACATAAGCAGAACATCCGACATGATGGGCCTATCTTGTGGATCACACTCCACGCATAACAAGCCGACATTGATGCACCTCAACACTTGTCCTTCAGGAGCCAGATCGCTTAATGTAGGGTCTAGTAGTTCCAATGGATCAACTTTCCATTGCTCCCATGCCTACAAAGAGTTACAATTATCATCCAGCTAGAGAACATATCACACAAATTGGCTAATTTCCCACATGGGATTTGGGAAAGTATTAAATACACACAGTTTTACTCCTATGTTTATGGAGAGACTGTTCTAGTAATTCTCGAACATTGACCTCTATGTACAAGGGAAACAAATTTGAAATATACTTAATTCATACAACGTGTGAAACTTACATGACCCACGAGGTTAAGCGGGCGATCAAAAGCGTGAACACTGTGGTTCTTCCTGCCGCAAACGGTTTCTAGCACCAGGACTCCGAAGCCGTAAACGTCAGATTTCACAGAGAAAATGCCCTCCATGGCATACTCTGGAGACATATGCCACTGCACAAATTAACGTGCTTGCTATACTCTGGAGACATATACCACGTGCTTGCTATACTTACTCGCTTTTTGTACGAGGATATATATATATATATATATTTTTTTAAATTTCAGTGAAATTTTATTTAAAATTTTTATTTTCTCTTATTAATATTAATTTTATTAGATTCAATTTTAAAATAAATCAAATTCAAAATCTCTGTTTTGCATCTACCATTTGACAGACTGTACTTATTACAGGTGTCATGGTCCAAACTCAGAGTGAAAAGGTTACACCGACATATTAGTCAACACAATCAATTAAAAGTGTTAATGTTGCGATTTAGTTATGTACTTACTATGTTCCAACAACCCTGTTGGTTGCTTCAGGAGCATCTGCCTTGAAAATTCTTGCCAAGCCAAAATCAGATATCTTGGGTTTCGCGTCTTTGTCAAGTAATATGCTCTACTAGCTTTCAAATCTCTGTGGATTATCTTCAGTCTTGAGTGCTTATGAAGGTAAAGAAGACCTTGGGCTATTCCCTCAATGATGTCAAAACGCTTGTTCCAATCTAATAGCACCCTTCTAGATGGATATGTTGCTGTTGAATAGGAAGGCATTAAAGACACAAGAAAGCAGAAAAGAATGAGAAAGCAATAAAAGAAGAGCTATAAACTGGAGAACATAGGGGACAAGGAAAATCTTTGCCCAACGTATACATGTACATAAGAAGGAATATGCAAGCTCCTATGAAAATCTGGTGCCTTTTTATTTTTATTTTTATTTTTATTTTTTATTTTTTCTGATTTAGAATTCCGGCCATGGTTTTCAAAGCTTCCCATTTTTGGGTCTTTGATCAGCATTAGGCTGACGCACCTTGGTCTTTTCCATGTTTCCACATCATTCTGCTAAAATCATCCTGAGGGTTGTATTTTCGACTGAAAAATGAAATTATCTCTTCTATTCCAAAATATTAGGATAGTGTGTTCCCATCCTGTGTTTTCAACAGATAATAAATTAGAATATTGTACATAATACTTGTATCCTGTGACTCACTTTGAGCAACAATATGCACATTTTGAAACCTTTGGTGACAGCCAGATGATTAAAAGGACCTACTCAGTAACGGTAAGAACCACCTGGTGTGGTATTAGTTTTGGAACAAAATTCTACTTGCTAAAGATGAAATAGTCTAAGCTTTTATTTGGCATGAACTCATACACCAACATCTTTTCTTCCCCCTGAATGCAAAAAACTAAAAGCCGCACCAGATTACTGTGCTGTAGCTTGGTTATCAGTATGAGCTCATTTTTGAACTCCACTAGCCCTTGTCCTGATCTACTTGATTGTCTCTTCACTGCAATTTCCTGCCCTTCCGCCAATTTTCCCTGCTCAAAGGCGTAGTTTGGCCACAAATTGTGCACATTAGAATGCAATTGCAGGACCAATTTTGCTTATTTCTTAATAAAAATAGTCTTCAGTCTTACCTTATAAACTGGTCCAAAACCTCCCTCTCCAAGTTTATTTACCAATGAGAAATTGCCTGTAGCTGCCTTGATTGCTGAAGTACTAAATAGTTGTAAATTGCGGCTCTCATCTCCACTCTCTGCAAGCACATTTGCATCATTTTCTCTATCCAGAGTCATTAGCTCCTTTAGAAACTTCTCTGTTATGACTGATAACATAAAGAACTTGAAGCTAAATTTTGATTTAAGAGATTTCATTCAGATTTTCCTTTTCAACGACTCGGAAACAGTACCTTCCAATTTTGATCTTCTCCATCTCAAATACACTCACATGCCCATGAGCGCCACAAGCAGACTAATGGCTACAGAAACCACAATCCACACCCATGTCTCTGCTGCATATAATAACAATCATAAATGTTACCATTAACCAAATAAATCTAATATTTTACACTAGCAAATTGTAGCCATTGTTGGCCAGAAAATTGTTAAGAAAGCCTGAATTTGGTTTCTTTGTCACCTTAGCAGTAACACAAGAATGAGATTAACAACAGAAAATAAAGACCAGACAACAGCAAAATATACTTACCTTTCCGAGGAGAAGGTGAAGGGCCTGGCAAAATGATATAGTAGCTTAGTTCATCCCCTGTCAAATCATAGTTGTAAAAAGCTCCACTGTAGAGCGAACAGCCAGCGGGGCGCTTTAAAACTCCAGTGCAATTACAATCTGCCCAGCATACGTCTTTGCAGTCACTGAGGCTGAGACTCTCATTGGAAATGTGATGCCCATTTCCAATCCCAAAGTTACCAGCTCTCCTGGCAAACTTGTCACCATCTCTGGGCCATCCTATTTTTCACAACCAAACGCGGTAGCGTTTCCATCGCAATTCCCAGAATACAACATCATAGGCCTCCCTATCAGATCATATGTACTCCCAGAATAATCAAGATGCCACCTAGAAATAAAATTCAGGCCAGACTCAGCAGGAAATGTGTCTTGGTCAAGAGTATAGAACATGTAGGACTCATCTTCATTGGAAACCGATGTAATGTTATAGTTGTTATTCCAAGGATCCGCAAGAGGAATACTTTCGTACTTTCTTCCACTGGTCCAAAACTTCTTTCCTCGCTTCCAAACTACCAATTGGAGTTCATTGGGTTCCCATTCCAGGGAGAAAGCTCCTGGAATTGGATTATCTTCACACAGCTTTGAAATAAGCGACCATTTCTTCCCCGTCTTGCGGTTGATCCCCAACTTCATTCCAGGCGGAAGAGTGTCTGTGGGATGGTCAAAGCTTTCCCACAAAACTTGCTCTGCGTCAGCTTCTTGCAATACAAAATTTCCAGAGTTTTGCAACACAGCTGTTAAGTTAGCAGCAGGTTCATTGTTGGAGTATATCTCTACTGGATCGCCGCCACTACGCAGAATTTTAAGTTTTCCAGTTGTATCTATAGTGAGGACCCCGGTGTTATTCGAAACAGTTGTGTTTCTGTTGGCTAACCAGACTGGCTGATCAGATCCGTGACGCACACACCATATGCCCAAGTAGTTGCCTTCAAATTTTAGCCCAAAGAGCCCGTTTTTGGAAACAAGGCGACTAGAAGAATTCAACTTCTCACCTTGGTTCAGCCTGTCTGTTGTTAAAAAATGAGATGCACAAGACAAAGAGAAGATGAGCAACAAGATCTTACAAATGACGAGGGCTCCGTTGGAAGCAAAAGCCATCTATGTGCACTTCCTGGATTAACTATGCTGGGAAGATGCACTCAGATACCCTGTTAAAATAAAAAATAATATTTTTCAGAATTTTCCTTTAACGAAAATTCTATTTCCACAGTACAGATCTTTCTTTAAGCGAATACTAGCAAATGAACTGTAAGGAATCAACGTACCATTGTTTATCTCGATTCCCTATCGCGGAGGTGAAAATCTCTTTACCGATCTGTACTTGAGAAGATTTTGCCTTTCTTCCCGGATTCTTCCCTTTCCTGTCTTTCTACCTTTTTCTGTTTTTCTCTCTATCTGTGTTTTCTCCAACTCTTCCCTTTTCCTTTCGTTTTCTCTGATGGCAGAGAGAATCCAGAAAAACTTAATGATAACGTTTGTTTCTTTTTCATAATGGTTATCATTAATTAGGGAATTAATATCCTAATTAAAACGTTACCTTTTCCTTCCGTAACGTTTATTTATCAATTAGGAAATTATCCCTCTTTTCCGATAACAATTATCCTTCCCGTAATCGTTATCTTTTTCCTGTAACAATTATCTTTAAATAGGGAGAGTGGAGGGATTTTAAACCCAGTGACCCAAATTGACATTATGTCCAACCGACCATCATATTAGACCTTTTATATTAGGTCATACTTTAAATAACAAGCGTCACTCATATTAATTAATTTAACAATCTCCCACTTGACTCTTGTTATGATTTGATGAATCAACAACAAATAAGTGTGCACAATCCTTAAAGATCATCAAACCACAATACTTGATTGAATTAAAATGATTGGATCATGGCGGTCACACGTCCTTTGGCGACATGATTCCTTCCATGTATCACATGATCATTATAATTCATAATGACCTAACTGAGGAACGTTGAAACTTTAATTGTCATTTCCGAACATGCCACTAGTTATCTCACAACTGTAATTGTATACAACCAAATGGAGATAACAGAGCGTGAACAAAACCATGACTTTAATTGAATTCACGAGTGTTACAATAATATGAGCAGTACATAATATTGGCTTTCATGAGAATGCGGACCTATCCAAAATGTCCATCCCTTCAACATGTCCAATAAATGTTTTCGGTGGCAAACCTTTAGTTAATGGGTCCGCTATCATCAATTCAGTACCAATGTGCTCAATAGACACTCTACGGTTTTGCACTTCTTCCTTAACAGATAGATATTTCAAATTCATATGTTTCGCACCTTTAGAATACCTATCATTCTTAGAGAAGAAAACAGCTGCGGAATTGTCACAATAAATTCTTAACGGCTTTTCTATACTGTCGACCAAACCAAGCCTTAAGATAAAATTCCGCAACCATAATGCATGAACAGTAGCCTCAAAGCATGCTACAAATTCAGCTTCCATGGTGGAAGTAGCAATGACAGACTGCTTCCCACTTTTCTAGGAAACTACTCCTCCAGCCAGGAGGAACACGTAACCAAATTTAGATTTCCTTGAGTCTACACATCCAGCATAATCTGAATCCGAGTAGCCTACTATTTCAAGATGACTTGATCTTTTATAAGTAAGCATATGATTCTTGGTGCCTTGTAAGTACCTAAGTACTTTCTTTCCAGCTTTCCAATGATCTATTCCAGGATTACTTTGATATCGGCCCAACATTCCAACAGCGAAACTAATGTCTGGCCGAGTGCATGTTTGAGCATACATCAAACTTCCAACCAATGATGCATAGGGAATGGATTCCATTGATTTTCGTTCCAAATCATTCTTTGGACATTGCAATTCACTGAACTTGTCCCCTTTCTGAATTGGAACTATTCTTGTAGAGCCATTTTCCATTTTAAATCTCTCTAATACTTTATTGATATAGTCTTTCTGAGACAATCCCAACAATCCTTGTGATCTATCACGGAATATCTCTATTCCTATCACATAGGATGCCTCATTCATATCTTTCATTTCAAAAGTTTCAGAGAGAAATTTCTTAACATCATGTAACAAACTCATGTCATTAGTAGCCAATAGGATGTCATCGACATATAGGACTAATATAATGAACTTGCTCCCACTGACCTTCATATAGATACACCGATCAACGGTGTTCTCTACAAAACCATATGACGTAATGGTATCATTAAACTTAATATACCATTGTCGGGAAGCTTGTTTCAGTCCATATATCGATTTCTTTAATTTACACACCAAACTTTCCTGCCCTGTGGTTATGAAACCTTCAGGTTGGTCCATATACACTTCCTCTTCTAAGTCTCCATTCAGAAAGGCGGTCTTTACATCCATTTGGTGGAGCTCCAGGTCATATTAAGCCACCAAAGCCATAATGATTCTTAAGGAGTCTTTCTTAGATACTGGAGAGAAAGTCTCCTTATAGTCAATGTCAACCTTTTGAGTGTAACCTTTGGCAACAAGTCTGGCTTTGTACCTTTCGATGTTGCCTTTTGAGTTTCGCTTGGTCTTGAAGACCCACTTACAGCCAACTCGTTTTGATCCTTCAGGCAACTCTACTAGTTCCCAGACTTGATTTACATCCATCGATTTCATCTCTTTCTTCATGGCATTCAACCACTTTTCAAAATCATTACAATCCATGGCTTGTTTAAATGAGACTGGATCTTTATCAATGCTTAATTCCGATTCATGCTCAAGCAAGTAAACCACATAATCATTCGATACAGCTGGCCTTTTCTGTCTTGTAGACCTCCGTAATGCCATATCTTGTGGCATCGCTTGTTCATTCGAAATTTGTACATTGTCACTTGGTTCATCTCTTATGTGCTCACTCTGCGTGTTTCGTGTATCAATTTGTTGTCCTTGCATGTCACGTGACTGTGATGCAACAAAAGGAACAACAACTTGAGTAGAAACACTGGGTGTGGGGATACCAACTTGAGTAGGAGTACTCACTGTGGATCTTTCATTTTGCAATTCTGTAATATCCATTTTTCATGATTCCCCACTCCCACTGGACTGACCATTTTTAATGAACCGAGCATTACCAGACTCAACTATTCTAGTGCTATGGTTAGGGCAGTAGAACCTGTACCCTTTAGACTTTTCAGGATAGCCAATGAAGTGACCATTAATGGTTCTTGCATCAAGCTTTCCTTCATGTGGATTATATATCCTTACTTCTACTGAACAACCCCAAACGTGAAGGTGTCTTAAACTGGGTTTCCTACTTGTCCATAACTCATAGGGAGTCTTAGGGACAGCCTTACTAGGAACCCTGTTCAGCAGATATGCAGCGGTCCTTAATGCATGCATCCACAAGGATAAAGGTACAGTACTGTAACTCAACATACTCCTAACTATATCCATAAGTGTGCGATTCCGCCTTTCCGCTACACCATTCTGTTGTGGTGTACCAGGCATTGTGTACTGTGCACATATGCCTCGACTTTCAAGAAATTTTGCAAATGGACCAGGACATTGTCCACTTTCATTGAATTTTCCATAATATTCACCACCCCTGTCTGACTTAATCACTTTTACTTTTCTATCTAACTGCCTTTCCACTTCGTTAATAAACACCTCCAGGGTGTTTACTGACTGGGACTTTTCATGCAGTAGATATAAGTAACAGTACCGTGAGTAGTCATCTATAAATGTGATGAAATATTTCTCACCACCCTATGTGGGAATATCGAAAGGGCCACATATATCAGTGTGTATTAATTCTAAAAACTCACTACTTCTCATGGCTGGGTTCTTTGATGTGTGTCTTGTTTGTTTTCCTTTTATACAATCAACACACACTTCCCAATCAGCAAAATCCAATTGAGGTAGGATATCACTTTTCACCAACCTCAATATCCTTTCTTTGGATATATGACCCAATCTTTGATGCCATAAGAAAGCAGAACTATCATTATGCATATTACGTTTGTTACCTATACTATGCTCAACAAGAAATAGAGAATCAGTATACATAGTATCAAGATTAAAACGGTACAAATCATCAACCAAAGTACCAGATCCATGATAGTACGAATGTCTATATAATGAAAATGCACCGTTTCCAATCTTGAAATTAAATCCTTCTTCATCCAACTTTGCAACAGAAACCAAATTTCTAGCACATTCAGGAACATAGAGACACTTTTCTAGATCCAGGTGACACTTAGTGTCCAAGATCAATCTGTACATCCCAATTCCCGCTATTCGTGCCTTCATTCTGTTTCCCATGTAAAGGAACTTCTCAGTTCCTGTTATGGGCTGGATTGAAAGGAATCCCTGCATAATATGTGACACATGAATAGTAGCTCCAGAGTCTAACCACCAAGTATTGTTGGGTACTTCAATTACGTTTGATTCAAAACATATTGATATACAGTACATACCTTTCTTTTCGAACCAAGCTTTCCTTTTTGGGCAATCCCTCTTGAAGTGACCCATCCTTTTACAGAAGAAGCATTTCTGATCCTTTTGGATCTGACCTCCAGTGACTTTTATAGAGGCCTTGTCCTTCTTCTTACCCTTCCGGTATGGTTTAGACTTACTACTGCTAGCATCATTGCGAACAGTGAGATGAATGGAGTGATCCCTCATCTTCTTTAATCTCCCTTCTTCTTGAACCAACATGGCCTTAATTTCTTGAAAGTTCCATTTCTCTTTAATAGTGTTATAATTCACTTGGAACTGGCCAAATTCAGGAGGCAGTGAGTTGATGATGAATTGAACCAAAAAGGATTCACTCACATCCATTCCCATCGTTCTTAATTTTGCT
Organism: Bruguiera gymnorhiza; assembly: GCA_020883675.1. NCBI lineage: Eukaryota > Viridiplantae > Streptophyta > Magnoliopsida > Malpighiales > Rhizophoraceae > Bruguiera > Bruguiera gymnorhiza. Next base: position 86,036 of record JAIRCJ010001062.1, on the reverse strand, counting down.
ACTAGGTTAGCCATACTAGTCACATGATCATGAATGGGTTGTGACCAATCAAATTTCTTGGTCGTCAGCTCACTCATTAGGGTTCCTACGATGGATTTATCAGTTATGTGTGACTGAGAATATTCTTTAATTCTCACCATAAATTCCCTTGCATTTTCGGTCTTAGGCATCGATGGCTTGACATTTTCAGCCATCGTCATTCGCATCAAATTCAGACTCAGCCTATTGGACCGTACCCAAGCCTCATGAAAAGACTTATCGGATTCTGTACTGGTCTCTGTAATGGCTGCAGGCCTTTTATCCGTGATGACCGCTAGGTCTAAGCCCAAAACGCCTAAATGAAACTGAATATGCTCAGACCATTCTGCATAGTTCAGCCCATTGAATTTGATCATTGCATTGCCTAAGGCGAAAACGTTGTTGGAGGCTGCAAACATGATCCAAATTTACACATTAATACTTTGAGCAAACTTTGATGGATTCAGATACATGCATTACAAACTTTGACTATGTATTTAAGTCCACCTTTGGGTGATCCTCAAATACATGACTTTAATCAATAACGATGCTAATTAAATATACTTTAATAGATCAATCAATCATACTAGAGTAAAACATGAATGTTATCTTTGGACATATAATCATGTTTACTCAGTATATCAATCAATCTCCTTTAGTGTTATTAATTATAGGCAATGATCCATCTTTGGATGATCTCCTAACTTTATAATTAATAACTACAATTGTTCATGTACAACCTTTTATTAGCATCAAAAAATGAACAATTGAAATTTACGATCATTCAAATTTTTCAAACCAGGCCACTTTGGTGACTAACAAGCTTTCAAAATTTAATTTTCCATTCTGTGGGAGTTGACACAGGCCAATACACTGGCAGCGCACTTTTCCCGTAGTCGGCTTATGCCTTACGCCAATAACCACCCGCGATACAAATGACAACCACAAGCGACATAGGGTCCAGTGGTTGGCGCACTATTCCGTGCCAACAGTCTCCGGCAGTGCAGGATTCCGGGCCGGAGCTCCTTCCACGCCGGCCAACCCTGCCGGCGCCGCTCGGATCCAGGCTCAGCCGGGCCTCTGTCGTGCCCAGCAGGCCAATCGGGTCCCGGCCACATGCGCTCGCCGGTGGCCCCTCGGCCCCGTTCGGGTTGCGCTTCGCCGGTGGCCCCTTCGGCCCCTTCGCCTCGCGTTCGTCGGTGGCCCCTTCGGCCCCTTCGCCTCGCATTCGTCGGTGGCCCCTTCGGCCCCTTCGCCTCGCGTTCGTCGGTGGCCCTTTCGGCCCTCGATCGAGTCGCGCTCGTTGGTGCCCCTCGGCACCCCTGTTCGGGTCGCGTCGCCAGTGGCCCACCAGCCCCTTGGCCAGTCCGATCCGGCTAGGCCGATCTGGCTACCCCGGTCTGGCTTCCCCGGCGACGCGCAGAAACACAGCGCTCACCGGGGTTCCTTTCGCCGTACCCGGATCGATTTGGGTTTCGGCGGCTCCGACCGCTTTCTTTCATGCGCCTGTTCCTTCCGGCGCAAAAGGGAAAATGAAAACAACCGCAGTATTCGCAAAATAGGCTCTGATACCAATTGTTAAAATAAAAAATAATATTTTCTAGAATTTTCCTTTAACGAAAATTCTATTTCCACAATACACGATCTTTCTTTAAGCGAATACTAGCAAATGAACTGTAAGGAATCAACGTACCGTTGTCTATGTCGATTCCCTATCGCGGAGGTGAAAATCTCTTTACCGATCTGTACTTGAAAAGATTTTGCCTTTCCTCCTGGATTCTTCCCTTTCCTATCTTCCTACCTTTTTCTGTTTTTCTCTCTTTCTCTGTTTTCTCCGACTCTTCCCTTTTCCTTTCGTTTTCTCTGATGGCAGAGAGAATCCAGAAAACTTAATGATAACGTTTGTTTCCTTTTCATAATGGTTATCATTAATTAGGGAATTAATATCCTAATTAAAACATTACATTTTCCTTCCGTAACGTTTATTTATCAATTAGGAAATTATCTCTCTTTTTCGATAACAATTATCCTTCCCGTAATCGTTATCTTTTTCCTGTAATAATTATTTTTAAATAGGGAGAGTGGAGGGATTTTAAACCAGTGACCCAAATTACCATTATATCCAACCGACCATTATATTGGACCTTTTATATTAGGCCATACTTTAAATAACAAGAACTACTCATATTAATTAATTTAACAACCCCCACCTGGCAGTTGAATCCATGTACATTTACAGACACCTTGGAAGTTAAATCCACTGAAATTATTGTCTAATTTTCCCACCACCACACTCAATTTATACAAGGTCAAAAATTGTTCCTTCCAAGCCTTAAATGATTGCTACTTGGCATGATAATGGTAGAGTCAAAGCTGCACTCACGCGTCAATCTGTACAATTCATGAAGTTTCAAGCACTGTTCGACGACGGAGACACCCTCACCAAGACTTTTCTTTGCAACCGAAACAAAGAGGACATTTTCTTGACGATAGAGGAGGAAATTTTGGCTACGGAAGCATAGAGGGAAAATTCTACGGTGCTGCTAATAAAGTGAACGTAAAGTCCGTGTTGTTGATAAGGAGGTCCACATTGAGATTATCTCGTACATTTAGAATAACTGATCATGACACTTCAATTAAAATGACTCTGCTTTTAAGTTTTAATGACTCCTCCTGTTTTTTTTTTTTTTCCTTTTTTTCCCTTGTTTTTTAGACCTCTCCCTATATCTCTCTACCCTGACCGAAAAAGTTAGAGAAATCTTGACACTTTGTTTATGAGTAAATGGTGCAAACGAAGACGCGTAAGTATTTTATTCATAAACTACGTTTATGATACAAATATAGAATTTATATTACGCTTTAATTTTGTTTTCTTTTTTCTCCAAATAGAGGGCACTAGGCCCAGGAAGAAACAGACGAAACACCGTTCAGCCATCAATCGAGGCCCTTGGGCCGCCACTTTCAAATATTATTTGTAGGAAATGAACATCTTATTATTTTCCCCACCTCTCTCTACTTTTCCTATAACTTTGGGATCACATTGTCTTTCTTTTTTTTTTTTTCCTCGTCTCCTTGTGAGGCCACCTTCTTGGGTTAAAATACATGTCGGCAAAAATATAAACGTATAGAGAAAAACTATAATTTTTGTTACAACTATAAAATATCTACTAATATAGATTTCCATACTATAAGTTATGACATCCCCAAAATGGGCAATCAAGGCTTTTGGCTAGCTTGCGTTGGAGATAACTTTTTGCCGTTTCTGTCATTAGAAAATAAACAAATAAATAATTGCCAGGGAAGATTATGTTTTCAAAATTGATAGTTACAATAGAACTTTTAGCTTTCCCTAATACACTATTAGGGATCTAAACTAAGCAAAACAGCAAAATTTCCCACTGATCAACCTCCCAGCAGCCTATATGCATGCCAGTTCGAGGCAAGAGCATTTTGATGAAGCTCGAGACTGAACAAGCAACCAGGCGCATGAAGAAATGTGCTGACCAAGTTACCAGGTTGGGGACAGTGTTGCACCTCCCCCAACCTAAAAATCCACGTATCAAGCTTTCTTTTTGAGTCATGCCCACCATTTAACAGTTCAATCATACAACTTCGACAATTAGATTCCTGAAGAACGGAAGCAGGTAACCAACAAAAGGCCATGGCAACCCTTGAATCAGCAAGCTAAGGCAACTGCAATCCATCCCGGAAATTGGGATACCTGGGGCCATATAAGGGACTCTCTTTTAAGTTCTTAATGCATCCATCTGCCCATTTTCATTGTCAGTATCTTCCTTTTCTTGTGGGCACGCTGCTTGGATGCAATCCGTAATTTCCTCTTGGCACTCCGAGTAGGGTTGATTACTGCCATGCGCTTTTCCTCTTGCTTCCTCTTATCCCTCTTTATCTTAAGGCTTTTCCTTACCTCACTATAAATCTGTACAAAATTCTGGATCCCCATTGTATTTCGTATGCTTTCACAAACCTCTTGTGCTAACTGCTTTTGATCGTCTGAGAGAAAGATGATTCTTGTCAGATGTCCAAGGATAAACAACATAATACAATATTCGCAAGATAGTTTGTCTATGTAAATAAGAGAGAACTCAACACTAAGCTTATGTGTCATGGACAACCTGTACATAACACAACTAAGCACCAAATTCAAACTTGTTGGAGTCAGCTAAATATTCTTCTGTCCTTTTTTACTTCTTTTTTTTTTTCCCGCCTCTGATTCTGCTCTATCCCAATCATTTCATCTCTAAGACACAGAGATGCCAAAATCTTCTTTATCACCGCATATGTAAAATCCAGCCAAATAAAATAGGGAAATCAAAGAGCATCTAAATTTCAACATGATCATGTTGGCACTACTAACAATAATAGCAGATTTATCCAAAATTATTCTAAGATATATAATCAAGTCTTAACATTACTAAAATCCAGATATTTTCACGCGGTTAAGTAGCTAGAAGGAAATTGAGATTATGAATGCTAAGAAAGAAATTTGAGACACGACAAAGCTTTAATTAATTAGCCAGCTGCCTTGACCATGTTTTCCCCCAAAACACATTCAGTGTCCTTCAAAAAGTCCAATCAATGATTTGCCAATAAGATAAACCTAATGAAATGAATTCATCAAAAGCAACACAGGTCTCCATCTCAGAAATAGACAAGAACACAATTGTGTAAGGAATAAACTAACCAGGAACAACTTTCCCTGTAAATTCTTCACAAACTTTGTACAAGGGTAGCAGCATTTGAAATGCATAATGCTGGCAGTCATCCTGAGTCATTTGCGATGACATCTTTCCAAAACAATTGAACACAATTTTCATCTGCATGCAAACATTTGATAGTTTGTCATGATAAGAATTGAAGAGGGGGGGGGAGAATACTTGGAAACTTCAAGTTTTTAAAGTCAAAAATCAAATACGGTGCTGAGAAAATTTTAGCTTAATCAGGCGATAAAATTTCAGAGGCAACACTCCACTGCAGACCAACCTGAATACCATCCATTTCAAGAGCTATCTTTCCCATTTCTTTAAGCAAGTTAGAGATCAGCAAGTACGTAACATTCTCAGAACGATCCCTATCATCCCGTTCATGTGCACCAGTGATAATATATGAAAACATGGCTCTTCCCTTTCTTGCATCAAGTGACTGAAAAGCTTTAATTAATTGGCCCTGTTCATGTTGTTCAAGGGTAGACCAGTACTTGTCAGCATCCATGCATTCTGTTCCACCAGCCAGAGAATGTATGGAACAAATTGTAAAGATGAGATTTTGCATAATCAGGTTGCTGGAAGCCTCATCAATAACTTGCGTTTTCAGTTGACAACAGTGGGAAACAGCTATCAGTAAAAGTTTACTTGGCCTCATCAAGTAAAACGTTCCCAATGGCCTATGGTTTTCTGTCCTGGCCATAACAGTCATGGAAAAGTAAAAAGCAACAAGCCGACTTGATATGCTACGCAACCATGTGTGTGGATGCAACAGTAACTCACATATAGCCTCCCATATATCCTGGAAATTAGCAGTGAAAACAATAGGTCCCAAAGATCAGTAATCCAGTAAAGCGAAGAAAAAAAAAAAAAAGAGTTCAAGGTAGGAAACTAAACCAGCATTAAAAAAGATTTCTATTAATGTAGATAAGGCATGAGATCTACATGTGCCTCAAAGTTAATAAAAAATCAAACCAGTAGAGAGTGACGATATCATCTCAACCCAACAGGAGCAAAATTTTTCTTACCTAGTATAGCTGATATTGACAAATAAAAAGCTAGCAAAGCATGTCAAATGGATCATAATTTTGAAACATCATAGGCCACTTCTGAAACATCATATGTTCACGGCATGGACAAATATAATTAATCAAAGTTGGATTAAACAATTTTGAAGTTGAGATTGTGTTCCAGTTCTCCTTTTTCTAAAAGTGAACTTTGAGTTGTATTTCTACATATATATGATCCATTAAAAATTCATCATTCTGAGTGTGCTTCCCATTACGTCTGGAAACTAATTTTTTGAAACCATTCGCTATTGCAATAAATCCATACAGTGTCTGTTTGGAAGGATGGGAAGCATGAGTGAAAGGCTGAAAGCCAAGCAAGAGAGCAAACACATCCAATTAGGAAATTTGTTAATTGGTCACCATTGTTATAAATATGGGAAAAATGGGGCTGGGATTCATCAGAATTAGGTGAGATGTTTGGTCCTGAATAATGGAAGTGGAAAGAAAATAAACTATGCCAATGCCCCACCACTAAGTTTGAGTGGTAAGAAAACACAAGCAGCAATTTGACAGAAGCAGATATATTGTATTAAGAAAATATAAAGCTGATAGACAGATAGCAACGTGTTTTCATACCTTGAGTTCCCTATCAAATAACAGATCATGAAAATGATGTAGAATCTTCTCCAACATAACTAGGGAATAGTATGCCTCTTTCCAGAAAGGAACCATCTCATCAGAGGGATGTTGTGATGCATTAGAAGTGGCAGGATTCAGAGCAAACTGCAAAATATTTCTTGTCACCATCAATATACTGCCCATATGCTTCTGATAATTAGAGACCTCAACTAATAATCCCAGGGCCTGTCCATAGAAAATTAAAGATCATTAGCATGAATAATATCTGAAAAAGAGAATCTAAAATCAATATGCAAATTAAAGTGATTAGGATGGAAGAAATGGGAACCACGTTATGTCAAGTAAACAATGCAAAGGCCCAATAACTGTGACCAAATCAAACTGCACACACAGTGTAAACTTTTCAGCACTGTCAACTTTCCATGCTAAATTCAGAAAAATTCAGAACAGTCAACTTTTCATGCTAAACTGCACACACAGTGCACGTTATAAGAAGTAGATTCTATCCTTGTACCTCCATCATACAAAGCTTCAAAATATGAAATGATGATGTTTGTATTCAGTCAACAAATCAGAAAATGCCTAATATTTTGCTTGCAGACATGGAGGCAGTGGACTAGTGCATTGCAAACTCGGTTAAAGATTTCATTTCTCAACCTACAACAGAGTTAAAACATATTATAGCACAAATATATCCAATCAGGATCCATGCAACAGCCGCTTCTTTGATTTTAGTAGAAAAAGAAATCACACTAGAAAATTCAGATTTCCTTTTTCACATTTTCCTTGGATCATCTGTGGTCCCCTTGCTCATTCTTTGTTCTTTTTCCAGCTTTTGTTTTAACAGTTTCTCATTAGATGAATTCTTGACAACAAGACTAATCATGCAGATTACAGCCACCCATATACATATGCAAGATATATATCCATATACCATTCAGAAATTTCACCTGGGCACCAGGACTCTGTAGCTGCCGATTATCATTCATATACCAGGAGAGGCTGAAATCAAGGAAGGAATCACGCAGATGTGGACTTATATGTTCAATGAGAAACTTTATAAGTGCGCCAGTCCTCAAACGAACAATATTATCACTGTCATTAGCCAGGCAATGGACCAAATAAATAAATAACAGGTTTGCATGTTTATCCGAAAAGCTTTTCGGAAATTTGTGTATTATTGCATGGAGCATTTCAAGTACAGCTTCTCTTCCAATTCGACCCTCATAGCTGCAATTGCAATCAGTCCAACAGAGATCATTATGCTTGTGTGGAAAATAGATATATACAGCACATACGAAAGGAGAAAAACAGACAGAAATTTGTTGTTCCACAGTACATACCTTAAATTCTTAAGCAGAAAATCTAGCAGTTGTTGCAAATATTTTCCTGAAAGATGATAATCAAGTAAAAATTGCAACAATATCTGACTGCATTTCTTACAGATCGGGGCCTCATTACTCGTTACCATTAGTTCTGCAACTCGAAGTGCGAGATCATATATCTCATGAACAACTAACTTGCATTTAATGATTGCTCTTAGAAGTGAAAGGGCAACAAATGAAGGATCTTTTTCAAGATCTGTAAACAGTGGAAACTGAACCAGGAGATGCAACTGATCAGAGGAGAGGTTAATTCTAGTACTCTGCAGAAGGACAGTTAACAATCTCAGGCATGATTGCATGAGAGGACTGTTGGCATTTGCACAAGTTTGGGCAATATCCAATAATGTCACCTTTATATTATCAGCTTGAGCAGTAAGAGATGGCAGAGGCAGCCTCACAAGTGGAGTAAGGCATCTAAGTGATGCAGATAAAATGTCCTCATATTTAGAACTCAAACAACAGCCCAGCAGTTTTACAAATGGATCCACCATTGACAAATGTTGTTCACTGTTTTTATCCAATTTCACATTCTTTATGTGGGTATAAAGTAATCCAAGAGCAAACACAGTAATAAGATGTGAAGAAATTGATCTGGCACCAACAACTCTGACTGCTTTTTGTCCACTCCCATCATGCCTCTGGTGTATAGTTATCTGTGAACTAGAAGAATTCTCATCCTGACCATTTTCCTCCTTTATCCCATCCTCAATAAGACCATATACAAAAATAAATAGGTCAGTATGGTCTACTGATGGATTGCATATAATACCAGACGCTATGTAACTTAGCATACTCTCCAATTTGGTTTTCGTTTTTGGTGTCACATACTTCTGGATTTGAGCTGTAATAGGTGAAAGGAGTTTTAAAGCATGACTTTTGAACGTTACACTTTGAGCAATTAATTTCAAGGTTTCAAATGACTTCTGCTTCTTGGTTTCTTTCATTTTTGAAGCAATCTTTTCCACCTCTTTCTCTTCAGCAACATCTCCAAGAATATCATTCTCTACCACTGAAAGGAGATCTTCCAAACAATAATCCAACTTCCCACTAATTGGCTCTGAGGGAAATTTTGACAGAATAAAATTGAGAGTGTAACCCAATACATGGAGCTCATATCCTCGCTTCAGAGTAGCTCGCAAAACCCTGACTATAAACTGTAAGAACTCCAGGCCAAGCTCCTTTAGACAAGCAGCCAAAGCACGCCTTGCTTCATCACGGATACTTTCCAAACGGCTCTTTAAGTTGTTTGCAATGTGGTGGATGATGCTTGGAAGTTGGGAATCCATTATGTCCCCAGGAAGCAACTTTAACAATTTCAATGCAGCAACATTGATGTTAACATTGACCTTATCGGAATCCAGTAGCTTTTGCATCTTTGGGAGAATAGTTTTCTGAAGGCAAGCCTGCATTTCAGTGACCATAACAGAACTCCCATATTTGCCTTCTTTATCACCTTGAACTGAACAAATTTCTGAAAAATGAAACTGGTCAAGGATAGAACAAACTAACTGCAACAGAACCTTCTGCTTGTTGAGATTCAAGTTCATCTCCTGAAAGCAACTGATTAATAATGCATAGTATGACTTCCATTCCATATGTGCAGAAATTGAAGAAAGAGCTTCCACACATGCATTTCTGACATGCTCTCCCTTCCCATCTTGTACATCAAGCAACATATTAAAAAAGAGTGGGACAAACAGCTTGTTTGTCAGGCCCTGGAAATTAATAGTGCCATATAAAATTTCACTTATATGGGCAAACAAGTAATGTATAGTGAATAAGAAAGCAAAACAATTACCTCCGGCATATTGCTTTTACTGATAACATTCCTAAAGCGTGTTACTGCTCTTGCTCTTCTATGCTTCTACAAAAACAAATAGGAGCATGTCAGACAATTATGCAGTACCAACCTTGTTAAAACACAAAGAAGAATAAATATAATGACAAGCACATTCTAATCACATAACCAAGAATAAAAATGATGAAAAAATTTTCCTAATTGTTTCATAAAATAAGTTTCATGTGCACATATTGAAGAACAGAGAATGCACAAGACCTGTAAATGAATAATATTGTTGAAAAAATCCTGTTCGGCATCTTCAGAGCATAGAGCTCTAAACGAACCAAGACTTGCCACCCCTGGAAGCTTCAGCACTATGTCTCGCAGCAGTTCAATCCATTCCTGAAACAAATACAACCAATGAAAAGAATCATCTAAACTCTCAGGACAAGAAAAATCATTCCATCTTATTTTTCTCATTTTGTGAATCAGACACTCTTGGAAAGTCAAGGAATAATTGCTGCAATTTTCTAATGTTGCTCTGTCACTGTATTTGATTACCATACAATTAAGTAAGAATTCAACAAAAGTTAGATATTACTCAATCTACATCAGCTTCTTGCCTGTTGCCAGCAGCCAAAAATTCAACATTCCAATTCTATTCATAAAGAGATTAAGTTAACGCTAACATGGATCAGGAGTTCATCAACAGACTCAGAGGGTTTGATACCTTTCCAACTGAGCTTCCCCTCTTCATTGCATTCCCCAAATGCTTCAAAAGAAACTTTTTCACCATCTGCTGAATGCTCGCTGTTGTCCAAGATCCTTCACTATTTGTTGCCATTGATTCATGCATTTTCCCATGATTCTCATCCTCTCCGCCAAGAATTAGAGCAGAAAATTCAACAAAAGAGAGCAATGTCCTATAAGCACTATTCCTCAAAATTAACTCTTCCGAGGACATATCATATATGCAATGCGACAAAATAACCAATGCATGATCCTCTTTGGCAGTATGGAAGAAACCAACACCAATCTTTTCATAAGCATTGATTATTGTGTCATAATCAAGCCCACCAATTTCAACAGCTGAGGTTGCATTCAATTCATGTACAATATTTGCCTGCATTTAATTTGCTTTGTTCAAATTGGCAGTCACCAAATTAAGGAATAATACAAGATCATTCAAAAGCAGGAATCTTTGGTTTCAGAAAGAAGTTAAAAGAACACAAAATTTACCACAAAAATAACAGAAGGATCAGTTTTAGCGAGTGCATCAAGAAGATCACTAATACACAACCGCAGACCCAGCTCAGCAGAAAGAAGAAGTGGCGAGACTGCATTAAGAAATTTTGTAGTGCTACCCGTTCCTACCACTGGTATAATGTCTCGGATGACTTGCAAACATTCAACAAAGAGATCTACAAAAACCAATATAAAAATCATTCATCAAGAATGACGTTAGTACAATACCAAGCCTTAGAAAGTCTTCTCACCAGAATTCTTAGCTCTTTTTGATAATAAAGGAAGTAAGATGTCTACAAATTTCCTTGCCAATAATTCATCTCTTACATACTTCAGCAGCAATTTGAAAATTCTAAGGTGCGTCTCTCCAGGATATTTGGCCAATTTCCTGGTACACAGTTAAATAAGGAAAATAACTGAAATTTGTAAACACTGTCCAGAACACAATTGATCATCCCCAGACATAGATATGGCGAGAACTAAAGACAATTTTTGGCACATTGATATTGCAAGCACCCAGATTTAAATCACACAGGAGTCTGAATGAATGTAAACATGTAACAAATGCAGCAGAAAATGACACCACCTATTGTAAGAAATTTGTCTTCATCTGACAATTAAAGCCAATAAAGAATTATTATATTTCCTACTCATATGTTATAAAGTAAGCATGGATAAAGAGCACATCATGGTTTGGTGAATAAGGCACCTAGAAGAATTTCATATTCTAAGATAGACGAAATTCATCATCAAATGGAAGGGAGAGGATGGCATATTAGAAACAGATTTAGGGCTTACAAAAAAAAAAATTTTTTTTAAAAAGCAGTAAAAGCTCAAGCTATTCAAGTGAAGTCAGACTGGAATAAAGTTATCCATGACACCTCTTGATCCACACTCCTGCAGCTATTTAAATAAGCATAGTGCAAAATTTACATATTCCATCTATATGCCTATACGAACATAACAAACAATTAAGCATCTGAGCATGTTTAACAGTCCAATTCTGGAGCCATATACTTTAAGTACCTAGCAAATTTGAGCCCATTTCCTACACATAAAATATATCAACAGCAACAATGAAAAATATGTAAAACAAGTGACCACCATCACCCATTATTATTGCTGATTCTCAAAGTTTATGGCATAAACTAGCCTGGAATAAACACAATCTATAAGGGCAGGCAAAAGAATAAATGAGTAAGGAGCAAGCAAATCATCAAAGGGGCACAACTATTACCTCTTAATTGGGTTATCAGTCTGAAAGAGATAATGCAAGCTTCTCACAAGTTCATCCAAGTTTGACATCAGAATCCCTTTTATGGCATTATCGTCATCACCCAACTCTTCGTCAAGATTCAAAAGATTCTCAACAAACTTTAAAACACATGAAACAATTGCCTCGGATGCTGTTTTGATAGTTAGAATTGAAAAAATATCAGAGACAAGATTCTTTTCCCTGCTCAGCAATGGTACAAGATGATGACTTCTGCTCATAGACAAAAAGCAAGAAAACAGCGAACTTGGTTTCTCACTACTAGAACCCTCCTGCTTGAAGCTGTCAACTAAAGGTTTTACTGATGAAAAAAACATTTCCCAAAATTCACAACCAAAATCATGATCATCATACTTATTGAGAACCAAAGAAACAATTTTAAGGCACAAAGACCTCAGATCCTTGAACTGCCTCACAGATGTGCAAGCCTGCGTATCACAACAGTTCTATTAGAAACCACCTCATGTTATAAAGTCCATGCAATTCAGGCAATGATATTCATTCATACAAAAATTAGCCTTTCAGTGAGCTCTTCTGCAATAAGCAAATGCATAGACTATGTAGTGTTGTAATCACACCAAGCACACAGCAGAGAAGAAAAGAGGAGAAAAAAGGAGAGCAGAACAAATAAAAATTTCATAAAATTCTGCAATCAATACAACATTAGTAATTGAAAGTAAAATTATACTTTTTGCACAAATACCACTGGGCACAGGAACAGAAGTCAATGTATTTCAGATTTACTTCATGTATGATGCAAAATTACAAGAGGCCAGTTACTATCAATACAGATATTGACAGTAAACAAGAACAGTAAGTTCTGCATGTTACCGTTACCACTGCAAGATTTTCTGCCACTACCAAACTGTCGTCCCCATGCAATTCCACACTGGCATCTACAGAAGATCCTGCATTCTTTGCAGCATGAAGGCTTGAAGCACAGCTTCTCAATATCCAAACAACACATCCCATTAATAAACTCAGAAAGGGCCTGACATGTGATTCATCAAATACTCCAAGAATATCTTCAACAACATGCAAAAACCCATATTTCTTTTTCCAAGAAAAGGCCACTACTTTTTCGGTGGTGAAACCCCTCAAGCTATTCAGCAGGACAGATTCATCCAACAAACCTTCAGGTAAGGTCCAACACAAATCTTTGGTACCATCAAATTCCTTAAATATAACATGCAGAGGCTTTGTCAACAACACAAAAAAGAGAGCAATTTCTTTGAGTTCAAGTTGAGCTATGAACCGAAGAACAGCCTTTCGATGAGATATGCTTGCATGCTAGCACCATTCAGAAAAAAGAGAGAAAAGAATTCAGTAAATAAAAAGGAAGAAGAGAAGTGTAAAGTTATAAAGGACTTAACAAAATCACTGTGGTAGGGCAGAAAATTGGACAGTGAGAGGTTGTTGTACTGCAAACACTCAGACTGAAGATACCTTCCGAGAGGCAAGTGTCTTCAATGTTCTCACTTTTGGGATTAGAAGATGGATAACTAGAGGTAGCAGATTAGCCCTGTGATCTTCTTCAATGAGACAAGATTCTCTGCTTAAACTCCATGTTGTCAATTCTTCCCTCAAATGTTTTGAACTGATCAACTTTCTCAAGTGCTGCTCATAAGGAATCAAGAAATCATCTTTCCAAGTTAAGAGGCAGTCAAGAACCTTCATCTGAATTTCAGCATCATTTTCATCTATTAGCCTGGTAAGCAAACCAAAAGAAAATTCACCAAAAATGTTTAGAAGAGAGATAACTGACATAAATGATTGATGTGTACCAATGAAGTGCTGAAACCGTACCAACCTAAATTGCAGAACATCTTTCAAAAACTGACTACGATAAAAGGCCTTAGGGTTCCGCATAAGTTTGAACAAGTCTAACCATTCTTTGAGGACACCTTTCCACTCCTTGCCTTTGCAAGAATCTAAAGTGAATGATTCCACGCTGCAATTTAAAGTTGAAAACACCAAGAAGATTGTAACACTACAAGAAGCCATAACCAGATGTTGGCACTATTGATAGAAAAAAGACTACGAACATGCCTACCTCAGCAGATCACTACTGTAGCCCAAGAACTTCAAAAATAGAGGAACAACATGCCGAGAGTGAGATTCAGCAATAAAAGGAACTTTCTGTAATGATTGGAGCATTGAGGATAGAATGGTTGCATGTGGTGTGCTATCAGATGCAGAAGCGACAAAACAATTGAAGCGCTCAACCAAGTCTGGACATTGACACAAGGATAAGTAAAATATCCAAGAGTAAAAGCATAGATATACAGTTAAAATGCCAAAAAAAATTTCCATTTATTTGTTTTAGCATTTTATGCAACTTCACTATCGTTTTTCTTCTAAAATAGGTTGCCATGGTGGGACCAAGACACCTAGTAGTTATTTAAGAACATATATATTGTATAGGATGACACCTAGTAGAAAAGAATATGATCAGTTCTGTGAAACGGACTCAGCCAGCCAAATACCACCTCCCAGACATAGGATGACATTGAAAGAATCATAAAAAGCATCTGTAAATAGACACATGTAAGAAAACCAGATCATGTACCATTGCATTTCTCAGAAAATTCAGTAGCATTTCCTCGTCCAGCTTTATTTGAAGACATCAGGAAAGCAGATAGGCATTGTTCAAAATAATGAACGAAGTTCTCCCACACAAGCATGGTGTGCTCACCAATGAGAGTAGCAAGGCACTCGGATGCTGGATTCCATATACAACTAAAACGGTTATGGAAGATGCCAATTACCCCACTCAAAACTATGGGTATATAAGTTTCTGATATCCTTCCAGCAGCAATACCCATCTGTATTCTAGAAATCAAAAGGATGACTTTCCTGCTAGTAGACACCGAGAGAGGAGTTGATTCAATCAAGAGGAGCAGCTGAAGAGCCTGGCAGTTGAAGAAATCAGCTAGCAGTTGTCTACATATATTTTATTAGCAATCTGGAAGATGGTGCTCAACTAAACCATGGTGTTAAATAAGATGACAGGGAGGAACATTGATGTACGTACATTGATGTCATTATTACACGCAGAGTCTGTTTGAGAAGCTTCAACTTTCATTTTCTTCTCGGGTGGCTGATTCTCTGTAGATAATTTGCAACATTGAGTTTCGGAGTGACACAAAATTCTAAGAGTTGAAACTCG
Organism: Bruguiera gymnorhiza; assembly: GCA_020883675.1. Taxonomy (NCBI): domain Eukaryota; kingdom Viridiplantae; phylum Streptophyta; class Magnoliopsida; order Malpighiales; family Rhizophoraceae; genus Bruguiera; species Bruguiera gymnorhiza. The sequence continues at coordinate 70,796 of JAIRCJ010001062.1, read as the reverse complement.
AATGCCCTTGTCTGAGTTGAACAAGTTATCAGCAAAAGTGCCTAATGCATCTGCCAGACTCTTTGCTTCAAATTCAGGATGATATAATTTATGGTTGGTGCCTCCTTCCCAACTATGTATCAGATTGAAAGCATAAGGTCAAAAGGGCACATAATTTCCAGACAGATGTATCACCAATACTTCATGTTAGAATAGGAAACAGCCTCACAAACATATATGGTTGGCAAGTAGAACAACCTACCCATGCACATAATCCAAATAATCAGCAACAGCAGACAATACTTGCGGGGACCTTTTGTATTTTATTGCAAGATGTACAATTTTACTTGTTCCTTGAAACTCAGGGTTTCTACCATACTTTAAATAAGAATTTAAAGCAGCACCAATTAGGCTTTCCCAAGCATGTTCAGAGGCACCTGCAATATTTTCTGAAAAAGTAGCATATGATTGGGATTAACCCATGATCAACAAGAATATATATTAGTCTTTCAGACTCACTAAAAAAAGCATTGGCAGCACATGTACAGAACAGAAATGAGAAAGAAAATATATTAAATCCAATTGTGTGTATCAACCATAAAATTGAATAACACTGCATTAACTAGAGTCTATTACCACTTTTAGTTGATAAAAGCCGATCAAGCGCATCTAAGAGATCCATTAGCAATGGTGCCTCTTGGATATCCATTGTATGAGGATGGCAGCATATAATACCCCACAGCAGAGCCAACTTGGCCTCATCAATTAGCATTGATGATGATAACTTACCAAGAATAACATCATGGATCCCTACAACCCAGGAGCGGACAGCTCCCTGCAAAAAATTGCAAATATTTGAAATTTTTCCTTCCGACACTCCATCTAAGAGGCTGAAGCTTAGAGAGTCCTTTTGCAGTCTCTCACATAAGGACAAGAGCAGACACACGACTTCTTCCGGTGATGTTTCTATTAAACCATTCATTGCACTAAGCCCAATAAAAAACATTAGCATGTGTTAAACTACAAAATCAAATTAATACCAACATTAACCAAAATATATGCTACCTTAAAACATTAGCTCTGAATTCATAGAATATGCATAGGTCCTTCTCTAGCAGTTCACCAATGAAAGTCAAACAACTGAAGCACACCACATGTTGTCAGAAGCTGAGAAGGAAAAGGGAAAAAAGCGCACAACACCAAAACCAAAAAAAAAAGGATAAAAAAATAAAAGAACAATTGAAGGTAATACCTTGAGTTCCTCAATTCAAACACAGGAGCCCATTGCAATGAACACTGAGATATAGCAGACATATCACTTGCATTGCTGAGCCCATCAAGAATGCATAACATTAGCAACAGAATCTTATTGATAAGGTCAGATGGATAGCCTTCTCTATCTGAGATGCTAGAAGAAACAACAAATTTCTGAACGAGCGATCCCACACATTCAAGCAATGGCTGGTAATCTGCTTAAATACTCAAGTAAGTCAAAATGGATAATGCATGAAGCATAGACAACTCAGCAAGGCACATAGAAACCAAATCCTCAATAAAATTTCATTACACACCTGAAATCTCATGCCCAGTATTAAACTGGACAGTTGATATAAGCAGTGATAGAAGATGGATTAAATGTAAATAGTGATTATTTAAACAATTATCTATTCTCTGATATAAGCAATTCCAAATCAAATTTAGCTCCTTTGGTTCAAGCTCCTCACACAATCTTCGGAAGGTAGTAGTTACAACTTCAACAACGGTAACTGAACCTGCAAATGAAAAGACAAGCTATGAGAATCTTCAAATAATTAGGGAATAAGTCAGGTTAGATTATTCAAGCAAAACAAGTAAAGGAAAGCGTCAGAGAGTACAGATCATCAAATAATTTTATTCCTTTTATACATATACCAATCCTGAAAAGAAGCACAAGCTAACATTTGCCCTCGTTTTCTCTTGGAATTCATCGAGGCTACAAACTGAATCAAAGTCCGCAAGACATTACAGCCGAAATAAGATCAAATATAACTGAATACAAAACAACCAGAAAAGGGCTGTTCTTATACCAACAAACATAAGATTTCACAATAAGTGGTCGAAAAGGAAAATGAGAGACCAAGCACTAAATGAGGTCAGAAATGAAATAGATCAGTTAACAAACATTTAATTATTATAATGGCATGTCATACCTTGGTCAAATTTGTCACCAATGGTTAATGTTGAATTGTCTGTCAAAAGCTGCAGTATGCCCTCTGCTCTTGAATGAAACCTTGATGATGTTCCCTTCATAACATGATAAAGCAAGGAACTAACTCCAGACTTTCGTTCTGATAATGGTTTCTTCACAACCTCAAACATAATCTTTCTAATGCCTGCAGCAAAAGATTTATAATATCATTGTCACCAAAACTGAAATATGAAACAATAAGCTATGACATATTTGGCCAGCAGTGGAAACATAATAAAGACTCAAAGCAAAACTACGGAACTGCAATAAGTTCCTTCTTTTAGCCAATAGCACTTTGAGGTCTGCTACCATGAATGTGCTAAAGCATCTTTGGCACAAGCCTAATCTAATACATAATAACCTAGAAACCTAACCATCCCTCCTTCCAAACTATTTTGGTGATGAATGGTGCTTGTTTTCAAATAGTAATGAGTTATAAGTGAACGGTTCGTGGTTCTGGCTTTAAATGAATATCTACAACTTACATTTTTGCTATTGGGTAATACAGATCATGGTAGAAAATTCACTCATAGAATTCAACAATACCAACCATACAGCTAGTTCCACCATTAAGAACATAAAAAAAACATTGACAGAGATCATAACAACTATTGAGATGCACATAGGATTCTTAAACCCCGGATTTCTTAGATCCACCAAAACTCTTCAAGTGTCAATCCTTAAATATATAAGCTACAGGCTTTAATACATGAGCATATGAAGTTCAAAAGCTACTAGAAAAGCTTTGTCTTAATTTTTACATCATAATGTCCAAAGAAATAAAAACAATTCTAGCATCAGCATATTCAGAAACACATTGTCTACTTTTTATCAAGATTACCCAACAATATCCAGTGAAGTGCTGAATTCAAAAGGCTATAAAAAGGCTTTACCTTTTCTAAGCTGTTCCTGAGGGGCATTTCTTAGCAAGAATGATGTTGCTGCTGCCATAAATTCTTGCACATAACCCTTTTCATAATATCTTAATTTTATTGTCACCCTTCAAAAATAGAATAATAAATAAATGCAAGGAGGGTAAAAAAAAAAGATCAAAATGCACATGCACAAACACCCGCAAGACCTTCAAAAATTCTATTGTTTCTTCAGAAAAACCAAAAAATCCATCAATTATATCGTTTCTAGGAGGTGGACCAATAGAGAAGACTTCATGTAGGTTTTTTCTACACAGACTGAGTGAGCACAGATCGTTGCCAACTCAGCTTACAAGAAAATGTGCAAACACAAGCATTTTTAATAGAGTTCATGTAAAATTCATAATGAAACATCATGGCATAGAGTTTAGAGAAGTAATTGAAATATGCAAATTTCTTCAAATGCATGCACCACGTTATTCATTGAGGCTGTCTAAATCATTACACAGAACCGAAATACCAATAGCCAAATTAATCCCCTCTCAAATGAAATTATTCAGTCCATTAAAATTCATCAACATTGGCTAGATTTACCTGCACTAACAAATAAGAAGCTTGGAAAAAATTTATCCACTTTCATAAAAATTGCAGGTCTAGCTGTAAGACATGCAATGTGGATATATAGACTGATGGCAAAATGTTTTGACTGAAAATATATTTGTGATTACATGTGCTCGAGCAGCCTACACTTGCACCCCAGTAAAACAAGCCACCAATCTTCAATCTCCTCACCATCTTTGTTATCATCTTCTTCTACTTCTCCCACTCTTTTTACAATAAGTCCAACTCTCATACAATAAAACCATAACTGAATTTCAGTTTGTTAAACCAAATATTAGAAGGAAGGCACGTGTAAATCAAGTGGTGACAATTGTGTTGAAAGGATGAAAGAGAAAACAAACCTGAAATCTGAGAAAATTTTATCTATGTATATTAGCAGTTTAAATTGGCAGGTTTTGATTGAATAAATGGTTAAATGTCAATCCAACACACTAGCCACAAAGCAACAAACCTAAGAGCAGCATAACACCACAAAAACCCAATTGAAATATGAGATTAAACCACAGATATCAAAGAAGTGCTTACTTGAGAGTGCATAAAATATTCCGTACAAGGTACTTCTGCAAGTACATCAGTATGTATGACCAAGAAGTAAAAATCTGCAAAATAAGACTGCATATTTAGAGTGCATAGAACCATTAAAAAAGATATTCCTAAAAGACAGAAAAAATGAAGTCAAAGCCATTTTCAGGTTGACCTGCTCTATGATCTCAGGCTCTCTATCACCACCACTTTTGAGCAAAGATACCAAAGAATTAGCAACCCTTGGCAAAAAGCTAGCCAACAAAGAATGCACATATAATCACCACAAGATATAGTTAAGAATCAAATAAGAATTAATAACAAAAGAAACACATAGACAATCTACTGTCAGAAATTAACCAAAGATGTTTCCAAAACAGCATGTAATCCTATTCTACAACCATTGACAGAAGATTAATAAGATGCGAACGTATATAGACAAAATGCAAATCCATGAATGATGTAATTTCCTGTTTCCATGGAATATCTTAAAAATTTCAAGCCATTAATTCTAACGCTGTCTTAATCATGTGGTGAAATTTCACGAATTGATCATCGATAATAGCTTTGATTAAGTTGCATGAGAAGGTTAAATGTGTAACAAGTGAATCACAAAATAAGTTCTTTCAAGAACTGAAAACATGCATTGCACATGCAACACAACTAGTAAATCTTCCAAAAAGATTTTGCGTTAGAAAAGTATATTTCAACAATGCAACACTCCAAAATTAATGCTAATTTACTCCAGATTTTAGACAATTGGAGATAGAAGCCTATGGATTGACATTCCATAGCATAGAGAAGTGCAAGACCACTAGGCTATGAGCTATAGAATATAAAACACTATCCAAAGGAACAGAAACTCACGGAGTAAAATCCTCCAACAGATCTCTTGATAAAGCTGCAATCAACCTGTGGAAACAAAACAACCACTTCACAATTGTAATGTGAAAAACAATGACAACAATCTCCATTATGCAGACTAATGTGCAATGAAATAGAATTCATTATACTTGGAATAAGCAATTAAACATATAATTAGAAATTTAGTCTCACATTTTTTAAAGTACCAAGTTTGTTAGAAAGAGAACCAAGAAAGTGTAACATTAGTGCAAATGAAACTGGCATCTGCTACACTAAAATTGAGACTAAACAATTGTTTACTCGAGTTTCAGTTAGATTGCCAACTCTGCAAATATCACACTCTCCTCCCAAAATTCTAAATAGACCACCTGAAAGCAAACACTTGTACAGGCAGCCAGGATTTCAAACATCAGTGCCAGCTAAAAAACACATGCAGTCAAGCAGAAGCAACATGGCATGCTGCATACTCATCCAAAAAAAATATACTTGAAACTGATAATATATATCTTGTACCTGAGAATAGGCTCAAGTGATAGTCGTGCTTTCATTTGTAATCTAGAACAAAGCTCTAAGAAAATTGATTCTTTATGCAACAGCACCAAAGGTAATGTCTGAACGAAGGGCATCATTTCCTCATAAAATGAAATGAAGTCCTCTGCAGTATTCAACTCCTTTTTTTGCCAACAACAAAAGGATCATAAGAAATGAGGAAGATGCAAAATCCACAAAATCAGAAAATGCTATATTGATAACTGCCTAGCTCTTTGGCTGACAACTAGTCAATTGCCCCTGCAAGAATAGTTGGCCCATAAATCTGAAATCCCTAATTTGTCCAGGCTCATTCCGTGAAGGAAATTTATAAAATAAAAATAAAGCTAATATTAATAATTTGTCGTGTCGGTTTCTCACAAATGATGGGAAACAATAAATTCAACAGCATCCGATGCTTTAAAACTTGGAATAGAGTTTCTTTTAAAGCAATTGGAGATTTTCTTTGTGGGACCAATTACTTTTTTGTTCTTAACAGATTCTGAGACAATTTGATATACATTGAACTTCATAGTCAAAAAATAAAAAAACCTTCAGAATATTTTTGTTCAACTTAATTATATACTGTTTACTAGGATCTTTTCTTATTCAAGATTGCTAATCCTATTTGAAAAAAAAAGAAGCATATGCAATGCTCTGTCGGAATTTGATAACTAGCTCTTACTAGCTCTGAATTTATTTGGGAGGCATGCATGCAAAGTAATGATTACTTCCATTATTTTCACTTTTCCACCATCGTACTCCAGTAGCACCAAAACAGGTTGCAACTTCCCTTCTTTTCTTAATTTACTCAAAAATCCCAATCTATTTCCACCACTCAACATATAAAGGAAAACGAAACAAAAGCAGTTCCCTGGCTTCTGTAATCAAACTAAACATTCAGATATCTCTTCAACCCCTTGACTAAACTACCACAGAAATTCATGATGCTTCACTTCTCACTTCCAATGACTGAGTAGACAGAAATATCCATGCATCAAACACCAATTTGTAAACTGTATGTGTGTGAGTGTTTGCTTGTATAAAAGCAATGGAAGCATATCAAACCAGAAAAACCAAATTTCTCCAGTATCACTGGATCTAGAAAACTCTTTGAATATGAAACTTGTGCTCATTGATCGAACAGTCATTGTCACATTAATATTGTAATGAAAACGTTCCCAAATATCTAAAACAGTTGTGAAATCAGTAAACTATATTATCTTAGCAGGAAGAAATTGTTTCCATATATTTGCTATAGCAGACCAAATAGTTAAGAAAAAGAAAGAAAAAGGCCCATCAGAAGTGATACACTCCAATCAAGGTTGCAACATTATAAGGACATCTAGCCTGTCAAGTTACTATATATTTTAGTTTCTACAAACCAAGGTAGCTCAACAGTCAGAAGTAAGTGAAACATAAAATAAAATAAAGCCTTAAGATAAGCATACCCTCCATTCAATAAGGCAGTCTCGTAGAAAGGAGGACCCCTTGGATGGCTCAGACTTGATTTTATCAAGGGTTCGATAAACATCAATTTCAATCTCTTCTATTCTCTCTGAGACAGTCTTGAACTGATAAGAACAAACCAAACAAACAGTTACAAAGGGCAGAAACAATATGGATATGGACCAAATAAACCAAAAAAGAAAAAAAAAATGTATAACCCCAATTCTATTATGATCTTTACCCTACAACTATTAAAGTTTTGTGGCAAGAGATTTCCTACAGTAATTATGATCTTTATGCTACCGGGTACAGATAGATAGAAAGATAATGAGACAGAGAGAGAGCATAACGATTCATGAATGATATACCACTCTTTCTTGAATGGCAACAGTAATTTATGTCCCAATAGCCATTCAAGAATCAAACTAGACACATAACTCCCGCCAAAAATCACCTAGGTTTCAATCCTGCATCCTTTTTCCAGTTCTTGGATGCGAATCTCGACGAACTGTTCAAAGCCTCTTTTGTAATGACACAATAACTTCCAAACACTTGCAAGATTTAGGGTTCAAACTAAAAGTTAAAATAGAACAAAACTAAAGGAAAGCCTCTTATGCAATGCAACATCAACTTCCGAATACTCGCAAGATTTAGGGTTTAGGTCGTCACATACACACACAAACGAAAAAGTTGAAAAAGAAAAATAAAATAAAATAAAGAAGGAAAGAAAGAAAAGAAAAGAAAGGAAAAAAAAGAGAGAGAGAGAGAGAGAGAGAGAATGAGAAATGTCCGTACAACAAAGCGGCGGCCGCCGGGGCATTTATTAAGGGACTTGACCGCCCGAGCGTGCGATGGCGTCGCCATTAGAGCGCCTCTCGCTCTCTCTCTCTCTCTCTCTCTCTTTATCTCTCTCACAAACAATCCCTCTCTCCTTTTTCACTTGTATATTTGGCGGAAGGCAAGAACGGAGAACCTCCGCCAAACCCTTGCTTTTTTCTTTTTTGTTTATCAGTTTATTTCTACTTCTTTTTAGCGTCGGCCCGCCCCGCACCGCCTCAAGCGAGAGGAGCGAGTTGGGCAGGGCAGTCGTTCTTTTACATATTGAGTTGGGCTGTATTACTGGGCCCCTTTGGGCCGCTTAGGGTTTGCTCGCGTGCTTAATTAATTAGCGTTCAATTAAAGTCAAAACTAGCCGTTGGAGTTGGAGATCAATCCGGATGCCTTCTTGAATTACCCTATTGATGTCACTGTTTCTTACAGAGCAGAACAACTCCGCAACTGTACATTGGTGGAAAATCCTTCCTAATAAATGGTCTATTTATATAAATTAAATTAAATTAATTATGTGGTGAGATCATAAACGTTAATAAGCCCTGTTAGTAGGAAATCTTTTTCCACAATTTAACTTCAAGTTATCTTACCACCGTTTTTAGAAGGAAATCATTTTCCCAAAAAGTTAAAACTTAAACCTATAGTAGCTAGTATGTAATTAATTGTAGCGGAATAATGCTAGGTATTAGGACTTTTATTAAATATTTTTATATTAAATATGACCGGATACTTCCTTTTTTTTATTTTTTGTCTTATATGTAGATTTACTATTTCACATTATTTAATAAAAACATTAATATAATTTTTTAATCTCTGACATTACTTATTACGAATTAGTAGAAAAGTTAAATGAAATCCTTGCTGCAACCTTACATCATTAATGGACCATAAATTTTAATAAATGTTCTAGCTTTGAAAATGTCAAAGAGTCATAACAAAATAAGTGCAGTCGTGTATAGAAATTTTACATAATTATTAATTATAATTAATTATTATATACAAAAAAATATGTTACTTGAATATAATAAATTTATATGTAATATGATATTTATTTCTCGTGTGTATAAATTAGATTGTAAGTAATATTATTAGCATTAGGTGACAAACAATAAATGTACTTTTTACTAACCAAAATAAAGTTTTGCTTTTTCCTCTTCTTGAATTAATTTAAAACTCAAATAAATAACAAATAAGTATCAAGTGTTATTTAAAGGATTATCTCTAAATCTTTTTAGAGTTCCTGTTTCCTGTTCGACGGAGTATTTTGTGTCAACGAATCCTTTAGTTTCATCCTTCCATTTCTGTTTCATAATCACGATAACTGGCTGTCTCTTTGCTTTCGTTTACTTGTATATTGTGCAGCAATATATGTTTCTCAGTCCTCAAAGGCTAGGTAATAATGTCACAGGCTGCGGTAACAACAATGAAGAGAGGCAGTGCTGCTTCCTCTTTCGCAGAAATAGGCAAACCGCAGTGCAATCGTCCATCTTGAAATAAGGAAACTTCTTTCTCCAAGCTGCTGCCGCCGCCTCAACCACTGCCTTCGCAGCTGCTTGTTCATTTTCTGCAGTCCAGATTATTGATGTGACTTGATCATTGCTCAGCACATCCCACACCTAAATACCACAACAAAATACAACCAAAATCTGTCACCGACCTTGACCACTTTGGAAGATGCTTTAGCTTCTGTTTTATATTGAATTACCATTCCTGGACTAGCAATCACGATCATACAAGCTCTAGTTTGAAATTTGTCACTCCGATCTGGGAACCTTAAAGGGTATTCTTTTCCAAGATTTTGACTGATAATTTTAATGCAAACTCTGATGGGACTATGATAGGCTAGTGCCTGAAAAACTAAGTACCCGGGCAGATGGGCTTACCCCATCAGTCGCAAGGACAATGAATTGGTCATCAGAAGTTATTCTGTGATGAGAGATATCCGGCAATGCAATTATTCCATGGTTTTTGAGTAGGAAATCCCCAAAAGCTCGGGACATTGCTAGCCCTGGCAAGTCTTCGCAGGGTAGCCACACTCGTTGGATGTGTGGCTCATCCCTGAGGGCGAGTACTCTGCCATTACACCTTTTTATTCTGTCCGCTTCACCTGAATTATAATCACATTTATACTATCAGAAAATTGTTGTTTGACGTAAGATTTTCTGTAACCAACGGTTGCTTACTTGGTACGCTAGGCTTCAAATCTCTAGTTAATTGAATAGGCACGATTCTGTCACCGCTGATCATGCCTAGCACAGCCCTCGAGTCTCCAAGATTAGATATAACAAGATCTTCCCCCTTATTGTTTTTCAGTAAAAAAATTGAGAAGAAGAAAAATAAAGGACGGAAAGCCATATATGAACTCAAGCTTTCAGCCGTTTCTTACCAGTTTTATGACCACAACCGCTGTGGTTCCACTGGAAGAGCAGTCCAAATCCTTTTGAAGCCTGATCTCTTTGTCCATGACCTTGAAGGCACTAACAAAAGCCTCTTTCCATTGCTTAAGATTCTCACTTGGACCTAAACTTTCATCTACCATCTCATTACTGTTGCTTCCAACTGTATGTATGTTTGCAAAAGCATTACTTTGGCTTAGTAAGAGAGATGGCAGCCTATTTCTCACCGACTTGCTCACTATGTGACCATTCCTTCCATGCCCATCAAAAACTCCACAGAAAGCCCCACGATACATTCCATCGTCCTATTAAACAGAAGAAATTTTACTCAGTACCATATAAACAAGAGGGTTTGCACAGTCAGGAAATCCACTTGCAAACTTATTGGTTCCTTTAATTGTTTAGTAATAAATAAAAATCGGGAAATCAATTGATAGAGATTAGGAGACCTCTGGGAAGTGAACTGGGGTTGATGACAATAAAGAACAACTTCAAGCAGAGAAGATAAAACACAAATTTGAAAAGTTGCAGTTAACTAACCAGGTCAAGGATGGCAGCATCTTGGTTTAATCCTTTGCTTCCTTCTATGGAATAAACCGAACCAAGTCTCTCAGCTCCATCAGAGGGAATTTTTTCTTCCAAGTGCAAAACATTACCAAGGCCATACTCAGCCTGGTGTATCTCTGAAGATGCAGAGGACAAGCAGATTCCCATCTCAAGTTGGATAACTTAAAATTTAAGTTTCTAGCTTAAATCCTATCATCTGTGATGAAGTTTGCTCGGTCTTCAAGTTATATATAGTACGCCAATATGGGCATGTTAGTCAAAGAATAGTTGTATATAGACTGGAAGTGGCTTCCAACAGCCCGAAAGCAAAAGCTGATCCAATAATACTGTAGTTATTGTTTGACACTGCTTAGACCAACCCAAGGTTGACTTAAAAGGGGCAAATGAGGTATAGACTTGAAGATTATCTCTCTGAGAGAATTAAAATAAAGCAATTTTGGCTTATATTTTAAGAGAAACTTCAGTAGAACTTCTGGTCCCATTATATTATTTATCTTTTAAAATGGATAGTTGAATTTGATTCATACAAAGTGGTCCATAACATGATAATACCATCATTCTGAGTGAAGAATTTACAGAAAATCTCACCCTAGTTCTGAACATCATATATGGATGTGTTCCCAATGACTGATTGAAATCTGCAAATCCTATGACTTTGAGCTCCAATCAGTGGGAAACGATAAACCAAAGTGTAAGACCCACGTATAAGTTGTGGCCAAAAACGAGCAGAGATTGAGATGGGAAGTTGACCCTTGAAACTATTTCTCTCTCTCTTTTTTTATGCAGCTATTTTATATTTTATTCGCACACTAAAGCAATTGGATTCGTAATTAATGTGCCTTGACATTTTGAAAAGAATACACAGTTTTTTGACTTTACTCAAAACATATACGAAAAAGGAATCATAATTAAACAAGAGATGACGTCAAATCAAAGTGGGCTTTAAGATCATCCAAGTTGAGTTGCTGTTCAGAGGGTAGGTGCTGCCGCGAATGTGTATTGATAAAAAGAGAAAATTGGCAAAGAGATGTCACTGAGGAATATGTTGAATATAACGAGAGTCAACTGTCACACATTGAGCTAGCTAGAACAGCGGATGACGATGTGAAGATGGTGGCAAAATTATTCTCTTCTTTATTCGCTTGTACCATAGATTCTCAACGTTCAATGAACTTCTTGTCCACAATTACAAGGTCGTCACACAAAGTGAACTGTGACAGTAATACTAAAAGAAAGCTTCATCTCATCTGACGCATACCGTGGAGGAGATGTTAGGTGGTAACAAGTGGGGCCACACGTTTCAATCAGCTCTTGTAAATGACTCGCGCATCGAATAATATCGTTTTTGTCCATATATTACTTGATGGGTCAGGCCCGAGCGGGTTGGACACTTGCGAGACAAAAAGACCAGTAGTAGCGGGTTAGGAATTGAGGTTAACATTATGAAAATAAAGTTAGGTGTTGTCAATGGAAAGTAGTTGAAAGAAATAAATATGCAGAGTATTTTGAGCCTTAGAAGGTCTTAAGTATTTATAAAGCCGGGGAGAGAGCTCCCTAGCGGATTTTAAATGAGAAGTCTACATACATGATGTGACTTCTTATACTGTCAATGCCACAACAACTATAATAATGGTAACCGCGTCTCTAAGTCAGCCAGGTTGACCTAATCACTTTACGGGTTATTATGGGCGTGTTGGGCAGTCCACAGCTCAAGAATGAAAGTCCAAGTCCAAGAGGATTAGACACAAGATGCTTGGGCTTGGGAGGTTCATTTCATAACTTACCAAAAAAATTGAAAAAAAAAAAAAGTGTCCATATATCAATAGCAGTTGTCGGAGGATTCAAGAGTCGATACTTTCGACAACTATTCATATATATGATATCGTTAGCAATTGATTTAGCTGTATCACCGCCTTTATATTGGCCAAAATGATTCTTTAGCCAGAACTATGGAATTCCAATCTCAAAACCATTGCTAAATGGCCAACAATAATAAAACATTACTAAAAAATGGAGGCGTTTTATTTTTTTTCCTAGTAGTGGGAGTTGAACTTTACTTCCACTGTAAATTTCTAGGCCACTTCAAAATTTCCATTATTTCAATGTACTATAGCACTACTTCACGATGCTGACGAACAAATTTGGGACTTCTAAGTCTTGAGTACTTCATCGTTTGGAAATTGCACACTAAAAACTGGTAAATAAGTGCAGAGGAAGATCTTGAAGTGAAGAGAATATCAGCAGCATTAGTCCTCAACAGGTAGTTACATAAAAGCTTCTCTAGCTTTGGTGGAATGTTCACAAAGTTTCACAATTGTGGGGCTTTTAGGGGGAGGGGATGGCAATCGAATTGCCCATGTGCCAAGAACGGTAGGTTGGAAGGAGCCCATGGGCCAAAGCTACGAGCCCAATCAAATTCAATTCGATTTTGATTTTGACTTTCGAGGGCTCAATAATTAAAAGAGGAGTCGAATTTGCCAACAGAGAGCGCAACCGAAACGGATGATGATTATTTAGCGCTTTATTTCATCCGTTGGATAAACAAAATACTAAAAAAGCTTCGACACAAAACCAAGAACTATTAAAAGGAAATTAAACTGTATAATTCGAATTAAGTGTTTCAATTCATACCCAAAATAAAAAATAAAAAATAAAAAATGCAACTCTTATGATTTCATTCATCCTCGCCGTGAAATGTGAAAATCTTGACTTTATCTTCTATCGCATCAACGACATCTTTATCCCATAAATTTAGGGGCATATTAGAAGCTTATTCGATAAGCCATTGATCAATCAACTGTCCTAAAAGCTAGAAGGCAGTCAGGTATAATAGTTCTCACTAAATAACTTATTTTTATTTTTCAAACAAAATATCATTCAAAATTCAAATATCAAATAGATCAATTAGATTATGGATATCATAACATTAATTAGAAGAGATTCTCTGCATAAAAACAAATTTACCTAAGACACCCCCAATTTATATATGTATAATATGCTTGCCACGGTACCCGGCATGGGCTACACAGTAAAAATAGGTGCCAAGTTGGTCTTGTTGCCTATATTATAATTATCTTTCCCTCAATAAAAGAATAATTATTTGGTGTTAGTGACCGCCAACCATACTCCAAATCAACAAAAATCCAATAAATTATGATTTCAGTAAGTTATAATAAGATAATTTCATATAATTAAATTAATTAATTTAAATTATTATTATTATTATTATTATTATTATTGTATAATTTCATCTAATTCAGAAAATCAACCTAGTTTTTTCTTTTAATTTTTTTATCATTCGACGAATCGTGATGTGATATTAATTTTATTGATTTTGTTTGAACCACCAACACAACTTTACTAGTGGCCACTAAATAAAAATTCTTAAAGAGATAAGAGTGACAATAGTACGTCTGAACCTTTGTCTCTCCAAAGTCTCGACTTACGTCGGCTTCTGTCTTCTTGCATGGTTCGTCACTTCTCTCACTGAAAGTTACAGAGGTGAGAAGAGGGAATGGTGATCAACATTCTACTTCGATCCACTCTCAAAACCCAGGTATTAAGATCTTGATTCTTGAAACCCTTTGCGTTTTCTTGCAAAATTTTCATCCTTTTTGGTTATTTTCTCTTGAAAACTTGGTAATTCTTTTTCCTGGTTTCTTGGATCTTGAAGTCTCGATCACTGTCAGGGACCTTCTTTCGCTGCGTCTCTATAAATATTGTGTTGTAGTTTATACTTGAAAGCTTCTGTCAAGTTGTTCGCTAGTTAAGGTTAATTTTGGTGGATTGATAAGATGATCTTGGAAAAGACGGCGCCCTCTGAAGTTTGTACGGACTGATGTCTGCTTTCTTTGGAAGTTACTGGTTTTTTAGCTTTTTGGTTCGAACTATCTTTCCAAGATAAATGTTGTTTTCTAGTTTCGGGTCTATATCGGGATCAAAACGGTTCAGGTTTTGCTATTTTCAGTGGAGTTTTGGACTTTGATGTTGTGTTTGGTTGGTGAGAAAGTTCTTTGGAAAAGTAAACTGCGCATTTGCTTGTACATTGTCCGGAGGAATTCTCTGCTTGATTTAAATGTTATCAGTTTCTTGATCACTTTTTTTATTTTCTTTTTACCGCTTTTGGGTTTTGAAACTCCCATTTTGTTACAAATTAAATTTTGAGAATGAAACACTGAGGAATTTTTTTTTTCCCCATGCTGTTGAGTGTGGGGCATGGGGAAAGGGTCTTTTTTTATTTATTTATTTTCCTTTTCTTCCCCCCTGTTTGGGGTCCTGAAATGGGCTGATTGTAAGACAATCTTTTTAGTTTCACATATTTGGATCTCTTGCATTCCTGTGCCTTTGCGTTATCCTTTGATTTAGTTGTCTTTGAATTAGATTAAGCAGCAGAATTTAATCTGTTTTTTGTGGAACACTTATTATTTTTTTATTACCAAGAGGTAGTCATTTGCAAGCAAAGGAAAACTGAGAAAAAAAATGAGAAGTCAGATATCAGTTGTACAATTGAAGCTCGAAAGACAATGATGATGTATCCGTTCCTTTTTACAATTGAGAGGAAAATAAAAGTTCGAGGCAAAAATTGTTCTTGTAAATGAGGTCATTGAAAACTATCTTTTTTATTTTTCCGGTGAGTGGGCCCACTGTAGTCTAAGGAAAGTGATCTCTATGCTCATTGTAGTTCTATGCTTGTCATTGTCTTCCTTCTGTTCTAATCACCCATTTGTGCCATCGTTTGTCTCTTTTATATTAATATTGCTATTGGCTCCATTGGAACCTATGGGGCATATATATGGGCACGTTAATCACAGGCTGGATGTTTTCTTTGCTTCTAAATTATCACACCATTCATGCCTCCATTCTTTCAATTCTCTTTCTTTTCCTTCTTTTTCTAGCTGGGTTCATACGTCAAGCATGGTGTTACTTCTGGAAGATCACAAGACCATTTTATTCGAGCACTGTTGCTGGCCAGATTGTATGGTAGCGAGGCATCCCTGGAAAAGGAAGATTCAAGAACTGATTTGAAGGATGGTAAAGGGTAAGATGTCATTCTATGTTAAGGTTGCATGCTAAAGAACCCCCCGGTGGCCCAAAATCTATGGCCAGTGCTTCTGTGCTTACATTTGCATTGGTCTGAGGTACAGTTTTATATGTTTAATTGCTAATGAATTCACACCATTGAAGTTTTAAGGGCCATGATATGCTGGCACCTTTCACTGCTGGCTGGCAAGCTACCGATACAAATCCTCTAGTCATAGAGAAGTCTGAGGTATATAGTGTGATATTTCTTTTTTAATTGCTGCAGTGTTATCTAGTTTTCACTACTTGAATATTTTTTTTCTGAACTCAGAAGCCATTTGTCCTGTGCAGTTGTGTGTGTGTGTGTGTGTGTGTGTGTGTGTGTGTTTGTGTGCAAGTTAATTATACAGCTAACTGGGAATTGATCAACCATTCAGGGTAGCTATGTTTTTGATATTCATGGGAAGAAGTATCTTGATTCTCTTGCTGGTCTTTGGTGCACAGCATTAGGTAATCAGTTTCTATCTAGAGATTCTCAAATATACAAACTTATCTTGAAAATCAATGCATGGTATTGCATAAGCTATATGGGAAATTTGCAGCATTTGAAATAGTGGAGTTGTGTTCTCTACATTCTAACTTTGCTATGTATGGGAAAACAGGAAGCTAAGAGGCACAGTGATTGAGGTTCATGCCAAACAAAAGAAATTTTATGAGCCACTGTAGTCATATAATTAGAGGGAAGAACATAGTCAGGTGCTTTGGCAGATATTATTGGAGGGTGCTCTGCATTATGCTGTTGGCGTGGGGATGTGTAGGAGTGATAAACTTTCATATCTGCACAAAGTTTTCCATTATGTCTTCGATTTTTTATTATGTCTTCATTTATTTGATACTCTTTCTTTTAGTGTGTTTCTCTGAGCCTAGTATAATATGCTTGGCCATGCAAAGGGATGGCTTTATGCCATACAGCAACTAAAATAATCCTGACATCACGGTCCTCAAAAAATTTGACAGCACAGCTTCAAGTTCCCTGTTGTATTTGTGAATGGAATGAATTGGAAGCAAAATTTGATGCGATATATTGCTTAATACAGGGGGAAATGAGCCACGGCTTGTTGCTGCCGCAACTGCACAACTGAGTACGTTGCCATTTTACCACTCCTTTTGGAATCGGACTACAAAACCTTCATTGGTACTTGCCTTGGTTTTTTTTTTTAATCCAAATTTCCTTTCCTATTCAAATATATAATGGTTTGTTATTCATTTTAATGTCATTTTTCCTCACACAATGTTCTGATTCACAATATGATTAATTTTTCATGATTCATGGGTTCTTCATGCATTTCCTACCTCTTCAATGCGGCCATTTTTAACGGGAACTGTCATTGCATTTGCTTGATAAGAAAAGCTGTTTAGAATTCTATGATGTTACATTTTCTGGATCTGACAGGATCTTGCAAGAGAACTTGTAGACACCTTTACTGCAAGGAAAATGGGAAAGGCCTTTTTTACAAATAGTGGATCAGAAGCCAACGACACTCAGGTTTGCCTACTCAATATAAGCGCTTCTTTTTTCTCTTTTTTATTTCACAGTTGTTTTCCATATCGCCTCTGTAATACTTTTGAGCATGGCTCTTGAAATCCTTGTGGACTATAGTTCTGAGGAGGTTTATGAATTTCGATTAATACAATACAGTTGTGAATGATCATTAGCATCCTACCTTGGTGTTGGGGTATTGAATTGAAATACTATATTGTATGTGGTCATTGGTCATCCTCATCTCAGATGTCCTCAAGACAAGATACAAGTATCATTAGTGAAGATTTCAGTATTTGTAAAGACAGACATGAATGAAAGAGATGCTCTGATATCCATTCAATGTTAAGAGGATTTTGATAGACAGTGAAGTGTGTGGGAAATCTTCTTACCTATCACACTGTTTCATCTCTTTTGGTACCGATTGGTTTATGGGTAGGCTGTTAAGTGATGTCTATGATGGTGATGTTATACATTTTTTGTGTTTTTTAATCACAATTATAGGTGAAGCTGGTATGGTATTACAACAATGCACTTGGACGACCAAATAAGAAGAAATTTATAGCTCGGGCAAAGTCGTAAGTTTTGTTACTCAGTAGACAATTTTGCTCTCGATTTTCTGTTGGCAAATATTCCCAATGCCAATAATATGACTTTTGCTTTTGGCAGGTACCATGGTTCCACTTTGATATCAGCCAGTCTTTCGGGGTAATATAAATTTGATCAGTTTATTTGTGTAATATGCTAATGCTAAACACATGAACTATATACTTAATTGAATAAGAAATCTATGCCACAGCCTTCCAGCTTTGCACCAAAAGTTTGATTTACCAGCACCATTTGTATTGCATACAGACTGTCCACATTACTGGCGCTTTCATCTTCCAGGTGCCACTTCGGTCCTGTGATGCTATGATTACTTTTATTTCTATGACTACTGCCATCTTCCAACGTGCTAAATAAGAGTATTTTTAGTAACAGTCATGCCAATACATGTTTCAGGTGAGACAGAGGAGGAATTTTCGACCAGAATGGCTAACAATTTGGAAGATCTAATCCTTAAAGAAGGACCAGAGACGGTAATTGAGCTATTATTTGATTCATTTTATGGAAAATCATTTCAGAACTATAAAGAATGTTTTGCATTGTTAACCTGTTTGTTGATTTCAGATTGCTGCATTTATTGCTGAACCTGTCATGGGGGCGGGGGGAGTGATTCCTCCACCTGCAACGTATTTTGATAAGGTTGTACTTTGCAAACTGGTCTTACTCGTCTCTCTATGCATAGTTGACATTGTTATTGGGCAATTATGTATATGGCTAGTCTTAGTTGAATTCCTGACCATGCATTCCATCACATGGAAGTTAAGAGTCAGATAACTTGATTGTTGTGGTATGGAATAATTGAGGCATTTGTGGGTTCAGATAATTTCATCTCGGTTGTTAATGTGTCGTAGTGATTATGGTTTTACCAATGATTGTTTTCTTTCTCCAACATTTTACAAATTCCATCTCCTTTCTCTGTTGTATATGCACACACAATGGAGTTTGCACTGTTACCAATATTTAATTTTCTAATTCTGCATTTTGATTCTTTTAATGGCAGATCCAAGCTGTAGTTAGAAAGTATGACGTTCTTTTCATTGCAGATGAGGTACTTATATTTGTGTCTACGTTGCAAAGTATGTTTTCTCAAAGCTTGACAGCTACTATTGATAGCTCAAATGTTATTTTATTATTTTTGTTTGCTGTAGGTGATCTGTGCATTTGGAAGGCTTGGGGCAATGTTTGGTTGTGACAAATACAACATTAATCCAGACCTTGTATCTGTAGCAAAAGTAATCCTGAGAAAATTTTGTTGCATAGAAGTAGTTACATCCGAAGACAGTATTTCATCTTGATCTTTTTGGGTTGGATTTCTCAGGCCCTTTCCTCTGCATATATGCCAATAGGAGCCGTTATGGTGAGCCCTGAAGTTTCGGATGTGATTTACTCTCAAAGCAACAAACTTGGTACATTGGAGATTCTCTGTTAAGGATTCTTTTTTGTTTGTTACAATAGAACAGTTTGCTTAACTTCCTCTATTTCAGGTGCTTTCTCTCATGGATTTACTTACTCTGGCCACCCTGTAGCCTGTACAGTTGCATTGGAAGCACTAAAGATATACAAGTGTGCTACTTTCTGCTCTAAAAAATTAAATGATAACTGGTATTTCTAATATAGTGAGTGAAACTTGTTGAGCAATGAAGGAAACTAATTGGTTGTTTGCAGGGAAAGAAACATCGTGGATCATGTAAACAAAGTTGCTCCAAAATTTCAAAATGGTTTAAAAGTGTACTCTGATAGTCCTATTATAGGGGAGGTAATTCTATTCTTTGGAGGTTCTTAGAGATTGGGATGCTTGATGGGAGAGAAAGGAGTGCCGAACACTTTCCTTTAACACTTATTCTATTGCTGCAGATACGGGGAACTGGCTTGATTCTTGGTACAGAGTTTACAGACAACAAGTCGCCTAATGAACCATTTCCTCCTGAATGGGGCAAGTTTCAGATTCCCTTGTGGTTGCTTATGGCCCATGGATGCTCTCAGGGCTATTGTGGTTCCTCTTTTCAAAGCTAATTTTAGACATATATTGAAGACCTATTTTCAAAAGGCGACTATTTTTGAGTTAAATTGCCATTGATACCCTAGTTAATAGCCCCTTGTTGACAACCTGCATGCAGGAATTGGTGCATATTTTGGAGCACAATGTCAGGAGCATGGACTGTTAGTACGTGTTTCAGGTGATTCTATAATGATGTCTCCACCACTTATAATCACCCCTGAAGAGATTGATGAGGTATGTTTTATGACTGCCAGAGACTGCTTTCATTATTTTCAGTTGAACTGCTCTTGGGAAGTGAAATAGACAGTACTTACAAAAAATGGCTTCACAATCATAGTTGGAGTCCAATTTACAGTAGCTCCTGGCATGCTCCATATTTTACTTGGAAAGAACACGTAGTAGTTCTTCTACGATGCCCAAAACAGACGTTTCACAAGTATCTCATAGAGGCCTTCATTTATATGCCTAGATACACACTTGCATGCATCAGCTTCCTTTACTGATTATTGCAAACTACTAATTAAGTTTGTTGTTTTGGTGTAACCAAAGAACAAAAAGACAAGCAGGCTAGTGAATTGACACCGTAATGACTAATGAGTCGTACTCTGATTGGTGACTGTAAATTGGTATTGTTAACATAAGGATAAAAAAAAGACACTGCTTCATTTTGAATCCAAGGTGACCTTTCAGGAAGATAAAAGCAAATAAAATTTGAAGTAGGACTCTGTTTGAAGCTTGAAAGTATACTTTTTGTTTACAGTTAATTAGCAAATATGGGAAAGCACTGAAGGCTACGGAAGAGAGGGTTAAGGAGCTAAAGTCCCAGCATAAGAAGCAGTAAATAAGGGAACGTATGATGACGATAATCATCACTTAAAGACTTAAATACCTGTTTGTGATCCTGATTACCTGGTCCCTAAATGAGACAGCTATGTTTCTTGCATCCTGTTAGGTGTTGACCTCCCTTTTCTCCTTAATTTTCTTAAATTCTGCACAACAAACTGAACCCTGCTGTAGCAAATAAAGCAGTTTAATGCAATACTTATATTCGGAACATAATTCCTGCTTGCATGTTAGACTGAGAAGAAGCTGTATTCAGATCCTTAAATAGGACCTTAATATGGCAAGTTTGTGGAGGAGGATTGTGCAATATGATGCACAGCAGAAATGAGACCCGTACATGCAGGGGTACCCTTGATGTTATGCCTGTACTTTTGTCAATCCCTGGAAAGTGAACGCGTTACTGGAACAATTAAAAGCGATTTCTTTCTAAATCAATTACCCAGAAAAGCTAACAAGAAAGGGCATGTTTTAACGTAATATGTGAAGAAAGTAAAGCAGAAAGGCACAAGTGTATTCTAATTTCTTGTCAGTTGCTGGCTTTTTTTTTTTTTTTTAAAGCCTTTCTTCTTGGCTTCCTTTCCTAGAGCTGGAGATGACTTGAACCCTCCATCTTTATCTTCCGACCCTTCCAGATCTTTAAAGGATTTCTAAACATTCAATCAAAAGTATCATTACTGACAATATCAAAAGAGCACTAATACGGGTCAAACAGTAGCAGTTAAGAAAAAAAGAAATGTAGAACACATTATTGTGAACCTCTGTAAAACTTACAGCATAGAGAGTAACTAACAGCAGTAGCTATAATTGTAAGAATGGAGGTGTTTCGCGAAACTTCAAATATGAATGAATTTTGTAATTAAAGAATTTAAATGAAAAATAAATAATATATAAATAAAAATGATTTTAAAATTCAATATTTTAAAATTTTAAATTAAAATATAATATTAAAATCTCACAAAGACCATTTATTCTGTTGTCCTGACGCAACGCACTGATGGAAAATCGACAGGGGAGTCGGCTCATTTTATTCATCGACACGTTCCTTTTTGTCAAGCTGATTGACACATTGCTATGTTAGTCAATCGATCACCATAGCATGCAATTTTCGGTGGCAATGGAACCCACCAAAATGAAGCAAACCGAGATTAATCTATGCCGCTGGAGAAAATGGTTAAGAAAATTTTTGAAGGACCCCATCCATCGATCCAGTTCCCACGAGGAGAATTAGACTGTTAAGTTGACCATTAGATGAGTAGTTGTAAAAGTCTTTTGGTCCAAAAAACTACTCAGTAACATGGCATTAGGCCAACCGAGAATCAGTCAGCAGAGAAACGTTCTGGTCCTCTTCCTCTCCAAATCCAAATTAGAGTTCTTCTCCCAAAATTTGAATCTCTCATGCTACTTTAAGTACGTTTAAGATTGTAATTATGGTTTGAAATTTTGCATTTTGAATCAAATATAATTTCAATTTTATTATTATTTGATAAGTTGTAAAATTTAAATTTACTACAAACATATTATAATTTCAATATCTATTTAAAAAATGTAACTTTTGATACATTTAAAAAAATATAAAAAATACACTATAATTTAATAAATTTTAAAAATAATATTTATTATTATTATTATATAAAATAATTATAATTTAACTGTATAAAATAGTTTTTTGTAATTATTTTCTATTTTATTATAATTTTTTTAAATATTACAAATAATTAGTAAATATTTAATTATATTTACGATTAGTAAACTAATGGTAACAATAAAACTCAACTGTGAATTAAAATAGATTATTAGAACCGTCGTAATAATATAGTCCTATTTTGTACAGATCACAACTGATCTATTTAAATAGCACTAATGGAGAATCTTGAAACCAAATGGCATTAGACGAGATTGCAAAAAATATATGAAAATTTTGAAAGTAAAAGAATAAACGAACGTTCCAACTGTTTAGCGACTATGCAAAACAGAATGTTAAAGATTGATATAATATATCTTTTTAAGAGGACAAATTAGAGTTTAAGAGCCCAAACAATCGTTTCCGAAGTCTCAGGCTTCATTTCTAAGAGAAAAAGGTGTGAAATTTAAGAAAAAAAAGAAAAAATTATCCTGTGATGTGGTTCACATCTAATACATTTTTTAATGAATTTTTTTAAAAAAAAACCCCTAAAAATCAAAGGCGCTTGTTCCGCTTCGATAAAGATTGAAAATTACGTTGGCTAATGCCTTCTTAATCGTTGTATCTCAGTCTCGGATTCCCATTGCCACAAATATCACATTTTCAAAGCATGCGCTGAAAGTTTCTGGTCCTTGTGACACTCGAAAAGGAATTTTAGAAAGATTCATTTTAGATTTTAAATTAAAATAATGATAATAATACATGAATATTCAAGGAATTTTGTAGAGTCAAAGAACACGAGTTAGAACTTTTCAGGGATTACTAGATGGAAATGGCAAAGAAAATGGAAGGGAAAGGAGAATTTCGTTGGGTTAGGAGCCATCCGTAGAGAAAAGTTCGATGCTTTATACAGCTTCGAGACTTGCTCAGGGAGGCTGCAGCGGTCTACCGTTGATGCAGAAAATGAGACGGCAGAGCAACATGTTACGCCCTGAAGCGCATGGCATCATTACAAGAGACACATCCTGGGGTTTCTTTTATCATCAATTCTGATCGCTGTATTTTAAAAACCGCAAAACAAAAGTACGCACAATGCCGGCTCTGTAATTGCAATGCGTAAAATTAACGATGGAACTGTGCTGACTCCAACACTTCCAACAAAAAGTCTTTTTAACATTTTGGTGGCAGGGGCGATTAACGCAAGAAATATTGGATCCAGAGGGGGAGAATGAGAGCACAGAAAACTGTGGTGTGCCAAATGCCAACCCATGAAAGCGATAAAAGAAGTATGGCTAAAAAGAAAAAGAAGAAAAATGCCAAAGAGGAAAGAGGAAAAAGGAAGAATATCACAATCAGCGAAAGGGAAAAAAGACAGTCGTCATCTCTGCACTCATAGAAGGGCGGTTTGGTCGGTGGCTTGGTACCTGTGGCCTCCGGCATGAGACCAAGAAGCCGAAAGTCCTTTTCTTAATTGTATTGTTCAATGACCAATTTCACCTCTCTATTTTGTCCCAAACCTCAGCAATTGCTTTTCCCTGACAAACCAATTGCATTTTTTAAATCTATATATATTAGTAACGATTTCAAGCTTTTTACGCCATACAGCGGTTTCTGATTGCATTTTTTCTTAAGCTTTACATCTCGATCAGCTGCTGACTTAAGTTTTGCACAATTGAGTTGACTTGGGTGTTGAATTATTTAATCAAATGCAGTCCTGCGTAATTTTCTCTCCTTAAAATTTTCACTCAAAAAACGAACCTAAATTTTTATACTCAAACAGAATGAGTGTGCTAATGCTACTACAAATGAGTGTTTTTTTTTCCTTTTTTGTTTATTATAATATTTATTAAGCAGAATTATATATTAAGAGTAAATTTTTTTTTATTTTTATAAAATTTACATTTCTAATATTAAAATTTAACATATTTGAAAATAAATTTTTAAATTTTTAATTATTAAAATATTCTTGACCAATAAATAAATGGATGTCAGGAAAGATGAAAATGTAAAATATATTTTGCCGTGAGTCGCCTGTTAGCATCATATCTAGAGAAGCTACATTAGATGTTTTGGACTGTATTGATTGTGTATCGAAATTCTTGCTCAACCATGGAATTAGTAAAAACCCATATCATCCATAGAATTTCAAAATTCGTGATTTTTGAATTTCGAGAATCGTTACACCCCCACTAATTTAGGGTGTATGATCTTAATTCTTAAAAGGTGAAAATTTTAGGATCTTGATTTTAACAAAGGGATAGAGCATTGTAATGAATGAGAAATCTAGGGGCATTTCACCAACCATTTTGCAAGGTTGGCTGGATGTGGTAAGCATGGACCCACCCAGTACTTAGTGGACTCCACTCTCTCTCATGCCTCATTCCTGTCTTTGTCCGACTATATCTTCCTCCGTGAGATCCTCGCAGACATACCCAAGTATTAATTTCTTCGTCACCTGAAAATTCCCAATTTTCTTTCGATTTATTTGAGGGAGAAAACTAGAACAAAAAAGAAGCCCACTACTTTCCGTCTGCTTCAGGCATGTAAATCTTCACTTATAACTATTTTCTTTCTTTCTTTCTTTCTTTTTGATCTTCGCTGTTTTGATCCTTGAATTTTCTTGTCTTGTTTGCTTGATGCGTATACAGTTTCAAAATTTAGTTTTTGGCTTACCTTTTCTGTGTTTCTGCATCTCCCTTTCTCTCTTTCTTCTCTCTTTGCTTTGTGGATCAAGAGATGATCGCAAGTGAAGTGGGTTGTCTTGTTTTAATGGATCGATTTTCTTTTTATGATCGGTATGTGTTGTTGATTCTTTGGGTAGAATATAGATTCTTGATTCGATCAGATTCTAACCAATTTCTTCCTTTTTTTTGTTTTCTCTTTTTTTGTGATCCCTTCTTTTCTTTTCTTTCTTGCTTTGTTTAAGACGGAGAGTTCTTACAAGAAACACACTTGTAATAATGTAAGCTGTGATCTTTGCACCCATTTTCCTGATTGAGGCTTTCTGTAATCTGATCAGTGTACTCAGAATTCATTGCTTAATATTAAAGCTAATCCCAAAGGGAGAAAAAGGCAATCTAAAGTAGGTAGCTTTTTGATCAGGAAAACAAATTGAAATAGCTAGTTTTTTAGAAATCACTGAAAGCCTTCTTCTCCGAAACCATTTATCATAGAATTGGGAGAAACAATATCTTTTCTCTCGTTCAAGACTTAAGGAGCATGATCCACTGAAAAAAAAAAAAAATTAGGGAGTATGATCTTTGTTCTTGATTAAAACTATTTGATTTCATTTCTTTCCATTATTTTTTCCCCCTGATGATGGGGGTGGCATAGATTTTAAAAGTTTCAAGTTATTTTGATCTTTATGGAACTAGTGATAAAGTACGAGGAATTATTCTTTGAATTAATTACCGCGGTAATTTTTTTTTTTCACTTCTGTCCGTCTAGATAACAGTAGGGATGGATCATAGAAAGGTAAAGATAAAGCAGAAGGTGAAAACCAGATGAAGATGCTGCTAACAATGTTTTTACTGTGTTGACGTTGTCGCTTTCCAAAATTAGTAAATGACCCTTGTTTTTCGCTAATTGACAAAAGCTCCCTCTTATTTTATAAAAACTAGAACTAGAATGGAAAATCCCGTAATTTTAAGTTTTCATATCTTCTTTATGTAAACATTTTTACCCTGTTTTTAATTATATTGGAGGACGCTAAAATTCACAATATTTAATTTAAATAGAGCCCCATCAAGGGTA
This sequence comes from Bruguiera gymnorhiza, assembly GCA_020883675.1. Classification (NCBI taxonomy): domain Eukaryota; kingdom Viridiplantae; phylum Streptophyta; class Magnoliopsida; order Malpighiales; family Rhizophoraceae; genus Bruguiera; species Bruguiera gymnorhiza. The sequence goes on along the minus strand of JAIRCJ010001062.1, from coordinate 44,559 downwards.
GTTTCAATTTAATAAGAAATGGGTTTAAATTGAGCTGTCACGAGTTTTAACATTGAAATTGAAAGCTAAAAAGAAATGGGCAAAAAGAACAGAGAGACGGAGATGCGTTGCCTGCCTGCATTTTAGTGGGGACCGACCAACTTTGTTTGTTTGTTGGATTGTCTTTTTTTTTTTGAAAAAAAAATTATTAAATGTTACTATATTTATTTATTTATTTATTTATTAATATAATTTATTCATAATTTTATATTATATAAATTATTTAATTATTCTTTATTTTAAATAAATTTTGTTTATTATGTTGTGTAAAATTATGAGTGAGATATATTACAAAAAGAAAGTCAAAATAAAATATTTATTTTTTGATCGTTGATATATAAATATATATAATAATTTCTATTCCGTCTTTTGTATATTTATTATCAACGGAAAAGCTTGTCGAGAAGAAAAGTAATCCCATTGAATTGACGGCAATGCTCAGTTATTTTAGTGGAAAAGAGTTGGAGGGTAGAGAAAAGGAATTAAAGGAGAATTATAATGAGTTTGATTTTATAAAATAAAAAATCATTAATTTTTTAAAAGTTATATATTTCTTGAAATTGTTTAAAATAAAAAAAAGGGATTACTTTTTAATATATGGCATGTGAGGTTTATTTGACTGTTCATCTTAAAATTTTCTATCTCCTTTTCTCTGTTCATCTTTGATTAATGCGCCCCGTCTTTATGCGGTGTGGACGGCCCAGATGCTATATTAAATAATTGAGAAATGAAACCCAGATGCGATATTAAATAATTGAGGAACGAGGTTTAATTTAGAACGTTAAGCTGCTAACTTTGAAGGAGACTTTTGTTTTGTGTGCACGTTGTGGCTTTGTGTAAACTTGAAAGAAAGATTGTAATCAGAAAATAAATAAAAAGAAAAAAAAACCCAAAAAAAAAAAAAATCCTGAAACCCACACATTTAATGGTCTCACATGATTTTGATCAGGACGTGAACTTAGGGCAATCGTTGGATCTTATAATTGGTTCTTTTCTTGTGGAGTTAGCATGTTAGATTTTAGTTCAACAGTCCATTTCATTGGGCACATACTTCAACGTTGTTGATTTCTTTTTTGGCAGAAACGATTATTAATTGCTGTGTTAATTTAGATTTAATTAAAATTAACTATATTTTCTCTCCTATGTTTTATTATTAACTAAATTGGGTGAAGTTACCAATGAGTGTTCTGCAATGCTAAGGTTTCACAAGTTTTCAAAACCACCATGTGTATTTTGATGAGTAAAATCAGTTGGCGTTCTGTGATAGTGGAAACAACATCCTTTAGCTTTTCTGTGCAATTGAGGTTGACTTTTCATTGCCTTTCTTATATGCTAAGCCTATAAAATAATAATAATAATAAATAAGTGGAATGCCAATGAACACAAACAAAATATATCTGCCTTTTTTCCTATGCTTGTTTTGGCTGTAACTTAACTATCAGCTCATGACAATTTCACACCAGAATTTTTTGTAAGCTGCGGCCTGGTTTGATATGGAAGAGGAGACCCAAGTGAGTTCAGAAATCCCCGTCAAGATTGAGACTGGAGATAAGGCTGATCCTTTGGAGGTAAACCTCTAAGTAAAACTATCTTTTTTTTCTCTCTTTTTTGGTATTTTGAAGGAGTTTTATTAACTTTGGATTGTGGGAAAGTTAGGCATTTCTTATTTTTACCCCAAGTGATGTTAAATATGATCAGACCATTTATTTTCTGTTAATGAAGTCTTGAACACTTGCCAGAAACTGTTGTAAAAGATAGATGTACTTTAAGGGAACATGTTGCTCCAAATACTCTTCTAAAGCATAAGCATTACCAATTATAATTCTAAGCTGCATTGTTACTTACCACTGGTTTTTATGTTGTTGATCCAGATAAGGAATGGAGACCTGCCACATGAACAAAAAGAAGTGAAAAAGGAAGAAGATGAAACTGATGGAGAATTCATAAAAGTAGAGAAGGAGTCACTTAATGCGAAGGATGCCCCCCATGCTGCCAAGGCAGTATCCAAGGGGGAGGTCACGCCATTGGCCCTAGAAAGAAGCCTGAGCAGCTCAAGCAGAGACTTATTAGAAGCCCAAGAGAAGATTAAGGAACTGGAGCTTGAATTGGAAAAAGTGGCAGGAGTATTAAAGAGTTCTGAATCCGAGAATACAAAATTGAAGGATGAGGTCTCTCTTGCGAGGGAGAAGTTGGAGGAAAGTGGAAAAAAATATGAGGAGCTTGAAAATAGTCACAGAAAATTGCAAGAGCAGATAATTGAAACCCAGGAGAAATATGGCTTACAGCTCAACACCCTACAGGAGACACTGCAGGCTCAAGAAGGGAAGCACAAGGAGTTGACTGAAGTGAAAGAAGCATTTGATGGTCTAAGTCTTGAGCTCGAGAATTCAAAAAAGAGGATGCAAGAGATAGAGCATGAACTCCAGTTCTCAGCCAGTGAGGCAAAGAAATTTGAGGGACTGCACAAACAAAGTGGTTTGCATGTGGAATCAGAGACGCAACGGGCTTTGGAATTTGAAAGGCTGCTTGAGGAGGCAAAAAAGAGCGCAAAAGAAATGGAAGATCAGATGGCTTCCCTTCGGGAGGAAGTCAAAGGCCTGTATGATAGGATTGCAGAGAACCAGAAAGTTGAAGAAGCACTTACGGGCACTGTAGCAGAACTTTCAGCTGCTAAAGAAGAATTGGAACTCTCAAAAGCACAAGTTCTGGATGTGGAGCAAAGGCTCTCTTCAAAGGAGGCACTTGTTGGTGAACTGGCCCAGGAATTAAACCTCAAGAAAGCTTCGGAATCTCAGGTGAAGGAAGATGTCTTGGCTCTTGAAAGTTTGCTTACCACGACCAAAGAAGATCTCCAAGTAAAGATTTCTGAGTTAGAAGGCATCAAGTTGAAGTTGCAGGAGGAAGTCAATGCAAAGGAATTAGCTGAAGCTTGGATAAAAACCCAGGAAGCACAAGCCCTGGCTGTACAGGTGGAATTGGCTGAAGTGGTTAAAGAAAAAGAAGCTCTCGAAGCCACCATTACCGATCTTACCAGTAATGCAACACACATGAAGGAGCAGTGTAGAGAGCTTGAGGAAAAATTAAAGCTTTCAGATGAAAATTTCACTAAAGTAGATTCCCTTTTGTCCCAAGCTCTGGGAAACAGTGCAGAGCTTGAACAGAAGTTGAAGTCTCTGGAAGGTCTCCACAATGAATCTGGAGTTGCTGTAGCAACTGCTACTCAAAAGAATCTGGAGCTTGAAGATTTGATCAGAGCTTCAAACGAGGCAGCAGATAAGGCACAATCAGAACTCAGAGAGCTTGAGTCCCGCTTTATTGTAGCAGAGCAGAGAAATGTTGAGCTTGAACAGCAATTAAATTTAGTTGAACTAAAAAGCAATGATGCCGAGAGAGAAATAAGTGAACTCTCAGATAAGTTTTCCAGACTCAGTACCACACTGAAAGAGGTGGAGGAAGAAAAGAACAAGCTGATTGGCCAGATGGAGGAGTATAAGGAAAAGATAACCAATCTTGAATCTTCCCTGGATCAGTCATCTACTAGAAATTCAGAGCTTGAGACTGAGTTGAAGCTTGCCATGGAGAAATGCACTGATCATGAGACCCGAGCAAATATGAATCATCAGCGAAGCCAAGAACTCGAAGATTTGTTTCAGAAGTCTCATTCCAAAGCAGAGGACGCCGGAAAAAAGGCGAATGAGCTGGAATTGCTGCTCGAGGCAGAGAAATATAGAATTCAGGAACTTGAGGAGCAGATTGCTGTAATGGAAAAGAAATCTGTGGATGCTGAAGCAGATCAGAAGAAATACTCTGACAAGGTATCTGAACTTGCATCTGAACTTGAGGCATACCAAGCAAGGGCATTGAGCCTTGAAACTGCACTGCAGGCAGCTGATGATAAGGAGAGAGAATTCATAGAATGCTTAAATTCAGTGACTGATGAGAAGAAAAGGCTAGAAGACGAGTCAAGCAATTCCAGTTTAAAGCTGGCTGAAGCTGAGAATCTTGTGGAGGTCTTGCGTAAGGAATTAAGTGTTACACAAGAGAAGTTGGAAAATATAGAGAATGATCTCAAAGCCACTGGATTGCGAGAAAGTGATGTGGTGCTGAAGCTCAGGTTGGTTGAGGAACAACTTGAGCAACAAGGAAAATTATTAGAGCATTCCACTGCAAGAAATTCTGAGCTTGAATCATTACATGAGACATTAACAAGAGATTCAGAGATCAAAATTCAAGAAGCAATAGCAAACTTCAGCAACAAGGATGTCGAAGCCAAGTCCCTGTCTGAGAAACTGAAGATTCTTGAAGACAAGGTGAAGTTATATGAAGAGCAGCTAACTGAGGCAGCTGGAAAATCAGCATCTTTGATGCAAGACCTGGATTTTTCTTTGTTAAAAATGGCTTCCTTGGAAACTTCCAATGAAGAACTCAAAAAGCAAATCTTGGAAGCAGAAAGTAAGGTTTCTAACTCTTTTTCAGAGAATGAACTCTTAGCAGAGACAAACAATCAGCTCAAAAGAAAGCTCGATGAACTTCAGGACATACTAAATTCTGCCATTTCTGAGAAGGAATCAACAGCTTATCAACTTGCTTCTCATATGAACACCATTACAGAGATAACAGATAAGCAGTCAAGGGCAGTAGAACTTCATTCTAAAACTGAGGCTCGGATGATAAGAGCAGAAACAGATTTGCAAGAGGCCATTCAGGTACTCACTCAGAGAGATGCAGAAATGAATGTTTTGAATGAAAAGCTAAAGGCAGTTGAAGGTGAAGTAAAATTGTACGAGGAGCAGAAACATGAGGCATCTGCAATTGCTGAAACTCAAAAGCTTGAGCTGGAAGATACGCTTCTGAAACTGAAACATCTGGAAAATGTTGTTGAAGAATTGCACACCAGGTCAGGACACTTAGAAAGGGAGAGTGGGGGCTTAGCTGAGGCAAACCTGAAGCTCACTCAGGAACTGGCCTCCTACAAGGCCAAATTGAGTGAATTAGAGGCCAAACTCTCTTCTGCCCTTTCTGAGAAGGATGAAGCATTTGAACAGCTTCATTCTTCAAAGAAGGCCATAGAAGGTCTAACACAGCAGCTTACTGATGAAGGGCAGAGGTTCCAGACTCAGGTTAGCAGCATTCATTGTTTCTGTTACCATATCACAATTTGGTGGTTTTTTAATTAATTGTATTCTGACATGACATGTTGTCAAACTGCAGATATTTTCGGTTATGGAAGAGAACAACCTACTCAATGATACATATCAAAATGCAAAGAAGGAGCTTCAGTCAGTGATAGTCCAGCTTGAAGGACAACTGAAAGAACAGAAGGCAAATGAAGAGACCCTAAGACTTGAGATTGAAAATCTCAGGGCTGATGTTACCGAGAAATCAGCATTGCAAGCACATGTTGACGATCTTGAGAAACAACTAGTGAAAGCTGAAGCCCTACTTAAAGAAGAGGTATTACTAACAATCATAGAGAAACCCAAGAATAAGTTTTGATTTTCAGTTACACTTGATTACTCAACTGTGAAGGATATTGAGACTTGTAGGTCGAGAGCATTCAGGCAAGTGCTGCAGGAAGAGAGGCAGAGTTAACTTTGAAACTGGAAGATCATACACAGAAAGTACATGATAGAGATGTATTGAATGCTCAAGTTTTACAACTTCAAAAAGAGTTACAACTTGCTCAGACAACCATTTCTCAACAGGTTGGGCACTAGTGACAGCACTGGGTTGACTTTATCACTTGATTTACTTTTTGAGTTAAAGCATCTGAACTTATTTATTTATTTATTTATTTGTGAAATGTAAGTATCATTTAATTAGCAGAAATCTACATTGAAATCCGGCTAAGAAGCTGCAATCAAAGAGAAATTTGCACGCCCAAAAGAGAACTAGGGAGGAGACCATAAAAAACATGATTTGTATGCCTAAAAGGAGAACTTCTGTATCTATCTAACCTGGGGATCTGTCGACTAAGCTTGACATAAGTTGGCAGAACTGGACATCTGTGAATCAATTTACAAGAGCTTATCTGTGAATTGACTCGATGATTATTCTGATTAATTACTGAAGTAACAGCGCTCTGAATCTTTTCGTTTTGTGTCTGCCAAAGGAAGTGGGATCTCATAAAGAGTTGGAAATAGAAAGTGCTCTCAAGAGGTCTCTTGAAGACCTTGAAGCTAAGAAGAAAGAAGTCTTACTTCTAGAGAAGCAAGTCAAGGAGCTTGAGCAGAAATTGCAGGTGCTTGATTCAAAGCTATTAGAAAAGGTCAGTTTGCCTCCATAATCCATCCTACTCATGCAAAAGGATAACTTTTCTTCAAGTTGGAGAAAATAAGCGAGAACAAACTCATGTAGGAGAGCATTTTATAACAATAGGAGTGCATGTGTGTGTGCATGAACCCCTAAAGATCATATATGCATGGTATTGCATCGTATAATAGGTTGGAAGGAGATTGTTTTCATGTAGTTCATTTGCTGCATGACAAAACACAACCTTTTGTTTGTGCAATGAAGTATTGCTCTCTCCATCTTTCAAAGTCCTTTTCCCTCTCTTCTTCATGGACTTGATGGATCATACAATCTACTTCAACTGTATGCAGAAATGAGACTATATGAACAGTACTTTACCCGTAAAATGTTGTTGACTTGCAAAACATTGCAGGGTGATGGAGGCAACACATTGGAGCACAAGAATGGAATAGAGATCAAATCCAGAGACATTGGATCAACAATTTCTACTCCGAGTAAAAGAAAGGGTAAGAAAAAGTTAGAAGCTACATCTGCTCAGACTTCATCATCCGTGGAAACTCATACTCAAACTGCAGAGGCTTCTCCTGCTATGACCTTCAAGTTCATCTTGGGTGTGGCCCTGATGTCTATCATCATTGGTGTGTTTCTTGGGAAGAGGTATTAGTGATGGTGTCTTGGATTTCGGTTTTTGCCCATATTAAGGTTTTTCTTGTTATAGTAATGGGTTTTTTTTTTGGGTTACCTTGTTTCATACAAGGTACGTATAGCAGGTCAGAAGCTTTAGTTGCATGCATTCTAGCCTTGGGCCCTCAATGTTGGTCAGGGAATTTGTTTTTCATGCCTATCCCTCACCTAAATGCATGGCCATGAAACCTCTGATTTATGTAAAATTGAAAAGTTTGCGTTGGGTTTATTGATTGAGTTGCAAGTGTTGTGATCTATTTTCCTTGAAAACGCTATTTAAGTACATAATCAAAGCTTTTCTAGTGGTCTTCAGTCTTTCACTTGCTTCCCCAGAAGTATTTATAGTTGTCTATCATGGTGTTCAGGCCTTTATCTTTCCATTTGTTCATTCCAACAATAGCATTCTCGTGTGATGACAATTCTGTTGGGTAAGGCAGGGGAGTGAATTGAAAAGGTGCTTCCCAGATGAACTAAAAGAAACCCATTGTCTATCATGGTGCTCTTTCATATGTTCCACTGATGTTGTGCCAAAATTGTATGCCTGGATACAATTGATCATTAATCTTTATAACCAGTAGACAGCGTCAGCAGTCTAGGCAACATTGAATGGACTTACTTCATTATCTCCATTGCCCCCCACTTAACTTCCCTCAGAGAGTTCAACCTGTCAAATATCTCAAAAATCATCAAAATCTCTGCTTCTAATTTAGCTTGGACATGATGCTTCGATGCTATTTCCAAATCCAGCAGCTGCAATTACCACAACCCAGTCTTCAGTAACGTCATTGTGCTAGAAGAAGAAGGGACGAGTGGCATCCAATCTGAACTTTCAGAGGTCTTCCAAACAAAGCTCGTTTTGCATAATCAAGTCCTCCACATTGTCAATGTAGTCAAATGATATGGATGTCCTATTGCTGCTTCCATCAATCCTACCCTTAATCCGAACATAAATGAGGCTGCATGCCACCTCCCTCAATTTTTCACGAAATGTAATTTTTAATTTCAAAGAACCAAAATAATAATAATAATAATAAAAGAAGATACAAAAACTTAAACTCATTCTGCTTTGCTACATTTTATTTTTGCCTTGTTTTCAAGATTCTAGAGAATCCATTCAATTGCTTACCCTGTGTTCCACGTCTCCTCTGTTCTTTATTTGAAAATCAATATAAGGAAGCATGCGACAAATACAAAGACACAAGAATCCACGCCATACCATTGACGCTACTTGTACGCAAGCATAGATTAGTGCAAAAAGGAATGTAGGCGTATCAGATAACATTAGAAGGAAACATGAGAATATACTTCTTGGGCCATTTTTTAATTACGTATTTTTCATCCACTCTCACTGTTAAACTCAGGCTAATCAATTCGCCCTTGTTATAAGTAATTTATCTGAGGATCGCATACATGAAAATTTCACAGCCCAGCTCATGCAAACCATAAATGTGGAGATCCACACAATTTTATGAGGTTGTAGTTAAATACAAAGTCTCAATTTACTAGTCAACATCCTTGTAATGACCAATATCAGTGTGATGCACATATTTTTTCTAATTATATATAAATAAAAAAATCATCTACTCAACAAATGGCGTTCTCATTTATAGTTACTTTCAAAGACCAACCAACAAGGACGCAATTAAACAAAAAGATTATAAGTTCTTCTTGCGTAACCAAAAAAAAAAAAAAAAAAACCTAAATTACAATATTTTCCCTTGGTTTTTCCAGCGAACACCTAGTGGACTTTGAGCGAGTATCATAATTTCAAGTGTAACATATACCGTCTAGTGAAGAAGATTCTTTTATATAATTATTTGAGGAGTTGGGTGTCTCATCGAAGATCCGTTTTAAAATTATTAATATAATTTTGATTAATAAATTTAATTTATGCCCTCCAACTAAAAGATTAATAAATAAATAAAATAAAAAATCGTCGGCGTGGGCCGGCTCATCTTTGTATACTTCTACTTCCGAATCTTCCGGACAGTATAACCAAAGCCTCTACGTACAAACCAACTGCCTACACACTACACCCAAAATTGGCGGTAACGTTACTTAATTACACGCTCTGACAATGAATCGTTTACGGAAACAAAGCTTCTCTTTGTCCCCGTCATCCACGAGCCAGGGCCTTCGGACAACATTTATCTTTGTCCCCGTCGTCCACGGGTCCCTACACTAAAATGGTTTTATTGAACAGGTACGTCACATCACTCGCAGGGCTTCCGGACAACGTTTGTGCACTGGCTGGTGTTGCTTTTGGAACTCATTGCCTGTGTTGCCTTTAGTGTGTCAATCGTAATAATGAAATTTAACAGTAAATTTTAGAAAAACTCGTCCTTTACAGTGGTTTTCTTTTTGCCCATCTCTTTTATTTCCCTCCATTCCATTCTTGTCTTGATGATGTGTGTGGGGATGGGCCCTTCATTTCAGTTTTAATATTGGAACAAACATCGGCAACCACATCAAAATCTCAAAATTTAATGACCAGTCTCCTGGCATCGTTCATCTTTCCCCCCTAGGATTCTATTTGTTGTGCTAAAGAACTTTGTCCTTTTCCGTTTGTTTGCCTTATTTATTTTGGAGTTTTCGTTAAAAGAACTTTTGCCTTGCATTTCTTTTATCTTTCCCATATGGTTCAATAGATGAAATTCTTTGTAGCCTTGACAAAAGTGATTAATCACAAAATTATATACATCAAATTTATAAGCCTTTTGATTTCTCCATTTGGGAGTAAGTATTTTATTTGTGATTTAGTATGTAACTTGAATATGGTAGATCTTATTTTAACTGGCAGTCTTTCTTGCCCTGTTTTACCCACCATTTTAGCATTTAACTCTCTTAGCGTAAATCCAACTCATCTAACAATTTCTCCTACCACGCGAGGCTTTCTAGTAACGAGTTGAGTACATGTCTATTCTTTTTACTTGTAGTTGGAGAACAATGAGACCCATTGGCAAAAAAGATTAAAGAAAAAAAAAAACAATGAGATCATATGGTCCCCTCGGAAGAAAAAGACTTGATAGACATATAATTTCGCTCTAATGTCCCAAAGGCCAAAATTAATACACTACTTCGTTGAATTATTGTCAGGCGATGAATGGCACGTAGCAACAAATAATGAGTTCCATGCAACCAAAAAGAAGTGTGATTTAACAATTGCAAGTTTGCGGCGGCTACTGAAGTTGACCCGAAAAAAAAAAAAAACTTTAAGCGACTTAAAATTAGAAATTAGCATTTACATCTATGTAGAACTACCTCCAATATAATTTTGGAACTTTTGCTAAAAAAAACAAAAAAAAAAAAGGAACTGAGAACTGTCTTCCCCTTTTCTTTATTACTTCCCGAGAGACATTAGCTTCGAAATCAATCCCCTTCAAAGAATAACAAAGCGGAGCGTCAGAAGAAAAACTTCGCTTGACCATCTTATCTCCTAAGATTTCCGAAGAATGTTATATCAATCAACAGCAAGAGGAGACGAATCCATCATCCAATGCTCATTATCATCCACAAATTTATTTATTTATTTTTATTTTTTATTTTTCCCCCAGGAGGCTGGAAGCCTATACAAATATCAAAGCTAAGGGGGTCTCAAACGGGGCCATTGTATCCCTAACACGGCCTGTTCCAGCGAAGTCCTAAAATGAGGTGGTGGCTTCGACAAAATGTGAAAACCCAGCGGAAGAGAACGTGTAATCTGCCACTTGATTCCCCTCCCTAAAGATAAGCGAACAGCTAACAACCCAATTCCTTGTGAGGAGACCTTGACAATTCTGGACTAGTCTTGCCTGAGGATGAGTTGCCGAGACCCCATTTCACAGAGCGCGTAAAGCAACCATAAAGGCCACTTCTAGCTATAACTTTAGAATATTGAATTGTCAGAAAATGTCCCGCAATTGTGCCGTGAACGATGAGCAGCATCCTACATGGAGGACAAGACCTCCAAGCCACAGAGCTCTATGATCCTGCAACACTCCACCCGCGTTAGTCTGGCCTGGGTTGCCAAGCGAGGCATCCTCTGTATCGAGTTTAACGTAATCTGCGGTTGGGGCCTTCCATCCCACAAGTTCCTCCACCAAGGCCCCCTTACCGCATTCATCAGCTAGCCTTCTAAGTAATCTAGCACAATACTTTTGGATGACAATCCCAGAGAGCGATAGGTCATTTCGCTGGTGCCACTAACAGGCCACTGTGAAGGTTGTAGCCCATTCCTTAGTACTTTGTATCCCAAAATTAAGTCGGAGATTAGAAATCAACCATTCAGGCAAGTCCAATGAAAAGAAAATAGCCCTCATATCTGGCCTCAAAAGCTCTTTCCAGAGATTGGCAGGAAGCTTGCAATTCCTTAGAAGATGTAAGATAACCTCCTACTACTGTTCACACAATGGACAGAGATTAGTTTGCGAAATTCCCCCTTGCAGCGCTCTTTGTTGGTCAATACTCTGCCTTGCACAATTTTCTAGATGAAACATTTGATTTTTTCTGGACACTTACCCTTCGAAATTTGCATCAAGTTGGTATTCCAACCCCTGCCATTGGCTGCTACAAGTAAGGTATTATTATAGGCAGACTTGAGGCGTGGAGCTATTCTTGCCGCCAAAGTCTGCAGGACGTTGCTTGGCAGAAGATCCTGTAGTTTTTGCCAATTCCGTTCTGCCCTTTGTGTCCAAAGATCCGCCACTGTTAATTTGAGGTCATGTCCACGCCACTTCAATCTCAATCGGACTTCCAATGGACCCAGTGACCAATTTCATTGGTCTCAATAATCAATGAGTATTGAGTATCTTTATCCTTCTAAATGATATCGGACGGCTGCCAAGCGGAGGCAGTCAACAATGACAAATCCTTCCACCCCAATTTCAAGCATCCGTTTTCCTCCACCAAAGTATACCCTTTCCAAGGAAGCATCCCAAGCAACAAGCTAGCCTGGGCGGCCGGGTTGCCCGCAAGCGAAACGGGTTGGAATCCAACCCGCCTCAACTCATCGCCCCATCTCTCCACCTTAACCTCACCGGTCCTCTTGGGCCCACCAACAGCCACGATGTTCTTAATCTCACACCCAAACAACTGCTGTTCCACCGTATGCCTCTCCACATTGTCCGCATCGAATCCATCCCCAAGCGCATCAAACAATGCACTGTAATAATGCAAGGCCTCGACGAACCTGGCCAAGAAACTACCCCCGTGACTCAGATCCTGTTCAACGGTCGTGATCAGCTTCGGCCTCAGCAAGTTCAACAGTCTCAACGTCCCTAAATCGCTCCCGGTAATATCGTACAAACAATGATGCATCCAGTGGACTATTATAGCCTCCCGGGGTCTCACGCCGAGTCGACTCAGATCGGTCACATTCCCGATTTTGCCCTCCATAGGTAGGAACTCGAAAGGCAGCCCGAGCGAGCTCGCGAAATCGGCGAGTCTCCTCCCCGTCGACTCGAGCAACTCGGATGACGACCCGAACCCGGTTATTCTCACGGATCGAATATTCTTGGACCTCGAAGCGAGGATGTGGAAAAATCCCGGCCATTGGAGGCCTTGCATTATGTCGAAATCGATGACGTGGACGCGATCCTCGCCGTCCAATGCTTGGAAGATCGCTTGATTGGCGGTGAAATGAGAGAACTTGATCAAAGGACTGATTGAATTGTAGGATTGCAAGGCGTTGAAGATTTTCTGCGAGTGGATGAGGGCGAGGGTTTTGCTCGTGAGAGGGGAGTAGGAACCTAAGCAGGCGCTGATCACGCGCGCGTGCAGCGCGTGAGCAAAGTACGCCGCTACACGCTCCGGCGAGGAGCCGAGCGGAGACGAGAGCTCGGAAATCTGCCTCAGAAGATCCATGGTGTTGTCGAGATTATCCACGGCGACGCACTCAGCGCATTGTAACAAAAGGCCGAGAAGCCTAAGGCCGGTGGACTCACCCTCAACTTCCTCAGTAACCGCCGCAGCCTCTTCATCGGCCTCAGTTGTCTCGCCAGAAACAGTGGCGTGGTCGGCGAATTTTTGGCGCTTGGAAGAAGGATAGTCGGAGGAGTCCCCGCCGGTGGGCTCCTTGTTCCCGCGCTTTGTCTTCATAGATGAGGCAGATTTGCTTGAATTGACAGAAGTCTGAGCGACTGAGCTTTGAATCATTATCGAGATCGCGTGAGAAAGATTAGGTAAGAGCTTTCTGAGGTGAGAAACGACAAGCCGTGTGGAGAAGGACAAGAGAGAGGTACGTTGCAGAGACCCAAAACAGAAAGGTCTTCGTGTAAGAGAGCCAGAAGCATTTTCTTCTTGTAATAGAGGGAAAATGCATCTTAACATTTCACTAGGGCAGCGGGGAGAACCAGAGACAATGATAGATAAGGGTATTATTGTAATATTGTTGATGCCGTTGTCGTTTTTGGGTTGTCCGTAATTCGTTCGCCGGTTTGTCGTTAAGTCCGTTTGATTTTTTGGGATTATTGTGATGGGGATTAGTTCATAGTGGGGCTACTTAATTAGTTAATTGAGGTTAATTAAAATTGTCATCGTTGGATTCTTGAGGTAATTGGGTCTGCAAAGTGTTCGGGTAACGTTGGATTTGAGGCATAAAGGTTTGTCGGATATCGATGTGTCTCTTTTATGTTTTATGCATGGTCAATCACCCAATCATGAGAGGATTAAGAGATAATCATATTTAATTGGCATTATAATAGCACATTGTATCATATGACCATTCGTCATCAACTCTCTTCACGCCAAAAATTTTGAAAAAAATAAAAAAAATGTGCATTTTGGGGGTCGTAATTTCCACAAATTGAAGACGTCTTGCAATATTGTTGGAGTTCGAAAATGATCATATTTTTTCGAATTCACGAAGGAAAACGGTATAGTTACAAAAGAATTTTAAATAAATGATATATCTACAATCAAATTTCTTTAAAAAATCTTATACATACACGTGACGCCTATAAAATTTACCATTAGAGTTGTAAATTTAAGACTGCATTTAGTGTCATTGGTGAAAATAAATATTTGTGTGATTTGTATGTAAAGTTTGCAAATCTTATAGTTATAGTTATTGGGGTTCACAAATTAATTACCAGGATAACTTTAAAATTTTTTATTTTGGCAAAAAACCCTCTCTTCAGAAAATCTTATTTTCCACCGTGGCATTCGTTTTTATTTTTCCCCTTTTAAAAAACAAAAACATGAAACAAAAAAAAAAACACAGAGAAAAGAAAGTGGTTGGCCGTTTTAAATTTTCAATGGCACCTTCCCCTCAAATGAAAATTTCACTCTTCTCATATATAAATTTGATAGTTGTAGATATTTAGATCATTTGTTTATAAAATTTATTAGCGTGGATTACATTACTTTAATAATAGCCTACTTAAAACGTAGCTAAGATGAAGACTGAGCCAGGAGACCCGAAAACCATGAGGCGGCACAGACGCAAGGCCCGATGGCCCTTAACCTAGGAAACCGTTCAAGGCCGGGAAAGATCTCAACCTAAATCAAGCTTTAAACTTTTCAACCATCGAAGCTCTAAATCAAGCTTTATTGGCAAAAATTACCGCGCCGCTCTCTTCTCGCCACTTTGGGAGTTGGGACTCGGTTTTGTCACAATTTGGAGTTGCACTTGCAAACCCCCGAAGATGAATAAGAGAGTCTAATCTTGGGTTTTGGGTCTTAAATGCTCGCCGTAGATAATTTGAATTCATTTTCCAGCTTGATTTACTGCAATTTCTTGCAGTTATTTAAGAGAGATGACAGGGCATCTCTATTTTCGGTTTAGTTATTTGTGTGTCAGGAAAATCATGGAAGGAATTTCGAAACTTTGTTCAGAAACCTGAAATTTTTGCCAAACAATTCTAAACAGCTTGTCTAAGCATTCTATAGCCTAGTGTTCCTCTTCTGCGTTGCTAAGGGTTTTATCACTGGGATTTTGTACAAAGCCATCAGAATTCACTCCCTTAGTAGAAGGGGGCTAAACCGGCCACAAACTGATAAAAAAGAAACATAAATTTGTATACAATCTTAGCACATCCACGGAAAGTTCATAAATGGCAGTAATAAAACCACTCAAATGATTTTCCTTCTGGTGCACGAGGAAAACTGGAAATGGAAGAAAAAAAAGACTTAAATATACCAGACAGAAATGATTTTAACGACAATAAGTTACCCTTTTGGAAACATTACCAGCAATTGCTAGAAACAGGCTCACACAATCTCGCAAACCCACTCAACAACAAGAAGCAACAAACCAGCAAGCAAAGCAAATTTAGCGACAGGGATATCAAAACAAGAAATAATGAGCATCAACCCTTTAAAATTGGCTACAATGAGCAAAACACCAGCCATACATCTTCCCAACTGTAAAAGACAAAAGCAATGCCAAATTCAAAGCCATTTTCATAAACTGCTAATGCTTTAACGTCTGGGATTTCTCTGATAAAGACATCTCAACGAGGGTACCAATGGCATTTGCTCGCATAGTTATTTTTCTTTCCCTAGTTGTGGCTTTGCAGCCGTTGCCCCAGCTAAAGAAGGGACACTGGAAACAATTTCCATCAAAACCAAATCCATTTGAGAGATCAGGAACAAAAATGTATGGGCAAGCATTCAGCAGCAAGATCACATAGGTCATTTACACATTCGCTAAGACCCACCGGTCGTTTTAGCATATTAAGTTAGCAAATACTAGGCAAAATATGAAGATAAGAAAAAACGACTCAAACGTCAGCGTGACCTATGAGAAAAGCATCATATAATCTAAACAATCAATTAATACCAAACAGATCCAAAAAGAGTTAAATTCATAACGAATCTTAAGAACCGATTACCGATTAACAAGTCCCAGTGAAACCAAACAAAACATATTCATTTTCTTTAACAAAAACTAAAAGTCCATCAGAACCTGAGCTTGGTGAAGAACCACCGGTTCTTGCCAGTCTTGAACCGGTCCTCGAACCGGGCCTTGGTACCCTTAGCAGCCGCCACCTTCTTGTCCTTGGTATGGAGGGAGTCAACGGTGACAATTTCCTTCAAATCCACGTCCAGGGTGTAGCGCGTGGGCATCAAGTGCTGGTAGTTGACGAACTTGACGAAGCACTTGACGCGCGACTTCTTGGCCGTCTTCTTGGCGGAGTCCTTCCTGATGACCTTGGCGGGATACTTCTTGATCCCGGCAACGAGGCAGTGACCGTAGGGGCGGTCGCGCGTGCCTTCGTCGAAGTTCTTCACGATCACCGCCTTTCGGCCGGCGTAACGGCCTTGGAGGAGGATCACAGCCTTGTTTGGCTTCAAGAACTTCACCATTTTCTCTCCCTCCTTTTTCCCGAGAAAGCTGCCTCCGGCCGGCCTGACGGTGGCTTGCCCTCTAAAGCCCGGAAGTCGAAAATGCGAAGATATGTTGACTATTTATAGATGGCTGGGGTATGCGCGAGGATGGAAACCCTAGGGCCCGGGCCGCTGCTCAGGAGGAGGAGCGGATTTTCCTGGGCACGTGCTTTATTTTTTATATTGTTCCTAACTTTTTCAATTGGGCCTAAGTCAATTTCATGTCGTCACTTGGACTCTGCTAAAAAAATGTTTATTCCGAAAGGTTAAAGCCTTTTTTTTATATTTGTTCAAGCCCAATCCAAGGAAATACATTTCACAGTTAATCCAAGGAGGGAATCAAGAAAAACGCTCATCATCCATGATCGAAACGAAACATTGGGCTTTTTTCTCAGTTTGGTTACGAGGTTTGTAACCCGCGACGCGTCCAATCCGACGAGCTTTCTAGTCTACAGGTTAATGTATTCGGTAGGTATAGAAACAAATCTCAGATTCTTAAATTTCAAAAGGCGAATGTGATGGGTCTAAAGCATTCAAGATATTATTCTTGGAATGCCCCTAGATAGAATGCCTTCTGGTTGTCAAGAAAAGAGATTTTGTTTCATTGCCAATTGGACTAATCATTGTTGATATTAACGAAGTACTCTATGGATTATAATTGATACAAACATATAATTGCAACTTGAGTTAGAAATTTTCAATACAAATGACGGTATATTTATTTTTAAAAATATATTAGTACGTAAATTTATCTATTAATTTACTTGTAATGAAATATTAAATACAAATTTTTATAATAAAAATTATGATAAACGAGCTTAGAGTGATTCATTTTGGTATTCTTGATTGAACTTAATGGATATTCTGGTAAACAATTTGTTTTTTGGAACATAATTTATCAACTAGAGGGTTATACACCCTGTTGTCCTGTTCATGATTTAGTAGACTCGCTTATAGATGCAGAAATGCTAGTTTTAGGTGAGTTTCTCCACATTTTCTCTCTACTTCTATTTTATTTTGATTCATGATATAATGGAAGATGGCGTCGTTGGTAAATAATTGGAGAATTCGATAATCAAGTCTGCAATCACTGCCAATTCTACGCTGGCATCCAATACGGGAAACCAATCGCGACAACACAGTCATGTACAAGCCAACCATTATGAAGTATAAGACTCTAATTATTTCATCAACATAAAAATGACTCAATAGGAAATGTAAACAAGCCACAAGGTTCCAAAGTTGACTCATAATCTGTAGCAGCTCCAAGTCACGGAAGGAATGAGCGACGGGCTCAGAGAATTCTGGCTATCTCTCAGAAGCAAGTTTCTAAGGCACAGCAGCAACATAAGCCGGCACAGCTGCAAAAGGGCACAAATACAGAGTTTTAGAATAAACACTGCCCAAGGGAAAAGCAAAAGATGACATATTCGCTACCATGTTGCTTTGAATGGCATCTAACTGTCAGTATTTCATTTTGACATTTATTATATTGGCTTTTTGGACGAAGCGAGAGAAGGATAGAGAATTAATTACCATCCCTTCCAGAAGCCATCACCCCTGGATTTGGTCTCCACTGGAACAGGATTTTGAGGATAGGACTGGTTGTCTCTGGTAGGATAGCCAGCCGGAGGTGGGGCTGCGTATGCACCTGGTGCAGTTGATGGTGGAGTTGGGGGATATGCTACTGCAAGATTCAAAGCCAATACATCTAAAAATTAATCATCCCTCGATCATATGAGGAGAATTGTATTGTGCAAGAGAAAAATGGAAGAAACATTTGCATACGCAGATAAAGCGTATAAGGAAGTAAAGGCATGGAAATTAGTTTAAGATCAATCACCAAATTAAAACACAAGAGACATATCTTTCATGGGAAAAATGACCTTGGCCAGGCCCTTTGACTTTATAAAAACCAGACTATCAATACTTTCGACCGACCAAACAAGAAAAATGAAAACAGGAGGGCAAATTCAAAGTTTCCAAGGTCAGTTCCCCTTCCACGAGTTATTCAAAAATCCTTCAACTGATTGACCAAGACAGATCACCAAAACATCCAACGAGCAAACGATTACAAACTAAAAAATCTGAACCCCGTTATAGAGCACATCGTTTTATCCTAGAAAATAGAGATTAAAACAATGAATTAAGTGGATATAGATCCATACCTGTAGCCTGATCCTGACTCATCTTTAAATAAAGACCTTCACAACGAGAACCCAACAAGGAAATAAGCTGAACTAGAAAGTTTCGGATTAACTGCTAGCCATACACGTTATAAAGATACAGAGGCAAGGTATGATAAGAGGTGACTCACTTATATATCCATAGATGAGCGCGTGCATAGATGTCTCTACGCGTCTATTATCGCGTGAAAGATGAAGATGGCGTAGCTGCTTCCTCCCTGCAAGAGGGAACCAAGGAGTCAACGGCGGCATATCGCACGTGTGTGAAAATAAAATTGTTGGAATATTCTTGAATAATATGTCCATAATACTAAATCAAATCAAATTATAATCTATATGTTATTTACGGAAATTAAGTATAATTAATCTGGAGCAATTGTTAATTGGGTTGCTTTGTTATAATTTTCCTATCTTCAATCATTGCTGACGAGGATACTTTTGCACCATTTGCACCAATTGGTAGGCAAGAATCCTAATGCATGAATCACATTGCATCAACATTGCTAATTCTTTTAAGGCAATTCAAATCATTTGAATTCACTTCAACAATCCTGCGGCCAAATGTTTGGTGAGCTCGAGATTCGTGGGGGAGAAATTCAAACCCCCAATTAACAATTGTGTAACTACCGTCGAACATTCGTCGACGACCAAAAGGGCAAACGACGACGTCGTCAGAGCCTGCAGCCGCCTGGCGCGACTATCGGCTTCTTCCAATTAAATCGTAGATTTTAGTGTTTTTTTTTTTTTTTTTTTGTGGGGGGGAGAGAGCAGCGATAACTTGCGCGTTAGGTTTCAAAAGGTTTGTCTCCATTGATCAGCGGGCCCACAACTCCGCGTGGAATTAACACGCGATTGCTAAAAGACAAGGAATGTTTCAAGGCTAGAAGGATTGTCCAATTCGGCAAGTTTTCCACTAAAAATTCAGCAGTTCTCAACTACAAGTCTTTGAAAATAAAAAATAAAAAATGAAAGCTTTGAACATTAGATTTCCAGGTATTATCACTATCGTCCGTCTCATAGACGTCACGCCTTTTATTTTTATTTTTATTTCTATTCTTTTAGGTAATCCTCCTGATTTCCTAGACTATTATAATAATAATAACAATAAAAAAAAAACATCCAATGCTGTTTATAGGTTTTAATCCAAGAAATTCTACAAGGAATTCTTACATCGTGCCAAGTTGCTGGAATTGCTTGTATATGAGTTTTTCTCCTTTCTGTCTCCTTAGGCATCATATACAAATGTGATCAACAACAACAATTCGCTTGAAAACACACATGCCATACCACCATATTCAAATCTACTTACTATTGTTGCATCCTCAAGAGTATTGCCCTGCCAAGAAAACCATTTCCATTGGGAACTTCCAGCGTTGTAGCTGCAACGACAATGCACTGGGTAACACAAGGTCTGCACTAATATGAATTGAAAAATCACCCACATTGCCAAATGCCACCAATTTACCCGAAATTCATAAGAAACATATTTTGATGGATCAGGAAACAGCCATACTTTCACCACATCTCTAATTTTAGCCTTGGAAAGCGGTGAACCTAAAATTGACCAGTGGAGAAACAATAAAAAAATGGGTCTGTTATCACAAGCTCAGCTACGGAGCAGAACACAGAAAGAAGGACCCGTATAATAGTAGAAAAGAAAAGTGAAGCGTGTTCGGGATTGAAATAGACAGGGGGCGGAGGAAAGCGCGAAACTCAAACAGAAAAGGAAAGCGCCAAAATATCGATCCTGGAAAGGGAAAGAAAACCAACACAGGGATGTGTTTATTAATAACGAGGACAGGCAAACGGTACATGTCTCAAGAGTCAATAGCAGCGAGATCGATTCCAAAATGCATGCATCGCCTCGCATTACGGTTGATGCAAGAGCGAATAAGAAAGAAAATACCCAAGTCCAATTGAAAGGACCAAATTGGAATGATGTCTAAGAAGTCCATGACAAAGCAACGGGGCCCAAATTGCGGACCCAGAGAGCTGCTCTGACAGGCTGACGACCAAGGCGGGATGGGATCTCCTAAAGATTTCCATCGCGAGTCTTGAACCCTACAACCAATCCAGCCCATGCCTCAAAAGAAAGACGGATCCCTTTACCAGTTTTATTACTCTTAAAATTCACTCGCTGCGGCATTTCTGAAATTTATAAATAGACCCAAACCACCTCCACGAAAAGCTAATGTTCGCATGCCTATAAATAGCTACGTTGCTGGATTGGATTTCGAAATTACTTTTCAGTTATTACATTGTAGGCCGTGTGGAGGCATATTGGGCCAAAGTCTTTTACATTAAATTCAAGCCCACTTTTAAACTTCAAGTCGGGCCTTGATCTCAAAGTCAGATTAATCTAAAGTTTTCTGTTTTTCTTGATCCTGTGATTTCTCAACGAACATGCACAAACCTTCTGGTTCCGTTCTAAGACGGCATGTGATTTAAGATTTCCATAATACTGCTAGATAAAAACACACACCCATGCACAACACGCGTACACAACATATTAAAATCACGACAACCGAATAATAGATAGATCCAAACACCAAATAATTTAATAGTGCATAATTGCACAACAACTTGCTTATTTTACCAAAGCCAGCTCAGCGAACAGTCTCATTTGTGCCAAGGCGCTTCAAGCTGAAAGGTCAGGTGTCTCCGTCTTGACGCTGGAAAGTCAAGCCAAATCCGGCAAACTTCTGTTCCGTGATTCGATTGAGACATTCGATCATTTGAGGCGTCAAATGGTTCTTCCAATCTCCAACGACCCCTTTCCTAAAAAACCACTCATTTTTAACGACATTGTGCATAGTTCCAGTCCTGTTCCCCTCCAAATTCTGCAAACTTTCAAATCTACAGAGATCAACAATTCCCTGCACCATCCCACTTTCCTCTTCTTTTAAAGAGAAAGGATGTCCTAAGAACTCAGCCAATTTCTTTACCTGAACTAAGGTGTTTTCCTTCATCTCCTCATACTTCAAAAATAGTATATTGTTGGGAGGCGATTCTAGACTTGCTTTATGGTATCCAAGCACATGATCCCAATAAGGCCCCATGTCAGAAACTCCTCGAGAGAACAAATCGAATGCCTCTTCAAGGGAAAGGGGTGTCAATTCCACTTTTTCCTTCATCTTTCTTGTGAAGAGCCACAGGGAAACAAACACATCTTTTGGTTCCCGACAGATGTAGACAATTCGAGAGCCTGATTTCAGAACAGAATTTGGCAAAAGACTGTAAGGAAGGTGAGAGGCGAGAAGGCGAGGTGAGGGCAGAATTTCAGGATCCCAAATGGAGTCAAAACCAATCCTAATTTCCAATGAAGGGACGCAGTCGTGAGTAAAGGGTGTTTAGAAGCGACATCGTACCTAGTTCGGTTGACTATGGAGAACATTAGGGCTTTGAGCCATGTTGTGCCCGATTTCGGGGGTGTGACCAATAAAATGTCGGTAGATCGAGGCCTGAATTGCTGTTGCCCCTTCATGGCACCTGGGATGCAGCTTGGGTTCATCCAGACGCCCTGGTAGCGATAAAGACACTCAGACACCCACCCCGTTTCCCTTGGAAGCGTTGATAAAATCTCCTCCAATGAATTGTTGCTGCTGCCATCGACATCCCGCCGGTATTCTTCGTTTCGTTTACACTCATAACCATGTTCATTGCTGCTTGGAGATGCCATTGAGACTTTCCTGGGAGGCTTTCCTGTGGTTAAGGAAGTATAATTTCAGGACCATGGCCAAATGGCAAGACGAATGCCATACATATATCCATACAATTTGCCTGGTTACCGTTTGAGATTTGTAAAAACGTCGAATCCCGAGGAAGATAATTATTTTTTGAGTAATGAAGAAGGACACGTGATAGGTGGGAAAATAGTTCACTCTTGGGCCACCGATAATTAATATAAGCACCATCATTTTAAATGCAAGCACGTGATTTACCGAATGCATATTTGTCCAGACCTTCCAGCCTGGCAGAAAATTTGAAACTTTCATTCAAAATTTTTTACTGAGAATTTTCTTAATATACTATTATTGCAGTAACTACAAAGTGCATTTCACTTGAGTATCTCGAATGTTTTTATGAACATTTTTTAGCTACAACTTATTTTCCTTTTTTCCTCCGCAGAGATTTCTTATTTGCTTGGACTATTTGGTCCCCATTAATTTTCTAGTTATCTACGCCGAAGTGTTCGTTTGAGGATGAATTCATTAGAAAATTGGTTAATGACGACCCAAAAATGTTAAATAATTATTGAAACGATCATTTATCTGAACAATTATATGTAAATAGTTATATTATTTAAGAATTTATGTTAAATAAAAAATAAAAAATTACTGAAATAATATATATTAATGATTATATGTATTTGATCGTGTGGATTATACATGTAATTACTTGAATTCTAAATGTGATAAAAAATTTTGAGTGGATATCACGAATAGATGTCTTTTATGGGTGGTTACTTACCGGTGCTTCATTCGTTATCTTGGGAGACCTTCTTGTATCCTGGGCGCCTTTGTTCTTCTTACCACTATTCTTTGTGTTAGTCTATTTTTTCCCAGTTGATTCTGTATATATTATCATATTTTAGTCAACTTTCTTTCCTGTTATGACAATTTTCTTTTTTATTTTTTATCATTTAATGTTAAAATTTATTCTATTTTCTAACAAATTAATTAAAAGATTTGTTATATATATAAATTTATAAAAATAATTAATTTATATCAAAATTATTAATTTTATTATTTTAAATTTACTCCGCAATAATCAAAATCATGTTTTTTATTATTACTCAATTCTTGTTCGAACCAAAATTGGGGAAGATGTTAATTAGTAAACTTGCTTCCACTTACACTTTTTTTTTTTAATTCTTTTAGATGATATCTCTATTTACTATTAAAGGCAATCAAGTTGAATCTTATTGGTCCATTTTGTTTGCTAAACTCGCAGAGAATCATAGTTTGGAGGGTCTCATTTTGGGTGCTGATGCTAGTAATGGGATTGCTGCTCCGATTTTATCGATCCCAGTAAATGGTGTCGGCGAGGCCACAACTGTTGTTATTCCCTCTCCTGCAAAGGAGAAGAAAGAATCAATGAATGAAGAAGAGATCAACAAGGACATGATTAAAAAGAATTATTTATATTATTTTTAAAAAAATTATAGTTTTCTTACAAATACACTAAGTAAAAAAAAATCATTTAATAATATAATCAAATAATAAAAGGTCATTTATTTTTTATAAATAAATATTTTCTATTTTACCTGCATCTATTTGTATAAAATGACTTGCAATACCTTTGTCCTGAATTTCCGTTTTACATTGCATTGGCAAAATACATGGCGCCTAAGATAGCGGGAGTGTGAGCATGTAAGACGCAGACATATGATATGAAAGTCAGCAAAAGTGTCTCACTAATTGTCACGTGTCGTAAAGCAGCCCACGCCTGCTTTAAAGATCATTGGTGCCCGTTAGCCTAAGCACCATATGCCTATATTATCGTTACACGACCCAAAATTAAAATAATTTTAAAAATGAATGATACAATTTTTTTTAATAATATCTATTGAATGATATAAATTGTTAATATAAATAATCATAATTTTTATATCATAAAATATTTAATTTTAATATAATTCTTGATAAAATATACAGACAAAATTGAATAAAATTTGTATTTCATATATTATGAAAATTAATTTAAATTATATATATATATGTATTAATTGTTTGGTTATTGTGGTTTTAATATGTTGCGTGTGTGTCTATGTCTGGGTGTCATGATAATCAAATAATAAATAAATCATTGTACAACAACTTGCTTATTTTGCCAAAACCAGCTCAGCGCACAGGCGCATTTGTGCCAAGACACTGCACGCTGAAAGGTCAGGTGTCTGCATCTGGACGCTGGAAAGCCAAGCCAAATCCGGCGAACTTCTGTTCCGTGATTACATTCGATCATTTGAGGCGGCAAATGATTCTTCCAATCTCCAACGTCCCCCCTCTCGTAAAAAAACACTCATTTTTAATTGACGTGACACTTGTACAGTATAACAACTACTGTAGCTTCCAGTGACGCATGAGCACTTTTATTTATTTATGAAAAAAAAGGTATATTACTTTACCAACTCACTTGAAAAAATTATATATATCAAAAGGGGTATTTTATCAGATAATTGAATTTATATTTTTTAATATGATAATAAATAAATTTTTATTATTAAATCATATTATTTGGTGATATATTTTTAAAATTTAAAATTTTAATAAATATTACTAATATCATTTGATATTAATAACATATTAAATTATTAAAATAATTAAATAAATATTAATTGTGTTATTAGGTGGTATTACACCTAAACACTATAATTATAGTGTCGTTGACTCGACTAAAAGACTAATTCATAAGTTGCATTCTTACTCGCTGTGTCTCGTCGCACGCGCCGTTGCTGTTTTTCCCATCGGTTATATATGGCAAATTCCCCTATTCCCCAGCACTCGACTTATCGCGATCTGGCAACTAACGACCACCGCGTCCATGTCTTTTCATTTTCGTACGGATTTCAATTTTTCTTACCCTGGAGGTTCTGCTCTCGCACTTTTTTTTTTTTTCCGACCACTCCGAACGAGCGCGTGAGTTTTAAGGTCGAATGAAAATGGTTTTATCAGCCGCCAGTATTGTCATTACAGCCCAAATATTGAAATAATCTTTAGAAAAGGACGATTAAGTTATTTTTTTAAAATAATATTTATTTACTAATTTATATTATTAATATAAATAACTAAATTTTAATATTTTAAAAAATATCTAAATTTCATCTAATTATTAATAAAAAAATCAAAATACTAAATAATTTAATAATATATCCTTGGACTATAACAACTCACCTATTTCACCAAAATCAACTAGACTATTTTACCAAATGCCAAACATACACATACACATGAATAGGCACACACAACATATTAAAATCACAAAACTCAAAATAATAAATAAATTAAAACACTAAATAATTTAATAATACGTAATCGCGCAACAACTTGCTTATTTTACTAAAACCAGCTCAACGCACAGGCGCATTTGTGCCAAAAGAACTTCACGCCGAAAGGTCAGGTGTCTCCATCTTGAGGCTGGAAGGTCAAGCCAAATCGGGCAAACTTCCGTTCCGTGATTTGATCGAGACAGTCAATCATTTGAGGCGTCAATTGATTCTTCCAATCTCCAACTTCTCCTTTCCTAAAAAACCACTCATTTTTAACGATATTGCGATGAGTTCCAGTTCTGTTCACCTCCAAATTCCGCAAGTTTTCAAAGCTACAAAGATCAGCAATTTCATGCACCGTCCCACTTTCCTCTTCTTTTAAAGAGAAAGGATGTCCTAAGAACTCGGCCAATTTCTTTACTTGAACTAAGGTGTTTTCCTTCATCTCTTCATACTTCAAAAATAGTATATTGTTGGGAGGTGATTCTAAACTTGCTTTATAGTACCCGAGCACATGATCCCAATAAGGCCCCATGTGAGAAACTCCTCGAGAGAACAAACCAAACGCCTCTTCAAGGGAGAGGGGTGGCAATTCCCTTTTTTCTTTGATCTTTTTTGTGAAGAGCCACTGAGAAACAAGCACATCTTTTGGTTCCCGACAGATGTAGACAATTCGAGAGCCTGATTTCAGAATAGAATTCGGCAAGAGAGTGTAAGGAAGGTGAGAGGAGAGAAGGCGAGGTGGGGGCCGAATTTCAAGATCCCCGATGGGGTTCAAGCCAATCTGAATTTCCAAGATAGGGACACAGTCATGAGGGCTTGTTGTGAATAGAGGGTGTTTAGAGGCAACATCGTACCTAGTTCGGTTGACTATGGAGAATATAAGGGCTTTGAGCCATGTTGTGCCCGATTTCGGGGGTGTGGCCAATAAAATGTCAGTAGATCGAGGCCTGAATTGCTGTTGCACCTTCATGGCGCCTGGCATGATGCTTGAGTCCATCCAGACGCCCTGGTACTGATAAAGACACTCAGACGACCACCCCGTTTCTCTTGGAAGCGTTGATAAAATCTCCTCCT
The DNA here is from genome assembly GCA_020883675.1 of Bruguiera gymnorhiza. Lineage (NCBI taxonomy): Eukaryota > Viridiplantae > Streptophyta > Magnoliopsida > Malpighiales > Rhizophoraceae > Bruguiera > Bruguiera gymnorhiza. The sequence goes on along the minus strand of JAIRCJ010001062.1, from coordinate 18,027 downwards.
TTGAATTGTAGCTGCCATCGATATCCTGCCGGTATTCTTCGTTTCGTTTACACTCATAACCATGTTCATTGCTGCTTGGAGATGCCATTGAGACTTTCCTGGGAGGCTTTCCTGTGGTTAAGGAAGTATAATTTCAGGACCATGGCCAAATGGCAAGACGAATGCCATGCATATATCCATACAATTTGCCTGGTTACCGTTTGAGATTTGTAAAAACGTCGAATCCCGAGGAAGATAATTAATTTTTTGAGTAATGAAGAAGGACACGTGGTAGGTGGGAAAATAGTTCACTCTTGGGCCACCGATAATTAATATAAGCACCATCATTTTAAATGCAAGCACGTGATTTACTGAATGCATATTTGTCCAGACCTTCCAGCCTGGCAGAAAGTTTGAAATTTTCATTCAAAATTTTCTACTGAGAATTTTCTTAATATACTATTATTACAGTAACTACAAAGTGCATTTCACTTGAGTATCTAGAAAGTTTTTATGAACATTTTTTAGCTACAACTTATTTTCCTTTTTTCCTCCGCAGAGATTTCTTATTTGCTTGGACTATTTGGTCTCCATGAATTTTCTAGTTATCTACGCCGAAGTGTTCGTTTGACGATAAATTCATTAGAAAATTGGTTAAAGACGACCCAAAAAAAAAATGTGCACAAATCTGCATAAAAGTGTTAAATAATTATTAAAACGATCAGTTATCTGAACAATTATATGTAAATAGTTATATTATTCAAGAATTTATGTTAAATAAAAAATTACTGAAATAATATATATTAATAATTATATGTATTTTATCGTTCGGATTATACATGTAATTACTTGAATTCTAAATCTGATCAAAAATTTTGAGTGGATATCACGAATAGATGTCCTTTGCGAGTGGTTACTTACCAGTGCTTCATTCGTTATCTTGGGAGACCTTCTTGTATCCTGGGCGCCTTTGTTCTTCTTATCACTATTCTTTGTGTTAGTCTATTTTTTCCAAGTTGATTGTGTATATATTATTATATTTTAGTCCACCTTCTTTCCCATTATGATAATTTTTTTTATATTTTTTACCATTTAATTTTAAAATATATTCTATTTTTTTAACAAACTAATTAAAAGATTTGTTTATATATATTATTTATAATAATAATTAATTTATATCAAAATTATTAATTTTATTATTTTAAATTTACTCGGCAATAATCAAAATCATGTTTTTTATTATTACTTAATTCTTGCTCGAACCAAAATTGGGGAAGATGTTGATTAGTAAACTTGCTTCCACTTAAACTTTTTTTCGATTCTTTTTGATGATATCTCTATTGCTATTAAAGGCAGTCAAGTTGAATCTTATTGGTCCATTTTGGTTGCTAAACTCGCAGAGAATCATAGTTTGGAGGGTCTCATTTTGGGTGCTGATGCTAGTAACGGTATTGCTGCTCCGATTTTATCGATCCCCGTAAATGGTGTCGCCGAGGCTACAACTGTTGCTATTCCCTTTCTTGCAGAGGAGAAGAAAGAATCAATGAATGAAGAAGAGACCAACAAGGACATGATTAAAAAGAATTATTGATATTATTTTTTTAAAAAATTATAGTTTTCTTACAAATACACTAAGTAAAAAAATCATTTAATAATATAATCAAATCATAAAAGGAAATTTATTTTTTTGTAAAATTTTTTAATAAATATTTTATATTTTACCTGCATCTATTTGTATAAAAATGACTTACAATACCTTTGTCCTGAATTTCTGTTTTACATTGCATTGGCAAAATACATGGCGCCTGAGATAGCCGGAGTGTGAACATGTTAGACGCAGACATATGATATGAAAGTCAGCAAGAGTGTCTCACTAATTGTCACGTGTCGTAAAGCAGCCCACGCCTGCTTTAAAGATCATGGGTGCCCGTTAGCCTAACTAAGCACCATATGCCTATATTATCGTTGCAAGACCCAAAATTAAAATAATTTTAAAAATGAATGATTACAATTTTTTTTAATAATATCTATTGAATGATATAAATTGTTAATATAAATAATCAGAATTTTTATATCATAAAAAATATTTAATTTTAATATAATTATTGATAAAATATACAGACAAAATTCAATAAAATTTGTATTTTATTAATTAAAAAAATTATATATATATATATATATATTGATTGTTTGGTTATTGTGGTTTTAATATGTTGCGCGTGCGTCTATGTATGGGTGTGTGTATAGAGGTACACACGTCACATCAAAATCATGATAATCAAATAATAAATAAATCATTGTACAGCAACTTGCTTATTTTACCAAAACCCGCTCAGCGCACAGGCGCATTTGTGCCAAGACACTGCACGCTGAAAGATCAGGTGCCTGCATCTGGACGCTGGAAAGCCAAACCAAATCCGGCAAACTTCTGTTCCGTGATTACATTCGATCATTTGAGGCGGCAAATGATTCTTCCAGTCTCCAGCGTCCCCCCTCCTCGTAAAAAAACACTCATTTTTAATTGACGTGACACTTGTACAGTACAACAACTACTGTAGCTTTCAGTAATCCACGAAAAATTTTATTTATTTATTTATTTATAAAAAAATAATATATCACTTTACAAATTCACTTAAAAAATTATATATATTAAAAAAATAATTTCGTTAAATATTTTATCAGATAATTAAATTTATATCTTTTAATATGATAATAAATAAAATAAATACTATGATTTTCAGTGATTTACGAGTATTTTTATTTATTTATTAAAAAAATAATATATTATTTTACAAACTCACTTAAAAAATTATATATATTAAAAAAGTAATCTCTTTAGATATTTTATCAGATAATTAAATTTATATTTTTTCATATTTATTATTATTAAATCATATTATTTGGTGGTATATTTTTAAAAATTAAAATTTTAATAAATATTATTAATATAATTTGATATTAATAACATATTAAATAATTAAAATAATTAAATAAATATGAGTTATGGTATTGTACCTAAACACCATAATTATAATGTCGTTGACTCGACTAAAAGACTAATTCATAAGCCACATTTAAGTAGAAAACACTCAGTTTCCTTCCTATTTTAATGTTTTCTCATGTGCAGCTCTTTTCGGAATATGGATGGGCAAGAGATTAGCTTGCAATATTGATATGCACATGCATGGTTGATTAAGACTTTAAACTTCTCCTATAAATTAACTTGGGTTGGTATGGAAACTTGGATACATCAAGGAAATTAAGTACTCAGTATTCGAGCGTGCACACATATTTTCAACAATTTGAGCACAAGGGACGGGAAATCTGAAGTGCATTAAGAGGTCCAAAATCATTTTTGTTCCATATCCAGCTCAAGGCCATGTTATCCCCATGCGCATGCTAGCCTCAGCACTCCTCGGCCGCGGATTTGAGCCTGTTATGATCATCCCTGAATTCATTCACCGCAAAATGCTACCCGCCGTCGATCCTAATGACAAAATTTCTTGCATGCCGATACCGGACTGCTTGGAAACGGACGTGCCTCGCGATTTCTTTTCCATAGAAAAGGCCATCGAAAACACCTTGCCAGTTCACCTGGAGCGTCTTATTCATAAATTTGATGATGTTGGCACGGTGGCATGTGTGATTGTCGATTTATTAGTGTCATCTGCCATCGATGTTGCTCGTCGATGTCGAGTTCAGGTGGCCGGATTTTGGCCTGCTATGCTTGCGGTGTATAATTTGATTGCAGCCATCCCCCACATGGTGAAGACCGGTCTTGTTTCTGATACTGGTAAGCACGCTATCAGCATCAGGACTGCACATCACCAAACACTGCTAAGATATATATATATAAGTAATTAACACAATTAACGTTGTCAGATAATTCAACAACAAATCTTTTGTAGCAGATTATATGAATTGCTTTTAACTTGCCACATGCTATATAGGTAAGTAAACGAGTTCTTCGGGTCAAATATAATATATAATTTTTTTAAAAAATAAATATTTTATAACAAAATAATATGAATAAAGTTGAATTTTTACATATAAAATGATTAAAAATATCAAATATTAGATTAATTTTTTAAAATTTTAAAATTTATACTTATTAATTTTTTAATTATTATTATATAATAATTTATGTAATAAAAATAATTCTTTTTTTATAATTTAATTTGAAAAATTTTATTTTCAATTATTTATAAAATGAGTGGTGACGCATCGAGCCTATATATATTGCCACTTTTCTTACTTTTTATATCATACATGCACACAAATTTTGCGCTTCGTTATCCTTTGATTGTTTTTTAAGTTTGGAGTTTTGGCTTTTGTAGGCTAACTATGAATTTTGGAAGGATAAGAGAGTTCTTATTTTCTTTTCCTTCTATGTATCACGGAGGAATATCTCATATAAATATAGGGGATTGGCCGCAGGCAGTCCACTGCACAAAGGTCCTCTGAGCTTGCTGCCTAATCAACCTTTACTATCTCCTGACGAACTTCCGTGGTTAATCGGAAGTCAGGCTTCAAGGGAAGCAAGATTCAAATTCTGGACAAGAACGAGGGAACGATCAAGAAACATCAAATTGATGGGAGAAGGGAGGCGCAGCTGAGTATAAATAGCTCCAAAAAAAGTTTCTCCCGTTAACTTGAACTTGTAAAGAGATGATTGAAAAACAAAAATAGTAATGCAGATAAACTACGCAAAAAAATACACCAAATTTACGTAAAAAACCCTTTCAAATCAAAAAAGAGAAAAAAATTATGGATACTTTGAATTAGAGGTCAGCTCTACTATAATCAAGTGAGTGCAATAGAGATAGACAACCTCAATTATATCAAACAAATTGAACAAAAATTAATTTGGATTAAACAAGAAACGTGTGAGTTAAGTAAGACAAACCAATTACGTTCTGTCAACTACAACTCAACAAATAGATTTCAAGGTAGTAATCCAACCATTCAAGATGAACCTCCTGATGTCCCCTACTAGCTGTCTAAATTTCAGTTCAATCGGACTACGAATTAATAATAATCAATACGGTTTACCAATTCTGCCACAGATAATAAAGTAGAGAGTTACCAGAATTAAGAGATTTCGGTTCAAATGGAAAATCTGTCATTGCAGTTCACAAAAACTCAATTCAACCGTTCACAAATAAGATCTATGTGTTCTCCAACTACTGACCAAATATCAGTTCGATTGGACCACAAACAGTCTTTTCTTTATATGGTTGATAAAAAATTGTCACAAATGAGAGAACAGAGAGTTACCAAAATTGAGAAGTTTCGATTCGAATGGAAAACTTGCCCTTCCAGTTTACAGAAATCAAATGCAACCGTTCGCAATTAAGACCTATGCGTCTTTCAATTACTGACCAAAAATCAGTTAAACTGGATAGCAAATAATCTTTCAATTACACGGTTGATCAAAACTATACATAGAAAATTGTTCAGAGTATAGACCTGCGAAAACTGAAGAGAAGTAAGACTTACAGTACTCGAAATACAATCTCCACCGTTCAAAAATAAGAACTAAATGTCTTCTATTAATCAACCAAATTTGAAGTTAATTAAACACTAATATCTCTTCCAAATTTGAAGTTAATTAAACACTAATATCTCTTCCAAATGTAAGATTAAAAAGATTGTCTTCTCTTTTTTTTTTTCTTTTCTTTCTCCCGGCCGACGGCTCTCTCTTTTTTTTCTTCTCTCTCACACGGGCGACGGCTGTCTACTCTCTCTAATTAGGTTTATTTCAGCTAAAGAGATATTTATACCCTTTAATATATATATATTTTTTTAAGTTATGGTAAATATAGAAAGGGACGAATTAACCCAACACAAAATGACTTCTTGTGAATTCTTTTCCAGAAGACTGCATCAACGATGACAAACCCCAAATTTATAACGGGTTGCTCAAATACTCCATAGATCATCAACCTGTTGTCCTCCAAGTTGGGCCTCTCTGTAATCAAGCAATGATCAAGAATCCTAGCCTCTGGGAGGAGGATACGAGCTGCTTGCAATGGCTAGACAAGCAAAAGCCTGATTTAGTTATATACATCTCCTTTGGAAGTTGGGTGAGCTCCATTGGAGAAGGAAATGTTAAAAATCTTGCATTGGCTCTTGAGGCAATTGGAAAGCCTTTTATTTGGGTGCTAAGGCAAACTTTGCGAGAAGGGTTACCGTCAGGGTACATAGAGAGAGTGTCCAAGCAAGGCAAAGTTGTGTTATGGGCACCACAATTGGAGGTGTTGAAACACAAGGCCGTGGGTTGTTATCTAACACATTGTGGGTGGAACTCAACAATGGAGGCCATCCACTGCAAGAAGAGGATGTTGTGCTATCCCGTCGCGGGGGACCAATTTGTAAATTGCGCCTTCATTGTTCAGATATGGGAAATTGGAGTGAAGATCAACGGATTTAAGAGAAAGGATGTTGAAGAGGGCTTGAGAAGGGTGATGGAGTATGATAAGATGGACAATAGGTTGAACAAGCTATCTGAGAAGAGCATGGGAGAGGAGGCTAGTTCAAGAGTGGTGTCCAGTCTTACTGCCTTTGTCAATGATCTCCTGAGGCTATCAAGTGAGTTTTCCAACGGATTCAGGTGATACCCTTGCTCCAATATATATATTTTTCTTGTTGGGCTTGTGTTTGTGAATCCAGACTATGTAACATTGAGAAACTTTTGTAAATCTGGGCCCCATGAACGTGAGATCTGATGAGATTTCCACCAAAATTGTATCCTGTTTGTCCATTACTCTAAAATTGGTTATCCATGATGAAACCAAAATTTTCCCTTATAAATTAAAGATTTTATGCACTGATCTACTAGATTTATGAAGAATATCATCATAAAATATCAAAATGACTATGTTATTCTATAATTTATGACAACAATAAATCTATTGTTCTTAAAGAAAAATACTCATGAATTATCTTTGACTTTTTCAATTCGTTTGGGTGTTTGGGGTTTCGCCAAGACGTATGTTACTAAGAGATCATTTGGTTCATAATTTAAAATAAAACTTAAAATTAGAATTGAAATCAAAATCAAGCAAAATTTAAAATAAAATAATAAATTTTATAATATATTTGGATTAAAATTGAAATCAAATTTCTTTTGGTAAAATTCAAAATCAAAATTAAAATAAAAATTATTATAATAAAAAGCTAAACAATAATAATAATAATATAATTAAAATACATTTAATTATCATAAAAATATAAATATAATTTCTTTTAAAAATTTATCTAATAATAATAATAATAAATTATTATTACATATTTAATTATAACATAATTCTAATCAAGATTTTTCACCCAACAATTCAAAAAAAAAGCAAAATCAAGATTTCTAATGATTAAAAGTCTACTCTAATTATTTTTTTTCGTTGAAAATTGTACTATAAGTTTTAAATTAAGATTTTTAACGACTAATTAATAATAATGATAATAATAATAATAATAATTTTTCGTTATTCTCGTCAAATAAGTTTCAAATATTTTAGAATTTTTTAATTGTCTCCAACATTCAATAAGGATTCACTTACTCCAAAAAAAGGACCACGATTCAAAAGTGTAATATGATCTTTTAATTTTTTAAAGGAAAAAAGATTTCGAATGGTCAAAGATGTGGTAAAATCAATTTTTTTTCTTATTTTGAAAAAGTCTACCGTAATCTTGAAATATTTAATGCTTATTCTCTTCATTAACAAAGTTGGTGGGCTGTACCGACGTGGGGATGGCTAACACTTGTGAGTATAATTGCCGCTTGGGGCCGAAGTTCAAACAGAGGCCCCATCCATTGACGTGTACAGTACAGTTGTGAGAGGGTGGGCTAGTCCTCAAGTTGGCCTGTAAACAATAGCTCAATAAATACCTTTTTACGTACATCTCTGAATTTTTATTCGGTTTTTCCTTTTCCATTTGACGTAGGTCTCCTCATCAGATTCAAGGTCTACCTTCTCTGTGGGTGTCATCTGCAGTCTCTAAAAGTGATCGATCAAGTTGCCACCAAAATCAATTTTATTAACTCTCTGTAAACGCATATGTCCAAAAAGGGCCCCATATCCAAAGCAAAACAACAACAAATGTCAGAGGACCAAACTACTCCCTAAAGAATACAGTCTCCAGTGTAAATTAATTATCCGGCCAAATTCTTTGAAGTTCAAAGCTTTTAGAATGAACTTCAAGGATGATAAGCTCTCTGCCACGGAGCCATCAATTCATGTTTGTCATCCTTCTGCCTCGAAAATTAACTCAGACTAAAGCATGATAATAATAATTGCCGACAAGAATCAAAGCCAGACAACAAGGATAAATGCCAGCACACCAAATGGGTTGCCGACGAATGCGTGGGTTTATGGGTACGTTTTTATGTTTTTTTTTTTTTCAATAAAGTATATGATGTATGAATGAATAAAATAATATATAAACAAGTAAAATAAATATAGAAACAAAGTTTTTTTTATTCTTATATATACATTTTATCATTTCTCTTATACATATTATTTTTATTTATTTGCACATAATATTTTTTTCTTAAAAAATACAAAAAAACAAAAAAAAGCCCCACGCTCTCGTTTCGCGTCCCCGGAACCCCGTCCCCCCAGCCTTGGCCCCTATCTTTTTCCTACTCGCTGTGTCTCGTTGCACGCGCCGTCGCTGTTTTTCCTATCTGTTATATATGGCAAATTCCCCTCTTCCCCAGCACTCGACTTATCGCGATTTGGCAACTAACGACCACCACGTCCATGTCTTTTTATTTTCGTACGGATTTCAATTTTTCCGGAGGTTCTGCTCTCGCACTTTTTTTTTTCCGACCACTCCGAAGGAGCGCGTGAGTTTTAAGGTCGAAAGAAAATGGTTTTATCAGCCGCCAGTATTGTCATTACAGCCCAAAATTTGAAAGAATCTAAAAAAGAACGATTAAGTTATTAAAAAAATAATAATATTTATTTACTAATTTATATTATTAATATAAATAATTAAATTTTAATATTTTAAAAATATATAATTTTAATATAATTATTAATAAATAAAATCAAAATACTAAATAATTTAATAATATATCCTTGGACTATAACAACTCACCTATTTCACCAAAATCAACTAGACAATATTTTAGTGAATGCCAAACATACACATACACATGGATAGCCACACACAACATATTAAAATCACAAAACTCAAAATAATAAATAAATTAAAACACTAAATAATTTAATAATACGTAATCGCGCAACAACTTGCTTGTTTTACTAAAACCAGCTCAACGCACAGGCGCATTTGTGCCAAAACACCTCACGCTGAAAGGTCAGGTGCCTCCATCTTGAGGCTGGAAGGTCAAGCCAAATCGGGCAAACTTCTGTTCCGTGATTTGATCGAGACAGTCAATCATTTGAGTCGTCAATTGATTCTTCCAATCTCCAACCTCTCCTTTCCTAAAAAACCACTCATTTTTAACGATATTGCGATGAGTTCCAGTTCTGTTCACCTCCAAATTCCGCAAGTTTTCAAAGCTACAAAGATCAACAATTTCCTGCACCGTCCCACTTTCCTCTTCTTTTAAAGAGAAAGGATGTCCTAAGAACTCGGCCAATTTCTTTACTTGAACTAAGGTGTTTTCCTTCATCTCTTCATACTTCAAAAATAGTATATTGTTGGGAGGTGATTCTAAACTTGCTTTATAGTACCCGAGCACATGATCCCAATAAGGCCCCATGTGAGAAACTCCTCGAGAGAACAAACCAAATGCCTCTTCAAGGGAGAGGGGTGGCAATTCCCTTTTTTCTTTGATCTTTTTTGTGAAGAGCCACTGAGAAACAAGCACATCTTTTGGTTCCCGGCAGACGTAGACAATTCGAGAGCCTGATTTCATAATAGAATTCGGCAAGAGAGTGTAAGGAAAGTGAGAGGAGAAAAGGCGAGGTGGGGGCAGAATTTCAAGATCCCCGATGGGGTTCAAGCCAATCTGAATTTCCAAGATAGGGACACAGTCATGAGGGCTTGTTGTGAATAGAGGGTGTTTAGAGGCAACATCGTACCTAGTTCGGTTGACTATGGAGAACATAAGGGCTTTGAGCCATGTTGTGCCCGATTTCGGGGGCGTGGCCAATAAAATGTCAGTAGATCGAGGCCTGAATTGCTGGTGCACCTTCATGGCGCCTGGCATGATGCTTGAGTCCATCCAGAAGCCCTGGTACTGATAAAGACACTCAGACGACCAACCCGTTTCTCTTGGAAGCGTTGATAAAATCTCCTCCTTTGAATTGTAGCTGCCATCGATATCCTGCCGACATTTTTCGTTTCTTCTACTCGCATGACCATGTTCATTGCTGTTTGGGGATGCCATTGATGGGGAATATCTAGGAGACTTTCCTGTGGCTAAGGAAGTATATACTTCAGTCCAAGATGAATGCCATGTATATATATCCATACAATTTTCCCGGTTACCGTTTGAGACTTGTAAAAGCTTAAAATCTCTGTAAGATATTTACGTCTTTGAGAAGACAAGAAGGAAGATATTTATGTTTTTTTATTATAGAGGCAGATAATCATTCAAAGAGGTAAATCAAAGTGGGACATGCCCTTACCTAACAGTGAGATTTAGCTAGTGCTACTTTCCTTTGCAAGCAGATGCACGTGTAAAGAGAACGGGGCATCGTGGGGCATCATTGTCTAATAAACAATTCTAAAAATTGTGAAAAAATAATAAACAATAGAAATTAATTTAAAAAGTTATGAAAATTTCTATAAAATAGAAACTAATTTTGAAAATTCTATGAAGTGGAAATTAATTATGAAAAATTTTAATATCTGATTCATAATCTCCGATTTCAACATAACACCTACCTAGCAAACGCTCTCTACTTCTCGTCTCTCACAGCGCCCTAGGTAACAACACTGCCTCGGTTTTTTTTTTTTTTAACAAATTAATTTATAATCTATTTTTATTTTTTAAAATTAATTTCTAAATTTTTTAAAAAATTAAAATTAAAATTAATTTTATTTTTTATTTTTATTTTCCATTTTTTAGAAATTAATGCGTATTTTTTATACTATTAAAAATTAAATTCTAATTTTTTAGAATTTTCAAAAAAATTAAGGAATTTTTTACTTTTTCAATGTTAATTTTTAATTTTCAAAATCTTTAAAAATTTCATTCTCATGACATTAAAAAATTATTGACGTGATTTTTAATTTAATAAAATTATGCATATGTGGCCTACCATATGAAAAAGATAATAGAGGATTAATGAAAAATATATAAAAAATTAACTGAAAAAATGTGACAGATGTAGTCAATAAAACAAATAAATGTTATGGGTGAAATCTTGTGTTGGTTAAGTTAAGTGGGGGGCAAATGGATGATTTATCTGCTCCAAAGCGCTCTTGATAGTCTTTGGTTCTCTTTTGGTGTAGATGATGGAAGAAGAAGAAGAGCGCAGATAGAATGTTGAAAAATTATTGGTTTTTTAGATCGAAGAAAAAAATGCTGGTTTTTAACATCACGAGATTTGAAACTTTGGTTTTTAACGTCTCATATGGACGTTAGAAATTTAGGAAACATTTTGATTAATTTACCCATAAAACTTTTATAAGTTTCCTATATCGCCCTCCGCCCCTTAATCATCCTTCTTAAGATTATTTCAATATCATAAGGGCTGAGTCATGTTGTGCCCGATTTCGGAGGTGTGACCATTCAAATGTCAGTAGTTCGAGGCTTGAATTGCTGTTGCACCTTCATGGTGCCTGACATGAAGCTTCGATACATCCAGACGCCCTGGTACCGATAAAGACACTCAGACGACCACCCCATTTCCCTTGGAGGCGTTGATAAAATCTCCTCCAATGAATTGTAGCTACTGCCATCAATATCCTGCCGACATTCTTTGTTTCTTTTACACCCATAACCAAGTTCATTGCCGTTTGGGGATGCCATTGAGGGGGAATATCTAGGAGACTTTCCTGTGGTTAAAAATTATACATGGCTCCCGAGGAAAATATTTATGTCATTGAGTAATTATGAAGGAAAACGTGGCAGATGGGCAAATAATTTACTCTTACACCCCAAATAATTAATGTATGTATCATTATTTTAAAGGTAAGCACGTGATTACCTGTCCATACTTTCCGGTCTAGCAGAAAATTTGTAAATTTTCATCTAAAAGTTCAAAATTTTTTGCTAGGAATTTTTTTAATATACTGTTGTTGCAGTAACTGGAATGTGCATTTCACTCTCCGAGTATATGAAATGTTTTTCTAAACGTTTTTCAGCCGCAATTTATTTCCCTTTTTTCTTCGGGGGAGATTTCATGTTAGCTTGGACTATATGGTCTCCATTAATTTCCTGGTTGTCTACGCTGAAGTGTTTGTTTGATGATGAATTCATTTGAAAATTGGTTATCGACGATCCAAAAAGAATGTGCACATCCCTGCATAGAAGTTTTAAGCAATTATTGGAATGATCAGTTACCCAAGAAATCATATGCAAATAGTTATACCCGTTAAGAATTTATGTTGAGCAAAAAATAAAAAAATTACTAAAAGAATTTACGTTAATGACTATATGTGTCTCGTTGCTGAGAATATACATGTAATTGGTTGAATACTGAATCTAATCAAAATTATTGAGTGGACATCACAAATAGATGCCGTTTGTGGGGGTTACTTACTTTTCGGTCCTTCATTCGTGATGTTTGGGGAGCTTCTTGTATTATTATGGACGATTATGAATTATATTACGGGATAAATATAATATAATTTTCATATTAAATAAAAAAAGAGATATTGAGTCATATAAATATATATATTATATATTTTAATAAATTATTTTTTAAAAAAAAAATAATAAACTCGTGATAAATAATATGAGAACTGATCTAATATCGACTCTAATATCTTTTATTAAGCACTTCATATGTAAGAAGTAGATAAGAAAGTCTCAATTCCTAAGAATTGATAGGGACGTTAATGAATTTGATGAGCGAAAATATCACAGACGGTAATAAATTATATTACAAATAGATTAAGTATAACTTGATTTTCATATTAAATATAACTTATATAAAAGTGAATATATTTCTAATAGATTATTTTTTAGAGAAAAACTAATGATGTCCCGTGACATTTTTTTATCTTGGGTGCCTTTGTTTTTTTCACTCATATTTTTTGTGTTGGTCTATTTTATCCAGAATTATTCTGTATATATTATTATGTTTTTGTCGGCATCCTGGAACTAGTTCACTATCAGTGATAACCTTTTTCCTTTTTTTTTATGGTAAATAGTATTGAAATTGTGCACAAACTTCAATTTCTATCTCTTTTGATTTCAGTGAACTTCCTCGTTGTGCCTAAAAAAAAAAAAAAACCTCCTTATATGTGCCATCTAGTTTGAGTATAAATGCAGATAATGATTCAAAGAATTCTCAGGCAATCCAATTATTATGAAATAAATCAGTCCAACGATTATACTTACGATCTCGTTTTAATTGATGCTCGTAACATGAAACCCGACAAGCACAAAACAAAAGTTCAGAACAAGTGTTGAAAACGAAACATATTACATATAATTTAAAGGGGTCAAGCGTCCAGTAGTAGCAGGCGGACAAGAAGAGCGAGACTTACGCACAAAGGTGTTGGTGGATTTTGTTGATCGGCGCAAAATCTCGAACGGCAGCCGGGGCAGTCTCAACGAGAGTTGTGCCAGCCGGAGTAGGTTCGCCGGGGAACTCTTGGTTAACCCACATCTTTATTTATTTATGTAAATCTTCTTTTCAAAATTCAAATCTCAAACACCTGATCCAGAAATCAGGTAAATTATTTTTAAGAAAATAGTCAATTAAATAATATAATATTTAATAAAAAAATTAATAAACAATATAATATTTAAAATATATTAAATATTATTTTTAAAAATAATTTTTGTTTTATAGACAAATTATTTTAATATAATAATTTAAAACAATTATTTTTTTAAAATATAACAAACTTTCTCTCATTTTAAATAGTAAAATAATCAAAATAATTTAATTTTTCAATTAATTTAACACTGAATTATGAACTATTAAAAAATAGTGTATTATTTTAAAAAATAAAAAATTAATTTATGTTATTTATAATTTAATAAATTATAATATGGAATAATATTAAATATAATATAATTAGTATTATTATAATTCACAATAATTAATAATAAATAAATAATAATTATAAAATAAATAATTATTTAAGTTTAAAAATATAGTAATTAATTTTAAAAGATGCACTAATTTAGAACAGAAACAATTTTGAAAAAAGCTTGAGCTGCAAACTTGCTTGCGCTTCCTTCATGCATATATGCATGTTTCTTTTTGCTTCCTGCTCGGGCTTTAGCCTAGATCTTCTACATTTTGCATTGTGTTGCATGCAGAGTTAAGAATGGCAGTGGTCCTGGTCGACGTGGCTCTAGGCGTGGCTTTCTTGTTAAATTAATTAATATGAGTGACACTTGTTATTTAAAGTGTATTTAAAGTGTGACCCAATATAAAAGGTCTAATATGATGGTCGGTTGGAAATAATGACAATTTAGGTCACTTGGTTTAAAATTCCTCCACTCTCCCTATTTAAAGATAATTGTTACAGGAAAAAAATAATGATTACGGGTAATATAATTGTTATCGGAAAAGAGGGATAATTTCCTAGTTGATAAATAAACGTTACGGAAGGAAAAGGTAACGTTTTAATTAGGATATTAATTTCTTAATTAATGATTTAATTAGGATATTAATTCTCTAATTAATGATAACGATTTAATTAGGATATTAATTCCTAATTAACGATAATAATTATGGAAAGAAAAATAAATATTATCATTAAACTTTCCCTGGAGTCTCTCATCAGAGCAATCAAAAAAAAGGAAAAGGAAGAGTCGGAGAAAACTGAGAGAGAGACAGAAAAGGCAGGAAGACACGAAAGGAAAGAATCTGAAAAGGAAAGGCGAAATCTTCTCAGACACGGATCGGTAAAGAGATCTTCACCTCCGCGAAGGGAACCGACATGGACAACGGTACGTCGATTTTTTATAGTTCATTTACTAGTATTCGCTTAAAATAAAGATCCTGTATTATGTAAATAGAATTTTCATTAAAAGGAAAATTCTGGAAAAGTTCTAACCTTTCTCACCAGAGAAAGCAAATCTTGTTCGCCCTAAGCTAGTCAAAATGACGCCTTCTATTTATTTATGTATATATTTGACAAGATGTTTTTCGTTCGATCAAAATGTAAATGGAATTAATGGCAGAAATTGTTCGATTATGCGCAAAATATTGGGCATATATTGCATCATAAAATTTTCTTCCACACAAATATAATATCAGTGGCATTGTAATATTTATTATGATTATTGTTCTAAAAATATATTGTAATTATATATATATATATATATATATTTATTTTTAAGTCAAATAAAATACTTAAATATATATATATATATATATAATTATTTATTTTAATATATTAATAGTTATATATTTATTGATTAAAGTTGAAGAAATTACTAGTAAATAAATTTTTTTAAGTAGAATTATGATATTTAATCGAATTATAAGTAAGTTGTAAGTTTTTTTTTGGTAAAAAAAAAAAATTTATTGGAGTGTCTTGAGGACGACGTCGTCATCATCATCATTATTATTATTTTTGTTTATGATGGAAGCATAAAACTGAAAGACAAGAATTAAAAAGAAAAGGTCAGCCAAGTTGATCTATATAATTTAAATAAATAAAAAAAAGAGGTTCCGAGAGTAGGAATACGAGTCAAATTCCGATACACGCTCGTTAGCGTGACAAAGCCGAAACCAAAAGAGTCATCCTCCGGTCTTGACTCTAAAGGTCTACCCGCGAGGGTCCATGACAACCGCATGCGCAACACCGCCTGACGTTTCGTCTCTCACCACGTGTATTTTCGCCAGATGGCACGATATAATTGGCCGTTTCGTCTCATTCTTTCCACGTAGATTCCCACACTCTATAAAAGCACCCCAAAATTTCTTAAATTCTAAATCTGATCAAAATTTTGAGTGGACATTACAAATAGATGTCCTTTGTGGCTGGTTACTTACCAGTGCTCCATTCGTTATCTTGGGAGAACTTCTTGTATCCTGGGCACCTTCTTCTTATCACTATTCTTTGTGTTAGTCTATTTTTTCCAAGTTGATTCTATGTAATTGTGTTTTAGTCAACCTTCTTCCCCGTTATGATAATTTTTTTTTCTATTTTTTAACATTTAATGTTAAAATTTGTTCTATTTTCT
Source organism: Bruguiera gymnorhiza (assembly GCA_020883675.1). NCBI lineage: Eukaryota > Viridiplantae > Streptophyta > Magnoliopsida > Malpighiales > Rhizophoraceae > Bruguiera > Bruguiera gymnorhiza. The sequence goes on along the minus strand of JAIRCJ010001062.1, from coordinate 1,748 downwards.
AATAAATTATTTGAGATATATATATATAACAATAATTAATTTATATCAAAATTATTAATTTTGTTATTTTAAATTTATTCTGCAATAATCAAAATCATGTTTTTTGTTATTACTCAATTATTGTTCGAACCAAAATTGGGGAAGATGTTGATTAGTAAATTTGCTTCCACTTACACTTTTTTTTTTTTTATTCTTTTAGATGATATCTCTATTTACTATTAAAGGCAATCAAGTTGAATCATATTGGTCCGTTTTGTTTGCTAAACTCGCAGAGAATCATAGTTTGGAGGGTCTCATTTTGGGTGCTGACGCTAGTAATGGTATTGCTGCTCCGATTTTATCGATCCCGGTAAATGGTGTCGGCGAGGCTACAACTGTTGTTATTCCCTCTCCTGCAAAGGAGAAGAAACAATCAATGAATGAAGAAGCGATCAACAAGGACATGATTAAAAAGAATTATTTATATTATTTTTTAAAAAATTATAGTTTTCTTACAAATACACTAAGTAAAAAAAATCATTTAATAATATAATCAAATAATAAAAGGCAATTTATTTTTTATAAAATTTTTTAATAAATATTTTCTATTTTACCTGCATCTATTTGTATAAAAATGACTTACAATACCTTTGTCCTGAATTTCCGTTTTACATTGCATTGGCAAAATACATGGCGCCTCAGATAGCAGGAGTGTGAGCACGTTAGACGCAGACATATGATATGAAAGTCAGCAAAAGTGTCTCACTAATTGTCACGTGTCGTAAAGCAGCCCACGCCTGCTTTAAAGATCATGGGTGCCCGTTAGCCTAACTAAGCACCATATGCCTATATTATCGTTACACGACCCAAAATTAAAATAATTTTAAAAATGAATGATTACAATTTTTTTTAATAATATCTATTGAATGATATAAATTGTTAATATAAATAATCAGAATTTTTATATCATAACAAATATTTAATTTTAATATACTTATTGATAAAATATAAAGACAAAATTCAATAAATTTGTATTTCATAAATTATAAAAATTAATTTCAATTATATATATATTATTGTGGTTTTAATATGTTGCGTGTGTGTCTATTTATAATAAATAAATCATTGTACAACAACTTGCTTATTTTACCAAAACCAGCTCAGCGCACAGGCGCATTTGTGCCAAGACACTGCACGCTGAAAGGTCAGGTGTCTGCATCTGGACGCTGGAAAGCCAAGCCAAATCCGGCAAACTTCTGTTCCGTGATTACATTCGATCGTTTGAGGCGGCAAATGATTCTTCCAATCTCCAACGTCCCCCTCTCGTAAAAAAACGCTCATTTTTAATTGACGTGACACTTGTACAGTAGAACAACTACTGTAGCTTCCAGTGACCCACGAGCACTTTTATTTATGTATGAAAAAAATGGTATATTATTTTGCAAACTCACTTCAAAAAATTATATATATTAAAGAGTATCAGATAATTAAATTTAAATTTATATCTTTTAATATGATGATAAATAAAATTTTTATTATTAAATTATATTATTTAGTGGAATATTTTTAAAAATTAAAATTTAATAAATATTATTAATATTGATAACAAATCAAATAATTAAAATAATTAAATAAATATTAGTTGTGGTATTGCACCTAAACACTATAATTATAGTGTCGTTTGACTCGACTAAAAAACTAATCATAAGTCGCATTTAAGTAGAAAACGCTCACTTTCCTTCCTATTTTAATGTTTTCTCTTGTGCAGC